>OX411715.1:25253096-25863781 GCA_948252095.1 Dicycla oo | reverse complement strand
ACACCATTTGCGTAGAGTGATAGGAGAGCAGACACTGACTTATGAAGAAATGAGCACGTTTTTACAACAAACTGAAGCATGTTTAAACTCAAGACCTTTATGTGCACTAAGTGAAGATATAAACGACAATATCGTGTTAACACCAAGTCATTTCTTAATAGGAAGAGAAGCAGTAGGGGTACCAGACCCGCTATCGGAAACTAATACAGATCACATAAACAGATGGAAACAGATCCAAAAAATGAAAAAGGATTTCTGGAATAGCTGGACTAAAGATTATCTACACACACTACAACAGAGATACAAATGGAAAACTAATCAAGGAAACTTGTCAGTTGGAACTCTAGTAATCATAAAAGATGAAAAAATCTCTCCCAGCCAATGGCCATTAGCAAAAATAAAGGCGATACATACGGGAAACGACGACTTATCCCGAGTAGTGACACTTCAGAAATCGTCAGGAGCAACTCAAAAACGATCAATCCACACATTAATACCATTGCCAATAGAAACAAATACGTGTAGTAGCAGTAGTAGTAATGAATCTATGCACGCAATACAAACAAATACCGCTAGAATCCTAAAAAATAACAAAACTAATCAACCCAAACGATGTAATAAAATATCCAAATGGTTCACATTGCTTTTCATCACTTTGCAAATACTCGTATTGGGGTCAGCAAAATCGACTACAACGACATACTTTTTAAAACCAGTACCACCAGGATTATATGTTGAACAAATAGGAACAGCAAGTATTGACAGAGGAATATTTAGGATAGAAATAAATTATGACAAACAACATCTAGAGCAAGAGTTTACCAAAATAAAAACAGTGACGTCACAATTTAATCAACTATGTACTAATGCAGAAAAAATAACAGATTCCGCATTTTGCAAGCAATTACACCACCATTTGTTAGAAGAAAAAACCAAATTTGAGCGGACTAAAGAATATTTGACAGAAGTGAACCAAACTAGGAAGAAAAGGGGCATATTGGGACAGTTACTAACATCTATCTTCGGAGTGAATGATGAGGCATACCGAGATATAGAGTCATTAAATTTAAACCAAAAAAAATTAATTGAAGCTGCCAACCATCAAACTAAATTTATGATATCAACAATCTCACAAGTCAACAAAACTGAAGAAAGAATAAAACAGAAACTTATAGGATATCAAACTAAACTAAACCAAGTTATAGATTACATGGAGAGTTACAACCATTGGTTCATTAAAGTCGACCACAACAGTGTAAACATACGTATTATGCAGACTTACCAATTAGCCTATAATTACATAAAAGAAATCATGGATTATTATAACGGATTATTAGAAATATACTTAACCAAGGCAACAGTATATAGTGTTTTAACACCAAAGAACGTCAGTGACCTGATATCATCAGCAAACAAAAAATTACCTTCAAATTTAAGAATCGTTCAAGAACAATTACTAGACACCAAGATATCTGAAAACAATACTCATATAAAAGTATACTCCTATTTTCCTATACAAGAGATAACTAAATATACTTTAATGTATATTACACCAGTCCCAAAGATAAACTCAGATAAGTATGGCCAAAGTCTAGAAGTACCTAAAGCGTACATGGGGTTAGATTACAACAAAGAACTATATTTTGACCTGAACTATGAAGAGTTCAAACGCTGTTTAGAATGGACAAACCATTTTATTTGCTTTCCTGGGGCCGTGAAAAACATGCAATTAAATGACAATTGCATTGTAAATCAACTGTTTAAAAACCAGACACTATTAAATTGTCCTACCAAAGCGTTTTATTTATCCAATAAAATAATATGGAAACAGCTTCACATGCCAAACACTTGGTTGTTCATTGTAAGAGATCGGGTTACGACTTCAATCATTTGTGATGGACAAAGAGAAGAATTGGAACTTCAAAATGTTGGCGTAATACGAATTGCAGATAACTGCGTTATTAAAACAACTAATAACATATTAACTGCCAAAAGAATTGTTTCAGTACCGATTGTAACATCATACTCAAAACAAATAGATTTTCCCATTAATACGCACATTGTGTCTAAATCAATGCTAAACATAACCAAAGAAGAAGTCATAGGTAACTCAAAAGAGATTTTTCAGCATCTAATTAATAAAGAAAGTGCGTTACAAACCGAATTAGATAGTACTGTTTGGAGTCAAATTAGTTCTCACACGTACTTAACAAATGCAGTATCTTGTATAATCATGTTTTTAATATTTTTGTTTCTAGTTTGCTACGGCCCAGCAATACTGAAATGGATTGGAGTCACAGTGCAGCACAAGACCAGGAGAACAAGTACCGAGACAGCTAACCAACCAGCAAGAGAACCAAACTCACCCGCTGCCAACAAAACATCTACCCAACGAACAACAGGCCAACCAACTATCAGATCGGAACCTATGTACAGTGTACCAAATCAACACGAAACTATTGAATTATATCAACTGGAGTCCAGGTCCTGAGAGGCGCCAGAATGTTCAACCATGAACAGTAGTTACACGAGCCAGCTACATCATTACAGCGTCAGCGTTAAGATCGACATACATTCGTTCCGCCGGCAACACCGGCACACCGTCAGCACTAAGAAGTGACCTGCTGAGATCTTCGCTTCATCGGCTCGATACACACACAACACACATGTAAATAGGTATCAATGTGTATTGACCACAAAATTTATATATAATTAAGTTAACTACTGTAATAAAGCAGTCATCAAGCTGGAGTCGAGTTTGATTCATCTCCCGTAACTCCTCTCACTGTGGCCAAGACACCTTTAGCCATCATCGGTCCTATGAGTCTGTGGGATCGGCAGTGAGAAAACCATTTCCTGTGTACATTGCACGACGTACACAAACCCCTATTCCTACCCAAATTCCGTCTGTCACCGTAGGTCTCCTTGTGACAGACTTCCCGTACGTAAAACCAACGTAACTTACGTTTGGTGTGGTTTGTATGATAGGCTAGGGCGTTAGGGTAATTAGGGTGCTAGGTAATTGCTATAGGGCTAGGTTTAGAGTCAGTAGGGTCTTAGGTATTTCATAGGTACCAGACTCAATTGTTGCTAACGTAGCCGCACTGTACGCATTTGGAATAACGGCCGTACTAAGCTGTAAGTCCCGGTGCGTAGTCGAGATTCCTTTATTTTCTGCTCTAGCTCAAATGTAGCAGAACTTATTTTTGACAGCCATGAACAATATTTTATTGCTACGTTTACCAAGTATGGCTGCTGCTCCTGACAGTGAGGAGTAGTTTTTCTTGTATGATCTTTTTCCCCAACATCCGTCAGCAATGACATCAATTATCGGTATTCCCTATGCATTTACTTTACCCTCTTCAACTGCAGCACATCTTTCCTCTTCAGCAGCTTCGTTCAAAGATCTTAACGCTTCAGATTCCCACGTTTTGTTTACTATATCCATATGAAAGGTGAATAATTTTTGTGAGATCTCAGGAAGTCCTAGAGTTGACGTAATTTCCAGAAGTTGCGTATGTCCACATCCTACTGCTATTGCCCCAGCTACGGCACATGTGTTTAAATTCATTTCTTCTGGGGTGTTGTCTCCCTCTATTATAAAACTCATGTTACATAAAAGACATTTCAGTTTTAATTTATTCATTAAACCTGTCAAACGTTCAGATACGATTTCTATTGACTTTAAACCTCAGTCCAATGGTCCGTGGCTTGATATTTCTTGGAGTGATTTAAAAAAATGACTGATGTTTACAATACGTATACCAATCGATAATTCTTCAGTTCCCCTAGAACAAAGTAAAATATAAAATTCAGTTGAAATACTGATGGCTTTAAAAAATATTGTAGCTTATATTGTATACGTTCATCCACGTTTACTTATAAAAGGGTTATCCAATTTTAAAATATGTCATTTGATTTGCTTCTAACTTTAGGGTCCTATGAAACTCGCCAACCTCGTTACTTTTCGACTCCTTGTAGTCCGAGAGTCGCAATCTGCAGGTTACATCCATGGGGTCCAAAGAGGATGGACAAAAAAAGTCCACATACTGTCGGAATTCCGTTTCGAAACATCGATTCGGAATTTTTGAATGCAGCAAATCCATGCAAGATCAAGGATCTATCACACACGTACAAGTAGTCCTCCGTTCGAAATTTTCTCCGATTCAAAATTACGCATGGTAGTCTGTGCGTGACTTTGTATGGGTTTGCTGCTTTCGAAATTCTGAAACGATATTTCGAAACGGAATTCCGGGACGGAATTCCGACTGTATGAGGCTGGCCTAATTATTACCCTGTATTAGCAATCTGATTGCGATGAGTAATAATACAGGGTCAAATTAAATTAGCTAGTGAAACTCCACAGACGTGATGGGTATCGATATCTAAACATGATGAACTAGTTAGCTGCGACACATATACAGGTTCAAATTAAATTAGCTAGCGAAACTCCGCAGACGTGATGGGTATCGATATCTAAATATGATAAACTAGTTAGCTGCGACACATATACAGGGTCAAATTAAATTAGCTAGCGAAACTCCGCAGACGTGATGGGTATCGATATCTAAACACGATAAACTAGTTAGCTGCGAAACATATTCAGGGTCAAATTAAATTAGCTAGCGAAACTCCGGCCAACGTAAATTCGTACGTGTCTAATAGTAACAAGTTATAGATTCACTGCATGCGAATCTATAGCTCGTTATGTCGTTACTATGCCGCCGTGTCGTAATGCCGCCCGGTCGTTTGGAATCTATACCTTGTTGCCATTAAACACGTACGAATTTCCGTTGGCAAATTCGAAACGAAAACAGTTTCTCGTTCTGGCGACGAAAGGTACCTAGGTAAGTATAAGCAGCTGATAGGTAGGTACCTGCTTAGGTACGCATATTACTTATACGTACCTACCTATATCTTTTTATCAAAACGCTTGATTGATGGTTACTAGTAAAATGTTAGATAGGTACTCAAATTACTTACCGTTTCATTCTTTTTATTCTCCTCTTGTATTTTATTTTCAAATTACGCTTAGTGCGTCTTTTTTTGTCACCCATATTGATTTTATAAATAAACTTATATTAACACAAATATTTCCTATGTAGTATTACTAACTATATACTAAAAACTACTCTAATATTTACACACACAAAAACTATTAAAATCAACAAAATAAGTAGGTAGGTATTTGTTTATAATACTTTCTAATGGTATTGTCACCAACGAAAAAATGCGGGAAAAAGTGGTACAGGTCCGTTCAGCACTGCGTCTCGTCCCGCACTAAATTAATAGGCGACAGAGGGGTTGCTCACGCGATTGAGTGTCGATTTATGTAAAAAATAATGACTATAAGTAATTAGAAAAGTAATTTAAAAAAATAAGCCGAGGATTCCCTAGGTATTGTGTTGTGTAATATCATGATGACTATAAAAAAACCTAGCGATTAATAGTTTCGAAGAAAAAAGGTTTTATATTTCTAAAACAGGGGTTACTTTTCATGTATGTTAATGATATTTAAAATTATTTTTTAATTTTTTCTAAGTGAAGGGGACATGTGTTTTATTGTGTAGTTTAACATATATTTTTTTAAAGATCATTATGGTACGGGTTATGGAGAAAAAAGGTTTTAAACTTCTTCAGTTCCAGCCTAATTTACATATAGCACCGCCTTAACTTTTTGTGCGGAACAATTATGGTCCTGTGTAGACTTAGAACTGATGCCGCCGGATAGTCATAGATACGTTTGTCAGTGAAGCGCACGGTTGTCCGCGCTGGCTCGATCACTGTCTTGTGACTAGTGCCGCGCGGCACTCTGTGTCCGCGGCCTCTGTGTTATATGATACCTACTGGTCTGATCATTACCCTGTGACTATAGTATGTAATTTTAATTTAATTAAGCCTAAGATTTGTATGCCTACTGTTTGTATAAATAGAATAGTCTGGGGTGAACGTGACTCAACTCAGATAGCGAAATTTAAAAATGTATGTCACTCTAGACTGCGTGACATCAATTTTCCTTCAGAACTAAGTGACTGCGCCGATAATATGTGTTGTAACAAAAGTCATAAAATCCTGTTAGATAACATGTATGACGAGATTATTTGTATACTGTCGGAGGCCGCTATATGTAGTTATAAAGTTACCGAAAAACGTAGAGGTAAATACATTACCGGGTGGAACAGATACGTCCGTGATGCTCATGGGAGGGCTCGGCTATGTTTTCAGGCTTGGTTATATGCGGGTAAGCCCGGGGATGGCCGTCTTTATCATATCATTATATGTGTGAAACTAGGCGCGCTTTTAAATCAAAATTAAAGTGGTGTCAGAATAATCAACAACAAATAAAAATGGATATTATTGCTGAACTTCACTCAAATAAGAAAGGACATGTGATGAAATGGGCTTGGAACATGAGCAACTATCATGTGCTGTTTTTCTGATAGGGAAAAATATCCAGGATGGCCTTACAAAAACAAAAAAAATATTAGAAGCACCATTATTTAATAAATAAATATTTTAAATCCAGATATTTTTTTATCGCAATATTATTTTTGCACATTGAAACACTCCTGTCAGTTGTCATTTCGCTTAAATTGTCATTGTCAAAATCGCTATTTTCCCGTTTGCTTAGGATTTTATTATGTTTATTGTATTTCTAATTTTTACTTGATAATCACAGAGCATGTAACTTGGTTAATAATAGCGAAATCATCATTTGAGAGGGCCTTATAAGGCAGTTGTCCAGGAAGCGACTAACTATCGGCTATTTTTCTGGCTCAAGAAACGTACAATAGTTATAAATTCCGTGTAAACAAGAGATGCATAAATTAATAGTTGATCGCCGACTGTTCACACTGCCGGCGAGGACTCCCTGCACTGGTTTGTCGCTGAGCGACAAGAGCTATCAAAAATAATACCCGCTCAGCGATGCTCGCTTGGCGGTCAGAGTTCACGCCGAGACCAACCAGCGGTCATTTCTACCTAGAGTGCAGATCTGAGTGTACATATTATGAATTCAGATCAATTACTACAACTATCACTGTTTTAGTAGAGATGAGTTTGAATATTTACTTGCTTTAGTCAACTGAAACTGTGGGAATCGTCCGTCGCACTCGGACACTCACTGATAGCCCAGCGACAAAACTAACGGAACTACACACTCGCTGCTCGCTGTTCCCAACTCATTTTCAGTTGCTAGTTCTACTTGCTACTCGTTCATCGCCAGTGGTGGGACAATTGCTAAAGTCCTCAATGGTGTGTAGTCCGCCAACCCGCACCAGGCCAGCGTAGTGGAAGCCTAACACTCATTCTGAGAAGAGGCCCGTGCCCAGCATACAGACAGTAATGGTCTGAATTTATTTTATTTATTATTAGCGAAATTGTGTTATCGCAAAAGTGCTATTATTTACAATATAATAATTTATAATAAGGATGATTAATTATATATACAACACATGCACGATAGATAAGTTTAGACCTGAGCGCTGTTTAAATATACTAAACATTAATATTTAGATATTATAATGCTGCACTGTTCCCAAGTCACATAGGCTGTGTTAAAAAAAAAAAAGTGGACACTAACTAACATAGTTAATCTTACTCGGGAACAGCGCAGCATTAGAATATCTAAATCTTTATATTTAAACCATGTTCAGGTCTCAACTTATCACGCACGGACTCTACCAAATATCCTTATTTTCTCCTACAATTTGGGGCTTTGTAGTTGGTAAACTGTATACTGACTACTGATGGTTATGCATCTCTTCCAAGGCGGATCATTAAACCTGACACAGACTACGACTGGATTGGATCTGTTAGCCTTTTGTTAATAGTCGCTCCAGCAAGCCGGAATACGTGTACATTTGTACTAGGTAGAGAAATAAAACAATAATGTATTTGCTTATAATCAAATCAAAAGTCATTTATTCAAAATGAGCTGAGAATCAGCACTTTCAAAATTACATAAGACAGTCCCCCAAAACGCCCGCCCTTCACCACTTCCTAGTGCTTTAGCTGAGGAGAAGAAGTGGCGCAACAAACTCCCCAACAGCACAGCTGTCTGTTCAGTTAAAAAAAAAAGCTTCTATACAATGGTATGCAAAATAATTTAGGTACATAAGGCGACACAGAACATTAAATTAAATTAAATTATTTGCCATAAGTCAGCTAGCACACGCCAATATAACAACAAAAAAATATCGAAAACTATACAACTATATTCAAGCAGAAGTAAAAATACAAAACTAGAAACGTAAACAGAACTTTATACCTAAATAAAAAGCTTCCAGGCTTATAGCGCGTCCCCACTTACATATCATAGCTATATGTACCTAGCCGTAACTCGAAGTTACAAAATGATAAAATAATAATAATAATATCGTTTATTTCTAAAAATGGTGCAGATTTACAATAACTTAAAAATTATAGAGGGCACAATTGCTCATTTGCCTGAACTAGGTAGAACCTGTATTTAAACTAGAAAGGCGATTAAAATTTTAAAATATAAAATTAACAATGGAGAAGACTAAAATAGAAACTAATATTTACATATTTAAATTAACACTTAAAAGACTAACATGTTTTATTTACAGACAACAAGTAAATCCTGTGTCTCACTGTATGATATGCTAAGTAAAAACTGCAGAATAATCTTTTTACAGCCGTAATTATTTAATTTATATATACTTATTTTCCTATTTAATTTATTGTACAGAAATGGGCCTAATAATGTATAAAATCTGTTTATAAAAACATATTTAGAGGATGCATTTGACTCACATACAATATCATTCCGTCTCTTATTAGTACTTTCAATGTTATAGGAGAGCACGGTGTGCTGTTTTAATACCAAGTGCGTTATAAAAAGCTGGCGAACAGTCAGCACGTTACAGGATTTGTATAGCAGATCTGCAGGATAGAGAAAGGGATGGAAGTTTGCTACTTTTAAAATTGCTCTCTGTGCTCTTTCAATAGGTAGTAAGTATTAAGTAAAATAAAGCAAGCAGTGACATCTAAGGGAGCATGACATGAAAGATCGACGAATGACAGCCGGGACCAACGAGACTCCTCCGTGCCTCGGAAAGCACGTTAAGCGCGTGCTTTCCGAGGCACGGAGGAGTCTCGGTATGAAAAGATGGTCACCCATCCACAGACCAACCCCGGCAAGCGTAGCTTAACCTGATGGATCGACCCTTGCGGCTGTTATTACTTAGCCACGAGCTCCTCCAGTAGCTCACTACTCCTTCACTAGCTAACCACATATTGCAATACCACTCATAAGACATTGTAATGAGTAGATTATGTCAATGATAAATAAAAATTAAATTAAAATAAATTGACTTTTACAGGCAATTAAATAATCATATGAACTCATATAACATATCTGAAGATAACCTAATTCTGGAGAAAGAACATAAACATTGTTTTGAATTAATCACAGCGATCTACTATTCTGCCGTCATAAGGAAAAATACCGGTGAAGAGCGAGTCGGACTCGCGCACCGAGGGTTCCGTACCATCATATATAAAGAAGTATGCTATTTAGAGCTATCGTTTTATTAATCCTGTAATCTTTACATAAACTTGTATCACACAGGATAATTTCAGATTTTTTTTACATTTTTCATCAAAAGTCGAAAACTATCCGGCTTAAAAAAGAGAAAAAAAATGTTTGAGAATGCGCAAATAGCAGCCCTAGTAGCCCCCTTCGAATTTTTAAGACCCCCCTTTCCCTTTCCTTTAAGACGCCAAAGAAAAAAAAATAGATTTCATTTGCAACAGGGACTGCAAATGAAATCTATTTTTTTTTCTTTCTTATTTGCAAAATAGTTGGGCAAACTTCATCTAAAACTTTTCCAAAATTCAAGTTGATAGCATTAGTAGTTCTTCACACAACGGAGACAGATGGACAGACAGACTGAGTCTAAGGGTTAATTATAAGGGTTCCTTTTTATCATTTTGGTACGGAACCCTAAAAAGACGTATCTGACTTTTTGCTTAAATAAGAGTTAATTACATATTCGAAATCAGCAAAAAATACGCATCTACCAGCATTTTTAAATTGGCGTAAACATGAAGAAAATCTAATAATTCTTACTATTAAAAGACGCATCTGCCTTTGTATCTTATTGTTTAAATGGGAGAAAATATGTTTTTTCTTCATTTCAATATTTCTGTAGATATGTCTTTTTTCCTTACGGCGGCGGTCGTTTAAGTATAGGTAGTCGTTGATAGAATAGTATGCTTACAAAACAAAACCCACACAAAGGTTAGATTGGGAAAATCTAGCAAATATGTACCTACATATTATAAAAATAAGTTTTTCATAAGTCGAAAGTTCTTATCAAAGTAACCCCAGTTTACCCTAAACATATAAGATGTTGGCAAAGATGACTTGTGATGCCACCGTGAGAATACGAATATATTTTAAAAAAAAAACTCTCAGAGAAACTCTGGCACCTAGCTGGTAAATTGCTCGACCAGCTCGTTTTTTGAAGAACAAATATATTTTGAATGTCAGCGGCTTTGCCCCAGAGCAGAATAACGTAGGACATAGCGCTATGAAAATACTAAAATAAATATGTGTTTCAGCAGAGCAACACCCGCATCTTAGTGAACGACCTTTTGTAAAGCCATATTGTTCATCATGAAGGAGGCTATTTAAATTAAAATGTCTTACACCCGTATTTATAAACAAGCAATTACTTGCTGCTAAATAATTTCTTTGTAAAGTAAGACAATACAAGACTAGTAATTTCTTTGTGATAGAATTCGTCATTTTAAAATCTTATTATATAGTCGAGTAATGTACGTTACTTACTCGAGTAAATCAACGTTCCATTGCAAAATTAATGGTCGAGTTCTCAATTTTTAAGTAAAGACAATGGTGACTATTACTTGGCTAAGAATTGTAACCTTTGACAGTTCTAACTTCAAGCAAATATAATTACTTTTACTGAAGTAATCACTTTTACTTGTTTATAAATATGGGTGTTAGCAACCTTTCAAATATTTTGCTAAATGCAGGTAGGATAGAAATAGGCCTAAAATTGCCAACGTCATTTTTATTACCTGATTTAAACAACGGTATGACCTTACTACTTTCCATGAAGTCAGGAAAAGTTCCTAAATCAACATATTGTAATTAACAGTAATTGTAACAGCTAGATAGGGGGCTACGATGTCTATTATATTACTTAATAGTTTAATGAAGATATATTTATTCTACCTCTTCATTTTCAACATCTTCCCTTACAATTATATTGTCAAGAAACTGTGCAGGCGGTAATATGTTGTTTTGATGCCGAGCCCACCCAAGATACCATACGATCGTCATTACATGAGCACAGCTTCCGACAGTTCGCTTCCCTACTATACAGCTGCAGTAATATTCACAAATTCTCTCCTCCCAACTATTTGATTCAGTTAATTTTATCAACACATAAGTATAATATACTTTATTGCTTTGATGTCTTGACCTGATCCTGCCTCTTAATAATACTGTCTCATGTGATGGCATTATGCCTGGGACATTTGTGATTTCTAAGCTTTCACTTATTTCAACCAAAAATGTCCCATTTGCACGAATATGCTCCCCGTAATATGATCTGGCTTGCTTTATTTGGTAAATTCCAAGACTAAACAAAATCAAGTCTGACATTTCCATTACAGGGAACATATTTATTTGTGGTAATTGAGCATCATCTATTCTTATAAAACTGGCTCGGCGTCTATTTAATTGATGATCAAGCACATAATCACCTAAATAGTTCGGCATGTTAACTCTTTGTATTGCTCTGTCTAAGATTGCTTGAGCATCAGAACGGTTGGTTATAAGCGGATGGAAATTATTTAATATGGCTGCGCAAATTCTAAAATCGTTCATTAAGTTTCTTGATGCAACATTAAAATATTTATTTCTGAACATCTTGAAATCACGTTTAAACCGACCATTCACTACTTCAATTACCCATCTGCACAAGGTTACAAGTCGAGATTTATTTGCTTTTATCGTGGACAATTGTGTTTCACCTACATCTAGAGTCTCTGGCTTATGTACTGAGAATCCTAAAGAGGTAAGTAGTCCTATAGCATCCCGAAACCCTCTATCTAGCAAAAACACATCATTGTCTCTAAAATAATTTCTGAGAGCACCACTGGGTGAGAAAAGTTCATTCATTATCTGGGCATCAGATGTTGTAGCCGCATATGGACCATAAACGTCTAAAATAAATCCATCTGTGGTTGCCAATATAAAAGGTTTCAATAGATTGGCATATTTATGTAAGCTATAGGTTTTTTTTTGGAATAGGTAGTTAGACGACTTTTGCAAATATATATATGTGCCATCAAAGATTACTATAGGATTACTTTCCTGTGTACCAAATAGACCCTGTGGAATCAAAAGATTTCTACTGGACAAGCTTGTTCTTGGGATATTACTAATGCCCAAATGTAAAGGTACATATGATTCCAATAAGCAGCTACGGGTCTTCTTTACATACTGGCAGACTGTATAAGTTGATAAAAGAAACAAAGAGGCAATGCGTCGAAAAGGTTCTCCAGTCCGTATTCTTATTAAATACATACCAAGTGCTGTTTTAGGCTTTCTACATAAATTGGACAATTGAGGTATGCAAGTTAATATTGCCAGAAAGTTCAAAACAGTCAAGCCTGTCCAGTATCGACAAGTAGTATTATTCATGTTTTCAACATTTTCAAAGTCTATAGTGTTATTTACATTCCTCCGTAACAAGTCAAGCATTTCAGTAATATGCAGCTGACTGAATTCAGTTACGAATTCAAATTCAGCAAGAAAGTCCCAATTATATAAACTTAAATGTTCTTCACACAGCCGTGCATTTTTAGTGATGTACAGTTTTTGATGTGTGAGAATATTTTTCTTTAAAAACAATGGCACACGTTTCCTTTCGTGATTCATACAATCCGGAACAAAACAATGAGTAGTGGTATCTGGAGTGCGCCTATAACCATCTAATGTAAGGCTTACAACTGGTTCTTGGAGAACATTTTCAATGTCTGTGCTGGCAGAACTGGGAGGCTCCACTACAGAGCTGGATCCACTGATGAATGGATTTGGTTCTTGCGGAATCTCATCATTATCTGTGCTGGCAATACTCATTGTGAATAATCCGGATCGACTTTCTGCAGGTGGTGGTGGTTGCCGATGAGCCCTTAGCCAACAAGCATTACATGCCCGGGCGTTAGAAGGCATCTGCAATTGAAGGCACAATTAGTTTAGTAATTCTAATGTGGGTTAAGCTTGAATTGCAGCTGAATTATTTTGATATTACTATATTATTTAGAGTTATTTTAGTTGGAATAAACTATACAACAAGCAAGTACACTTACAACAAGAGGGCTGATTATATTGGCGGAATAAATCCATTCAGCAGCACCATAATTTAGTTGATGAGAGCGTCTCCCAGTTCTTCTGGCAATTGATATGCCACAACATACACAAACTGAGTCATGGCCAAATTGACGTTCACCTACATTGCCTTCATTCCTGTTATTTGATTCAAGAATCAATAGACTAACACACTCGTGACATAGGTAGTCTTCATCGATTACCTAAAACAAGAAATACTTCATATATTAATCTATAACTACAGGAATTTGTTAATATTTTATACTCTTTTTTAAGTTGATGATGGTTATGAATATGCTAATAAGGTAACTCAACGTTTGCATGAGCCTGAGCATAACCCAACCCATTTTCTATTGTTAACATGCACAAATGAGGAATGATTAACTGTAAATACACTATGCAAATGAAAATCAGTATTATAAAACTGCTGAGTGGATAACATGGTATCTAGTTTTTAGGGTATGCAGATTTTAGCTACATACCTGTCTGGCAATCCATTCTTCTAATACAGAGATAATCTCAAGATCCAAATGTGTTGCATTGTACCGATATGGTTGTGTAATTGGAATAGCAATCCAGCAATTAATGCAGCGGGGCATGATGGTGAAGATTACATGAAAGATAAAAACATTAGTGTTGTACTGTGGTTTCAGAGCCTGTGAAGAGTCAGTCTACGGTAATCAATTAATTGTGTTACGGCAAATCTGGACGCAACAGAACTTATGAAGTACTTGTTATATAGCCACAAGACTATGGATTATTCTATGACTACGACTTGATTCGGTCGTTTGCTAGAATCGTCGAATCCCATCGCATAGAAAATAGGTACTAACCTTAAACTCGTGTGCAAAATCCAAGTTCGTGGGAGAAATCAGGTTGGCCAGTATCGCCGGTCGTGAGTGTTAAAATCGTGTGCAGTAAGTGTATCCAAATTAAAAGGTCGTCGTAATTAAGGGTCGTCTGCTGAAATAAGATAAAACAACAAACTTGCTAAATCAAAAATATCCGTTGCGTACTTAGTTAGACGCATTCAGTATTGCCATATGGAGGAGGCTTGAAATCTACATTTTCACTTAAAAAATCCGTATAAAATCCGTACTACCAATCTGAATAAAATTCCATATGAATTCCTTATAAAAATAAAAGTATTAAGATTATTAATACACATCTTTATTCACCATTTAAACATGTCTGAAATATTCTTTAACAGATTTCCCTAAAGGTTGTTTTTATAAATATATCTCCCTTTTTGCTACGTGTGAGCCAAACCTTGATTGAAAGTAGATTTTGTCAACCAATCTTCGTTGAAGCGCTGCATTATGCGTGATTTTTTTGCATCTCCAGGCATTGTTTTTAAAGTACACTTATTTATTGCACTAATACTACAACGACGAAGTGAAATTCGGGCCAAACAGGTAGGTGCTGCTGAGTAAAGCCCACTTTCCACTATGGGATATAATATATATTATATCCCGCGTTTGGCCTTTCCACTGTGAGTTATACAGGGTTATTTGTAAGACACCAGCAACCTCTTAAGGGGTCATTGTACTCATCATTATGAACAACTTTTACTATGGGACCAAACCTGAAATCGCGAAAAAAATCAGCTGTTTAGTACATTTTAACGAATTATGCGAACATAAATGTAATGAATAGCTGATTTTTTTTTCGCGATTTCAGGTTTGATCCCATAGTAAAAGTTGTTCATAATGATTAGTACAATGACCCCTTAAGAGATTGTTGGTATTTTACCAATAACCCTGTATATTACATCTCAGTGGAAACGGTTCCATTTAAAAGTACGGTGAGCGATATTAATCTATATCTTGAGATGATTACATCTCATCATAAATTACATTATATCCCATAGTGGAAAGTGGACTTGAGAGTTGTTGAAACTATAAAGATTGAATGAATAAACTAATAACCTTTCTCTTTCATTTCGCATACAATAGAACAAGACAGCTTTTACAGCTATTGTCTTGATTCACGGTTTCGAACGTGAATTATGGCACGGGATTCTCCATATCTCATTTTTATTACGGTTACGGCCCTATTATGTGCTATTGCCACGAAATGAAAATAACAATTCCGACAGATAGACTAAAATATCATTAATAATGAATACTACAAAAAAAAATATCGGAATATGCTCTGCTCTGTACTGCATCTGCCTGAGGTCGATCTATCTGTACGTAAATTCGTATAAAAATCCATGCATGATTTATTTGTATTAGGATTTCAAAATCCGTACAAATACGGAAAAATCCGTATAAAATGGCAACACTGCGCATTGGCATTTAATTTAATTTGACACTTGACAGATGTTTGAATTTGACACATGACATTAATGACATACAACAGAATAATGTTGCCAAAACTAATAATTACTGTGGGTTGCAATTTAATTTTTTATTTATAATTATTTAAAAATATAATAACTAAAGATAGGTGATCTAAAAAAAAATTTAAAAAATACCCTAAGTCTCCTTAATTTATGTACTTTCATAAAAATATAATCACTTCTCGTTTCAAATAGCAAGCCCAGCCTCCATACAAAAAAATTACATGTCCTTTGGTCAGTTCTGGAAATACACCAATAAGATGAATCATAAACCGGGCTATCCCGTCTGTATGGCGGGAGTGCACGAGCCTAGCGAGATCGCCACTATATTCTCCCACCATTTCAGGGTGGACTCACCTCTGGGGCTAGGGCGGCAGGAGTCCGATGCTGCGGAAGCTAGTGAGCGTAGTGTTCATTTTACTACGAATGAAGTGTATGCGGTGATCAAAGGCATGGTGAGGGGTAAATCCCCTGGTCACGACAGCGACATCGAGCACCTGCAGCACGCAGGTGTACACCTACCCAGAGTGCTTTCTATGTTTTTTACCCTGTGTTTAGGCCACTCCCATCTGCCAGATAATCTAATGCGTACTATAGTTGTACCAATCATCAAAAATAAAACTGGTGATACATCAGATGTAAACAACTATAGACCGATCTCTCTGGCCACAGTGGTCGCCAAAGTGCTGGACAGTCTGCTTGGTCAGCACCTGGATAAGCACGTCTCGCTAAACGACGCGCAGTTCGGCTTCAGGCCAGGGCTTTCCACCGAGAGTGCTATCCTGTGCCTCAAGCAGACTGTACAGTATTACACGAGTAGAAAGACCCTAGTGTATGCATGCTACCTTGACTTATCGAAAGCGTTCGATCTTGTATCGTACGATATTCTATGGGGTAAGTTAAGGGATGAAACTTGTCTACCTAAGGAAATTGTACTATTGTTTATGCATTGGTATAAAAATCAAAAGAATTTTGTAAGATGGGCAGGAGCTCTCTCGGAAGAGTACGGGCTGCAGTGCGGGGTGAGGCAGGGGGAGCTGACCTCACCCACGCTCTTCAACCTGTACGTCAACCGACTGATCGATGAGCTCAGCAGCGCCGGCATCGGGTGTCATATAGATGGAGTGTGTGTGAATAACATCAGCTACGCAGACGATATGGTGCTGCTGAGCCCATCGATAGGTGCCTTGCGAAGGCTCATGAAAATATGTGAGTCCTATGTGATGACTCATGGGCTCAAATACAACACGAAAAAGAGTGAAATAATGATTTTCAGGCCGGACAACAAGCGATACACGTTTGTTCCGAATTTCACCTTGTGTGGTACAGCTCTACACAAAGTTTAGCAATTTAAGTATTTGGGTCACTGGGTCACTGAGGATCTTAAGGACAGTGTATATGTTGAGAGACAGCGCTCTGCGCTCCCTGCGCAGAGCGCTGTCTGCCCGATGCAACATATTGGCCCGCAGGTTTGCACGGTGCACGGGGACTGTCAAAGTTGCGCTTTTTAAAGCGTACTGTCAGTCCTTTTACACCTGCAGCCTGTGGGTTAGCTATACGCAGCGGACATACAGCGATCTGCGCGTTCAATACAATAACGCGATCCGGGTGCTGATGGGGCCTGCCGCGCCACTGCAGCGCCTCCGCGATGTTCGCGGCGGCTGCTACAGACAGCTTTGCGGCCATTATGCGCAAACGATGCGCTTCTATCATGCGGCGCACCCGCGACAGTCCCAACACTATCCTGCGAGCGCTGGCTGACCGGTGGGACTCTCCGATGCTGGCTCGCTGGATACGGCTGCACGCAGTCGTATAGTGTTTTGTCACCGCCATCGCGGACCTGCCACTTACTGTTTGATAGAAGAATATACAATAAAATTGTTATTATTTTTATTGTGTATTGTTTAATTAAATTATTATTTCAATTTATTATTAATTATTACTTACACTAGTTTATAAGCTCGCAATTATACTAACACATATGGATATAATCTGAAATAAATTATTATTATTATTATTTAATACGGTATTATTATTTAACCCAACTTTTGTGGAGGGTCGAAATGTGTCAGAATTTTACTTGCCTCAAGTTCACTAACACCAGAAGCGAAGCAGTTTTGATATTTGTGATAGAACGCACCATCCATAACTTGTGGCATCGTTCGGGTACCGTAAGGATGGGTTACTTTGAGTCTAGGTCATAACTTTGGCCCAAATCGAGACAGATGTTTAGTATAATTAAATCCACACAAAGTTCCGCAAGTACGCTTCTATTAGTTACCGAAGGACATACGACATTCGGTTGTGTGGTCGCGACACTTCGGGCAGTTTAAACAGTTGATTCCCAGAATTTCCCAGATCAAAATCCTAAATAAATAAATAAAATAAAAAAAATAGAAATCTGTATTTTTTTAAGGCCAGGACTAAGAAGAAGTTTTAGCAATTTTTGGAGCCTGTCACTTTGACTTTCAAACATAGGTCTTCAGAAAACACGTTAGTTACTCATTCTAAATTCAAGAGCACTAGAAGATTGTTTTTGCTAAAGTACATATCGCCGTACCCGGAGAATAAATGATAACTATAAAATTGCAACTTTTCAGGAAAAATAAAACACATGTTTTAGTCGATTTCTCCATAAAAACTGGAAGTAAACCGATGATTATTTTTTGTTTGTTCTAAATGTTTTAGTGTAATACGCCAAAGTATCAAAATAGAGATCATATAATTTAAAAAAATAAGAAGTTAGTCAAAATTAATCATCGTCTAAGTTGTATAATGGTGCCGATTCTGTTATGCACAAACTAAACTTAATTTAGGCTATCGCTAACTTTTTCTCTCTTATAAAACAAGAAAGATACGGACGTAAATTAGAGCTGTCAAATTTAGTTGAAACTAATATTTCCATAGAAATTCAGACGACATGTAAAAAATATGTCTACTAAAAACACAGTGAAGCGCAAGGCGTAAACTAGTTTGACATCGATAACTTAGTTCATAGCTATATCCATCCTTTTCTCGCGCTGCCTGTTAGTAAAAGATAGCGATTCTCTAATTTTAGTTTAGTTATTGAGGATCGGCACCATTGTCGATTATTAATATTTTGTAACTTCGTAAATAACTGTATAAAAGAGAAAAAATTAAGCATACGTATATGTATCAGCAACCACAGATCCCAAAAATGACATAACACTAAAACTAAGATAATGGCAGTTAACATTTTATTCTCGGGGGTGGCGATATATTCACTAGTTATCTGTGTATAAAATATCGCAAATGAATTCCAGACGGTGTGTCTGGAATTCATACGACTCGTAACATAACTTAAAACTGCAATAAATACAAACCCAAGAAATATTGCAATCTTACTTTCAAAGTTCTGACAAATGTATGATTTCAGCGAAACCAACTTCGATGTCAATGGACTTTTTACTACTAAAACTTACACCTACACACAGATTTGTTTATTTCATTTTCTAAGTGCAAAAGCCCTTTAAAGTTTTCCAATCTAATCGGGAGGCGCGTAAAATAAAATTAAACTTAGCCTTAAGTAGTAAAGTAGCGTTTAACACTTTAGTTTTATGTTGGGTATAAAAATATTTTATATTTAAAGAAAGTGGTACTTGATGTTTAATAGATTTTGATTTTATTTTCATTGGTTCTTTCTTGGAACTGCCATAGCAAAATAAAAGAAATGAGGCGTTTTCTTCATGGCAGAAAGCGTTATTATTATTTGTCTTATTAGTAGTTACTGCAAAGTGTCCATTCACACAGAACGGCTCGGAGAGGAGCATTTTTATCGCGTTTAAATAAGAGTTTTGGGTCATTGAAATAAGGTGATTATTGTTTTACACTGAGCGCGTTAGGTCGGCTCTTAAGCGTTCTCATTTAAAAAGAAGTGAAATGAAAATTAACCCTATTTCAATGACCCAGGACTCTTTTATGAACGGACACTTAGTAGCGTAATCGGATATCCTAATGCTAATTACAGGCACTTTACAATTACCTACATCATATATGATAACAAATGCAATGCTACCTAGGGTCCACTCGATGACTTATTACGGGTTTCGCCAATTGCTTGCTTAGAATATTTTTTAATTTTTTTTTTTAAATATTTTTAAGTGATCAATTGACGGCAAAATATACACTTATTTAAAATAATTTCCTATAATTGGCCTCACTACAACGGTATCGTAAGTGTAAAAAAAAAACTTACATTGAGTCGAATCATGTCGAAACAAAATGACATCCAAATTGAGATAATCGAGGGCGACTGATGTAAGGTTTACAATAAAGACACCTTAAAACTATCGACAACCGCCAGGACTTTCCAATTTCAAAACAATTTTGCTTGCAAGCTGCAATTTTATTGTAGAACAAACAAAGCACCATTTTTTGGGTGGGAAATCATCAAATAACTTCTCCGGCTCTGGGCGGAGCTGGAGGGCGTGTCAGACTTTTACTGCCCAGATAAAACCCATCCGTGTTCCTTCAGTTGCGACGGTTACCCTTTGAAACAACCCGCGACCCTGGCAGGCATCAGCCCTAGCGGACCCCATCAGTTAGAGTTGACATCTTTTTGAGGCGCGCGTGGAACACAACGCGGCGTTGACCCGGGCTTGGTCCTTACCGGACGGCGAGCTACCCATTGTTCGCCATCCGCAAGCCCGCGCCAACGGTGGCCGAGAATCAGCTCTCAATTCCCAACGCCCAATGCCAGAACATCCCTGGTGTTTGAACTCCCTACACTAAATAACATATCAACATGTTTATATTTGAACAGTCTCATACACATCACAGACAAAATAATCTGCGCTTAGTCCGACTAATCGCAACATAAATACGCAAAGACTGGACGTTGACACAATAATTATCCCAGTGACACGCCAGGCCTAGTGTTAGTTTACTACCTGTGGTCGTACTGTCCATGGTAAACAGTTTCTGTAGGTACATTTGTGTACATACAGAGTGTATACGTACGCAGTCGGTTTAGTGAATGTTTAAACATGAATATAATCTGCGAAACTGAGGCTGTACCGAAACTTGCATAAGCATCTATAAAACATTGAAAATTCTCGTCTATCCCATGGTGTGGGGTATCGTTGGATAGGCCATTCAAAATTATTATGGGTCTGTGAAAACCATTTTTAAGGTTCCGTACCTCAAAAGGAAAAAATGGTACCCTTATAGTATCACTCGTGGGTCTGTCTGTCTATCCGTCTGTCACAGCCAATTTGCTCCGATTCTAATGGATACATTAAGTTGAAATTTGGTACAGATATGAATTTTTGTGACCTAAACACGGACGTATAACGTAAATAAATGAATTTTTAATACAGGGGTCAATATTGGGGGGCAAATAAGAAAAATTTAAAAAAAAAATTGCAAATTGTACCGTGTGACCATATCAAATGAAAGGACTTACTGTGAGGGTCTAAAATATATTTGTTTTATAATTTTAAATTGTTTTAAAGTTATTTAAGAAAATAGACGAGTGTCGTTGGATAGGCCATACAAAATTATTACGGGTCTGTGAAAACCATTTTTAGGGTTCCGTGCCTCAAAAGGAAAAACGGATCCCTTATATGATCACATGTACCTGTAAATTGTACCGTGTGACTGTAATATAACTACTTTTTGTAAATGCTGTACTGTATAACTGTTTTTTGTCCCAAATAAATAAAATAAAATAATAATTGTTATATAAAATAGAATACCTACCTACGGGCTGAATTTTACTTACCTAATATCTTTTGCCCGCGTGGGTGTCGGAATATATCCCACGGGAATGTATTACCGGAATTAAAAGTACCCTATGTGTTTATCCAGGTTATAAACTATCTGTGTGCCAAATTTCATCCAAATCCGTTCCGCCGTTTTTGCGCCAATCCGGAACATACATCCAGACATACGGACTAAAATTCTAAAAACTATATTTTCGGCTTCAGACTCGTTCCCATACCTCGTAGCAATTACTTTTTTTTTTTTTAATATTCAATGTACACGCCCAGTGTGAAATAACCCGTATCTAGCAGCACTTTATCCAAAATTTGAACATGCAATATTCAACGATACAATATTTTTACACGATAGCTAGATAAGTCAACTGTATGATTTGATAATAATTTGCGAGTTGATGTCGATATTATTCATACTTTAACATTGAGAAATTGACACTTGTGATGCGGATTTTGTAATCGTGTTTCACGGGTGAAATTTTACATAGGCATACAGAGGCGCAGTTATATTATCACCTACAGTGTCTTAGATATCTTAGAAGGTAAGTTTGAAAGTTAGAGATACACACACAGTACAGTTAGACTTATACATGTTTAATTTTCTATTGTTTATATTTTTAATTATGCATACATGTTAAGACTTTAGAAAATGTACCCGCATCTATCACATTTTTAGCTGAAACATTTTTTTCTTCATCAATCAGTTGTATTCCCGTGCATCTACGAGTATTTGCCTATGACCTTGCACATACTATTTGATGCATACTCATGTTTTTACAATAAATATATATTCTATTCTATTCTATTCTATGTCATAAGAAGTTTTTAAGAAGTTAAGAAACTCACTATATTTGAAGTTTGGCTTAATACTTCCTCAGGAAACAGGAAACAATAACACTCCTAAAGGTTCCAGAAGTTGCCAGACTACAGAACTCGGATGAAGAAGAAAATCTCAGCTACTCGGAGGAAGAACAAAATATAATTGACTCGAAAGAAGATAGTTTCTAAAAAACATTTTTAAATAATTTAAAAATAAACATAAAAAAATAAAAACTAATATTACTTTTTATTTTTTTTTATGTTTATTTTCTACCATTATTACGCAATTAACGGTAGAAAATAAATTAATATAATTTTCTTTATTAAAAAAAAACTGTTTTTTTTTAGGGTGATCAAAAAGTAATGATAATCGGGTAGTTCCAGTGCACATGAAAATAGAAATAAAAATTTTTTTGCTTGCTCATATACCCTCTAGGTTAGCATAAAAAATCATATAAATAGGCCACGATTCCCGGGAGGTACATTAATTTGAATACGGACAGTCGAAGAGATAACATCAAAATGGAGAAAAAGGAAATTAGAGCTGTCATCAATTACCTCTGTTTGAAAAAAATGTCTACCAAAGACATACACACCGACTTAGTGGAAACATTACGAGACTCTGCTCCTCCATATTCCACAGTTGCATGCTAGGCGAAGGAGTTTAAACTGGGCAGAACATCCACGGAAGGTGAACATCGCGAAGGACGCCCATCCACGTCCGTCACTGAAGATAATGTGAAAAAAGTCGAAGATGTCGTGTTGGCAGATCGGAGAGTAACCATCAGACATATAGTTGAGGTCACAGGGATCTCATATGGCAGTGTTCAAAGAATCTTCACGAACGAATTGCATATGAAAAAGGTCTCCGCGCGTTGGGTGCCGAGAATGTTAACCGACGAGCAAAAGAAAAACGAGTCGACATTTCGAGAGTGAATCTCGAAAAGTTCCAAGGAGATCGGGAAAAATTTTTGCCACGTTTCGTGACCATGGACACGACCTGGGTTCACCATTTTGATCCTGAAACCAAACAATAATCAATGACCTGGAAGCGAGCTTCTTCACCGACGCCGAAGAAATTGAAAGTGTCAAGTTCAGTGGGAAAGATTATGGCGTCCGTTTTTTGGGACGCTGAAGGAATAATTATGGTGGAATATTTAGAAAAAGGCCACTATTTCGGGCTCTTACTACACAGACCAAATAAGAAGATTGCGGGAATCCATTAAGGAAAAAAGACGCGGCAAACTGCGAGCTGGAGTGCTGTTTCACCACGACAACGCACCAGCTCACAAAGCCGCAGTTGCGATGGCTGCCATTCAAGAATCGGGATTCGAACTGCTTGTACACCCGCCCTATTCACCAGATCTAGCGCCTAGTGACTTCTATCTCTTTCCTCGGCTTAAGGAACACCTCCGGGGCAAGAAATTTGAAGACGATAGCGAAGTGATGACCGCTGTTGAGGGGTTTTTGGAGGGTCAAGACAAAGATTTTTTTCCCAAGGGAATTCTGGGTTTAGAAAAAAGATGGACTAAATGTATTGACTTGTTAGGAGACTATGTAGAGAATTTTTTTTATTTTTAACTATAATCACCGTGTTTAATATTCATTATCATTACTTTTTGATCACCCCTTTACAAGTATACAAGTGCTTAGCTGACACCCTTCAGTATGTCAAAAAAAAGTTTCAGTTTAATATATTAACTATGCTACGAGATAGAAAAATAAAATATGACGTATTGAACAAAGTGACGCTAGAGATACGACATATTTCACACTGTGAGACGCCAGCACTGCACATCAAGCTACTACAATCTGTCAAATTTCTATAATAGATATTCAATTTTATCGGTGAAGCATTAAGTTCATGGTTGATTGGGAAAATTTGATAGTTTCAGGTAGCTTGATGTGCTAGCGTCTGTACAGTTTTGATTCTTTTCGTTACTATTTTATTATATGTATATAGACTAAATCCTACTGTTTACACTTCTATTTAAACCTTAAACTTAATGCAAGAAGTTCCAGAATAACACTGTAACAAATGCGGGTCAAACTCACGGCTGAGACGTTGTTCCATTGTGGCTACCGTAGCAACCTGCGGTTCCTGCGATGACCACGATAAGCAACAATGTGTCGGCTCCACCCATTCGAACAATGTAGATGATAGTCCATTCAGTTTACCCATTCATTGGACGTGTGTATTTGATCGGAAGACGTGCATCCTAGTTTACTGAGTTTGAATTTATGAGTTGCGATGTACAACGAGCGTTTATTACGGCCACAAACATAGAAAAAATACAATACAGCGATAGATTTGAGGGAAAGAAAAATCATTAATTCATTCGTTTTAGCCGAAAGTCGTCCATTCCTAGACATAGGCCTCCTGTAAACACCGCCACTTCGACCGGTTCCGTTCTTCTCATATCCAGCGGATTCCGGAAGAAAAATCATAAAGTAAGAGATTTAGGCATATTTCACCAATGGAACTTTTTTTTATCTCCTTTTCGTCCTGCAAGCTGTCTTGGCGACATTAAGCTGGATTTTACGTATTTTGAAAATATGGCGTGTATGGTACAGTATCCAATGATATGCCCATCTAATATGCTTTTTTTTTATATTTGGGATAGAGAAGATCTTGAAGAGCACGTCTCTTAAGTCTTTTAAATATGTGGTTTGGTTGTTTCTCCATTAAACTTCTTGCAAATTGGTTTGGATGGTTTTCTATTATTTTGCAATAGGGTAGTAAAGAATCCCTTATTTCTTCTTTAACAGTCTTGATTTTTAGATCACGGTATAGGTGATTATTTGTTATATACCATCGTGCTCCAGTTATCATCCGTAGGGTTTTTGACTGGAAGTGTTGCAGAATCTCAATGTTGGATTTAGATGCAGTGCCCCATAGTTGCAATGCATAAGTCCAGACTGGTTTGAGTATACATTTGTATAAGGTAAACGCAGGTATTAACGACCCCCCTAAGGCAATTTTAAAATCAACCATATTTTTTTAGTATACTGGTTCCTCTAAAGATTAATAGTTTCATTTTATATGCTAGTGTTATTTATAAAAAATGTATTTACTGAATCAAATACATTTAAATAAAGGATTATCTTGTAAAAAATAATTTACAATGTGACTTAGTCGATTGTTGCAATTACCGACCCATAAAAACGGCTGTGAAGCTATTAACGATTTTTATGCAGCTATTCCCGATCGTATATGAGAGGAGGCTTTTTTCCAGCAATGGAATGTATATAAGCTAGTGATGATGATTACCGATCTTAATATAATAAAACAAAATAAAAATGCAAATACTTATTCGTATTTTTTTATTATCGTTATTTTTAATAAAACAAATAATACCTATGAACTAAATAATTATAAACTTTTAAATTAATCAACATAATACTATTAATACACATATATATATATATTTTAATTTAAGAATTTCAAACTCTAGGATATTTCCTTATGCTATTGAGATCATAATCATTTTTTGAAAATTATAATATTAATCATCACAGTCATTGGTTCACCTCTTTTTAGAAATAAATTGCAACTTATTAGTTACATATATGATTTGCTACAACTGGTGCTTACAAACGAAACATTAAAAAAATACATTCATCATCAGACTCACTGCTATATAAGACTCGACGTTTAACTGTCTCTCTTGCAGAGTCTGACTCTAATAGAAGTACGGTAAATTCTGTTTCAAAAGAATCTCTAACATTAATTAAAGTACTATTAGAATGTTCATGTCCTTTTTTACATTCATTTTCTAACTCACTGTTATAAAGCACGCGACGCTTTGCTGCTTCCTTTGGAAGTAAATTAAAATCAGATTCGCTATCTGATTGATATTTACTAGGTCCTGCTACAGGACAATCTTCTTTGTTAACCGCATTTACTTTTTTAATAAGTTTTTTCTTCTTTAAGGTCGTTGTTTTCTTCAATAATTCTTTTTGTTTCCTTTTTTCTAAGATTTCTTGTTTTCTTTTCTTTTTATTATTTTCTTTGTCTTCTTTTTCTTTGTCTTCTTTTACTTTTCGCCGCTTTTGTGGCTCCATGCTTCTGGAAAAAAATATAATTGTATGTTTTATGTTGCTTTAGCCAATAAGTAGCATTTATTAATAGGTAATTAGGTACCTATTATGTCATAAAAGTAGGTGAGAAACTAAATGATCTATATACGATCGGTGATAGCTTCTTATAGTTGCTATTGCCGACCCTCATGAGTCGGTAATAAAGTATGTAAGTATAAACATAAATTGTATTACCGACTCATAAAAAAATAATTATTTTAAGTCAATTGACCTTCTGACTATAAAATAGATTATAATTGATTAATATCACAAAAAATATGAACAAATGCACACTGTTTTAAACACAAAAACAATGATTTATTACTGTAACTATTCAATATCGATCCTCGAAAAATATCATAACTTTGGTTAAATTGACAACGCTAAAAGGTAAAAACTAGACAAAAAAGTTTAGTCGCTAATAGATTTTTATAAAGACTGATAGCTTAGATTTAAACAGGTCCATAAAAATACTTGTGTTAGTGTGATATAATAACATAAAAGAAAAATAAAACGAAAAGTTTCGTTGCTGCCATTGCCGAGTTATGGGTCATTGATAGCTGCAACGACTAAAACTGATGAAGCTAACACCATCCCATTTTAATTTAAAGTTTTATCGTTTAAAATTACTTTTATTGATAAAATGTCGTAAGAAATCAAGAGTTGACACTTAAATTAATACATTTAGTAATATAAGATAAAGTGTAGACGTCATTTGTTTGTATAAATGTCTTAAATAGAAAAGTCACGTACTTACTTGAAGTAACAAGGGCACAGTACGACACGTCCTGCGTCCACGCTGCCCCGCAATAACTGATGTATTTTATCTCTTTTTTGCACAGCTACTCACACTAACGTAAAAGTATACGATGCTCAAGGAATAAACGCGTGTGTAACTTTGCCTACCTATAGCTAGAATAGTTCTGGAAACGTAAAGATTTCGAATTACTTTTATAGGTCGGTAATAACTACAGATTTTCGATGGGTCGTTGATAGCTGCGTTTACCTTAGAAGGAGTTTATTTTCCACCAATGGAACTGATCACAATTTCCTAATCATTTTCAAGAGCTGTCAGTGTCAATATTCTACAACAATGATGACACTGATTGATCTTGAATGCGGTTAAGATGTAGTAGTGATTGCGTTCAATTTCAATAATGAACGCCTTTTTGTCGTTATCAAAAAGGAGGATTTTTGTTTGAGGATTTGGGTTCCGAGGAAAAATCTGCTATGCACTTGCCACGTGTGTACAGTGAAAGCAGTTATCAATAAACACGTTGTTACCTAGTTATACTTCTGCAGTCAAATCTTCAACATCTTTATTGTCTGTGTGCGTTTTATACCTAGTTCAAAAACTTTAATATTATTATAACAAATTTTAATATAACCTGCTGTTAGTGCAAATATATTGTAACGTTGCACCTTGCAAGTTACAATTTAAAAGAGTCTAGAATAAAAAAAACACTTAATAATACGCCACCTGATGATGTCTCCCTCCACAGGGTAAACCCTTCCAACACCCTGAGTTGCGATCCACAACCCCTTCGGTGTTCCCTAACAAACTGCTGCGGTACGCTACAGCAAAACTTTACCGCACACAGTGCAACTTATTCGGTTTTATCCGACTCGTAGGACCAATGTTCAGATCAGGGATAAACTGGGTTGAACCGAAATCGCGTTGGTAATAATAAAACAACGATACGGTGTGAACTCAATAGGATTATTAATCAACAAAAAAAACTAACTTCAAGAGGGTCATTAACTGCGTGCAAATTTTAACACCGTGATTCAGGAATCAACTGTAAATGTAAAGCGCCATCTATTGGTGAAAGATTGGAACTAATCCTAACACAACCTATGTACACTTTAAGTTTACTATTTACACAAAACTCTTAAAAATAGCCTAGTACTCGTATAATATTTCTAAGTAAACCTAACACTTAAATACAGCATTAAATGAAATAATATTATACGGAACCTTCGAGCATTGATTAAACTTAAAGGGTCTTCATTCTATGCGCCCGCGCATCTCTAAAACGATCACTGCCGAGCGTAGCGGAGTGTCGATTCAGTTGGGCTCGGGAAAGACAATGGTTGGTGATGGCTGTGACACTCGCTCCTGGCCGCACTTAAATAATTTGCTAAATACTCGTACGTCGCGAAATCCCTCTAGGGTAAGTTTCCATGTATTTTATTAGAAGTGCTATCTGTAAGGTGTTTCTAGAACTTCATAAAACTAGCTTTCTGCTGTATCCTTCCTATCTGGGACACTGTGACCTTTGGACCTTCGAAACGTGGTTCCGACAGCTTGCTTACGCTTCCGTTTCTGTCTGGATTTCCAGGATTCTAGTCTACCTTACAACTTTTCGCCACGTCGTGGTTCCAACGTCGAAGAGGACGTTGCAGATCCTCTGCTGCGGAGTGACTCACGCCTACCCTACTCTGAAGTTGCTAACCTACACTAAATCTGGAACTGGAGCTGACAGTTGCGGGCAGTCGGAGACGGGACCATCGTCGCCTTGGAGACGGTTCAGGCCAGTGTTCCCTACCCTTTGCTATCCTCTGCAATCAAGATTTGATGCGGCCACGGAAGTTAGGCAATAAATAATAAGTGTAAATTATCTTGGAGCTCTTGTTATTTATAAACCCCCTACATACCTACCTGCCGACAACCCCCTAAAGGCCCAGTGTCGCAATATCAAACTGTTTTGTTAACTGTACTTCATCATAAAGATTCTTAAAAGAATTAGATCTGCCAGACATATTATAATGTTCACACACAGTCTAGTAATTTCCAGTACCTAAATGTTCCTACTTCATTTGCCATTGATAAACAGTGTAGATTGTCCAACTGCTATTGGGAGTCCATAGTCGCTTAACCTGATGGATTAGTGGTCCCGTACACATTCGTCTGACGTCGGCTTCTTGTTTGCATCAGCCATCAGTTGGCTTTGAGTTTCGAGACTCAGTAATGGGTTCATGTACGGCGTTTGTGCATATATCAAGGATTAGAATGGTCGAAATTGAGGACAATTGGCAATATTTCTCTTGGGTAGTATTCGAAATCATATCTAGCAATATTGCTCCAAACTGGACATTTGAATGCTCCTGTATATCTCAGTATAAAGATGACCAGTATCTCATTAGCCCTAACAACAAAACTTCAACTGTGTCTCGTGTAACAGCTCCGCTCAAAGTGCTAATAATAATTGTCTGTTTATCTTAATACGCTTATACTAATATTAATTAGGTCTTTACCTATGAAATTGCCGATTTTATTTTACATAGAAAAAATCAAACATTTTTTTTTAAGAAATATTGTTGATGCACTGTTGCCATTTTAATGAAAGTTCGTTGATGCCTCTGCTATAGATATCCTGGGAACGGGAATCGATGAACACTTCAAAGGCGTTTTTCACCGCCTTGTTGGATTTGAATTTTTTTCCCGGGGCTCATTGTTAAGATTAATATTTCTAGAATGGAAGCGATCAAACCAAAAACGCACCGTGCATTCACTTATGGTACCGTGTCCATACACGTCGTTAATATTGCGTGCTGTCTGTGTTACGTTGGTGCTACGACGGAACTTGTATTCGAAAGTAGCGTGCAATTTCGATTTTTCCATGGTTACAGAAACTTCGATATCAAAGAAAAATCGAACGGCGGGAAAACAAATGAACAATTGATTTTTTTTTAATGTCCTGCTATATTATAAAATTATTTTGAATTTGGAATTCTAAATAGAATAAAAGATATTGATCTTCACACTAACCAGTATCAAAAATCGGAAATTTCTTAGGTATAGCCCTATTATGTCTACTGTGGTTATATGTTTGAACCAAAACGCTGGTGAAAGAGCACTTACCTGATTGCTAAACTAAGTAAGGGCATAATAAAGTGCTTGCTACACGCTAAGCTTCTTCTTCATCACACTAAATTAGGCAATAAAATATGTGATTCACATTGTTTTTCTACTTTCACATGAACACTCATAAACTTTGATCTTGTGTGGTGTTGTACTTCATCCAATGTCGTTTTTCCTCCATACTCTTTTCTCAGTTACAATTCTCTATTCAAAAGATACCAGTGTTTTTATCAATTTGTGTATTAGCAGCCATTAGGAATTAATTTATGCAAATCATCATCTGCCTAGCCTTTTTCCAACTATGTTGAGGTTGGCTTCCAGTCTAACTGGATGCAGCTGAATACCAGTATTTTAGATGGAGCGACTGCGCCGCACAACCCAGTTACTGGGTAATACGATACCTCTTGGTAAGATTGGTTGTCAGACTTTCGGGCTTCTGCAACCCGTAACGACTGTCATAGATCCACGAATGACAGCCGGGACCAACGGCTTACGTGCTTTCCGAGGTACGGAGGAGTCTCGGTACGTAAAGATGGTCACTCATCCACGGACCAACCCCGGCAAGCGTAGCTTAACCTGATGGATCGACCCGTGTGGCTGTTATTACTACGCGTCTTAATTCATGCAAAAACCAGTCTAATATTCGCAGATATTTTAACAATTTGCGGGACACTGAACCAGACATAATAGAAGTTTTATTTTTATGACGTTTAGCGTTTTTGGCGTTTAGGGTACCGCAAAATGTTGAATAGCCATGTTCAGGGTTAGTTAAAATGTTGTCTACTGAAGTTTAGTTATTATTAAAACCACGTAAGCGAAATTTAAATCATTTCAATTAAAAAGTAATTAAATTAATTTAAAGCTGTTATTTCAAGTCTGAACTTATTCGTCATAGCCGAAGTGCTGTATGTCATTCTTGTTAAAAATTTAGATATAAAGAAAGAAAAATGTTCCATAGGGCCGGTTTTTTGATCCTTAGTTAACTCAACCAATGGTTAAACATAATAACTAATGGTTGGATTTTGGCTAAATGTGAAAGGCTAAACGTAAATGTATTCATGTTAGCTCATTCATATTAAAAATAGTAACTAATGGCATAACTCATTCATGTTTAGCCTTTCACATTTAGCCAATGGTTATGTTAAACCATTGGTTGAGTTAACTACGGATCAAAAAACCGGCCCGGATACTATAAAAAAAGTCATAACACCAGTAAAACGACTAAACGACTTACTATAATTATGAAATCGGGGGCAGCATTGTTTAGTATCTGGAATAGGATTAAAGTCTATATTTAATAAAGATTTCTACTTTTGTATGAAAAAATTCTTATTGTGACTTCAAACACTTCAGCAATGGACTTCATTAGAAAAACTTCATTAAATTGAGTTATTACTTAAAGAGGTAATAATGTCCATTGTCCTTTTAATGTCTTGAGTTTTCTTAATATCCTGACATTAAAACCCAATCAAAGTAAAACAATTTTAACACAACGTTGCTAATTTGGTTATTTACTATAGAAATGCAATAGCGACCGAATACTCTCAAATTTAATTTCGATATAATGAAGCAGTTAATACAAACGATAAATATAACAAAATGGCGGTTTGTTATACTGTCAGCTATCTCTTACGCTCTGATGCGTGCGTTCAGTTTGAACGTGGAATTAATTGTAATAAATTTGAAGTAATATGCGCTGAGTACTGAGTATTTAACTGTTATAAAGAGACATTCTTATGATTTAAGGGAGAGTTCATAGTAATATTCTAATGTATTTATGTATTTTTGATTAACCTAAGGGACAAAATACACTTATTCAGCTCAATTCAGCTTTTGTCAATAGAAAACCACCAGTTTTGTATGAGATGTGTATAAGTCCTATGTAAAAAGTTCCAGAGCCGGATTGATACCAGACACAAATCAAACCTCTGGTTTGCTACTGACATTTTCCTTGTGAAACACCCGTCACTACTCGAACCGGGGATCGAACCTGGTATGTTACGCTCACAGTCATGCTTGCAATCGCTAAGACGAAGCAGTAATCCTACTAATATTATAAACTAGCTGACCCGAAAAACGTTGTCATGTCAAAATTTCAATACTTCATACAAAATTCCCATGGAAAATGTACTTTCAGTTTTCCCTAATTTTCCCATTTTCCCGGCAAAATGTTCAATCATTTTCTGTCATACAAACCTGTCCTTTGTTGTGTTTGTAATTGTCCTGACAATTACAAACACAACAAAAAAAAAAAAAGAATTATCCAATTTGGTGCAGTCGTTCGGAAGTTATGCGCGTACATACATTTCGGCGATTCATTTTTATTATAGATGAATCATATAAAATCAAACCTGGCAATTTTTCTATTTCCCCACCAATTCGACGCAGTGGAGCTGCGTCGAATTGTTGGGGAAATAGAAAAATGTAATAAAAAATAGCATGAAGGTATTATTAATGTCATTTCTAAATATTTACATGAACACCTCTAATGTAGACCACTGACCACTATTTGTAGATATTTTCTTGAAAAGCCTGTCTATTTTTTTACTACATTTTTATATTTCCCCAACAATTCGACGCAGTGGAAATCTCCACTGCCGGGTTTGATTTTATATGATTCAAATGCGAAAGTTTGGATGGATAGATGGAAGTTTGTTACTCAATCACGCCAGAACGGCTGAACGGATCTGGATGAAATTTGTCACAGAGTTAGGATACTTTTTGTCCCGGAAATGTAGGGTTCCCGTAGGATATTTTCCAACAAACACGCGGGCGAGCTGCTAGCAAAAGCTAGTTTACAATAATTCAGACTCAATGCATTTATTTCAATTAAACCAATTACAGGCACTTTTTAATACTCAAGGAGGTCGGTCAGTCAAAAATATGAAGCTATTTGCCCATTCCAAAGCATTGTATGCACCTATGGAGAAGAATGGGCAAGAAACTCCACGGATACTCTTTTAAATTATATTGTAGTTACATCATGTTGGTAATGAAGACGTATTTACACTACAATTCAAAACTTATAGGTCGGAATAAGTAGAGTATATTTACCTAATTGCATGCTCATGATTATCACCAATCAGAACTTGTTTTGGCATAATGCAATGCAAGCTACTTGCGTCTTGCATATTTTTGTGCAAGTTACTGGTACTAATATGTTATGACATACAATACATTATATACATTAAAGTATTAGACGTAATGTGCATAATGTGCAGTGGACAATATTCCAGGGGTCGCACACATTTTGTCAGCAGTTTGTTCCACACGGTCGAGTCCAGCGGCTATTCTCATACTGCTCGCTACTGCATGCTGAACAAACAATTTGGAAATCGAAGTGGTTTTCGTTTTTTGAAAAAAATCCCGAATTTAGAACTCGACCGGATTTTTGTCGGGATCTAGTATTATTAAAATTATTTGTACTGCATTACTTTTAACTATAGAAATATAATATCTGCAATCGCGTCAACCTGAAGCGAACAGCGGCGAGCTACAGGTCAAACTTTGAATAAAAACAAAAATTCATTATTTGAAGTCGGAGCTGGACATAAACGACGAGGAGCGGACTGACCACGTCCTGGACATTCAGCTGCTGACAACTAATCAGAACGAAGAAGAAAAGAGTCGAGAAAGCAGTTTAACCCCGCCAAAAGATTCACTGGTGAAGCTGGATCCCATTGATAAATGTCACACGTCTCTCCACAATTCCATTGTTTGCTATAGGGTGCATACTCAGTAGGCTCTTTATCCCCTCCAAATCCTAAGGGCACGTCTTCCGTACCATTATCGCGCCTCCGGTCTCCTCCTTGATAAGCAATGGTCTATGTTACAACATCTAACATGAGGTAATAGGGGCCAGTGTGAATCTTTGGATTCATTCGTGTAATCGACTGTGATCAAACCACGCTGGGGTCGGTGCATTTCATTCATTCATAGTGATTGAGCCATAATTATTGGGCAAGCATATTTTACATTTCATATATTTTGCATGTTGCTCATTGCAAAGTAGTGTGCATGATGCATGATGAGACGCTTCGCTCGCTAGGTCACTTATAACTGCGAAAGTTAGTTAGCTTGTTTGTCTGTTACACTTTCAAGTCAAAACGGCTGAACGGATTTGGATGGAATTTGGCAAATGGGTAGATCATGACCTGGATTCGGACATAGTATACTTTTTATCCCGGTAGTACGTTCTTATGGGACAATTTCCGAACTCCACGCGAGCGAAGCCGCGGGCAAAAGCTAGTAAAATTATAAATCCGAAAGCCTGTTGCTTCTACTCCTGCACCGATTTCTACGAAATTGGGACAAAGTACTTTAAACACGACCCAGAGAATGTCATAAGGCTTTTTTACCGGAAAATGGCGTAGTCTTTTAGAGAGAGCCAACAAGGTTAAGAACACGATTCTCAAATGCGAAGCCACAAGCGTAATGTAACTGTACAATATCATCATATACATAATGTAGGTAAAATTTTCTTTTTTAATATCCAGCCAAATTCTCTCACTGCCAACATCGGGGTGGCCGCAACGCGGTGCGGCTCGCTGGGTATGGCCCACCGTTCCGGGGCAATGGCCCACGCGTTCAATATCACCGGAAAATTCAGTTTATATTACAGCGATACGTATTCTTCACGTTTTTCGTGCGTTTTAATTTTTTTATGTTTTGACATTGGTATGTTGATATTGGGTGGTTTGGAAATGGTTGCGGATGATTATTATTATTTTTTTGTATGTTTTATTTTAGACGGGTTTGCAAGCCAATAACCAGTGTACATACTTATTACAAACTAGATGACCCGTTAGACGTTGTCCTGTCAATATTTCATTTTGGATTTTTCGGCTGTTCCTTTGGGTTTTTCCTAATTTTCTTTTTTCCTAAACCACTCCGGTGTTGAGGCGTACAAAACAAAAAAAAAACCGGCCAAGTGCGTGTCGGACCAAGCACAATGAAGGGTTCCGTAGTTGGATGAATTCATTCCAAGAACAAACATAACATTGTAGTTGATAAACATATTCGCCCATAACTTCCAACTGCAAATGTAAGTTTGTACGCACAATATTGAGAGATTTAGACTTATTATAAAGTTTCCTGTACTCTATAGGTATAGAGTTATTTTCTGTATTTATTTTTTTCAAAATTTTAGGCTTCGCCTGAAAGGAACTGAGCCTAAAAGGAATGGTCAATTTTCGTCTATTTTCTTAAATAAAGTTAAAACAATTTGTTTTAAAATTATAAAATAAATATATTTGAGACCCTCATAGTAAGCCCTTTCATTTAATACGCCACACGGTACAGTTTGCAAAACTTGTTTTTCTTATTTGCCCCCAAAATTGACCCCATATTCAAAATTACGTACTTACATAATTATTATTTACGTTACACGTCCGTCTTTGGGTCACAAAAATTCAAAAGTGTAACAAATTTCAACTTAATGTGTATCCATTAAGTTGAAATTTGTTAGATTTGGAGCAAAGTCGCTGTGATAGACGGACAGACAGACAGACACACGAGTGATCATAGAAGAGTTCCGTTTTTTCCTTTTGAGATACGGAACCCTAAAAAAATCAAATCGGTCGAGACTAATGCACAGCAATTGTTTTATACACAGGAAACGTTTTTGAGCAGTGCGCAAATTTTTACTGGTTGTTCTACCCATGAATATGAACTCAACTTTCACTATGGGACAAACTCTGAAATCACGAAAAACGGTCGATCAGAGTAGTTGTTGACGGCTGCTTTTCTGACCTTATTGCTATTGATGCCGGAGTTCCTCAGGGGTCTGTTCTCTCTACAACTCTTTTGCTGCTGCACATCAATGACCTGCTTCGGCCTTGTATTGTTGGGTCCTACGCAGATGACAGTACAGTTTCAGAGAGATACTTGTCCAGCGTAAAAACCAGCGGGGCCGAAGTTCGTTCCTTAAGAGATGGTATAGATTTGACCTTAAGCTTTGTCTCCTAGTGGGGTGATGATAATCTGGTCTCTTTTAACGCCACCAAAATACAGGCGTGTCTTTTTACCGCTAAAAAGAGTCGTTACGCCCAAACTCCTACTGTTCGGGGTACATCTGTTCCTGTAACTGATCGACTTGAGCTCCTAGGCATGGCGTTGACATCTGGTCTCAACTTCGGCGCCATCATCAACTACAACGCCCAAACTGCGGCCAAGACATTGGGCATCCTAAATAGGGTGAAGCGACACTTTACACCTGGACAGCTTTTAACTCTTTACAAAGCGCAAGTCCGATCCTGCATGGAGTATTACAGTCACCTTTGGGATGGATCAGCCAAGTACCAACTAGCCGCGCTTGACTCGGTGGAACGCAGAGCTAAGAGGCTCATTGGCGACGTAAAACTGGTGGATGCCAAGCTTCATAGCTTGGCTCATCGCCACAAGGTTGCCTACTTGTCGGTCTTTTACAGATTGTACTTCGGAGACTGTGCCCGAGAACTCCACGACCTCATTCCACCGGCCCTCTTCTACCATCGGACATCTGGACGCACTGCCAGTTACCATCCCTACCTGGTTGCTATTCCACCAATTCGCACTAAGCGCTTCCAAATGTCTTTTATTATGCGCACAGCAAAGGAGTGGAACTCACTACCTGCGTCTGTGTTTCCCAGCGCATACAATCCTAATCTCTTCAAAGTGAAAGTGAACAGGCTTCTTCTGGGTAAGCTCAGTCCATCGTCGACTTTGTCTCTGTCACCTCTGACCTAGAATAGAGTCAAGAGCAAACCCATCACAAATAAAAAAAATAAAAAATCTTTTTCATGATTTCAGAGTTGGTACTATTGTGTAAAAGTGGTTTATATTCATGTAGAACACCCTGTGAAAATTTGCACACTGCTTAAAATCTTTTCCTACCGATGTTGTCAGGCCAAAGATGATCTATGTTTTGGAATATGAAATAGATCTGTAAGCTACAGTCACAACATAACACAAAACATCACGCCTGTTATACCCGAAGGATTAGGCAGAAGTCTGTGTGTAGTGTGTGTGTAGTGTAGTCAATCTGCCTAGCCTTTTCCTAACTATGCTGGGGTCAGCTTGCAGTCTAACTAGCTGAATACCAGTATTTTACATGGAGCGACTGCTTATCTGACCCCCACAGCCCAGTTACTGGATAACATCATACCCCTTGGTCAGACTGATTGTCAGACTTTCAGACTTCTAACGACCCGTAATTACTGTCAAAGATCCAAGAATGACAGCCGGGAACAACAGCTTAACGTGCTATCCGAGGTACGGGGGCGTCTCTGTATGTCAAGATGGTTACCCATCCACGGACCGAATGCGGCAAGCGTAGCTTAATCTGATCTAACGACCCGTTCATCTGATCTATCGATAGCTATATATAAGTGCGCACGCCCTATATGCCTGGAGGCGTTTATTTAGGTATCAAGTTCTGTTTACTTTTTAGGGTTCCGTAGTCAACTAGGAACCCTTTGTAGTTTCGCCATGTCTGTCTGTCCGTCCGTCTGTCCGTCCTCGCTTAATCTCTGTGACCGTTAGCACTAGAAATTTGGTACCAATATGTATATCAATCACGCCGACAAAGTGGTCATTTCAACCCTAACGTGTGATATATTGTTGGAAAGGTATTTAAAAATGAATAGGGGTTTACTAAAATCATTTTTTGATAATGTCAATAATTTCGGAAATAATCGCTCCAAAAGTAAAAAACAATGTGTCCCCCCCCCCCCCCCCCCTCTAACTTTTGAACCATAAGTTTAGAAAATATGAAAAAATCTGAAAAGTAGAACTTTATAAGGACTTTCTAGGAAAATCATTTTGAACTTGATGGAAACAACAGTTTTTGTACAAAAAAGACAAAAAGTCGTACAAAATAATTTCTGGACTAAGTTTGTAGTATAATCGTATATGCAAGCATTTTTTTTAACTTCGTTTACATATTTTATTATCCTGAACGTATCTTTTTTCAAACAAAAAAAGAATTATTAAAATCGGTTCTCGCAATCCAAAATTACCACCGAAAACTTCTAACCCAATTCCCCGAGAGATGGCGCTGTAGGTACTTATTACATTGGGTCGGGTATTATCGAATTGTTCGGTTGGTCTCTCCTTGGCATTGGCGGTATCTTATAACTACATAAAACTTCTATCAGGAACATGCTAAGGCAATTTAGAACAAAACTATAATGGATGGACCCACCTTTAAACTCATAAGTGGGAACACTTATTGTGACGGACGGGAAACTACGGAACCCTACACTGAGCGTAGCCCGACACGCTCTTGGCCGGTTTTTTTAGTTTTATACTTTTATTTCTACTTGAGTAGGTATAGTTTTCAATTTTTTTTTTCTTTTTTGTTGTGTTGTAGCTTATGCCAAATAATTTAATTTAACTTAACGTCTTGTCTTGCGTTATGTGCCTGAATTGTTTTGCGTACGATTGTCTTACAGCTGTACAGCTGGGGAGTTTGTTGCGCCACTTCTTCTTCCCAACTAAAACACTAAAAAGTGATGAAGGGCGGGCGTTTTGGGGGACTGTCTTATGTAATGTTGACGTTCGAAAGTGCTGATTCTCAGCCTAGTTTGAATAAATGACTTTTTATTTTTGTTTTTTTTTTCGTGCGGCTGTTATTACTTAGCCACAGGCCCCTCAGAGGTGTACCTACCTGTATTACACTCACATTTCACTAGTTTCAGTCCCATGTTACAGTGGGCGGCTCGCCCGTGACATAACATAATGTTTTTATTTCAAACAATTTCAAATCCAAAAGCACATTAAAACACAGTTGCTTCCCTGAGGCAAATCTCTTCAACCATTCAAACTTCCGAAACACTAAACAATCAGCAATCTGAGCATTAACAGGAATACGATTTAAATACAATTTACGATAAAAAAAATACTACATCCCTCGCGATCCTACAGCGGACGAAGCAAAAAAGGTTTTTCATTAAATATTTTCACGTAGCGGACTCGCCCGTATCATGATAAATGGGTTTGACTCTTAACAATGTTAGTTCATCCAAAATGTATTGAGTAAATGGTAGCCGTTCTAACTGAACTGTGAATGAATGTAGGTTTTCAGTTAAGTTCTCTCCTGGGGTAGGACAAGGGGTAGTCTTCCTATACCTTATATGTCATCACACTATTGGGTTTTTCCTAATGGAAGTGTTTCAGTAGCAACACGGATGATGGCAATAGACTCGCCACACAACTAGTGCATTGGTTTGGCGTACCCCGTTAGGAAGAGCAGGCGTGAGTTATATAATACTAGCTTCCGCCCGCGGCTTTGCCTGGTATGCCAACAAAAAGTAGCCTATATCCGTCTTCAGCGTTCAAAGTATCCTTATACCAAATTTCATCAAAATCGGTTCAGCCGTTTAGCCGTGAAAGCGTAACAAACAAACAAACCCACTTTCGCATTTATAATATTAGTTAGGATTATCATAAACTAGCTTTTGCCAGCGGCTTCGCCCGCGTGTATGTCGGAAATTATCCCACGGGAACCGTCTACCGGGATGAAAAGTATCCTATGTCTTAATCCAGGTTATAAACTATCTGTATACCAAATTTCATCTAAATCCGTTCAGCAGTTTTTGCGTGATTGAGTAACGAACATACAAACTTTCACATTTATAATATTAGTAGGACAAGGTATTACGAGCACTGGCAGCTCTACAAAAACATTGTCAACAAATAACATGCGTATTAGCACACAGTTCCATTGTTCCCTCCAAATATTATTTCATAACTTTCACATAGAAAAACAATTAGGCAACATAATTGTTACCTAGAGACACAATAATTTACCTTAATGTATCTACATAGAACTAAATATGTAATATCATTCATATAATATCATTTTTCTAGGGTGCATTATACTCTGACACGTGTAAGCATTGTATTGTTGCCAAGTAATGGTGACCAACTAACCCAGTCTACGCAGGCATTGTGCTGATTTGAAAAAATATAACATACTTATCTATATCACTATGGAAGTTTTTAAGGCAGCACGGAGTCTGTATTAGTCCCTGGTTGATGGCGATAGAGTCGACACCTATTTTATGCGACTTAATCTTTGCGTACGTACCCCGTTATCAGAGCAGGCAAAAGAGTTATTTTATAGTATCAAAAAGTTGGTATTATGGGCACGGGTGATCTACAAACACATTGTCAACAAATAACAAGCGTATTTATTTCTACGCAGTTTCATTGTTCCCTACAAATATTATTTCATAACTTTTACCTACGTACGAGTATATAAATAACTTTATTAGGCTACATTATTTGTTACTTAGAGACGCAATAATGTAATGTACTTTAATAGAATAATAGACTTTTATCTAAACAATATCATGAAGATTTTTCTAGGGTGCATTATTCTCTGACACATGTAAACATGTTGGCTAAGTAATAACAGCCGCACGGGTCGATTCATCAGGTTAAGCTAAGCTTGCCGGGGTTGGTCCGTGGACGGGTGACCATCTTTTCATACCGAGACTCCTCCGTACCTCGGAAAGCACGTTAAGCCGTTGGTCCCGGCTGTCATTCGTGGATATTTGACAGTCGTTACGGGTCGTCAGAAGCCCGAAAGTCTGACAACCAGTCTTACTAAGGGGTATCGTATTACCCAGTAACTGGGTTGTGATAGGCAGTCGCTCCATGTAAAATACTGCTTCCAGTCTAACCGGATGCAGCTGAATACCAATTCAGCTGCATCCGGTTAGACTGGAAGCCGACCCCAACAAATTGGGAAAAGTCTAGGCAGATTGATGATTTGACATGTAAACATTGTACCAGGGGAGTCTGAAAAGTTTTGAGCCTAAGTACCTTCTAATGTCATTATTGTCTCGCACTGCATATTACTAATTTGCGAATACCCTTCTTTAGTATCTTAGTATATAGTAAATAAACATTAGCATCATTACGCTTAATCCGTAAACATCATCATGTCCTTGTCGTCCGCGGCCCATCCCGCTCATAACTTTTCAGACCATCAAGTTCTTCTAAGGCCTGTAGCAAATCTGGGCAACGAACTAGCGCTCTTAAGAGAATTACATCCGATGTGCCGGAGGATTGAAAAGTTTTTAGCCTAGGGATGGGCTGCGGATGATAGAGACATGATGATGTTTACGAATAAAAGCGTAATGACGTTAATGACATCAAACTACAGAGTTTGATGTCATTAACGTCATTACGCTTTTCATTCATACTAAAGAGGTTATTCGCAAATTAGGTGCGAGACAATAATGACACTTGAAAGTACTTAGGCTTAAAAGTTTTCAGCTCCGCGGGTATTGTTGCTAAGCAATGGTGACCAAAAAAGGAAAAAAAAAAACAGAAAAGAAAACCAAACTAAACCCAGACTCCGCAGGCATTCAGCTGATTTGAGCATCATAATCAGCACATACCTATATTACCCCGCATTTATACCAAGACATTAAGCATGTATTCTAACGGCTGATTTTGACACTGACAGCTCTTGAACGCGGTTTAGATGTGCTGATCGCGTTTAGTTTCATTGGCGAAATTCGCCCTTATGTTGCGTTACGTGCTAAGGTCGGACTTTTAATTAGCTGCAGTAAAATGGTACTTCTACAAATAAGAAGTGTAATTTTACTGCATCGAATTAAAAGTCCGACTGTAGTTCCGTTTAAAGCAGACATAGCCTCATTTTCACCACACATCACTAAACACATTTAATGCTAAACGAGTTTAAAACATCATTCTGTCTCTGTCATCTTCAAACGATCGAAAGAAACGGAGCGATGTTTTAAACTCGTTTAGCGTTAAACGCGTTTAGTGATGAGTGGTGAAAATGAGCCTAAAAGTTATAGGTCTAGTTGTATACAAAACTTGTCAAAAAGGTGGAAAAAAGAGATAGCAATACATATCTGTCATCAATACACGTACGAATATGATATAGGTTTTATGACGTATGTTTTTGACAAATCTCGCAAGACTTGGTGAAAACAAGTACTTATCACAACTTGGATAAAAAATCAGCTGTTCATTATGTCAAGTTAATTAAACTTAAATGTACGGAAAAGCCGTTTTTTTTTTTGCAATTCCAGGGTTGGTCCTGCTGGTTGGTCCCATAGCAGAAGTTTTTTTTTTTTTAATATACGCAATGTTTGCACGAAAGTTTACCAGAAAAGTGGCCTTCAGAAAAGCGTCACAACGTCACGTGAGCGAGCATATTCCGGAGTACCAAATGCAGGTGACGTTGACATATTATGTGACGTAACATGAGTATCTATAAATTACGTGGCCGCGACGAAACAGCTAATGGCAATTAGCTTTTATAAATTATGGAGGTGAAATATCTCCTACAGGCTCCTTTATATTTCATGTTTCAAACATAAAAATGTTGTTATTTTCTCGAAAGTTGTGTCAAACCTTTTTATTCCGTGACTGTGTTTAAAAACGTTTGCAGATAAAATAAAAACTTGTTTTGGAACTCGGTTTTATTTTTTGCTAAAATGTTTTTATTGTTCACTTTTTAGTTGTGGTTCCTACCCCACACAATTCGAATACCACTACCTGCTATGTAAATAAGAATGATAAGAAGTTATTAAAACATCACCCGCATAGATTAAAACATCATCCACATATACTAAGTGGGAAAAATACGCATTATTGATGCTAACTCAAAAACTACCCAAGCAAAGTTAATAAAATTTATATGGGACCATCTAGGAAGCATACCTAGGAAGGAAGAAAGTATATACCCTTTCAAACTTTCTTTGAGTAATCGCGCAACAAACATACAAAAAAAAACAGTCGAATTGAGAACCTCCTCCTTTTTGAAGTCGGTTAAAAACACTTTGAAAATGACAAATAAACATTGTAGAAAAAAGGCTACCAAGAAATATAACAGCGTTAGTAGAATATGTCTTCGGAGATGTAAAGGAAAAACTGTACCCACTTTACGCATTAGCTAAGCAAACACCAGATAACCTCTAAACCTAAATGGAAACACTTAGGGCGTACTTAGTTGGGATACTCGTACATAAAGATCTTTTCCTGGGAGCCCGCTCCCAGGAAAAGATCTTTACTGGAGAATGTAATAAGATGGATGTTAGTGAGAATCACTGCGTATCAATTCTTAAGAATATGTTTATTTGCGGTAAACCTGACCTAAAGATAGAACATCCATAGCACAGCATTATGCTGAGTGGAAGCCTTCTTGTCACAGTCATGACGTGCCAGCAGCTGCCGACTTTTGTTTTGTGCTTGTGATTTGTATGTAGATCTATTTTGTTTTATTTTTATTTTTGTATTACTCGAGTTAATTAATTATCTTTTTGTATGCACGTGTTTCTGTGACTAATAATCTTATTTTTCTTTCTTACTTTCATAACACAAACACGAAAAGAACAAGATGGCCGAAAATATTTTACGTGTCACATCCTCGCAAAACGGCCATTGTAAGCAAGCGCAAGCGGACATTGTATATAGAATATATACATATGTTAGAATAATATAATACGAGTAGGTATGTATAAGTACACAAACTGAACACAGCAAAACAGCAAGTAGCCAGTGTTCAGTTTTCGCTGCGAACCCGACAAATATCGCGGCGAAATTTTGCAAGCAGCAATCGATGATTTGAACTAAACAGGTACTTATACGTTACCGTCTATCTCTATACCAACTTAGTACTGTCCGCAAGGTACACAATTATATTATAAAATACAACGATGTTTGTTTTTACAAGCTTTTATTTAGTTTTTTTTTTTTTTTTATTATTTAGCTTCAATATTTTTTCCAAGAGATACATATTGGTGCCGACTCTCTTGTTCAATAACTAAACTAAAATTAGAGAATCGCTATCTTTTACTAACAGGCAGCGCAAGAAAAGGACGGCTATAGCTACTAACTAAGTTAGAGATGTAAAACTAGCTTACGCCTTATGCTTTTCACTGTTTTAACCGATTAAAAAAAAACTGAGGTTATCAAATCGATACGTATGTATGTAATATTATTGGAACTGCAATATATTCACATATATTATGATAATCTATTAGGGCTTCCAAACAGATATACAAAATTTTATAGATGTATGTATGTTTATATATATGTTTATATGTGTGTTTAATAATAATAACCTAGGACATTTCACACACGGTCATCTTATTCCAAACTAAGCAGAGCTTGTACTATGGAAACCAGATAACGTATGTATGTTTGTGCACGCATTTCTCTTTAACTATTACCTAATCTGATCGTGTCCATTTAATTTTTATTGGCTTACATTTACTTCAACTTAGGGAACAGTGCAAGTTTCATCAAAATCGGTTCAGTAGTTTTTAAGATAATGGACTAATACTTGTAAGTGTGACGGCTTGGCTTATTGATACGAGCTATGGGTGTGGTGTCATAGGGAAAACATCTCAAAACCTTGGTCAAATTCTAGTGCAATACTTATTTATAACAAAACTATTAACAACTTATTACAAACAAATATTCCAGTTTTAAAAAAACTAAAAATTACGAGATAAAAAATAATTTTGAAAAATCAAATCTGCTTCAAAACGAAATTAACTCAAAATTAGGAAATAACTTTAATTTCGGAAGTCGGTGGCAAAAACTAAAATCGAAGACACTGACTTCCGAAATTAAAGTTATTTCATAATTTTGTGTTAATTTTTTATTGAAGTCGATTTATTTTTTAAATTATTTTTTATAGTCGACATGTTTTTACGTGTAGTCTTTTGCCTGGAAATATTAGTTAAACTAAATTGACAGCTCTTCTTGTTTTATTAGAGAGAAACAGAAATAGCCTAAATTAAGTTTGTGCACAACAGAATCGGCCCCAGTATCCGGTAATATTATAGTAAAAAATTAGTCGCCCGTGGGCATAGCAACTTTGTAATCAAACATTTATTTACTCGGATAATAAATCACACTTTCTAATAGCAGAAATAATAAAAACTTGCAAAATATTTTATATTTCAATGACAAACGCTGGAGGGTTTCTGAGCTCATCCTTGAAAAATCTCAACGATTTTTTCGCCGAGTTTCTGAGTGGAAATCACGATGTCTCGGCCAAAGATGTCGATGGCCACTTAATATGATTAATTGTGCCCAAGTTTCTTGGCGGGGACACTTTATAACATCCTTTGTTGGGGATGAGCCCCGACGCAACTCCTCAGAACTCCACAATGTTTGAGACAGGAGAAATTATTCTATTAGGAACTTTTTGATGGGAGAGATTTTCTATCATATTTTACGGAGACAGACGTCTTTTGTAATGGGAGGTTTAACTTCTGTATGCTATAGTGTTATCTGGAATTATTGTCAGGGTTCCGTACCTCAAAAGGAAAAAAAACGGAAACCTTATAGGATCACGCGTGTGTCTGCCTGTCCGTCTGTCACAGCCAATTTGCTCCGAATATAATAGACCGATTAAGTTGAAATTTGGTACACCTATGAATTTCTATGATCCAAACACGGACGTGTAACGTAAATTATTAAATTTTAAATATGGGGGTCAATTTTGGGGGACAAATAAGAAAATTTAAAAAAAAATGCAAGCTGTACCGTTGACATATGAAATGAGAGGGCTTACTGTTAGGCCTAAAATATATTTTTTTTATAATTTTAAAATAAATAGTTTTTAAGTTATTTAAAAAAATAGACGAAAATTGACAATTCAGAAAATAGTTCTATAATATTCACGATTACAGAAAAACCTACCTACTACCAGAAGTCTATAGTCTTAAAATAACATGGTAAATCTCTCAATATTGTGCGCACAAATTTACATGTGCAGTTGGAATGTATGGGAGAACATGTTTTTCAACTACAATGTTAAGTTTGTTCTTGGGATAAATTCATCCCAACTACGGAACCCTTCATTGTGCGTAGTTTTTGAAGAGTGGTTGCGATCTAAGGAATTCAGCTGGAGTAGAGAAGTGATCGCGAAATTGAAAACGTATTGTAAAATAATTCGGGATACTTAGAGAAATTCGATTTGGTGTGTATTATTTCAAAAATCCGGTTATTGACTTTGTATCTTTGTTAATTATTTATTTAACATTTTATGTACTTACACACATATAAACAGACCAGAAGTAAGGAACCGAAAATACGTACACAGTTGATGCTTATTTCTAAATAAATGTCTTCCAGCATACCTGCGATAGGAGAGTAGATAAAGAGATGTAGACAACGTGTGTAAGAGTAGAAGAGAAAACAAAATACCTACATAAAATCAAAAAACTATTCACTAATTTAAATATAAACATACAATATGAGACTATACTTACATACATACATAGGTACTTCTAAAATAAATATCACTAAAATACCTATACAGGGTGTAAAGTGGAAACAGTGTCAACCTTTTAAGGGGTCATTGTACCAACTTTTACTATGGGACCAAACCTGAAATCGCCAAAAAAAATCTGATGTTCCCTACATTATGACGACTTGGGTTCATTTTCACTACGAATCACTAAACGCGTTTAATGCTAAACACAGTGAAAAATCATTCTGTCTTTGTTATCTTCAAACTATTGAAAGAAACGGAGCGATGTTTTAAACTCGTTTAGCGTTAGTCGCGTTTAGTGATGTGTGGTGGAAATGAGCCCTACGCGAACATAAATTTACTGAACAGCTGATTTTTTTTCACGATTTTAGATTTGTCCCATAGTAAAAGTTGTTCATAATGATGAGTACAATGACCCCTTAAAAGGTTGTCACTGTTTGCACTTACACCCTGTATACAATTAAAATGTAGTGTAAAATAATAAATACATGATATACAAGTATGACGAAGTGGAAAGATAGTATTCATTCACTCTTCTTTTAAATACTGCAACAGATTGGCAGTCCCTAATGTCAGATGGAAGTGAATTCCACAACCGAACCGCGTGCACAGTGAAGGAGTAAGAGTAGAAGTCGGCTGAGTGGGGAGAGGATTTAAGGAGCTTTCTAAGATGCGACCTGTAAGGAGCATCAGAAGGACGGGCGTCGGAAAAGCGTTCCTGCAGATAAGATGGCGTTTTAGGGTTGTGAAGGATGTTAACTAACAAACAGAATATCCGAGAGAAGAAGATTTATAATAATATCTAGCTAAAATACGAATATCAATGCTTGCTAAACAGGAATAACTGCAGATACATTTAGCATTGCGGGCTTGTGGCTAAGCAATAACAGCAGCACGCGTCGATCGATAAGGTTAAGCTACGCTTGCCGCGGTTGGTCCGTGGATGGGTGACCATCTTTACATACCAAGACCCCACTGTGCCTCGGAAAGCACGTTAAGCCAGTGGTCCCGGCTGTCACTCGTGGATCTTTGACAGTCGTTACGGGTCATCAGAAGCCCGAAAGTCAGACAACCAGTCTTACCAAGAGGTATCGTATTACCCAGTATCCGGGTTGTGGAGGTCAGATAGGCAGTCGTTCCATGAAAATACTGGTATTCAGCTGCATCAAGTTAGACTGGAAGACGACCCCAACATTGTTGAGAAAAGGCTAGGCAGATTGGCAGATTATATTGTGCCGTAATCTCTTCATTGCACGTTCATTTTCGTGCACCGTCCAATCCGAAGTAACTAGACCTTTTTATTGTATTGTCTAGTCTCAGACTGTGACTAAGATGTAGTACCTTGACACACTGCCAAATATGTAGTTGATAAATAGGAAAACACGTTGTCAGCGTATTACATGACGACGTAGCTTAAAGCCAGTTGAAATATTACCATTTCGGCTTACCACGCTTTTAGTCATGTGTGGTTTGTAAGAGTTTATCATTACTTAGTCACGTGACAGCCAAAATAAGGGATAAGCGTGAGATTGGTGATGTTTTGCCAATAACTGAGTCAGGTCACACATAATATGAGGCGAATTTATGGATTGCTAGCGTTGTGATTTCCAGCTCACAACTTCGGAAATCACAACGCTAGGTTGTGATTTTCAGAGATCAATACTGCAATGGAAGGTTTTTTTTTTCTTTTACTTGTTTTGACCAATATTCGGTTAAAAATTTAACGTCGGATAGGCTGAGGAATAGTGTGATAAGGCAACGGTGCGGTTTAAAAGAAGATGTAGTGACGAAATTGAAAAAAGTACTTATGCTTAGATGGTTTGGTCATGTTGAGAGGATAAATGAAAGGCGACTAACAAAAGGTGTTTAGAAGGCAGAGGTGAGTGGAAACACCGTAAGGGGACGCCTTAGGAAGACTTATAGTGACCTTATTGGTGATGTTCTTCAGAAAGTTTAGGTGCGCAACTGGCGATACGGCACCTACATGTATGACCAGATGTATGAATGTAAACGAGGCAAGAGGAGTATGGAAGGATCGTAGTTGGTGGCTTCTGTAGTTTCTGCCTACCCCATGGCAAGAAGGCGTGAGTTTATGTATGTATTATATGTCGGTTAACACTTTACTTCATTGGTCATCTCTACGACTAGCCAGATGCTCTTCCCAACTCCCCTTAAGGTGTATCGCCCTGTTACAGACATCGTAGGCATAGGCATCGTTAGACGATCGCGGATGTATTCGGAAACATGCAACGTTAAATACTAAATAAAGTCACTTCAGTAGATATCATAACTTTTAATGACAACAACTTACATCTACCACCATCAGACCACAAACGATAATTAAATCTACACATACCTTCGGCTATACCTACCCACCATTTTAGGTGTAGGCTATACATTCAGTTCAGTTTCTAGTGATTCCACAACAAGCCCGGTATCTCCCCACAGGAAACGTACTGTATCGACTAGACGGCTATGTCGTTAAGACAAGTCCTTATCTACAAGTGTCTTACATAAGGGCTTACGGCTCGCGTACACCTCTTCCGTCATGGGCCAAACTATGCTCATACAGTCAATCGCACGTCAGTGGTAACAATTTGACCTTGAGCTGTCCTGGCGTGGTAGGTAGTTTCTATAAAATAAGAGGCCGGCTTATACTGGTTTTGTTACCACTGACAAGCGGTCGACTGCACGTCGTCGGCCGAACTCGGCCGATCGAACCAATCATAACGTAAAATAAAATGAGTGCGTACTAACTTCAACCAGCTTTGTCTGATGACGCCTGATAAGTACGTGTACGCACTTACTTTATTTTACTTAGATGTTTGGTTTGTTTGGCGTACGTCATCAGCAGAGTTTAGCTGACAACGTTGGGGTATAGTGCGGCCGATGGCGGATTAGGTGTACGCCTCGCGTTACCGTCTGTCTAATGACTTGATTTTCTGAGTCGTAAAAGCCGTATCACTGAAGATGTTCGTTTGAATTCAGTGTTTTGCTTACATGGAGTCCTGATGCACTTAGGTCCTTATAGTAGGTACTTAGTTTAAGTGTTATTAATGTCTTGGAATGATAGCTCTTTATGTGTTTTTTGGTGTGAGTTAGATATTAACTTCCCACGGTATATTAAGTTAAGCGTTATGCTATCGTGAATTACTCGTAACTTACCTTATCCTTGAATGTTAGCAACATTTTTCTGAAAATATGTAAGAACGACATTGCATTGCAAAATAATTAGGCCAAAGGCTCTACTTACCTTACTTAACTGTCTTACTCATTTTAGAAAAAAAAATATTCAGTCATTTGGACCTTCAGCGCAATGACGCCACTTCAAAACGGTCGCATTAAAATCCAACAAAAATATTTTGTTATTTTTATACGCAGCCTCTCACACTGTGTACACAAAACCAATTTATTTACAAAAACTTTTTGAAGAAATCTTAAATCCATTACGAAGGTACACACACTCATCTCCATTCGTTATCATGTCATTTTGAAAGCCCTTATGTAACGCGATGAGACTCAGTTTCGTCAAAATTCAACGTAAAATAGACCTCGCCTCTATGTTAATCTAGTATTTCGACTAAAGCTGAACATTTCGTATTTATTCTCGCGTTTCTCAAGCAACAAAAAATACTTAGTTGATTTAAAATGTATTTACGTCTTGGAATTTTCGGGTTTCGTCTTTGAAGCAGTTTACGAGAGCAGTATTAGAATACTTTTTTTGCCGTAAGAACATATAGGTTTTAATGTGCTTTTTTAACCGGCTTCAAAAAAGGAGTTTCTCTATTCGACCCGTTGTGTCTATGTTCGTATGTCAGCGATTTTGTCTAAAACGAATTAACCAGTTTTGATGATTCTTTCACTAACGTAATCTACATACTTTCAGGAAGGTTTTAGTATAAAATACATTAGGTAATTATTTTTATGTATGAAGTTATATACATAAATGTACTGTATCTCCGGCATTTCTAAGCAGATTTTGATGATTCTTCTTTTCGTTCTCATTTAAAAATGGGAAATTAAATTTACTTAAAAAAAGTAAAAACCTAAAACGAATAAAATAACTCTCATAAAAAAAACATAACAGCTTCTGAAGTCGGTGTCTTCAATTATTCAACGTCAATGCACCTTACCTTGGCACCGACTTCAGAAGCTGTAAGATTTTTATGAAAGTCGGTTTTTCGTTTATTAAAGTAAACTTTCCTAACACAGTTCCTGAAACTCAATAAAATATGTACGAACCATACATATAACAATATATCAAACTAAAAAAAAAATGCTGCAACGTTATTTCGGTTGCAACGGGTTAAAAGTAACGTCTATTTTTTTTTAAATATATATATGTATTTCTTCAATCTGAATTACTTACCAATTTTGACCATTCAGCCTAAATGGTCTCCCTACTAATGGCACAACAATAATTGAATGATCTCTCACCTGGCGGGCCTGTGGCTAAGTATCTAATAACTGCCGCACGGCTCGATCGATCAGGTTAAGCTACGCTTGTCGTGGTTGGTCCGTGGAATACCCCTCCGTGCCTCGGAAAGCACATTAAGTCGTTGGTCCCGGCTGTCATTCGTGGATCTTTGACAGTCGTTACGGGTCGTCAGAAGCCCGAAAGTCTGACAACCAGTCTTACCAAGGGGTATCGTATGTAAAATACTGGATGTAAATTCAGCTGCATCCGGTTGGACTAGAAGCCGACTAACATAGTTGGGGATGATGAGATGAATTGAATGATCTCTCACATGTCTCGTTTCCATGCTAATATCATAACACAAGCATGACAATATAAGGCCAATCACTTTTCTAATGCTGGGTAGAGACTGGTAAAACGTAATCATATCCTAAAACTAAATTAATAATAAATGCGCAAGTGAGTTCGTTTTACTTTTTATCCCGGTACGTTCTCGTAGGATAATTTCCGACCTCCACGCGGGCGAAGCCGCAGCAAAAGGTAGTATGAAATATAACACTAATGAGCCTTCCATGGCGTGTTGAGGAATGTTTCGAGTATGAATGTGGTTTCCTATACGAGTAGGGGAACACTAAAGAAACTATGGATGGATTGTGGGAAAGATGATATGGCAAGGAAGGGGTAATTACCGAGATGACGACTAATAGACAAGTATGGAAGAAAGGGACATGTTGCGCTGATCTCAATTACTATACTTCGGTGAGTGTGCCCAAGAACTCCACGACCTCATTCCACCGGCCCCCTTCTACCTTAGGACATCTAGACGCACTGCCAGATAACATCCCTACCTTGTTGCTATTCCACCAATATGCACTAAGCATTTCCAAATGTCTTTTATAATACGCACAGCAAAAGAGTGGAACTCTCTACATGCGTCTGTATTAATATCTACTAATCTCTTCAAAGTTAGAGTGAACAAGCTTCTTCAGGGTAAGCGCACTCCATCGTTTACTATAATGTACAGACACCAGCAGGTCAAGCTACCCAAAACTCTCAAATTTTCCCAATCAACCTTGAATCTAATGTTTTAGCGATAAAGTTGAAAATCTATTAAAGAAATTTGACAGATTGTAGTAACTTGATGTGCATTTATACATATTGCAGTTACATGAGCCGTCCATGCAGTTCAACATAAAACAACTAGGCGAATTTGTTTGAACGTTTGTTACATTCTCATGTTACATACAACAATCTCTAAGAACTATCACTAAATTAGCTTTATTTGCGTCACTACGTACTTGGTATGAACATAATGGATTATATTCTCGTAAGTAATTATGAAAATCTCAGTTACCTACTGTTTGTTTTAGCAACAAGCTCATAATTTCATAGACATTGGCGCCGATTCCCTTGTTCATAAACTAAACTTAGTTTAAGTTCAGTGCATCTTTTTTTTTTATTCCAATAAGAAAAAAACAGAGGAAAAATATTAGTTTAGTCCTGTCTAAATAAGATACAAGTTTAGGAGTGACTAAAAAATTGGCTAATAAAAATACGTCAATTTACGTCAGGCGCTGACTAATTTGACAGGACTAAATTAATATTTGTCTTCTGTCCCTTTTTTAGGGCCGGTTTTTTGATCCGTAGTTAACTCAACCAATGGTTTAAAATAGTAACTAATCGGTGAATTTTGGCTAAATGTGAAAGGCTAAACATTAATGAGTTTTGCCATTAGTTACTATTTTTTTCATACTAAATTCCTTATTCATTCATACTAAAAAATAGTAACTAATGGCATAACTCATTCATGTTTAGCCTTTCACATTTGCCAAAAATTCAACCATTAGGTTACTGTGTTTAACCATTGGTTGAGTTAACTACGGATCAAAAAACCGTCCTTTAATGAAATACAGCCTTGGCCAAGCACCCCACAAACATTTAAACCACAAATTATGGATCAGGTGTTTTATGGCACGTCAAAATATCTATATCTATATCTATATAAAATATCTATTGTTTTAATTACGTTTGAATACAGTTCATGGGCTATTGTTTAACAGATAGCATTGTTTTTATATACGTTATTAGGTGCACGTGTTTTATGAGGGTGCCTAATACTTTTGGCCAAGGCTGTAGAAAGAAAAAGATGCACTGAACTTAAATTTGGTTTAGTTTGTGAACAAGAGAATCGGCGCCATTAGAACATTTTAAAACTTAATACATAGCTTACCGATATCTTTGACACCTGTCAATAGAAGATGGTTTAATTTCAATAGAAGTTTGGATGGTTGAAATTAGTTATTTGTTGATAATCTAGTGATAGTATTGTTAGAGCTCTTACCTCAGTCCTGATAACCCAGACCCAGTATCCTAATTGCATAACACATTATCGATCGGAATCGGTTTCATTTTGACAGTTCAACAATATTCATTGCGTTGTATACGTTGCTGAGCAGACACATTTTTCGAACATATGAAGCATTGGATTAGCAATTTGCTTTAAAATAATTCAGATTCCGATTGATAGTGCGTTACATAATTACATAGAGTGCCGTATCTAATGAGGGTATTCATGCAAATCCACGCCACTAGCTGGCGCCACTTTGACAAAAAGTCTTTCATTTCGACAGTGAATATAAAATATAATGATGACGTTCGTTTCATTCATTCTATGTTCAATCTAAAGTAAACAGGCACTTTGACACAACAGGTGACGTCTGGTCCGGCCTGACGTCTCAGTTCTGTCACCTACTGAACGTCATTTCAGAAAACCCTTATTAAAACATACTTTGATTTTCTTAACAGTATCGTATTATATTTGTTAGTGATACTCTTTGGCAGTATATTGTGTCTACAACACTGGAAACGTGTGATAAAATGGTTATGATAAATTATTTTTATTTTGATTTATACAAACACTTTTACGCGTCAAAAATATTGTTAAAATTACATAGACAAGGTCGGTGGTTACTATCCGACTACTCTAACAAGAAACACCGAAATAAACTCGAGGTCACGGCTTCTTTTGAAGTCCAGACATAATCGTCGTCAGATCCTGTGATGACTATGTAGATTAGTGTCGGAAATGGTCTTTTGAGAAAAGAACCACATAGTTTTGAGTGAACTCCTCGAATCAATCTATACAGGGTTCAAAAATTTAATAGTGACGTCCAAAACAAAAATCTGAATTCCTCATACCCAGGGATATTCGAAAATACCCCATGTATGTTCCGCGATTTTTTGTAGTTTTCGAGTTATTTATATTTTTGTAATTATTTAGACACACTACAAAAAATATATGAATTTTTGAAGCTCCACGACAGAAAACTCTAAATAATTACAAAAATCTCAGAACATACATGGGGTATTTTTGAATATCCATGGGTATAAGGAATTCAGATTTTTCTTTTGGACGTCACTATTTGGAACAACCTGTTTAAATCCAACATACGAGAATAATAAGTATTAATCACAAATATACGTTATTAACGTATAACCCAACTCCATTTCTTGGAACACCCGACAATGTCATTGACCAAATCCACTTCAAGAGATCCTTTGTGCTAATTTTCTCACCTAATTCCACTCAATACTGTCACAGATTAGGCCTAACAAATTGAGTGGTTGGCCTCGGGGACCATTACAAAAGTCGATTAGACTCGTAATGAATTAAATCGCCTCACGAGATAAAGACTAGTACTCTAAGCTTTTGTGCCTAAGCGGCGATAATTTGTCATTGATGGAGATGTTTTTGAAATGTGGGTAGGTAGGTAAGGTTTAGTAAGTTTAGTAATTTTGCGGTTTATGGGAGAGACGTGGGTACAGTGACTTTAGGTTAATTTTGTAGCTACCTGAATGTGTGCACATTTCAAATTCAAATTTAAATTTATTTATTTAACTTACACAAAGTTTTTAAAATATACAAGTAGCATGGTATGGTATTCTAACTAGCATAAGACTTACAAAAATTAAACAGCGGGGCTTGATGCCTGTATCTTGGTGACCCAAACACTACACCACGCATATAATATAAAGAGGTCTGCTAGCGCAAGGTTGTTGTTCATAAGTTAATTACAAAAATTTACAAAAATGCGAACACAAAGAAAAAGAAATTAGTAGGCGCAGTTCGAGTCTGCAGTTCGTGTTTTCGTGAAAACAGATTGAAATTTTACTACCTACGGTTTCCGATACTGCCGTAGCCATTGTATTTGCTCGACACTAGACTTAGTAGGCTCATTGCATTCCTTATAAAGTAAGCCTCCCCAATTATGATATATTTCAGTTCTGAGCAGATTTACGGCCGATATGAGACGACATCCTAAACTGTTGCTATTTGAAACAGAAGTTTCTGACACTGCCGTAGCTATTGTATTTTTACGGTTACTAGATTTGAGACGACATCCTAAACTGTTGCTATTTGAAACAGAAGTTTCTGACACTGCCGTAGCTATTGTATTTTCACGGTTACTAGATTTGAGACGACATCCTAAACTGTTGCTATTTGAAACAGAAGTTTCTGACACTGCCGTAGCTATTGTATTTTCACGGTTACTAGATTTGAGACGACATCCTAAACTGTTGCTATTTGAAACAGAAGTTTCTGACACTGCCGTAGCTATTGTATTTTCACGGTTACTAGATTTGAGACGACATCCTAAACTGTTGCTATTTGAAACAGAAGTTTCTGACACTGCCGTAGCTATTGTATTTTCACGGTTACTAGATATGAGACGACATCCTAAACTGTTGCTATTTGAAACAGAAGTTTCTGACACTGCCGTAGCTATTGTATTTTCACGGTTACTAGATTTGAGACGACATCCTAAACTGTTGCTATTTGAAACAGAAGTTTCTGACACTGCCGTAGCTATTGTATTTTCACGGTTACTAGATTTGAGACGACATCCTAAACTGTTGCTATTTGAAACAGAAGTTTCTGACACTGCCGTAGCTATTGTATTTTCACGGTTACTAGATATGAGACGACATCCTAAACTGTTGCTATTTGAAACAGAAGTTTCTGACACTGCCGTAGCTATTGTATTTTCACGGTTACTAGATATGAGCCGACATCCTAAACTGTTGCTATTTGAAACAGAAGTTTCTGACACTGCCGTAGCTATTGTATTTTCACGGTTACTAGATTTGAGACGACATCCTAAACTGTTGCTATTTGAAACAGAAGTTTCTGACACTGCCATAGCTATTGTATTTTCACGGTTACTAGATTTGAGACGACATCCTAAACTGTTGCTATTTGAAACAGAAGTTTCTGACACTGCCGTAGCTATTGTATTTTCACGGTTACTAGATTTGAGACGACATCCTAAACTGTTGCTATTTGAAACAGAAGTTTCTGACACTGCCGTAGCTATTGTATTTTCACGGTTACTAGATTTGAGACGACATCCTAAACTGTTGCTATTTGAAACAGAAGTTTCTGACACTGCCGTAGCTATTGTATTTTCACGGTTACTAGATTTGAGACGACATCCTAAACTGTTGCTATTTGAAACAGAAGTTTCTGACACTGCCGTAGCTATTGTATTTTCACGGTTACTAGATTTGAGACGACATCCTAAACTGTTGCTATTTGAAACAGAAGTTTCTGACACTGCCGTAGCTATTGTATTTTCACGGTTACTAGATTTGAGACGACATCCTAAACTGTTGCTATTTGAAACAGAAGTTTCTGACACTGCCGTAGCTATTGTATTTTCACGGTTACTAGATTTGAGACGACATCCTAAACTGTTGCTATTTGAAACAGAAGTTTCTGACACTGCCGTAGCTATTGTATTTTCACGGTTACTAGATTTGAGACGACATCCTAAACTGTTGCTATTTGAAACAGAAGTTTCTGACACTGCCGTAGCTATTGTATTTTCACGGTTACTAGATTTGAGACGACATCCTAAACTGTTGCTATTTGAAACAGAAGTTTCTGACACTGCCGTAGCTATTGTATTTTCACGGTTACTAGATTTTTTTAGGCTCATTGATTCTTTTTAATGCAAGCTTTTTCGATGTTTTTTTTTTTATTTCTGAGCAGATTTACGGCCGGTGTGAGACGACATTTGACATTATTTTGCTATTGTCAACTTCATATTAATTTTTAACCGTGTTTTGGCCAAAATTTCTATTGTTTCTCCATAATGTCTGTTGTAACACCATACATTTTATTGCCGTCGGAGATTTTTGATTGGAGGGGTACTTCTTCCAAAAAATATCTCCGCCTTATAAGATACGATTTGGATGGACCTTTTTTAATGTTAAAGTTACTGCAACTTTAAGTTGGTCTCCTATAAATATGGAGAAGATCTGATAAAATTATATTTATATATGTTTAAATGCAGGGCAAGGACTTCTAAGAGGATACGGACATTTTTGCCACGACAGAAGGCTGCGATTGTGTGATTTTATGTTGTGTGTGTGTGTGTGAAAAGTTATTTCTAGTTTATATGTTCATATGTATAACTTTAGTGATATATTAATTGTTGCAAAAAAGTTTGTGTGTCTCGCGAGGTCTACTAATTTTAGTGTGCATTGCATAAGGGTCAACTCACATCTGTCAGCACGGAATCACATTTCTTCATGCTCTATCCTTTTCTATCTCTCAGGATTGTCATTTGCTAGAGCGAGAAAGATAAGTGCGCGCGGCAGAATTAGCACCATTTGGTGGAAGGCTCCAACTTTTTTATTATAGTGCTCCTCCAAATTACTCTGTCTCTTGACGAATACTTGTGTATACTTAATAATACGTTAATACTTGTGTATCAAAAACAGTGCCAGCAACCCCACAAATAATTAATCTTCCCCCCTATATAACTTGAACAACAAAGGCTTCCCACAAACGAAGTAACTACATAATAAAACTTAAATAATATATAGTAAACTATTTATAGTTGTAGATAAGGCGACATCTCTTGTTTATCGTGTGCAGGAAGTCTTTAGCGTTGACGGGTAGCCTCGGGGCGGGGGTTGTGAGGGGAGGCTGGCCGGCGAATTACATCGTTGGGTGACGCTTTAGCATTTTATACATAGTGCTAAGTAGTTGAGCAAGCGAGTATAATGATACACAAATGATAATGCATTTTGAACCTAAATTTATGAAGTTGCTGCAAACTCCACGAAAAATTGATATTAAAACGATTGTCGCGATAACTAGCAGCACTATCAACGGTTGAAATAACTTTGCTTGTTTGTTTAGTTAATAATTAAAGTTTAAGGTTAACATTTACAATTTAGAAGCTTAACAATAAGAAATTGCTTGTCTGTAAAGTCGGTTTACGGGCGATAATTTTACGTGATAACGCTCTAAACGTGATAAATCTCTATCGCTCGCTTGTTCCGCGCTCTCGCTTGCACGCTCGGCTCAGGCGGAACGTGACAACTTTTCGTGCGTGCAGCCGGCGTTCATCGATTTATAAGACGTTATCACGTCAAAATAGACAAATAATGTTACAAACATTTATAGCACTACCCTAGGAGGCTCCTTCATGCAACTTCAAAAACTTTCATACTCATAAACGGTAAAGTTATAGAAAGAAATAAAATGCCGTTATTCTAGCCAGAGTTTATGACCGTCTGCATGCACTTTTCCTCACAAAAAAATAACAATAAGGTAGGTTTGTAAAATGTACAAAATTGTTCTCTTATTCTGCCTTTAATTTCGGCGTGCAAATATAAAATAAAGTTAAATAATTTACTTAAATTAATTATTGATCATAATCAGTCATTGAGGAGCTTGTGGCTAAGTAATAACAGCCGCACGGGTCGATCCATCAGGTTAAGTTACGCTTGCCGGGGTTGGTCCGTAGATGGGTGACCATCTTTACATACCGAGACTCCTCCGTGCCTCGGAAAGCACGTTAAGCCGTTGGTCCCGGCTGTCATTCAAGGATCTTTGACAGTTGTTACGGGTCGTCAGAAGCCCGAAAGTCTGACAACCAGTCTTACCAAGGGGTATCGTATTACCCAGTAACTGAGTTGTGGAGGTCAGATAGGCAGTCGCTCCATGTAAAATACTGGTATTCAGCTGCATCCGGTTAGACTGGAAGCCGACCCCAACATAGTTGGGAAAAGGCTAGGCAGATTGATTGAATCAGTCATTAAACAGATACTCCCCTTAAAATTGTCTTATTCAATTAAATAAATGTCAATATAATATTACAAAATCCGCCACGTCACCATCCCGTATGTATCGTATCCGTAAGCCGCTAACGTCCTAGGAAGTACAGATAACAGTCTTGTTGGCCATTCGATAAGCTTTGTTAACAGAATACAAGCAACATATTAACGTGTAAACTGTCTAACTAATAACGATCAGCTCGTTAGCGCCTTGAAGTTCATTAACAACTTTGATGTACCAAATAATAGTGATGGGATTATAGTGACAGACTAAGCTTGAGAAAATGAACTCGGTTAGTATTAATAGCAGCTAATCATCAATATAAATAGTCCCTTTTAAATGCAGGGCAAGGACCTCTAAGAGGGAACGGGCATTTTTGCCATGAAAGAAGGCTGCAATGCAATATGATCTGAATTTTCAAATGAAGTTAGTTTTTAGCTCTATGCTTGTCATGTTTCGAACAAAAACTCAACGTTCAAAAATCATTTTATAGATCAAGTCAAAAATCAGCACTTTTTGAAAGTCTGAAATTATAAAAGATAGCCTAAAAGACACCCTTCACCATTTCCTAGAACGCCTAAAATTTGGATTTGATACCTTAGATTGCGTACAAATATTATCAAGCGAGATTCATTAGTGCGCATCTTTCTGAAATCTGGGCCTCAATTCCTTGGAATAATTGCCACTACAACATTTTTCCTTTATTTTCACGTGCAATTTCTGCATGAAAAGTCTCGCATAGCTCTTCATCCAGGTAAATAACGTATTAATATACTAAAACAACAAACGTATGTGCAGGAGTAGTTGAGCGATGGATAACGTTCCGCTTTGCAAATGCGGAGTGTTTGCGAACCCACGATCCGTGTTGGTAGCGTTAACCCGAAGGAATTGGATTAATTATTATTAATTATTATTAATTATTAATTAGCCATTAACTGGATCGAGGTGTTTGAATATAGCTCTGCATTTGTTTGTTGGAGACGTTTTTGATACTGTTGTGAAATTTCTCTGGAGTGATGAGGTTTAAATTAACAATTTTCATACTAATGGGTGTTTTTTTTAGAGGCGGAGAAATTTAAATTTAAATTTAAACACAGCAAAATGTTTTAATATCCACGAAATTGGCTTTGTTTGATAGATAATTTTATGGCATTATTGTTTGAACATGATTCCGGGCATGTGGCCAATTTCATGGATATTTAAACATTTTTCTGTGTTTTATTTCAATATAAAGTTCTCCGCCTCCAAAAAAAAAAAAAAAACACCCATTACATACTATCACGGTTGTAATCCCCGAAGGGTTAGGTAGAGTGGTAACTATAGTACGTACACCTACATTTTGCCAGTTACGTTTAAGTCTTATGTAATAGGGGCGAGGTAAACCGGGCATTAACCCAGACCGCGAGTTTTCATACTAATCTCACCTCAAATTAATTTTTATTGAGTTTCTTGACTATAGTTCAACCAAGAATAGACTAACCTAAAACCATTAACACTTTCTGGTATACTGAACGAGACACAGTAGAAGTTTTACTGTTATTATGAAGGCTATGGCCGTTTGGTATCCTGCAAAGTGTTAATGAGGTGAAGATTTTTAACAACCAAAATCATTTTACTCAATTTTATTTCCTTACATTTTTACAACCAGATCACATTCAAGCACATACAGAGTGTTAGGTTAAACGAGGGATTTACTTTAAGGCGTCATTGTACACATCATTATGAACAACTATTACTATGGGACCAAACCTGAAATCGCGAAAAAAAAAATCAGCTGCTCCCTATATTTTGACGAATTATGCGAAAATAATAAATGTACTGAACAGCTGATTTTTTTCGCGATTTCTGGTTTGGTCCCATAATAAAAGTTGTTCATAATGATGAGTACAATGACCCCTTACCCTTTTTTTTTTTTTTTTGTGGATGGGAAATCATCAAATAACTTCTCCCGCTCTGGGTGGAGCGGAAGGGCGTGTCAGACTTTTACTGACTAAAACCCACCCGTGTTCCTTCAGTTGCCTATGCCAGGGCCACGGTATCTTTTTCAAACAACCCGCGACCCCAGCGGCATCGGCCCTATTGGACCCCATCTTTTGCTGACATCTCTTTGAGGCGCGCGTGGAACACAACGCGCCGTCGACCCGGGCCTGGTCCTCACCGGACGGCGAGCTACCCACTACTCACCGTCCACCCTAATACTCTGTATAGTCAGCCCATAGAGGTCCACACAGAACTCCTCTCTGTGAGAGGGAGTGGGCCCGTAAACCACCCTGCGGGCCCAGTGCGGGTTTGCGGATGTCACAATGTCTTCGAATGTTTAGTTCTAAGACATGCCGGTTCCCTCACGGTGGTCCAGTGGTAATGTTCAAGTTGTAGGTCGTAGGTTCGAAGCCTGATGCAGGCGCTTTACTTTGTGTAAAAGTTTTCAGCACCACTACTCTTAAAACGGTGAAAGAAAACATCGTGAGGAAATCACATTCACCAACGTGGCCTTATTTACTTACCAAACTGGCAAGCCACCAACCATAATAAATGCGACCAAAACCGCTGGTGAAAGCTAGGTGTTAAGACAAGAGTACAACATAATGTACTACCTTAAGGGTAAGGACAAACGAGTGTAATTTTTTGAGCTGCGAGTCGCGTAAAATGAGTCCCGAAATTTACGCTGCATTCGGTTTCATAGTTAAGTCCTGTTTGTATCACACGGCGACGCAAAATGAATTGTTTGTTTTTTTTTTATGGCATCTCGTAGTTGTCCTAAAGAGGCGGTGACTACTTAACCGGTCAATCCTGCCTTAAGCGAACTCAAAGCCTCCAGCCAGTGGCATAAAACTTACAGACTAAGCGACTACACGCTAAGGGCTCTCCCTGTGGGGAACGAACCTCGGCTTAGGGCGTCGCTGGGGGGAGGACAGCAAGATGGGACAAGCTGGATCAAATGAGAATGATTATTATTATCTGGGGAGTTTAAAGCTACTGGCTTAGCTACGCCACCAGCTAGCACTTCATTCTCTAGCAAGAGGACGATTACTTCGGGGTCGTCGCGAGGGACCTCGGCGGCGAGGTCGGAATGTCGATTTGTTTTTGTTCCTACGGTCCCTACTGCTCTCCTGGAGAGAGTTATGGGGTCGTTGGGATGTGAGAGGACAAGCCTTGGGCGGCGGACCTTACTAATACGGGAGGGGACATAACTAGCCGCCTCGACAACTAGAGGGTTGCGATGGTCGGTGGCTGAGTCGAAGAAACGCCTGGAATTGCGTTTCAAGAACTGAGAGATGGTGGGAATGTCGAGATCTACGTGGAGGATTTCGTTCCGAACGAACCAAGGGGCTCCCGTTGCCTTTCGGAGGAAACGGTTTTGGAGGACCTGCATCCTATGAATGAGGTCGGGTTTTGCGTGCGCAATCACTGAACCCGCATAGGTCATGATAGGGCGAATGCACGCTGTATAACTGCGCAATTTGCACCTAAGTGACAATTTGCTACGTGCATTCAGAACGGAGTGGAGTCGAATTGTCTGCTGACTCACGCGCATTATTTCAACCGAATTGTGCTCGGGGTGAGAAGGGGGAGCGAGGCAAGCGTCAGTTAGTTACAGAATGCGCGAGAGTCGACATAAGTACACCGTACAAACATTGGATAGCAATTGAAGTTACGTCCGTCCATCTGGCAGCCTAACCGGATTTCAGTTGAACATAAATTGCGGTACTGAAAATACGCGACTCACGTCTCACAAAATATACGCTCGTTTGGCCTCGCCCTAAGAGCATAAAGCTTATGTTAGTACGAACTAGAATACTGAAGGAAAGCGGGTATTCCGGTGAAAGATTTACAGAAGAGAATATTTCACGCAAAGAAAACATGAACTACTCGTATTCTCAAAGAGTTCATGTATGACCGACTGAACTGTATTTTATGGCTAATTTTATTAAGAAGCGCGTTTCGGAAGAATGAAAGATTGAGCGAAATCAGACTGTGAGTAATGGCTATAGTTTACACAGTGCGAGCTAGCGTGCGAGTTGACCTACCAAGAAGCTGCAGCGTAGCAATTCGCACTGTTCAGACGTATCATACGAGTTACTCGCACTAGCGTGTTGGACCGAAGCTCGCAGCCGAGTAACTTCTACATTTTTTGTTTTCACTCGCCTGCCCACCTTGCTCGCTATGCAAGTAATGGGGGACCATCACTCGCATCGTTTGGACGCGTTCGGCAATAGCTCCCCAGTCAGTCGCAAGAGGATCCTGTATAATATTTCCAACCAATTATAATATTTCCAACAACATAACTCGTACTAGACTAGGCAGCAACTCTCATAATGAGAACAGGCAAGGCAAGCCGAGCTACTGACATGCGAGTATGCAATGCGAGCAGCTGTCTAATGTCAAGTCAGCAGCTCGCACTGTGTAAAACCAGCCAAAAGAATTCGATAAAATTCAGTCATGAATCGTATGTCAACTGCTTCCTTGGTCTAGGTATAAGAAATCTTTGTTTCCAGCAAAAATAATACAAAAATAAACCCACAGATGATATATGTAACCGTTATGAATGAATGAATGAATGAAATGCACCGACCCCAGCGTGGTTTGACCAGACTCGATTATTCGAATGAACCCAAAGATTCACACTAGCCCCTGTTGCCTCATGTTACATGGTGCAACAGGGATCATTGCATATCAAAGAGTAGACCGGGGGGCACGATGATGGTAGGGAAGACAGGCCCTTAGGATATGGATAGGGATTATCGCCTACCCGGTATGCACCGTTAAATAAGCATTGGAATTGTGGAGAGATGGGTGATATAATTATGGATGGGCTCTTTTTACGACGTCTCTGCCATTCTCCTTCAAGTTCAGCTTCACCAGTGAATCCTTAGGCAGGATTAAGCTGCATTCCCGACATTTTCCATGTGACTGCTATGCTGTGTAGTTCCAGACTTCGTGTGAGATCCCGCTACCATCCGTTTCTGGTTTGTTGTAATTCTCGCTGGTAGTAGCCCTCTCAATCTTGTCGCTCCTCAGTCGCGTCCATCCGCATATTGTCTTGTCGAAGTAGGTCACGTCAGCAATGGATTTGTGGAGAGACGGTTGACATTAATCAGTGGATGGGCATCTCCCAACGATGCCGCCACCCGCAGATGATATATTTTATTATGTAACCGTTAGCTGTTTTATTACTTATAAAGTCCAGAGAACTTCAAACATTATCTTCACAAATTACAACACCTAACGGAATAATAAACCACACAGCAAGATCATCAAACTGTTCCATTCTCATTGCCTGTCAATTAACTCACAAAATCCCAACACTAAAAAGTAAATAATAAATCTACAAACTGCGCTAACACAGCACTTAAAAACACCCGCGTCTTAGCGCTTGCTCTACTAACAAACTAGCGCAACTTTCCGAATGCAAAATGGATTTGCGCAGTTGAAATTATGACCATGAGTGCACCGCTTTAGATAATTGCAGCTAAACTTGTCTCCTAATGAGGGAACGTTCCTGTACTCGTGGCTCGTGTGATTTCGCTTGTGCTAGTTTGTGTTATGTGTGTAGTTGGTGTTTTGGCGCTACAGCTTCCTCCGGCTTCCTTACATTGAGATCATTGCAAGTAATGCCTAAATAATACCAAGTGTGGTACGGTTTTAAATACTCATAATATGGTATAGTGCACTGCAGGTAACGTAAGATCATTATGATGGCTTATAAAATTACCTTTTATCTAACACCTCAGTCTACCGCAGTCCATTGTTGGTCATGGGCCTCTCTTAAGCGGTGCCACAATACCTGGTCATCGGCCTTCCACATCCAGCCTGTCCTAGCCAAAGACATTAAGACCAAAGAGAGAAAGTGATAGGTTTTTGTTTTTTTATAGGCACATTGATTGACTTATGAGTGCACCGAGATAATTGCAGCTAAATTTGCCTCCTAATGAGGGAAGGTTCTTGTAGTAGTGGCTCTTGTGATTTCGTTTGTGCTAGTTTGTATTATGTGTGTATTATAGCTGTGTTTGGGTGTGTGTCGAAATGGTGGGTGTTAAGGAATGGTGTATCGTCATGTTACAGTGTGCCTTACGCCCAAAAAGACACTTAGTTCCTAGGCAGACATCGGAAACTAAATGATGTATTAGGTTGGGGAAAAAGTCTTTTCGCATTATAGTATGTATGAACTTGTAATAAAATCTCTTTGGCTTATACTATTTGGCTTATACTATTTGTATCTGGCTGGTTTTGGTATCATTGAAAGTTTAAATTTTAAAGAACATAATTCCAAATTCATATTAGGAAAATGTGTGATTTTCATTTGTTTTTCGTACCGTCAAGATGAGTGAATCTAATGAAGAAATTCGATACATTTTAAAATTTACTACAAAAAAGGTAAAAATGCAACGCAAGCCGTGAAAAAAATTTGCGATGTTTATGGACCTAGTGTAGTGTCTGTGAGAGTAGCACAAATTTGGTTTAAGCGTTTTCAATCCGGAAATTTTGATGTCAAAGATGCACGTCGCTCTGGTCGCCCTATTACGGATAAAATGGATGCCATTTTTGAAAAAGTGGAGCAAGATCGGCATATCAGTAGTTACGACGTAGCTGAAGAACTGGAAATTGACCACAAAAGAGTTTTGGCGCATTTGAAAAAAACTGGGTACACAAAAAAGCTCGACATTTGGGTACCTCACGAGCTCACTGAAAGAAACCTAATGAACCTTGTACTCATTTGTGATTCTTTATTACGACGTAATGAAACCGAACCATTTTTGAAGAAGCTGATAACTGGTGATGAAAAGTGGATTACGTATGACAAGAACGTGCGAAAAAGGTCGTGGTCAAAGGCCGGTCAGGCTTCACAGACTGTGGCGAAACCCGGGTTAACTCGCAACAAGGTGATGCTGTGTGTGTGGTGGGATTGGAAGGGCATTATTCATTATGAGCTGTTACCACCAGGCAGGACCATCGATTCTGAACTCTACTGCGAACAACTGATGAGATTAAAGCAAGAAGTTGAGAGAAAGCGGCTGGAATTAATCAACAGAAGGGGTGTGGTTTTTCATCATGATAACGCTAGACCTCACACATCTGTAGCCACTCAGCAAAAATTAAGAGAGTTTGGCTGGGAGGTGTTAATGCATCCGCCGTATAGTCCTGACCTTGCACCTTCAGATTTCCACCTGTTTCGGTCTCTTCAGAATTCTTTAGGCAGTGTTAGGTTAACATCACGAGAGGACTGCCAAAACCACTTGTCGCGGTATTTTGACCAGAAGTCCCAAAATTTCTATAGCAATGGGATCATGTCCCTACCTACAAGATGGCAAAAAGTTATCGAACAAAATGGTACCTACATACTTTAGTTAAATGTAAATAAACTATATTAAAAAATGTTTTGAATTTTCTTAAAAAATGCGAAGAAACTTTTTCCCCAACCTATTATGTAAAGCATCATTCTATCACTATTATCTAAGGGTGTATTCATGTAGTAAATTGGTAACCGGCGCCGATATGCCAGCACTTCTCGGTGCCAATAAGCGCTGATTGTCAACGTTGGTCGGCGCAGTGATTTACCAGCGTTCAACATAAATACGCCCTTAAGCATTAATAAAATTAACAGAAACGAACTTAAAGGCTATTAAACACTTAAGAAACGCTAAAGAAACATACGTAAATAACTACAGTAAGTGTGCCCCTAGACATTTTAATACCTGGAAAGTAAGACGCGTGTCATCAACGTGGATTTTCATACTGATACATGTTCCTACTTACTTTACATATGTACCTAATGCATGCTAGATATATCAATAAACCCCTACTTTATGAACTAGCGAAATGTGGGTATACTATAGGTACACCTCAGGCCAACCCTTCGAGGCATATAGGCGTAATGATATGTTATGTTTATTAAAACCTGTAAGCCCTAGACAAAGATTACTGTTGTAGGAGAAGCACCATACTCCTAACTCCGTTTGCTATTAGTTATAAGTAGCTATAAGAATGTACTAGTAGCATAAGAAAACACTTAACATCACCTAACTGATAAATTTTCCACGAAACTATGCTTGTCCGTAGGAAATAAACACGTTTTGACTTGAACGCAGAGAATCGACTCAAAACTGCGTACGGGTTTCTCCCTGGCTCAGAAAAGTCGACAGGTTGTGACTTGCACGAGAAAATAGGGGCGTGGTTATTGTTTAAACCACATATATTGGTGTTATAGTTTTACTCGGGTGAGGTGTACCCGCTACAATAGCTATGGTGCAAAACTAATATATATGCGTCCCCTAGGATTAAAAGTCAGTCCATAAATAGTCCATAATGAGTCCATAAATTGTTCATAAATTGTATCCAGCATGCCCGCCATGCTGTCGGCATGCTCATCGCGTGCGGGATCGAGCATGTCGCTCGCATCGGCGGGCTCGGTCGGGTCCGGTCGCGACGACGTGTCCTCGGACACGACAGCGCGAGCCGATGCCCGACCCACCGTGGGAGGAGTTGTCACCCCGCCGGGATTCGGCTTTGAGTTTTCACTCGCCGAACCCAAACCCCGGCGGAAGCATCGCAGGAGGAGTTCCGGCGAATCAAACATGGAGGCGAAGCGGCTGGACCTGGGCGAACTAGCGTCGCCCACCTTCGCCGATGCAGTGCGCTCGCCCCCACCGACACCAACACCGGATGTGGAATTCACAGGGGTGAGTGATATTATCTTACCCCCCGCCCCCTTTGCGTCTTCTATACCTACGGGTACCGCCCCCGGCGCTACGACGACGACGACGACGGCGGCGACGACGACGACGACGACGACAACAAAGAAGCCGGGGAAGAAGCCACGCTACCCACCGCTGGTAGTGGAGAGGCTCCCCAACTGGGCCGCTCATTTCAGGGCCATCAGCGCCAAGCTGGGCCGGCCTCCTAATGCTCGTCCGTACGGGACGGGGGTACGTTTCACCCCCGACTCGGAAGACGAATACAGGCTGGTCCAGCGCTACCTGACCGGCCTTGAGAAAGACAGCGGCGTGTCATGGTTCGCCTACTCACTGCCAGCGGAGAAAAATATGAAGATCGCCATAAGGGGGCTACCGGCGGATACAGACCCCCAGGAGATCGAGGAGGAACTCCGGGCGTTGGGGTACCAGCCGGAGTATGTGCGCCACATCAAAGGCGCACAAGGACGACCCGGCTGTGTCTTCCACGCCATCTTAAAAAAGACCCCCGACGTCCGGGCCATCTTTGACACCACCGTGTTCATGTACATGCGTGGTGTCAAGATCGAGGCCTGGAGAGGTAAACGTGGGCCCGCACAGTGCCACAGGTGCCAGCGGTTCAGGCACAGCTCGCACCAGTGCCACCGTCCGCTCGCTTGTGTACGATGCGGAGGCGAGCACGCGGCACGAGACTGCCCGCGCCCGCGGGACGAGCCGGCCACCTGCGTCAACTGCGGTGGCCCGCACCCCGCGTGCAACATCAAGTGCCCCGTGTTCCAGGCGGAGATCCGGAACAAGCGAGCGGGGACTGCCGCCATTACAGTAACCACACGCCGGCCACAAGAGGCCACCGAAAGGCACACAGCAGAGAGGCCAGAAGAGGCCCAAGGAGCGACCCTAATGGCGGCAGCCAACGGGCCCACCGATAGGACCAAGGCCACCTCCTCAAGGCGGAGGAAGAAGGGAAGAGGGGGAAAAGGTAAGGGCAAGAAGCCCAAGCCCCCTGCGACCCGGGAAGAGATCCCAGAGGCCGGCCCTGCCTCAGATGGGGCGCAGGCCACAACCAAACAAAGAAAAGAGGAACCTACCACTAGCGCCGGCATAGCGCAGCGGAGATTAGAGGAACCACCCAAAACCGCCGCCGGCGCTACCGACACTGGCGCCGGCTTACCGCGGCGGCAACGGGTGGAACCACAAAAGTTCCCCAATCAAAAGAGTGGTGGCGCTGCCGGCGCACATAAAAAAGAATTTACGGCCTGCGCCATACAACTATTAATGGACCTCATTAAGGCCATTAGGCAGGGCCAAGACGTAGAGACTGTCATCCTTGACGGTCTGGCCACGTTACTAACCCTGTACCATGGCTAGACCGTTAAGGGTGTTACACTGGAATGCCCGCGGCCTAAGGGATAAGGTCGCCCCCCTCCGCCATCTCCTGAGGGAACAAGATATCGACGTGGCGCTCATAAGCGAGACGCTCCTGGGGCCCGAGGACAGGGTCAGGTTCCCGGGATACCTCGCTTACAGGAAGGACGAACGGTCGGCTAATAACACTAGATACCGTGGCCTGGCGGTACTTGTGAGGCGAAGAGTCGTCCACCAGGAACTCCCCTTGCCGTCGCTCAGCACATTTTACGCGCTGGGTGTTCAGCTGCACGTGGCCGGCGAGGACATCAACATCTACGCATGCTACAAGCCGCCCGCGGCCCGCTTGGACCATACCGAGCTGCGGGCCCTGTTGCATGCGTCACAGCACGCCACCCTCCTCGCCGGGGACCTCAATTGTAAGCACCCAGCGTGGAACTCGTCGCTCGTGAATACCGAGGGGAGACGGCTCTTTGCGGACGCGGAAGCCTTCGGCTATACGGTGTCCGGCCCAGAGACGCCGACTCATTACCCGGACGTTGACAACCACCTACCGGATGTGCTGGACATCGTAGTCCACCGAGGGCTACACTGTCAGGCCACACAGCAAGTGATAGACGACGAGCTACAGTCAGACCACCAGCCCGTGCTCGTCGTCTTATCGGGTATGCCGACCCGACTGAAGCCCATAGCGCCACGTCGATTAACGGACTGGACTGTGTTTGAAGAGAAATTAGAGACCACCACGCCGACTCGGCCTATTACTACCGCCGCGGACGTGGACCAGACGGCGGAGGACGTCACTGCTTGCATCCAAAGCGCCTTAGAAGCGGCGACGACGACGCAGCCGCAGGGGAGAGTGCTGTTGCCGCCCCTGCCGGCGCATATTAGGTCAATGATCGCCGTGAAGAGGCGCCTTCGCAAGCAGTGGCAACAACTGAGATGCCCCACCATCAAAAGGCAGCTAAACCGTCTCGCGGAGAAGGTAAAGGCCGAGCTCCAGGCTCACACCGCCGCGGGCTGGGAGGAACGCATTGACGCCGCGACAGACAGCTGGCCGTCAGTGCACCGACTTTGCCGCCAGCTGACGAACACCCCAGCCCCGGTGCGACCGCTGCTAAACAGCGACGGGGCGCTAAAGTATGTAGCGGAGGACCGGGCGGAGGTCTTCGCCGAACACCTGGAGCGTCAGTTCTGCCCGTACCCGACCAGCGACACCGAGCATGTCGCAGCGGTCGAGAAACACCTTGGGGACTACTTCGCCACGCCGATAGCTCCCGAGGAGGACGCCATCTTTTTCTCGCCTGGGGCAGTCAGACGCGCCATCCTAAGGACGAAGCCGAAGAAGGCCCCCGGTGCCGACGGTATCACCAATACAGTGCTGCGCCACCTGCCGTTCCGTACGGTAGCGGCGCTGGCGCGCCTGTTCACGGGGATACTGCGCACGGGGACCTTCCCTGCTTCGTGGAAGGAGGGGCGCGTCATTATGCTGCCCAAGGCGGGGAAAAACATCCTGAAGCCGGAGAGCTATCGGCCAATCACGCTGCTGCCGACTATCTCCAAGGTGTTCGAAGCACTCCTGCTGCGACATCTCGAGCCTCATATCTCGCCACGACCGGAACAGTTCGGGTTTCGGGCGGAACATAGCACGACGCTTCAGCTGTCGAGGGTACTGCACCACCTCTCGGCGGCCATGAACAAGAAGGAATACGCGGTTGCAGTATTCCTCGACATGGAGAAGGCCTTCGACCGCGTGTGGCACGACGGCCTCATTTACAAATTAGCCACCTCGGACGCGCCCCGTCGCGTTGTAATGGTGGTCTCTAATTTCCTTTCAAACAGGACTTTCAGGGTGGTGGTCGACGGGGCGCTGTCAAGCGCCCGCCCGGTGCTCGCCGGTGTGCCGCAGGGCAGCTGCGTGTCGCCGGCGTGTTACTCACGTTACACCGACGACATCCCCACCACTCCGGACGCGATGCTCGCGCTGTACGCCGACGACGCCGCGTACATTACCACCTCGCTTAATGCGAAGTACGCGGCGGTTAAGATGCAGCGCGCGCTCAACCTGCTTCCCGAGTGGCTGTCCAAGTGGCGGCTGTCGGTCAACGTGGGTAAGACGCAGGCGATGGTGACCGGGTCCGCGCCTCTCCCACCACCCTTGAAGCTGCAGGGAGCTGACGTCGAGTGGTCGCCCCGGGTCAAGTACCTGGGCGTCACCATCGACCGTCGGCTCACAATGGGGTCACACGTCCGCAATGTTGTCGCACAAGGTAGGGTCGCCCGCAACCTCCTTCGACCAGTGCTCTCGTCCCGCATCCCGGCGCGCGTCAAGTTGGGCGTGTACAAGTTGTACGTTCGCCCAATACTGACGTACGCCGCCCCTGCATGGTTCGCCCTCACGAGCGAGACGAACCGTAAGCTCCTCCGCACGCAGCAACACCTGGCGTTGCGGACCATCGTGGACGCTCCTCGCTTCGTGAGGAACGACATCATTCAGAGGGACCTCCGGATTGAGAGCCTGGATGAGTTTGTGCGGCGCCTCGCGAAGGGGATGTTCGCGCGTGCCGACGCATCTGCTTGGCCCCATGTCAAGCAGATAGCGCCCTGGCATACGCGCCCCCCAGACGCGAGGAGGCCCCTGCCCCGCGACCTGGTTGCGGACGACTGACCCCATCACCGGACTGGACTTCCGAGTGAGTCGCTCTCAGTTTACACGCGGCTCACTTGTGACACTGACTCCAAACAAATACATGCATCTGTTGCGTGGCGCGTGCTAGGTTAATATAGGCGTGTCACGTAGCAAACAACAGACATTCACCTCTATACAGGCACCCAACTCACACGCGAAGTCGCGGCTCTTTTTATGCGGGCGGGCGACTCGCGTATACACCGGGCGGTGTTACACAGCACAATACCGCCCACACACTCAGAACACGGTCCCTTCTCATCACCCGGGCTCGGCTCGACCTGAAAACGGGGAGGTGAGGGGGGCCATACACCCCTTCTGTAGGAACGTCGAGTCCATAAATCTGTCGCTGGATGCCATCTGCTGGGCTTCCCCCGTGTAGGCGGGGGTCTCACTCGGTAGTGGTTGTCCGCCGATTTATGGTGAAGCAAGCGGCGTTGGGCATCAACGTCGTGGCGTGCCTACAGACACAAATTTCAGACACCTCTTTTACATGGGCGTGTATGCCGCACGCCCAACCATCCATCCGCCAGTGGCGAACACAATGAGGGGCCCGTGGTTACGGGCCACCGTAAAGCTTCCGCGGTCGGGGGGCTACGCCCCGACGCCGCACGCCGCGCCCCCTTACGGGGGCGTAGCGACATCCCGCAATTAAAAGTCAGTCCATAAATAGTCCATAATGAGTCCATAAATTGTTCATAAATTGTATCCAGCAAGTTAGTAATAGTACCTAACCATCAAGTGACATGCTCAATAGAGCCCTGTGTAGTCGCGTGTCTGTAGTATCTCAATTATGTTTGTATTATTGCAATAATTAGTGTTTCGAAGGTAAGATTATTGCCGTAAGTATTATGATTGTATTTTATGTGTATTTTGTTTCTGAATTGTGTTTACGTGCTCTTTTATTATATTTGTGAATACTTGTACTGGTTTAATTTGCATAACGACGACGATAACCCCCGCCTATCAGAGTCTAATCACTCCGCCCTAAGCACAGCATGCAGGTTGTTTGATATATGTTTCGTGTGCTGTGCTTAACATTTGGTCCTTGCGAGACGGATAACCGATTGTCTGGGCGTAGTCTTACAAACTAGCGTTCGGAATCGGATTACGCTTATAGGCGAATTAACCAGGTACAATGAGTGAGAAAAGTGCCGTAACCACGCGAAGCAAACTACGCAAAATGACGGAAGAAGCAGACACGCGGCGCAGGGAAGCCGCCATCGCCTCGGACTCAGGCTTACTGTCAGAAGTGCCACCAGGTTCTCCATCAATAGCGCCAACGGTAAGATCAGCGGCTGCCCCCATTATTCCGCTGACCGGGGGTCGAGTAATCGACTATAGTGAAAAGCCGGCAGAGGGCGTATCACGGCAGACAGTCGCACGGTCGCCGCGGAGCAGCAGAGTTTCGTCCAAGAGTAGTCGCAAAGGCGTCGAATTCTTGAGGAAAAAGGCCGAATACGAAGCTGAGCGCGATTTGGTACTCATCAGGGAGAATCTGGTGAAGAAAAGGATGGAGGTGGCTATAGCAGAGATCGAGGCAAATGCTGAAAGTGAGGACTCAAACTCAGAGGTGGATACGACGCAACGAGTTGAAGAATGGGTGAAAACAACGCCCCAAGCGACGCAACCAGAAACGGCGATGTTTACGGCGGCAGCGTCTCGCGCGCCGTCTACGTCGCACGTACCGCTTGAGGGCAGCGCGCCGTATGAAGTACCTACGATTCAAGACCAAAACGTAAGTAGAGTGAATCTTGAATCTAATATGTACCGTGTGCCGGCTATGTTAAGTGAAAGTAATGTGTCGCATCCGTATAGGAACCCCGTGAGCAATGCGGGGCCTATGCAGACGCCAGCCCATACTGAAGCGGTTAGATTCCGTTTGCCCGATGATTATCCCGCCTTCACCACTCCGGTCGCAAGTGGACCTCGAGTATCGACACTCGAGTCGGTCACACAGCGACAGGGAAATAGCGGAGTGGGGGCTGTAGAAAGGCAGCGACTATCGTCGAGCGATAGAGATAGGAAAATCGATAAACTGGCGGAGGCGATCACTAACATGGCACGCCCGCACCCGGTACCCAGACAGGCTTACGAATTGCCACATTTTAGTGGTGACCCAGCTGATTGGATTTCATATAGGAATATGTACTGGGACACTACTGAATTATATAACTTTAGGCCGCATGAGAATTTAGCGCGTCTGAAGTCGTCTCTACATGGGGAGGCGAAGATAGCAGTGGAGGACCTGTTACGGTCAGCGAGAGAACCCACTGAAATAATACGTGCATTAGAAGAAGAGTACGGACATCCAACCGTCATACTTCAATATGCTTTAAAGAAGGTGAGAAATTTACCTAAAGTGTCTGATAGTGGCCAGGAATTAAGGAAATTCTCATCAACGGTAAGGAACTGTGTGTCACTGCTAAAGAACGTCAGAGCAGATGGGTACCTGAATAACCCTCAACTAGTGAGCGAGCTGCTAAGCAAGCTGACACCAGTTCAACGAGCACAGTATGGTGACTTCGCGATGGGCCTGGATAACTCACAGGGGGTGGACTTGAGGATCTCACCCAGCTTGGAAATGCTGTCACAGTTCCTCATACACGTGACGCGTTCTACTTCGTACTACTTACAACCGACTGTGTATGAACCAGAACAGGCTAAACTCCCTGTGAAGCTGCAGCAGACCAGCGGACGGACTCGACCTGGAAACGCGGCACGCCCAGTCACCAACAAGCCGCAGATGACTCATCGTGTGAATACACAGAGCGACGAAGCTACGAGTATCACACAGAAGGAGTGCGTGATGTGCCACGGCAAGCATGTCATAGAAGATTGCGACCAGTTCAAGAAGCTGAATATCCAAGATCGCTGGGAACTGATCAAGAAGAGAAAAGTGTGCTTTAATTGCTTAAAAGCAAAACACACTAAGCAGTTTTGTCGCGCAAACAAGTGCAAAAAGTGCGACTACAAACATCATGTGTTGTTACACGAAGACAGGTCAAAACCAGAATGTGTAACAAACATAGGAGAGTGGCGAGCCACAGCGTTATTGAAGATAGTGCCAGTGTCGGTGTGTAACGAAAATAGCGACAACGACCAGTGTTATGCGTTGTTGGACGACGGGGCAACAGTATCGCTAATAGACAGTTCGCTCGCTACTAACCTATCGGGTCCACGTGTGCCACTAACATTAAAGACCGCGGGCGGTCATGCTGTGTCGGACCTTACCTCGCGAGTGGTACAAGTATGTGTGAAGGGCCCCAATGGACAGTGCCATAATATCAAGTGCCGGACATTAGCAAACTTGAACTTGCCTACACAAACAGTGACCTCTTCAGTGATCAACGATAACGCGCACCTGCGCGACTTGGGTTGCGCAGAGATGAGGGGAGCCAAGCCGCTGCTGCTGATCGGGCAGGACAATTGGGAGCTGCTCGTTGGCGGGGACACCCGCCGTGGACGATCCGGTAAGCCAGTTGCCTCACTAACTAAGTTAGGTTGGGTCATACATGGACCATTTAATAACGATAGTAGTACCGAAGCAGTGAACTGCACAACAGTTTCCCTCCCAGATTTGCATGATTTAGTGAAGTCACAGTTTGAATTAGAATCGATAGGCATTTCTCAAGTAACCCGCAAACATAAGGATGTAGAACGGGCTGTACAGGTGTTAGACAGTACGAGTCAACGCACCCCTGATAAGAAGCAATGGGAAGTAGGTCTTTTATGGAAACAGGACAACATTCTGTTGCCTGATAGTTACAGACAGGCCCGGCAGAGGTTATACGGTATCGAGAGGCGGATGCGTAAGGACGCTAGTTTCGCTGAGACGTACGCGAACCAGATAGAGCGTCTAGTAGCTGAAGGGTATGCACGGAAGGTGGAAGGCGAGGTAGATAGCTCACCGGTTTGGTACCTACCACATTTCGGAGTTGTAAACCCGAACAAACCAGGGAAGCTTCGCCTAGTCTTCGACGCGGCTGCTACGTCCCAAGGTACGTGTCTGAATGATAACCTACTGACCGGACCCGATCTATTAAATTCTTTACTAGGTATTTTGATTAAATTTAGAGTAGGTCCCATAGCATTCACAGGCGATATAGCTGATATGTTTTTGCGAGTTAAGATTAGGGCACAAGATCAGGGCGCACAGCTGTTTTTGTGGAGAGGCGCGAACGATGGTAGGGAACCTGATACCTACGCCATGACATCAATGATATTTGGCGCCGCCTCTTCACCAACCACGGCGATTTATATACTCAATAAAAACGCCAATGAGTGGGTTAACGTTCACCCCGAAGCTGTTGAGGCCATAAGAGATAGGCACTACATGGACGACTATTTAGATAGCACGTGGTCCGTAGAGCAGGCCAACAGCCTGATCGAGCAGGTTGCCAGAATACACGCCTCCGGGGGTTTTATCAAACGGGGGTGGGTAACCAACTCGACAGAATTGAGGGAAAGATTAGCCGAAATAGACAGGTTATCAGCCAGAGGCAACTGGCGCTGGGTCCCCACGTCGGACAACCCAGCTGATAAGGCTGCCAGATTGCCTTGGCCTGATGACCATGCAGTGTGGTTGTCGGGCCCCTCGTTTTTGTGTTCACAGGAACGGTGGCCAGCGTGTCGCGAACCTGAGGCGGCAGAGGCAGACCTGGAGCGCATCCAACGAGTCCACACTGCGGCGGCCCCTGCCGGGCCCCTCCTGGAGTACAAGCGCTACTCAGCCTGGAAGCGCGTGCAGCGCGTTATGGCGCGCGCGCTGATTTTCGTCGAGCGATGTCGCAAATGAAGAGCGACGTCGGAGCTGCGTCCACGACTTAGAAGAGGCGCACCTCCACCTGATGAGGTTGTGCCAACGCCTGGTCAGGTACTGTGAAGAATGCACTGAGAAGCACGCTCAAGGAGCGGGCCCCTCGTGAGAAGGCCCTTTACACCCTTCTCACCGAGGCAGAGCTGATAGAAAACAGCCGCCCGCTGAGCTATGTGTACGACGATCACGAGCAGCCTGAGGTCCTGACGCCGAACCATCTGCTCCTGGGCACGGCGTCCGGGAGTACACCGTTTGCGCCGAGCAGCTACGAGGACGTCGATTCCCGCCGGCAGTGGCGGCGGGTGAATGCGCTCGCCGACATGTTCTGGCGCCGCTGGCTGCGGGAGTATCTCCCGACTCTACAACGTCGTGAGAAGTGGACAACTAGTGGACCCAATGTGCGCGTGAGTGATGTGGTAGTGATCGTTGACAACAATAGAGAACGAAGTGCATGGACAAAAGGTGTGATACAATCTGTGTATCAGGGTAATGACGGAATCGTCCGTGTTGTAGATGTTAAGACAGCAAACGGGGTCTTGCGTCGACCAGTTGCAAAGATTATTGTGCTTCCCACAGAAATGGATGTAAAGCGGTTGAACCCTCTTACAGGGGGTGGAATGTAGGAGAAGCACCATACTCCTAACTCCGTTTGCTATTAGTTATAAGTAGCTATAAGAATGTACTAGTAGCATAAGAAAACACTTAACATCACCTAACTGATAAATTTTCCACGAAACTATGCTTGTCCGTAGGAAATAAACACGTTTTGACTTGAACGCAGAGAATCGACTCAAAACTGCGTACGGGTTTCTCCCTGGCTCAGAAAAGTCGACAGGTTGTGACTTGCACGAGAAAATAGGGGCGTGGTTATTGTTTAAACCACATATATTGGTGTTATAGTTTTACTCGGGTGAGGTGTACCCGCTACAATAGCTATGGTGCAAAACTAATATATATGCGTCCCCTAGGATTAAAAGTCAGTCCATAAATAGTCCATAATGAGTCCATAAATTGTTCATAAATTGTATCCAGCAAGTTAGTAATAGTACCTAACCATCAAGTGACATGCTCAATAGAGCCCTGTGTAGTCGCGTGTCTGTAGTATCTCAATTATGTTTGTATTATTGCAATAATTAGTGTTTCGAAGGTAAGATTATTGCCGTAAGTATTATGATTGTATTTTATGTGTATTTTGTTTCTGAATTGTATTTACGTGCTCTTTTATTATATTTGTGAATACTTGTACTAGTTTAATTTGCATAACGACGACGATAACCCCCGCCTATCAGAGTCTAATCACTCCGCCTAAGCACAGCATGCAGGTTGTTTGATATATGTTTCGTGTGCTGTGCTTAACAACTGTAATATGAGAATGTTTTTTGGAGGATATTATGTTCCCTTTTAAAACCGACTATCAAGGCCTTTGTTATTGATTTATCAAAACTAGCCATGACAAAAAATATTTACAACTTTCTTAGTAAAGTTTACAAATAAAGTTATATCTGAACATTAAGTAGTACTAAACTTTTAGTACGAGTACAAACAATTGAAACTACTTTTCTGTGGGTTGGAAACCTGTTACTTTATATTTCAATTCGACAAAACAGTTTCCGTAAATCAATAGGGCTGACAAAGCAATATTTTTAATAGCTCCTGAAATCGAGCACTTTTCACAACTCAAATCCAGGTTGCGGTTGAAATTTTCGAAATTTTCAGCGTTCTGCCCTGTTTGCGGTCAAAACTGTAACTGAAAAGTAATTCAGAGAACACTGGCAATGTTAAGCCACAAAACAACATTTGAAAAGTTTTGTTTCATTCATAAACCGCTGAAAATTTCTGTAACATAATTCGTGATTTCGCCGACAAACAAATTTCGTTGGTTTTTATGTACTTATGTAATATACAAGGTGACTTGTAAGTTGCCATATTCCTTCCCGGACGTGGCAGTGCGTCCCATTTACAACAATTAAGCACCCCATAAAGCCTAGGCGAAAATTCATGGGAATTGACTTGATTCGGGATCACCCAATTTTTAGAATGCGTCAAGAAATTTCCTACACGTATGTAGGTACATTTTGTTCTCAAACAAGCTTGACCGTTTGCTTTTTGGGCCTAAAATAATAAAAAAGGATATCAAAATCGAGCACCCTACTTACATTTCATCCTGTAGAAGTCACTGCTAAACGTTGGGGGTCTTTATCCAACTATCACCATGCTAGCAAACTTAAAACGAATCGGATAGTAGGTATACTCGATTAATACAATTGATTTCACTATTAATTGCTTTACCAAATTACCACGCTAAGGTTAAATGTCACTTGCAGGATGTGACATTATAGTCTCTTCCAAGTATATCTGATAATAAAAAAAAAACCGGCCAATTGCGAGTCGGACTCGCGCACGAAAGTTTCCGTACCATTATCAACAAAAAATCATGTCTGTTGTATGGGAGCCCACTTAAATATTTATTTTATTCTGTTTTTTTTATATTTGTTGTCATAGCGGCAACAGAAATACATCTGTGAAAATTTCTACCGTGTAACTATCACGGTTCATGAGATACAGCCTGTTGACAGACGGACAGACAGACGAACAGCGGACTCTTAGTAATAGGGCCCGTTTTTTGGAACCCTAAAAATTAGTAGGCGCATTTCGAGCCCACGCCGTTTTTTGTTGTGAAAACAGATGAAATTTTACTACGGTTTCCGATACTGCCGTAGCCATTGTATTTGCTTGACACTAGACTTAGTAGGCTCATTGTATTCCTTATTAAGTAAGCTTTCACCGATTATGTTATTTTTCAGTTCTGAGCAGTATCAGATCCACATATATTTTTAGGGTTCCGTACTTCAAAAGGAAAAATCAGAACCCTTATAGGATCACTCGTGTCTGTATGTCTGTCCGTCTGTCACAGCCAATTTTCTCCAAATCTAATGGACCGATATGACTTTCAGTGACCTAAACACGGACGGAATATTTTGCAAATAAGGTTTTTTTTTATAATTTCAAAATATATTGTTTTAATGTTATTTAAGCAAAATTACGAAAATTCTATAGTCTTTAAATAACATGGTAAATCTCTCTATATTATAGCAATTGGAATGTATGGGCGAACAAGTGTTTCTACTACAATGATAATGTTCTTGGGATAAATTCATCCCAACTACGGAACCCTTCATTGCACCTGGTCCAATACGCACTTGGCCAGTTTTTTAACCTACATTGTTACATTGAGGAACCTAAAGGGTCCCGAAACGATCAATTGCAATTCTCACGTTGCAATTTTGACGTGATTGATACATATTGATCGTCTACCAAATGCAATTGAAGCGATTGACAATATTACTATAATACAAATTGATGGCAATTTATCAATTACCATTGATCATTTTGTGGACTCCTTACTCCTATCAAAAAGCAGCTACTTTAAATTTATCAGAAAAGTACGCTCGCACTTGCAGCTGACTTAACACCAAAATGCACTGTTATTTAAATCCAGCGCGGTATTAAATTAATATTCGTATCGATATTTCTGTTGTATCGTGTTTATTGTAACGGGTGAATGGTTGTTGAACTGAATTAACTATTATTGAGCGCCACCGAGCGTAATGACGATTGTGCAAAAGACAAATATGTAGCGCTCGAACTCATTGATTTCTATTCAATCAATTGAGTTGGTTGGCTCAAATATTGATGTGATTTTGTTTTTGTTTACATATTGTACATTGTGGATTCAGGCGCGAATTTCCGTTGGTTTGATTTTAGATTTTTTAAACACTGCTTGTAACAATGACGAGGTAAACCTGAAGTAAACTTTCTCCTTATAACAAACATGAAAAGCATTCCGCTGAATTCACGTTTTCTGCTATTTCGAAAAAAGAAGGCATCATAAAAGGATCGAGCGTATAAATTGAGCGTATCTGTGACGTATGAAGGATATTTTTAGACATCCCGAGTAAGCTTTGCTGACGATAAAGATCCAGCAAGACATAAACGCCTCCAAAACAGCTGAATAACAAGACTTGAGTAAGGGCCGGTTTTTTGATCCGTAGTTAACTCTACCAACATAGTGACTAATGATTGAATTTTGACTAAATGTGTTTGCCAAAATGCCAAAACTATTTTAAACATGAATGAGTTAACATGAATATTTAGCCTTCCACATTTAGCCAAAATTAAACCATTAGTTACTATGTTTAACCATTGGTTGAGTTAACTCATCATTCTCCCGCCCTTGTCCCAATTTATTTGTGGTCGGCGCAACATGTCTTTTTCTTCAATACTTCTCTATTAGTCGTCATCTCGGTAGTCACTCCCTGTCTGGCCATATCATCTTTCACACAGTCCATTGTTATTTGTATTAAAAAACTGGCCCTCAGGAAAATGAACAAATTTTGACGTATGGAGGATATTTAGTTTCAGCGAGACCTAAACGCCACCCAAATTGCAGACAGAGAACGGCCTTTCATTGTTTCCAACAACCATGATAAAACAAACTAATTACAAAATTCCTTTTCTAATTAATCACCCAACATTTCGCCAATAACTTAACGGTAAAACAAAAACAAAATAAGTGAACGAACAAACAAACTAAGGGTGTATTAGCGCTGTCTGTCTTTTCACGGAAGCAGTAAAAGGTAATTGAGGGTACCGCGTTATTTAATGGTGGAGGAGACGGGTAGCCTCGTGGCAGCAATCTTATTTAATGCGTTATTGCTCTGAAGTTAATACGATGGCGGAATAATGTTGATATTGTGGTGATAATGGTGTAAGCGATAAAAGCTTAACGCATAAAAGCTCCCACAGATAGGCGCGACGCGACTCTGGTAGCACAAATTCTATGAAAACTTCATGGAAATTGTTCTACCAGAATCGCGTCGCACAATCGTGTGACGCCTGTCTGCGGCAGCTTTAAGGCGGATATCGGGATTGCGGAACGACGAGAGACGATAGTTCGTCGAGTTAAAATCCAGCCCATTCCACTCTTGTCGTAAACCCACGGGGTAATCGCGGAACTCAATTATAATTGCAATGGCTTTCATTTTGACAATGCATCAACATTAATTGCGTTGTCGAACAAACCCATTTTTAAAACATTATCAAATAATATCTATCAGCCTAGCCTTTTCCCAACTATGTTGGGGTCGGCTTCCAGCCTAACCGTATGCAGCTGAATGTATGTATGTACCAGTGTTTTACATGGAGCCTATCTCACCTCCACAACCCAGTTCTGGGTAATACGATACCCCTTGGTAAGACTGTTTGGCAGACTTTCGGGCTTCTGACGACCCGTAACGACTGTTAAAGGTCTACGAATAACAGCCGGTACCAACGGCTTAACGTGTTTTCCGAAGCACGGAGCACCCATTCGAAATTCCGAAGCACGGATCAACCGCGGCAAACGTAACTTAACCGGCTGTTATCACTCGAGCGCCTCGTCTCCCCAAACATTATGAAACAACGGTTTCGGAATTTCCTTGAAAATCTTTCGGATTGTGGTAGAAATTGTGTTACGCAATTGGGGAGTAGGTCCATTATAATTTGAGCAAAGTGGCTGCATTTGGTTTGACAAAGTGGCTGCATTTGGTTTGACAAAGTGGCTGCATTTGGCTTGACAACGTGACTGCATTTGGTTTGAAAAGTAGCTGCATTTAGTTTGACAAAGTGGCTGCATTTAGTTTGACAAATTGGCTGCATTTTGGTTAACAAAGTGACTGCATTTAGTTTGACAAAGTGGCTGCATTTAGTTTGACAAAGAGTGACTTAAAGTGGATACGCAAAGGTAGCTTGCGGAATTCAAATATTCTTACGTTTTTGCAATTTACAAGTCAGTATCAGATTGTATCTTGATCAAAATATGATTCTCGACCATAACAAATAAGTACGTATTTACAGAATTATAATCACTGGAATCATCATACATCTCTATAAGTTAGAATTGGTCTCAATTGTCATGATTTCATGAAAAAGTCATTCAATAAGTTAATTTGAACTAAGAGAGTTGTATTTATGATTCTAATTCAATAGGTACACATTTGTTATGGTCTCGAATCATAAGTATTTTGATAAAGATGCAACCTAACACTGACCTTCAACTTGCAAAAAAAACGTAAGAAAGGAGTTGTTCAACAAACGGATTTTCCAAACACATTACGGTGGACGTCCGCGCCGAAAATCGCGGGTTACCTTTGCGCACCCACCTTAAAGCTAGACGACTCATGCCTGTTTTCACCAACCAAGTGAAACCGAAATGAATCCCTAAATAAAGTGCACTGTTAGATTTTCAACGCTAGGCGTAACAGCGCGGAGAGTTGAAAATCCAACAGTGCAATAATATTTAGGGACTTATTTAAGTGTCACTAGGGTGAAAACGGGCACGAGAGGTGCTGTTGATTAGCGGGTAGAGCAAGCATACTGCTATTGTTGTCTCGTCGCTTTAATGTTCTTGGCTAAGGTCTTGCTTTTATTCCACCACGCTTAAAATTATTTTATACTAGCTTTTGCCCGCGGCTTCACCCGCATGGTTGCCGGAAATTATCCCACGGGAACGCACTACCGGGACCAAAAGTGCCCTATATCCTAATCCAGGTCTACCCATGTGCCAAATTTCATCCAAATCCGTTCAGCGGTTTCTAAAACATATAATTCAATCATGATTTGAAAGACACGTGGCGCCATCTATGATTATAAGAATTTTATTTTTGTTTTCCTCGGGAACAGTACTTTATTTCGGGATGAAAGGTACCCTATGTCCCTTTCTGTACACGTGATAACGTTTAAGCAAAATTTCAGGATGATGGGTTTAGTGGTTTAGGCGTAAAAGATAACAAAGAAACTTATTTTCGCATTTATAATATTAGTCAGGATTAGCGAAGGTATCGTGCTAAGCAAGGGCGGGCCCTGCTTCGCACGGTATTTAAGACGACAAAACATTAAGATTTCTTTACTACTTGTAAGTTTAATGTAATAATTATGCACGTAAACCTTCCGGAATACATTCTGTTAATGGTAATGAAAACCGCATCAAAATCCGTTGTGTTGTTTAGAAGAACAACGTGATAACACAGACAGACACGAAAAGCGAGTTGAATTTATAAAAACCCAGTCAAGCGCGTGTCGGACCACGCACAATGAAGGGTTCCGTAGTTGGGACGAATTTATCCCAAGAACAAACTTAACATTGTAGTGGAAAAACATGTTCTCCCATACATTCCAACTACAAATGTCCATAGTTAAACGAAAAGGATCCAACCCACATTACAACAAATATGGGTTGGATTTTTTCGTTTAACTATAATAATAATAATAATAATAATATTCCACAACTATCACACAACGCCGTCTAGCCTCAAGCTAAGCAGAGCTTGTGTTATGAGTACTAGACAACTGATACACATACTTATATATTTCTAAATACATACATATATAGATAAATTACACCCAGACACAGAACAAAATGATCATGCTCATCACACAAACATTTGTCCTGGGTGGGAATCGAACCCACGACCTCCGGCATAGCAGTCAGGGCCACTAACCACTAGACCAACAGGCCAGTCTTATGGATAAACTATGGATAAACGTAAGTTTGTACGCACAATATTGAGGGATTTACCATGTTATTTTAGGACCACAGACTTCTTATAGGTTTTCCTGTAATCTGTAGCTGTAGTAGTACTAAGTACTTTCGGAGATAAAGGGAGGGAATGGTCAATTTTCGTCTACTTTCTTAAATAACTTTAAAACAGTTTATTTCAAAATTATAAAAAAAAATATATTTGAGACCCTCACAGTAAGCCCGTTCATTTGATATATCGCACGATACAGTTTGCAAATATTATTTTTTTAAATTTTCTTATTTGCCCCCCAGAATTTACTCCTATATTCAAAATTCATTAATTTACATTACACGTTCTTATTTGGGTCACAGAAATACATACGTGTACCAAATTTCAACTTAATCGGTCCATTAAATTCGGAGCAAATTGGCTGTGACAGACGGACAGACAGACATACAGACACATGAGTGATCCTATAAGGGTTCCGTTTTTTTCCTTCTGAGGTACGGAACCCTAATATGGATAGATAATGATAGGAGGAGCTCGTGCCTAAGTAATAACAGCCGCACGGGTCGATCCATCAGGATAAGCTACGCTTGCCGGGGTTGGTCCGTGGATGGGTGACTATCTTTACACACCGAGACTTCTCCGTGCCTCGGTAAGCACGTTCAACCGTTGGTCCCGGCTATCATTCGTGGATCTTTGATACTCGTTACGGGTCGTCAGAAGCCCGATACCCAGTAACTGGGTTGTAGAGGTCAGATAGGCAGTAGCTCCATGTAAAATACTGGTATTCAGCTGCATCCCGTTATACTGGAAGCAGACCCCAACATAGTTGGGAAAAGGCTAGGCAGATTGATTGAATATGGATAGATTATGGATGATCTAGATTTAAGTTAATGGACAAAGGCCTTAATGATCGTGTAACATAAATGAGATTTCACAACGACACATGAAAATCCCACCAGGCTTAAAAAAAGCTGTGCCTAATTCCACCAAGTAATCAGATATTCCAGTATTCCTGAACTTCAGAGGCTTATTACGACTGAGTTATTAAAGTCAGTAAAACGGCCAGCGCTGGCAACGTGCCCATCTTTCACCGCTGTGTACGCTGTAAAAAGATATGCTTTAATAGGAAACAGGCGAAGGTACTCGAGATATTCAGTGACCGTTAGTATAAAAGCAAGAGCTATTTAATTTCGTTTTGTTTGGTTTGTCATCATAAAGGTAAACGCACACTTGCCCACACCGAAAGAATCGACAGCGCCGAACGAAAAGAAGTTTCTAGTAATTCTTCCGGTGATTTGCCCGATTCGCCGCGGATAAGTGTGCGAGTTTCATAGGATTTCATACAAGTAATTCTAAAATTTGATTCTTTCGGCGCCTTCGCTTCCTTCGGCTCTGATAAGTATGCGTTTACCTTAAAAGTAGACTGGAAATGCTCATTGCTGAAGTGCTATTCTCAATCTTCACTTAAGTTACCGCAAACAATTCGAAAACGAACTCATTTGTTTTTTTAATGCTGGTTCCTATAAACAAAAACGAATCGTTTTGCTTACCAATGGTAGCATTTTTAATTGTCAAACTGGGCATATAATGCCCGGTTCCTATATTGAACGGATTGTCATTGTATAACAGCTACTCGTACCAACCGTTTCTAAGTTACTAACAACGAGACGTAACTTGGTGTTCCACAAAGTTTTTATCTAGCCTACCAGCTACCAACATTCGTCGGTTACTTGTTAACCGATGGTCCTGTGTTCCTCTTTGCGTTTCGTTATTACAAAAATGATGTAATGTGTAGTTCAGAAACGATGACCTGCTTTCAAACATTATGATATATTTAAATACTAAACAATGTCAGTTTTATTTATATTGCGGTTTTTTAGCAAAGAAAAATTTTCTGTCCTTTATAATTTACATTTTAAACATAACTGCTATTGTTGCTATAGTGTGAATAAAACGTTATAATAATAATAGACACTAACGCTAAGTCTTTTAAGCTACGTCGGTCGTTTGCGTTTCCTTTGATTTCGGTTTTGTTCAATAATTTAAAACTTTTATAAATCGGGTGTTTTTTTTAGAAGGGAGAACTTTAAAAAGAAGTAAAGCAGAAACATGTTTTTAATATCAATGAAATTGGCTTTATTTGATAGATAATTTTATGCCATAAGGCAGTTGTCCCATCGCCGCCGGCGATGAACGAGTAGCGAGTAGAACTAGCAACTGAAAACGAGTTGGCGAGCAACGAGTGAACGACAGCAACAAGCGATTACTCGCTGGTATGTGTATGTACCAATCGTGAGGCTCTCAGCGAGTGCTCTACCCGCCAAGCGAGCGTCGTTGAGTGAGTACGTACTCTCTTTGATATCTCTTGTCGCTGCGACAAACGAGTACTCGCGTGCGGTGTGAACAGTCACTGATCAACTTTATTTTCTCTAGGGATATGTAAAGTCGTATATCTACTTCGATAAACCAGTAACAATTGAGCACTAGGATGCCAACATTCGATTCATTATTGCCGAAATACAGTCTCATTTACTGCGAAGACTGTGTGAAGAATTTAACCTCCAGATTACGTCATGTATACGCGTCAGCCGCGGCGGCCAAATGCTCAAAATCATATTAAAACATTAATGGCATAAAATTATCTATCAAATAAAGCCACTTTAATGGATATGAAAACCATTTTTCTGTGTTTTATTTCAATTTAAAGTTCTCCCTTCTAAAAATAACACCCGATATACATAAGTATATTAACACATAAGTAGGTAAGTAAACTTGTAGGTGTGTACAAAGAATTAAATGACAAATAAGACATTTTAATCAACATTTATTTTATTTTATTTACACAAAATATTTTCGAATGTAAAAATCTTTTTATTTAAATAAATGTCTCACAAAACTATGTGCTATGTGTTATAGTTAATATAAGACACTATTTTGGCTTAACTTTATTGATCTTGTGTCACAAAAATATAAAGATGCAATCTTTCTAACTCCAAACTGAAAACAAAAAAAACATCTTTTAGTACACAATCATCACTTGTTAGGTCTCTTGCACCAATTAATTAATTTTAATTTACTATACTAGCTACAAACACAATAATGCTTGCACATTTCCATTAGGAGGCAACATATGAGATTGTTGGGGCCCGCCGCCACCGGGTAGCGCCCGGCGGTGGCGGCGGGACTTTCTACGGCCGTGCCTGCGTGCAGAGTCCCCGACTTCGCGCCGCCAGGGGCGCCAGTCGTCGTCTGACTAGTATATAGTTATCTGTGCGCCCGACCATCATTGGAATCACATTGAATCTTATAAATCTTATTGCGGACGTCGCTCGCTCATTGTAAATTTGTAATACGCAGAAAATAAAACAGATGAACCAGTACCTAAATCAACAGTTCCATCATTTTGAATCCCATAGAAACCAATACACAGCGGCAGCAGCCGAAACAATATAGTACTTCGGTCCCCACATACTTGTAGATAATAATCTTGCACAAAAGTTCTAACACCTAGTGTCTTTGGCACCACTCAGGGACTATTATTTAGGAATTAGATCAAGGGTTCCTTTATACACAAGTGTTAACCCCTTAAATTAAGAAACCCCTCAAGTAAAATATTAGGTATAATTCGTAAACGTGTCTAGAGTTTAAGGTAACAATTTGGTTGAATAATATGTGTCAATCATTCTTCGTATCAAGTAGGTACCTATCTACGTAGGCTAGTTGAGTAGATTTACTAACCTGACTCCTGTTGAACAGACGGTTTATCAAGCCGAAATCTCAGCTGGAACTCAAAATCATCCAACTCTTTGTTTGTAAACTTTATTACGGCGATTGTTTTCTTCTGAATCAGAGTCGCTGGAATCTGATAGTAAATGTAACATTTCTAAATCACTCGCACTCGCGCTTTCTGAACTTGACATTTTATCGCCCCTTTAATCAATCATAAAACGAAACAACTCAAAAATTACATATTTCGAGTTTTTACTATAAACTGAATTAATTTCGCACGGAGAATCGTTCAGTCCAACGGCCGACTCGATAACGATGAAAATTAAAGAGATTTCTTTATTATTTGTGATAAATTGAAGCCATAAAGGTAGACAATGTCAAACTTTTAATGCGTTTTCCCACAAAATAGAAATTTTGAGTTATTTCGGATTAAAGGGGCGTTATAACAATTTTAACTTAAGACTTGAAAAATACCACATAACATTCTAAAACCGTTCAAAATCGGCCGCTACGGAAACCAACTACGAACAGTAAACTTGACAGTTTGACTGACGTTTGAAATTTTTTTAGGAACACCACAATCCTCATTTCCATACTTTACAGTTACGGGTCGTTATTGGTAATCCTCCCAGCCGTTGGTAGGAAACAGTCGGTAGGATGACTTATACTCGTAGGAAGATTTAGCACACCCCAACCACAGCTGGATTAACACATAGGGTACATTCCCGTGGGATATTTTCCGACATTCTCGCGAGTGAAGTCACGGGTAAAAGCCAGGGTGAAATAAAATATTTCGAATTTGATTTATGATTAAAAGTCTAGTATTCTTGTTTATTGTTTACACCAAAGTAAGTTGTATTCAAAACCTGTAGAAAACTTGTCAAAAAGGTGAACAAAATAGTTAACTAAACATTTCTAAACTAATGTTAATACATTTATGATCAGTGATCGGATAGTCGGGCGCTAATATACCTAAACTTAACTTTTATTTCCACGAAATAATAATACGGACATGCCTTTCAGAATCCCTTCTGTTCGTATAAAATACAATAAATTAGTCGATTCGATCACTAATCTGTTACATTGACAAATCAATTTCCACTACTTGACCACATTGTGCACATTATCATTTTTTATTGATATTCCATATGTTTTGAATGAAATAAAGATACTAAATCAAAATTAACACTGCTATAATTTCATTATGTTTGTTAAAGTTGTTTTTACAAAGTTGTGCAACCGGGAATAGCGTTGAAAAAAACAGCGAAAATTCTCGTTTCTTTCGAATACCGTCGTTTTTTTTTTTTTCAATGTTTAATTCGAAAGTTTCAAGAAAATTTACCAGTATACCTATATATTTCATGTTTTTTTTTTTCAATAAAACCGAAATAAACATTGTTTTTTTCAAATAAGTACTTTGTATATTGGGGTTGGGGAGGAGGGAGAGGTGCGGGGATAGCGGGGGAGCGGGGGTTGTGGGGTGAGGGTGCGGGAGTCGAGGGGGTGCGGGGTTTGTAAAGGGGTCGCAATTTGTTTTTTTTGTAAAAAAAATTTTTACGAAAAAAAAAACAAATTTCGACCCAAAAACGCTACGCTACCCGGGAACCCGGGATTACTAATTTTTTCAGAAAGGAATGTCCATATTATTCTTTCGTGGACAGAAATTTAAGTATATAAGCACCCGATTATCCGATCACTGTTTACGATACATGTTTTATACCTGTTTTCTACAAGACTTTTACAAAAATGGTTGAAAACAAGTATCTCAACTTTCCCATATACAAGTTGAGATATTTGTTTACAACACAACAATAAATGCGGAGTTACAAGCTAAAATTAAATTAAAGTTCACAATGAACAATCCAAAAGAAAGTTCGCCCATCTTTTTGGCGTAATTTCTTAGTTTCCTTTTACGACATCAAAAAATAAAGAGGAAAAGCGTTTGGCTTATCCTAAGTGCCTTATGTTTTAGGGAATCAAAAAGTCGTTTACTGGTAGCATAGTTTTTCCATAAAAACTGATTGAAATAAACACAAGATTTTAGCAGTCCAAATAAGAATAAAAAGCTTCGCCCGTATATTTGAACATCGTCTTAGCGTGACCAATAAAATCTGCCCCACATTTTGCTAACCGTATTACTATAAAATTTTTGGTGCATGTTTGGTAAAACCAAAACACTGGGTAACTGCGTCATGTTTTGGCAAAATAAAATATTTATTAGAATTTTGTTGAAAACTACCTTCAAGAGAAAATTGTTTTTCGTTTTAGAAATAATAACGATATGTTAGGTTACGTTGTTGAACTTATATTTTTATGACTGTTATATGTACTTTTTCATGGAAAATTATTACTTTAAACTTTTTAGGGTCCGTACCAAAATGGTAAAAAGGAACCCTTATTAAGCCCCTTAAGGACTCAGTCTGTCTGTCACAGGTGGATATCTCAAGAACTACTAATGCTATCAACTTGAATTTTGGAACAGTTCGAGATGAAGTTTGCCCAATTATATTGCAAATAAGAAAGAAATAAAGTATCATATATATATATATATATATATATTTTTGCAACAAAACTGAAAGGGGGTCTTAAAAATTCGAAAGTGGGGCTACTAGAGCATGTGGGATAGAAAGAGCATATGTGTATAGCGTATGAAAGAGCACTGTTTGCATATTCTCAAACACTTTTTCTTTTTTTTTAGGCTGTATAGTTTTCGACTTTTGATGGAAAACGTAAAAAAATACCGTCCCCCGCCCCCCTCCCCCCTTATCTCCGAAGTTTGCATAGAGAAAAATCTGAAATGATTTTATGTGATAGAAGTTTATGTAATGATTACAGGAAAAATAAAACGACGTCGCTAAATAGCACACTTTTTTTAAAATATAATATGATGGTACGTAACCCTCGGTGCACGAGTTCGACTCGCTCTTGACTAGTTTTTTTTTTTCATTAATTAGTTCCTTAGCTTATGCCAAATTGGATTTGACTTAAATTCTTATACAGGTCCAAATAGTGACATCAAAAAAAAAAATCTGCATTCCTCATACCCAGGGGTATTTGAAAACCAATCTAGGTGGTCCAAACGCCTCCTGCCGGAGGCTTTACGCGGGGGTCGTGCGGTCCATGGCCCTTTACGGGGCACCGGTGTGGGCGCGTTCCCTGAGGCTGCGGCCAGTCCGCCGGTTGAACGCGTCCCAGAGGGTCATGGCCATTCGGCTAGTCCTGGGTTACCGCACGGTCTCCGGTGAGGCGGCGAGCCTCCTTGCCGGATTGCCGCCGTGGGATCTGGAGGCGAAAGTCCTCGCGCACGTGTGGGAGTGGCGCGAGGAGGCGAAACGCCGGGGCGTAACTCCGCTGCCGCGAGAAATCACGGTACAGCGGACAGAGCTCCGGCGGGATCTCATGGCGACATGGAGAGTGCGACTGTCGCATCCCAGCGCTGGGCACGCCACAATTGCGGCGATAAGTCCCCTCTTTGAGGAGTGGTTAGAGAGGCGCCACGGCGTCCTCACCTTCCGCCTGACGCAGGTCCTTACCGGACACGGTTGTTTCGGGAGGTTCCTGTTTCGCATAAGGCGGGAGGAAACGCCCGGGTGTCACCATTGTGTGGATCGCCCAGAGGACACGGTGGAGCATACAGTGGAGGTCTGCCCGGCTTGGGCAGAGCACCGCCGTGTTCTCACGGAGGCGATCGGCGGCGGCGATCTCTCGCGTCCGAGCCTGGTCCAGGCCATGGTGCGGAGCGAGAGTGCATGGGAGGCCGTCACCTCCTTCTGCGAAGCGGTAATGCTTGCGAAGGAGGAGGCGGAACGCGTGAGGGAGAGGCAGGCTCACGCCCTCAGTCGCCGCAGGAGACGCCCTGGGCGGCGGGAATCGATAGCCGATTCCCAGCCACCGTAGGCGCGGGCTTGCGGACGGTGAGTAGTGGGTAGCTCGCCGTCCGGTGAGGACCAGGCCCGGGTCGACGGCGCGTTGTGTTCCACGCGCGCCTCAAAGAGATGTCAGCAAAAGATGGGGTCCAATAGGGCCGATGCCGCTGGAGTCGCGGGTTGTTTGAAAAAGATACCGTGGCCCTGGCATAGGCAACTGAAGGAACACGGGTGGGTTTTAGTCAGTAAAAGTCTGACACGCCCTTCCGCTCCACCCAGAGCGGGAGAAGTTATTTGATGATTTCCCATCCACAAAAAAAAAAAAAAGGGGTATTTGAAAATACCCCATGTATGTTCCGCGATTTTTTGTAGTTTTCGAGTTATTTTTGTTTTTTGTAATTATTACAGGTTTCTGCCGGTGGAGCTTCAAAAATACATATATTTTATTGTAGTGGGTAGTTTTGAGACTTTTTTTTTTGTGAACATGATCGTCTTGAATATCACTAACTTCTAATACTCAATTCTTTTAACTAAAATCATCATCATACACAGCTCGACTTCACGCACTGCTAAGCATAGACCTCACTTTCTTGTACCAATTTCCATGCTCTTGTGCCAAGACTTTTCGAATGTCAAATGCAGTCCCCCAACACGCCCGCCCTTCACCACTTCCTAATACTTTAGCTGGGGACAAGAAGTGGCGCAACAAACTCCCCAGCAGCACAGCTCTGTTCAGTTAAATAATATATATATATATATATATATACAACACTGCGCAAAATTTATATAAGTACATTACGCAACACAAAACATTCAATTAAATTATTTGCTATCACCATTATTGCTGTTTTTGTCAACGAGCACACGCCAATATAAAAAAAAAAAAATGAAAACTATACTCAAGCAGAAATAAAAATACAAAACTAAAAACGTAAGCAGACCTTTATACCTAAATAAAAGCCTCCAGTAATAAAGAGCGTGCCCACTTACATATCACCGTAACTACACCTTATATCCGCTATGGTAACTATAGGTATTGATAATTAAAACGCCACATAGAAATCTCGTACACGCCTATACGTCTCTACGAGATCTCGTAGCCACAGCGTGCCACGACGCGGTGCATCGTAGAAGCCGCGTAGGCCCAACTTAGAGATAGTTCGACAGATATAATTGTCCATAGTTAAACGAAAGGATCCAACCCCCTAGATGTAATGTGGGTTGGATCCTTTTCGTTTAACTATGGACAATTATAATATCACCATTTTATTTTTAAATCCCTCAATCATGACGTTGTCCTGCTCTATATGCTATAGCTGTGTAAAACCAACTTCAATTTACTTTTTCACTCACTTTTTCTACAATCCCGAGATCAGTACGGAAAATTAAATTAAATTTCCTTGAATAAAATATATACGGGCAATAAAACATGATTAGACAATTGTAGACGAGAAAAATATACGAGGATAGTAATGAAAACCATATCTCTTGCTGCAAACAATTTTATAGGAGATTGCATGAAGAATTTTTATTATCTGACTTTCGTCGCTGTAGAGTTTAGTACGAACATATATGTACATGTTTCCTCTAAATTAAACATTGTGATATTGTATATTGAATTGTAAATTGTAAGCTATTTTCTGTTTTGGAGTCGTGACCCGACTTAGCTGTTGTTTCACCCTTTTTCTTTATCTCTTAGAATTAAATGTTTGTGAAGTCTGACTGATTTTCTATAATACTAGCATCTGGTCGCGACATTGTCTGCGTGAAATTTCTTGTTCCCCAATCCACCGCATCGCATCGCATCGCCCGCCAGCGCTATTTCTTCATTTTCGCTTAGCGTTCTTTCTAACTTTTTTCGTTTTGCTCCGCTCCTAAAGGTCATAGTGTAATGTTAAATAGCCTATAACCTTCATTAAGAATTGGGCTATCAAATGCAAAATGAATTTTTCAAATCCCACTAGCAGTTCCAGAGATTAGCGCGCTTAAACAAAAAACAAGTTCTTATTATACAAAATTATTATAGAAGATGGTAAAGGAGAAGCTCGTGGCTAAGTAATAAAACCCGCACGGGTCGATCCATCAAGTTAAGCTACGCTTGCCGGGGTTGGTCCGCGGATGGGTGACCATCCTTACATACGAAGACTCCACCGTGCCTCGGATGCTATCCGAGGCACGGTGGAGTAACGTGCTCGTTAAGCAGTTGGTCACGGCTGTCATTCGTGGATCTTTGACAGTCGTTACGGGTCATCAGAAGCCCGAAGGTCTGACAACCAGTCTTAGCAAGGGGTATCGTATTACCCAGTAACTGGATTGTGGAGGTCAGATAGGCAGTTGCTCCATGTAAAATACTGATATTCAGTTGCATTCGGCTAGACTAGAAGCCGACCCCAACATAGTTGGAAAAGGCTAGGCAGATTGATTTTTAGTATAGAAGATAATATCTTCTAATAATTAGCTTTTAACCTCTAAATGTGTTTGACATACATACTTGCTATACGATTTTGGTTACAAATATTACCACTCTCTGTAGCACCTCTGTTTACTTTAGCAGGTAACAAAACAACAAAAGGACACGAACCAACATTCGTCAAAACATTATGGTGTGCCATGATTAATTTGATAAACAAAACAATACAATACAAACAGCAATAAAATAGGTACACTATTTTACTACCCACATAAACAAATGATAAAGATTAAGACATTGCGCACACCAGAGTCAAAACCATTGTCAAACCATGTCATAGACAAAAGAACGTCCGCGCCCTAACAGTAAGCCCTTTGAAACCCTAACAGTAAGCGCTTTCATTTGATATGTCACACGGTACAGTTTGCAAAACTTTTTTTTATATTTTCTTATTAGCCCTCCAAAATTGATACTCATATTAAAAATTCATTTATTTATGTTACACGTCCGTATTTGGGACACAGAAATTCATAAGTGTACCAAAGTTCAACTTAATCGGTCTATTAGATTCGGAGCAAATGGGCTGTGACAGACGGACAGACACAATCCTATAAGGGTTCCATTTATTCCTTTTGAGATACTGAACCCTAACAATGCCGATAGAGTCAATCATTCTGCCTAGCCTTTTCCCAACTATGCTGGGGTCGGCTTCCAGTTTAACCAGATGCAGCTGAATACCAGTATTTTACATGGAGCGTCTGCCAATCTGATCTCCACAACCCAGTTACTAGGTAATACGATACCCCTTGGTAAGATTGGTTGCGTCCCTACCGCCATATCTTTACGTCGACGTCGTGGTGGGGCTTGCGCACTCCTGAACTCTAAGTCTGTGCCATTAGAGTTTACTTTGTCGAAATAGGTCTAAGGTGAGGAGACAAACCAAGAGATATGCATAAACCCGCAGGGCAGCTTGTGGCGAGCTGTTAGGCAGTAGCGACCCCATGGATCCTATCTCCGGGGAGAAGTCTTGTTCTTAAAAATTAGTAGCTACTACAATCTGTCACCATACACCAAATTCTTATTCTTTTTGTATTTGATTTATAAGTGATACCTGTTTTTTTTTTTATTGATTTTTTTTTATACTGCATGTTGACTTTGTATGCCTACTAGGCAGGACATAATAGAACTATTTTTTATCTAACTACCATTACCATTGTATGTTATAGTTTAAACAGGACAAAACATTTTTTTTTTCTCCATTTCAATATTTCTGTAAATACGTCCTTTTTCCTTACGACGGCAGAATACTCTATCTACGTTGTAAAATCTACGCACGGAGGACTCGCTGTTAAGGTGGGTGACTGTCTATGACATATCGAGACTCCTCCGTGCCACAGAAAGTACGTTAAGACGTTGATCCAGGCTGTCATTCGTAGATATTTGACAGTCGTTACGGGTAGAGTGCGTTTCATCAAATAGTTCCTATGGCGTAATGTTGGCTCCACTGTCTTATGGACCTACTGGACCTATCAGGTCCATGCTTTATCAACGGTAGCGTATCGTGTTCGTTCTACAACAGTGGAGCCAACATTACGGCATATAGGAACTATTTGATGAAACGCACTCTAGTAGAACCCCAACCGTCTGACAACCAATTTTACCAAGGGATATCGTGTTACCTAGTAACAGGGTTGTGAGGGGTCAGATTAGCAGTATGTTTATGTAAAATACTGATATTCAGCTGCATCTGGTTAGACTGGAAGCCGACCCCAACATAGTTGGAAAAGGCTAGGCAGAATGATTGACTCTATCGACGTTGTTTCATAGAGTGTCAGTCTGTCTGATTTGACTCAGTCTGCCCACAACCTTAGGTAGATTATGCACACATACAGACAACATACACGTCTAGTGTATGTAATAAAGCGTATATTCATAAAGCCGTATTACCCGAGACGATAAAAAGCATATTCCCAGCTTTAATTTGAATGTATGTTATTATATTTATTGCGTTTTCTTTTCTGAGATAAATCGTGTTACTTCGTCTTTGCGCTGCCGCTGCAAAATTATTCACAACTCTTTTGAGTGTTATTCTGATAAATTAATGGGTTCAAATGATGGGTTTGAATTTGGCTAATATTTTATCGTTAAGTGCCTAAGCACATCTCTGCCGGGAAACTGCGAAAAAGCAAAACCGCATGATGTTTCGCTGATGATCCTCCTACTCGAGTAGCTGATCATCATGCGAGTCAGTGGAATTGAACTATGTAGTCCTATTTACTTTGGATTATTCCGATCTGTCACCCTGCTTTGTCCCGTTTGGGGGACAGATCGGAAAAAAAGTTTGATCTGTCCCCCTGTTAGCAACTTTATACTTTACTTTCCTATCTGTCCCAGATAGAAGTGAATAAAGTTCGAACTGTCCCCTCGTGGCTAACAGGGGGACAGATCAATTTTTTTTCCTATCTGTCCCTCTAAGGGGACAAAGCAGGGTGACAGATCGGAATAATCCTTTACTTTTAATTTAAGTAAAATTTGTCAGTTTGTATGTAGGGGGTAAACTGGACTGTTTCCGAAAATTCTTTGAATTTGGCTATATTCACTAATGGGAAGCTGCAGTATTTCCGAATGTTGTCCTAACCTAACTAATCATATCCTAAGTAATATTATATATGCGAAAGTGAGTTTGTTTGTTTGTTTGAAACGCTTTCATGCTAAAACGGCTGAACGGATTTGGATTTTGCACTTGAGTAGACCATGACCTGGATTAGGATATAGAATACTTTTTATCCCGGTAGTATTTTCTGGTGGGATAATTTCTGACATGCCCGCGGGCGAAGCCACTGGCGAAAGCTAATAATATTACAAATGCAAAAGTGAGTTTGTTTCTTTGTTACGCTTTTATGATAAAACGTTTAAACGGATTTGGATGAAATTTGGCACATAGGTGGACCATGACCTGTAGTATGTCTAGGTTTCATTTTTATTTCTTTATGGCTAGTTTTTATCTTGGATTGGAAACGAAGTCGCGGGCAACAGCTCGCCTGTAATAATAAATGCACACGTATAATAAATATTTGCCGCTGCTCTCATGGCCCATGGATAGACTATGACCTGGGTTAGGACGTGGGATACTTTTTATCCCATGTCTGCGATACTATGTATGCGAGTGAAACCGCGGGGCCTAGCTGGTAGGATATATTTTATTTTCAACAATAAATTTCACGCGGACGAATTCAAGCTAGCAGAAAATAAAAAGTATGTCCACGAGAGAAAAACCGGCCAAGTGCAAGTCGGACTCGCGCACGAAGGGTTCCGTACCATTATGTATAAAAACGGCAAAAAAACACGTTTGTTGTATGGGAAGCCCCTTAAATATTTATTGTATTTTGTTTTTAATATTTGTTGTTATAGCGGCAACAGAAATACATCATCTGTGAAAATTTCAACTGTCTAATTATCACGGTTATGAGATACAGCTTGGTGACAGACGGACAGCGGAGTCTTAAGGTCCCGTTTTACCCTTTGGGTGCAGAACCCTCAGGTGAGGTCAGAAAATCAGGTGAAGAACAGTCAACTTCATGAACATACACTAATTTCGGTTGCCGACAGAATAGAATGATCTTTTCTCATGTTCACTGAGCGAGTTCACAAGGGTAACGTGAGACGTGTTATGTTTTTAATTTTTAAATCTTGTATGGCTTGAATAATTACGTTGTAAATTATTTCATGCATTGTTAATTAACTACACTACCGAATTGGGACACCGTATCAATCTGCCTAGCCTTTTCCCAACTATGTTGAGCTCGGCTTCGAGTCTAACCGGATGCAGCTGAATACGACTGCCTATATGACCTCCATAACCCAGTACCTGGGTAATACGATATCCCTTGGTAAGACTGGTTGTCAGACTTGCGGGCTTCTAACGACCCGTAACGACTGTCAAAGATCCTCGAATGACAGCCGGGACCAACGGCTTAACGTGCTTTTCGAGGCACGGAGGAGTCTTGCTATGTAAAGATGGTCACCCATCCATGAACCAACCCCAGCAAGCATAGCTTAACCTGATGGATCGACCCGTGCGGCTGTTATTACTAAGCCACGTATGTATGTTAATAAATAAATTTAAAATAAAATGTTTACTTGTCTAAGGTAGCGTCATACTTAGATACATTGGATACGATCATTAGTTTCAAAGAAAACAAGAATATTGACTTAAATTTCATTGAAAGTTATTGAAAACGTAATTTTTGACTCGTTAAAATGTAAAATACTTTTCCTTTGATCCGCAAAACCATCAGAAAATTATTATTTTCCATAAAATTATTTAATTACTGATTGATTGATTAACGTTTCTCAGACAGTCTTTTTGGTCGATATCTATACAAAAGCTGTCAAAGTTTTTTGCCAGTGCTCCAGTCAAACACCCTTCACCAACCACTAAATACACGCTATAACAACCCTTACAACTATCGGGATAAGATATAAACTTCTGGGTAAAGTCTGGCAGATGTTATCGTTTTCTCTATGACAGATTGCCTAAAAGTTTTAAGTTACTTTCATCTGTTTATTCGCTCAATACTCCACAGCTATAAGTAAAATGTTTTTTATTAGCTTGAATGGGTGGACCTATAAAGTTATTAAGATGGTGTCTACGTAGATACAGCCGCTATTATGCCTATGGATTTAAGGTTACGTAAGTAAAAAGCCTTTGAGGATTTTAGTGTTGATCTGAAAAAAATAATAGAATAGAATAGAATACTTTTATTTCAGACAGAGTCCATAGGGTTAGTAACAATTTTACTTAATGGGGAAGCATCAGGGTAGCCCGCGAAATTCATATTTTCTTACGTTTTTTGCAGTTTACATGTCGGTATTATATTGTACGTTGATTAAAATATAATTTGCTTGTTACGGCCGTAACAAGTATCTGTTTACATAATTAGAATCATTAAAGTGATCAATACAACTCTTTAGGACCAGGTAATCCTAATGAATGACTATTTCATGAAATCTTGACATTTCAGGATTATACTAACTTAAGGAGTTATGTTACTGATTCTAATGATTATAATTCTGTAAATACATATTTGTTATGGCCGCAAATCATACTTTATTTATCATACAACTAATACTGACTTGCTAATTGCAAAAAACGTAAGAAAATTTGAATTTCGCGGGCCTACCATAACGCTTCCTCCTAAATATCTAGTATTAGTAGGTACAGACACAGAACATAAATATACTATTAAAATTAAAATTCAGCGTGGAGCTGCAGCCACATCGGGGAACCCCACCGATCGGTGAACCCACTGAGAATATTTTTAGTGCTGTCGCGGATACGTGTCAGAGCATTATTGTATTGAACGCGTAGGTCGCTGTATGCTCGCTGAGTGAAGTTCACCCAAAGGCAGCACGCTGGCTGGCTGGCTGGGTGTTAATTGTGACGACTTCTTCTTTCGGAGACCGCCAACAAATAGGTAATGATATTATGTCGTGCTTTTTTTTTTGTTTGTTTTTTTTTTAGATTCATAAGGCTATGTGATTTTTACACTCCATCATCATCATCTGCCTAGCCTTGTCCCAATTATGTTAGGGTCGGCGTCCAGTCTAGCCGGATGCAGCTGAATGCCAGTATTTTACATGTAGCGACTGCCTATCTGACCTCCACAACCCAGTTATGGGGTAATGTGGTACCCCTTGGTAAGACTGGTTGTCAGACTTTTGGGTCTCTGACGACTCGTAACGACTGTCAAAGATCTACGAGTGACAGCCGGGACCAACGTCTTAACGTGCTTTCCGAGGCATGGAGGGATATTGGTATGTAAAGATGGTCACCCATCCACGGACCAACCGCGGCAAGTAGCTTAACTTGATCGATCGACCCGTGCGGCAGTTATTAGCCACAAGCCGTACTCCTTAGCAATACAGCAATACTTATAATAATATATAAAATACTAGCTTTTTCCCGCGGCTTCGTCCTCGTGAATGTCGGAAAACTATACGTATAAACCTTCCCCTTGAATCTCTCTATCTTTTGATGAAAACCGCATTCAAATCCGTTCAGTAGTTTTTGAGATCATCGCGAACATGCAGACAGAACGCGGCAAGGGACTGTGTTTTATAATGTAGTGAAGTAATTACTTGAGTTCAATTATTGAGGGTACTGACCACACATACTACAACCACTCCACATCGCAGCGACAAAATGCGGACAAGCATTGGTTGCGTGTGCATAGTGTTGCTGCAGCTTCTTGCAGTTGGGTAGTGGTAACTACAAAATCAAATCAAATGGTCGACGCATTGCTGTGTTTGCGATGTGGCCGACCGCTAGTGCGCGGTCTCGCTGATGGTTGAGTTGTGGCTGCGAGTGACGTGGCCTTGATGTAGTCGATATCGCTCACACAGTTGATCTTGACGGCCAAATGTGGTCCGTGTAAATAAACTATTAACTTAGGTGTGATCGGACGCTTACGCAGACACTCAGAATAAACTACTTAATTGTCATTTATTGAAGCAGCCGTTATCACAACTAGTGTTTTACTAAGCTTTACTAACCCTTATCGTCATGAATTACAATCCAGAAATAGCCATAACCGCTGTTTTTGTACTTCCATTATATTACATAATACGACACTAAAATATTCATATTTACATTTGCAACTCAGCATATATACGCAGCCCACGCATGTTTAGGAACATAAAAGATATTTGTTTGTTTATTTGAATCATTCCGATGTCGGTACTTAATCTCTCCATGGTATAAGCACAGAATAATACACAAGGTTCGCTCATTACAAGGGCTCGTGGCTGAGTTATAACAGCTGTACGGGTCGATCGATCAGGTTAAACTACGTTTGCCACAATTGGTCCGTGGATAGGTGACCATATTTACATACCGAGAACCCTCCGTGCCTCGGAGAGCACGTTAAGCCGTTGGCCCCGGCTGTCATTTGAGGAGCTTTGACAGTCATTACAAGTCGTCAGAAGCCCGGAAGTCAGACAACCAGTCTTACCAAGGGGTATTGTGTTACCCAGTAACTGGGTTGTGAAGGTCAAATAGGCAGTCGCTCCATGTAAAAGACATCCGGTTAGACTGGAAGCCGACCCCAACATAGTTGGGAAAAGGTTAGGCAGATTGAATTTGTTGGGTCCATACAGCGAGCGAAAACGCACGCACACATAAACACGCTTCACGTACAGTGAGTGCAAGCTCACTCGCGACTGGCATTCATTTGAGATAGGTTGAGATCGCTGAGATACGCATCTATCTGTGCGTGCGCCTGTTTTCATTCGTATGAAGCCGACCTTCTGTACTTTTATATGCTTAGGTACTGACCCCATGGTATATGCACATTTATTGCGCCTTGCACGTTCTCTAGCTTTATTTATGGGTGTGAAGAGAAGAAGTGATAAATTCGAAACACGTGAACGTTTTTGAATGGACTTTTCAGGCCTTGGACTTGATGACTATGCAACTGAAAGACGAATGTATAGAATTCTTGTATAATTCTTCTGTCTTAACTGACTGGGAAGGTTGTTGCGCCACTTCTTATTCCCAATTAAAATACTAGGAAAGGACTGTCTTATGTAATTTTTATGTTCAAAAAGTGCTGATCTCAGCCTAATTTGAATAAATGATTTTTTATTATGAGTTTGAATTGGCAAATTTAGTAATTAATGTAGTGTTTTGTTTGGAATTTAGTCCTTCGATCCGGATAACGCACGCGCACTGATGAAAAAGGGCCTTAGAGAGTTAAGAACAGTGATTATATTTTTTTTTATCTGTTAACATGATCCATACAAAATAAAAAGTTTATAACAAGATTAAAAGATTACAAAACTGCCAATAAAAATTATGGAAATTAATATTTTATGACTGATTTAACAAAGGACCTCCAAAGCGGGAATGAGATCCTATCAGCAACGATCTTCAAGATTTCGTTGCCTTGCCATTGATTATGGCCTTTACAACGCTGCTTTCACAGTCTGCTATTTGCCAGTTTGTCGGCCGCATAGTCGGTGGACATAGGAAAGTGTCATCCTACCAATCAATTTACTTGTTCTTCTTAGCCGATTCTATTTAGATTGCCATCGATACGCTAACGGCTAAGGCATATCGATGACAAAACAAATAAAGTCGGCTCAGAATTTGGCTGTGAGTTTGGCAACTTCAGTAGCGCCCGTCAATACCGCGCAGACAACAGGAAACGATAATAAGTGTCCCCTCGTTTATACAATTCACTTAAAGATGGATACAAATCTCGGTACACAAATTGTACATTGAAGTAGGTATCGCCATACTTGAAGTCTATTGCACAATGCACTATACCCCATTAAATAAAAAACAAAACACAATCGAACCTCCAAGACCAGGTCAATTTCTCTCCTATAAACTCGGAAGTCTCAGAATCTAAACATAATCTATGTTCCCACGGGGATCGAGACTCTTCATGAGTGTCAACCCTCGTCGAAGTACAGCCTTAGTCGTGACGTCACGAGGTATGGCCGAGCGTTCACACCTTTTACCCTTGATATATGTGCCAATATCTGATGTGTCAATGGATCAAATATTTTTTTTACTATGGGTAGGTTAGAGATGTTTTTGGCTGATTAGATCTAAGTGGGGCTAGGGATGATGCAGGATTTAAGTAGGTGGATAAAATAGATTTGTGAAGTTGAATTTTATTTTACTTAGGTACTAAGAACACATTCTTTACGACACAATTCAATTTCGTACCTTATCCTCAGACATTTCGTAAAGATCCCTCTATTATCCTCAGTTATCTCCTAACACATTTATTACATCACATCAATATCTAAGGCCTAACCTACGTGATCTCGATTTGTTCAGGTCAAAAACTCGATAATAATTTAAAACTTGAAGAATGATGCATTTTAAAAAGGATCGATTCAAAAAACACCAGGCACGCGATTATTCTTATATTCTACGCACATCTGTGATCGTAAGGGTAAATTTTCTTTACACATATTTTAGAATCTACCACACGTAGTAAGCAAACCTTGGAATATATTGCCGCGATTCGATGCGATTTATTGCGGTTGAGAAAAAAGGAGTGTATTTGAAATCTTAGCTGTGTGGAGCGCGAGACTAGATATCTTTACGGGGCTCGTGTGGAGTGGGATTTATATTTATTTTCATGATGCTCATATTGCTGGGTTTTTCTTTTTTACTGGTGTTGTTTTGAAGTGTCTTGCTTTATTTTCATCGGTGATTTGTATTTGTGGGAAGGGAAACTTGGAAATCGTGTGTATAGAGATAATTTGAACTCACTTACCCTAGTTTAAGCCCTACCTTTCATCAAATCAGTCTGGCCGTGACACCGTAAGAAACTGACATACATGCAGACAGATCATGAGCACTAACAGCTATACCTATGTTTATCAAAATTTAAAAGCGATTGCAACGAGATTAGACCTATTGTATGGGTTCCAAAATAGATAATATGTAACAACATAAAATTAAAATCATTACAGTGGAGAAAATCACTTTTAAAATTTGTTTCGTGTAAATACATTAGTGTCCGTAACTGTATCTTTTCTCATAATATTAGTATACCTTTTTATAATGCAAACATATGTATTACCATACCTTAGCACCTGCAGTTCTCTCCTTAGCCCGGCTCCTACATAATCAATGTTTGTCCCAGTTCCAGTTGGGAACTTTAAAATATTACCGCGCAATGCTAAAACTTTTATATTTGACGACACCACTATATTATAAGTTTGGCCTGCATATACGATATTTTATAATGTTTTGGAATGATTTTTTTATTTTTTTTATTTGTATCCTCTGGGTTGTGTGTAAACTGATTTATGTACAGTTTTAAGAGCGTTTATCCCGTGCGGACTGACAACGTCGCAATTCTACAGGTTTTTGCGATTACTTTTAGTAAATTTAAATCAAATTACTAGTTTTTTCAACCAAGCACTAGATCATTGTAAGTAAGTATGCTATTTTTCATAGTAAGTTTGGTATTTGCTCATAAAAACTAACATTATATCTATATTTCAATTTTTATGAGTAAATACCGAAATAACTGTAAAAAAATAGCACAATACTTATAAATACCAACTATCTAGTGCTTGGCTGAAAAAAAGTAGTAATTTGACTTAAATTTATTAAAATAATCCGGAAAAACCTGTAGAAAAGCGACGTTGCCAGTCCGCGCGGGATAATCGCTCTTAACTGTTTTGAGCATCGTAATAGGTAGGTAGTATTCGACTGAAATTCTCAAAACGTGGCGAAGTTTTATGCGTTTTAAAGGCTAGACACACACAGCCTTGCTGTCATCTGACGTCATAACACAGCAAGAAACGCCATAGTAATTTCGCGCCATTCGATACAATGATCGTTTTGCGTGACAAGGATAAAACATTTTATTTTAAAAAGCGTTTACCCACCGATTTTTAAAGTTAAACTTCTTAGGCGGCGATTCATCAATTAATAACGATACGAACTGAGAGTAAAATTTCAACTACGCGTCACGTTTCGGCACATTTCGTTACATGAGGGGAAAGAAAGATATAACTCTTTCTCTCTTTGTCTATCACACTAAACCTCTCATATTCTTAATTTTTTTTTAAGAAGGTTCATTTTTGCCATGTGGACGGTATTCTATACGCACATTTTTCTTTTCAGAAATCCTCATTTTTAATCAACATCGATCTGCCTAGCCTTTTCCCAACTATGTTGGGGTCAGTTTCCTTCTAACCGGATGCAGCTGAATACCAGTATTTTCCATGGAGCCACTGCCTGACTGACCTCAACAACCCAGTTACTGGGTAATACGATACACCTTGGTAAGTCTGTTTGTCAGAATTTCGGGCTTGTGACGTCTCGTAACGACTGTCGAAGATCCAAGAATGACAGCCGGGACCTACGGCTTAACGTGCTTTCCGAGGCACGGGGGGTCTCGGTATATAAAGATGGTCACCCATCCACGGACCGACGGCGGTAATCGTAGCTTAACCTGATCGATCGACCCATGCGGTTGTTATTACTTAGCCACGAGCCCCTCACTTTAATTTATGTATATTTTTGATAGGTTGTCAAATATCTTATTTTATTCACAGTGTAAAGATAGAAGGGTACATCCCATCTATTAAGAAGGTCGTGTGAATGTGATGCCCAGCCAGTGTAGCACAGCTAGACAGTAATAATCTTGTTGTGTTATAGGATAGATAGTACAGACGCCAGCAGGTCAAGCTACGCGAAACTGTAAAATTTTGCCAATCAACCTTGAACCTAATGCTTTAGCGATAAAGTTAAAAGAAATTTGACAGATTCTAGTAGCTTGATGTGCTGGTGTCTGTACATAGCATGAAAGAGAATCTTTCATGCTAATAAGGGTATGGACTACGAAACTGCAATCTGTTTTACAACTGGCTGTTGTGACGCAATTTGGATAAGACATGTGTTCAGCAGAGCAGCACGACAGCAGAGTTGTCTGATTTAACAGACAGGTTACTTCAAATCAAAAGTCAGTTATTCAAACTAGTCTGAGAATCAGCACTTTTTCACGTCAAAATCACAGACGACAGTCCCCCAAAACACCCGTCGTCCACCACTTCTTAGTGCTTTAGCTGGCAAGAAGTGACACAACAAACTCCATCAGATCAAATCTGCTATAGAACTCATAATAAAAGATGACTCTGAATAAATTTCATAAAAAAACCAGGAGCTATAAATTAAATTTTATTGCAGCAAATAAAATATTCTAATTCAGAGCTCTTCCACGCTATTGTATCGATGACACGCGCCAATAAAGTAAAAATAGGTCAGCGGACTGCGAAGCGATATGTGCATGAAACACTGTGTTCCGAGTACGGAATCCGTTTTCCAATTATCTGCTATTTTGTCCAAGCCCAGCTTCCCCGGAAGAGGAATCGTTGGCACTGTGCCACTTTAAAACACGGTGTCCTATTGTGTCGGCTGTTAAAGATATAGTGTTCCTGTCGAAAGGTTTTTATCTGCAAATTAAAAATTGTTTGTTAAAGGAAGTTTGTTTGTCAGCATCATCAGCCTTATTTTAACTTCAATAAATAAAGGATTTATTTATAGGAAGGTACCATAATATAAAATACCAGTTAATAATCAAGATTTTCAGAAATTTTGGATTAACTAATTTTATTTTAATTAATTGTTAAGAAATCACACTAAGGGCCGGTTTTTTGATCCGTAGTTAACTCAACCAATGGTTAAAAATAGTAACTAATGGTTTAATTTTGGCTAAATGTGAAAGGCTAAACATGAATGAGTTTTTTTACCATTACCATTAGTTATTATTTTTTTAATATGAATGAGCTAACCACCGGCCCTTATGCCCTTAGCATAAACGCCTGAAGGTGTGCAAAACGGCTCTTGGGAACGCACGACTTTATGTGTAGAGACACCCTCTTGTTTTCGAGAAGCTGCCCTACTTCTAGTAGTCCTAGACAACAACAAACAGGCCCAATCAATCTGCCAAGCATGCCGATCATTTGTCTATTCTCATTGTCTCTACATTTGCTATATCTGGCACTTTTCCAACATGCCTACATCATTTATAGATTGATAAAATAATCAACTTACTATGAATGCAACTCATCGTCATGAATCTCTCTAACTCTGTTCTCACCCCGTAAGCGCTAACGAGCGCAATAATAAACACATATCATTAGAGTATTCACACGTGATTTCACAGAGTATTTACATAATGTAACTATCTTGATTAAGTGGTTAACGTCCACAAATCTGGTACATATTGTCTAATTACGAGACATCCATTGTTATTATGTAAGGAAATTAACTATTAGTGGTACTTCTCCGGAATAATGGGATTCAATTTTGCAAATTGTCTACTAAACAAATGACAATCATCATGGACTTTGGACAGATGGCTCACGACGGGATTAAAGTAATAGTAATGTTAGACAGAAGACCAATAAATTGAACCTAGCCTAGCCTAGAATGTCTTTTCAAGCATGCATAACTGGTGAAGTTATATATTTGTGTTCAGAATTATTCCAATATATCCAGATGCGGCTAGATATCAGTTCTATTTCACAGATTGAGCTCCATTTAAACGGTGCAAGTTTATAGCTTGTGCCATAGCATAAAATTGAAGGGCAATTAACTGGCACCGTCTAAACAACACGTACAGTTATTGCACGAAACGGGCCAGCTAGTTGCCATTCAACACCACGTGCCTTAAAATTGCACGTACAATAAAATCGTATTCAATTCTGGGATAGAAATTTTCTATCATTCAAACATGAGCGAACGAAACAAGACCTTCAATAAAATTTAATGAAATATATGGCAGCGCAAATACGGTTTATACTTAAATTAAATTGTGCGAGGACGTGCAACTCTGTATTTAGACGAGGCAAAACTTGCATGCAATTTGGTTGTCTTGGTGTAAGTCGCAATTCGTGCAATTTTATTGAATGGCAAAATTTTCATTAAATCATTGTATGGACACTTTCATGCAATTCTTGAATAGCAATCAAATTTAATGTGCCTTAAATGCCTTCGGAGCTCGAATATAAAACAGGGAAATTATAATGTTTAATAAAAACTAAGTTCCGATCTCTTAACTAATAAATATACTACCTACTTCTTGTTTTATATAACAAAAATGGACGCTAAGTAGGTATACTCGTACTAGTCTGTCATTTCCAGATAATGATGTAATAAAAGGATAACCAGATGAAAAAAAAAAAACATTCTAATTTAAAGATTTTATGAATCATCATCTGCCTAGCCTTTTCCCAACTACGTTAGAGTCGGCTTCCAGTCGAACCGGATACAGCTGAAGCCCAATATTTTAAATGGAAAGACTGCCTAACTGACCTCCACAACCCAGTTACAAGACTGGTTGTCTGACATTCGGACTTCAACCGACTCGTAACGACTGTCAAAGATCCACGAATGACAGCCGAGACCAACGGCTTAACGTGCTTGGAAATTTCTCGGTATGTAAAGATGGTCACTCATCCACGGACCAACAACGGCAAGCGTAGCTTACTGATCGACCGTTAGGGCTTTTATTACTTATGAATATGGCTATTTATAAGTAGCGTTGCACAATTTATAATCAGCCAACTACTGGGACCATTTCAAAGGTATAACGAAGATCTCCACAATTTCCCTTTGAGATTATTAAAGTTTTATATTTGCTGGACGAGCTTGATTGCTTCCATGTTTCTTTGCACAGAAATGAGAATTTATTCCCAGAGTATTGTCTTACTTAATATTAAATCCGCTGTGGGTTCCATGAAGCAGTAATGTGGTCTTGATTTCGTTCTGCATTACGAAGTTACGTTATGTTTATTTATGTATGAGATTATGATGGATGGTAATATTATGATATTAAATTATCCACGTAATTTTTCTGAATATAGACACATAACTCATTCAGAACTAATTAAATTTTTTATAAGGATTTTTCACGAATCAACATCTGAAAAGATATACAGGAGCTTCAGCCCGTGACTCCGTTCACGTGGAAGTCGTAAGGTACACAATATACTAAAATAACAGCCACATTTTTATAAAACTCTCCCGGCCACCAACCCACTGCGTCGCATCGCATCACCCGACCGCATAACTTTAACGTCTTTTCGCTCGGTGTACTGGTGGTAAGTTCAATATTTCTGACCGACAAAAATATGTAAGATTTCAACCGCTAATAACTACGAGACTTTAAATGCTAGAGTAATAGTTTTTTTTATTTATTAATATCAAATGTGTATCGCAGAGTTAAATCATTGTATGTTAAAAAACCCCAGAAGCCTTTGATGGCTTATATATATAGTTTTTGGTAAAGTGTATTATAATTGTGTCGAAAGCTGTGCTAAAATCAATAAAAATTATTAAAAAATGTTTTTTATCATTAAGGTATGTATTCATTTCATTGCTAAATTGACACAATAGCTGAGCGGCGCTTCGGTCTTTCTGAAAACCAAATTGGTTTTTGTTTATTATATTGTTCTCACGTAGAAAGTGGTTAATTTTATCACCAATACAGCGCTCAACTATTTGGTCAATGCTTGATAAAATTGTGATAGGCCTATAATTATTGTAGTCCTTTAAGGACCCTTTTTTGTGGATGGTGCGATTAGTACCTATTTTTAGTTTATCAGGGTAAGTGCAGGTTTTTAGGCTAGTATTAATAAGATGTGTTATGACTGGAGAAATTTTTCGTGATGCATATTTGAAGTCGGAGACTCGTATTTCGTCATAGCCAGGACTTTTATTTATATTTAAATTATTTATAATTTTATAAATTTTATCGTATGATATTTTGTTAATTCGCAGGGACATGCCTCAGTCATTAGAGTGCGTCAGCGGGTCTAGAATGGTGGTGCCGCAAGGTTTTGTTATACTGTCGACATTTTGTTGGAATTCATTTGCAAATGTATCGGCTAAGTCTTTTTCCTTACGATTAAATGCCTTGAAAACGACTTCTTCTATTGACTTTGTAATGTTCCCACATAATGAATTAATGATACTCCATTTTTCTTTTTTGTTGAGCATTCAAAAGATAGGTTATATTGATAACAATTTTTGCCCATAACGTCACACTGCGAGTGCACGCGCATGCGCGCGACCTTTCCTTCGACTTTTCACTATGTGTCGTAATATCAATTCATATAGCGCAAAAACGTGTTGAGCTATATCAGTTATTCTGGTATCTTTGTCAAGAGTTGACAAACTACTACCAGGACCTAAAGCGAAAGAACAGAAATATTGGCAAAAATAGGGTTAAAAATTAATATTATATGAACTTGACAATAGCTAAATATTGTCAGATGTCATCTCATATCGGCCGTAAATCTGCTCAGAATTGAAAAATATTATTATCAGTGAAAGTTTACTTTATAAGGAATGCAATGAGGCTACTAAGTCTAGTGTCGAGCAAATACAATGGCTACGGCAGTATCGGAAACCGTAGTGAAATTTCAATAATATATTATGTATTCACCATAACAAACGCCGCGGACCCGAACTGCGCCTACAATTTTATTTTTTTTGCGTTCTTTCTGACTTTTTCTATTTGCTGGGCTCAGAGGGGTTGTAGCGTGATATTAAATAGCCTTTAATCTTTCTCAAGAATTCAGCTATCAAATGCAAAAAGAATAGGGATGATGACTAAAAAGTCCGTCATGTAGATTATTAAAATATATTGGACACGTATTTTTTCTTTTTCTACGTAATCAAAAGATTACGGCGATACATTGAGTTAAAATGTGGCATGACGTCACATCTAGGTAGATTTTATACGTAGAAGTGACGTAGCAAGCCCCCACTCCCGAACTTTAATGCGTGTTATCTAAGTCATTTTTTATTAATATGATAAAGCAAAAAATACGTATCTAATATTTTTTTATTATCTGACTGACGGACTAAATAGAATTTCTTTTTTTTTTACCCTGGCATCATCCCTATTATGCAAATCCAACTGATACCTAGTTCCAGAGATTAGCGCGTTCAAACAAACAAACAAACTCTTCCAGCTTTATTATATTCGTATAGATGTTGCGAATCTACCTACACCATAAGAAAATTCTTCAAAATTATGTAATGTAACATCACTCTTTAAAGTCTAAACTTATGTCCAGCTTATGGGTGCGTGCACAAGAGGCTGGTTCCCAGTAAAGACAAATCGGAACCGATCAATGCGGGTAAAATAGCCCCGTATTAACTTAAATAGATAACTAACGGTGCTCATAATTACACGCTGTATAACATCCATTCGTATTATAACGTCGAAAGCCCAGCAATAATTCCTGGGAGACTAATCTGTGGCCGGATTACGCTTTATTGTCGACTGGTGCAATTAAGTCCTGCACTATTCCAACGTTTGTTGCCTTCCATTCAAAGCCCGTAGCTGTCCACAGGACTCAGGACTGACAGGTTTATGCTTTGAGGATACCATGAATATACACAGCAGTAATAATAGCTTAGTAATCAAGGGTTTTGACTGTTTCTTTGTCTGGATGTTCGTGCATAGTTTGCGTAGCAAGAACGAAGAGACAGAGCAAGCGAGACCTGTTTTTTCTTACTGACAGACATTGTACAGGCATTTAAAAAAATAGAGATAATAATAAATAATAAAAAAATGTTTATTTCAGTTTACATATCTGTAGGTGAAAGCTAAAGGACCATAAGTCACATTTTATAAATTATTCAGTAGACCTCATTAAAGATGTCTATAGGTACCCGAAATTAGATATTAAAATCGACCGTGTATAAAAAGTAAATAGTGTATCGTTGTAGAAAAAAAAATATGATTATGAAGGTTTATTAAGCTATTATATTGTGATATTTTTTGACAAATATTGTTCCTTAAGGCTGTAAAAATAAAAATGGACTTAAGGTGCTTTAGCTTTCACCTACAGATATTTGGTTTACATTATATGGTTTGGAGACTCCTTTTAAGCAAGGAAATGCATGTGTTAGGTGTCTCCGCTCTTCCACTTATCATTAGCCAAAATATATAAAGTTGAAAAACATGTATTTAGTAGTAGAGAGATATAATTTATCTTAGAAAGAGTACAATAAAAGAGTTTTTATTGTGGAATAACCTAAAACCTGACAAGATAACAGACTAAGATTTTAAGTGAGTGAGTTAGAACCGAAATCACTAAAACTATCGGCAAATCGATCAATCTGTTCTAAGGTATAACCTCAGCCACTAACAGTGACACAGAAAGACCTTTTTTTTTTTTGTGGATGTGAAATCATCAAATAACTTCTCCCGCTCTGGGTGGAGCGGAAGGGCGTGTCAGACTTTTACTGACTAAAACCCACCCGTGTTCCTTCAGTTGCCTACGCCAGGGCCACGGTATCTTTTTCAAACAACCCGCGACCCCAGCGGCACACAAAAAGACCTTGTGTTTTGCAATAGGTTTGTAAGGAGGACGTGGTTCTGAAGTTTCACGTCAGCCTAAATATCCCACGCACATCTGGTCATAGGGCGAAGGAAGTACCTCTGACGTAGGTACTTGGCAAATCTGTCCGTTGACGAAACTAGTTGATCTTGTCTCTTCCAAATTCATTCATGTAAATATTAAATTTGACGACGCCCACGCTTTATTCCAAGAGCTGTCTATTCAAGTGTAAAATTGTACTAGATTTGTGCTAAGATGTAGGTAGGCACTTGTAGGGAGGTGCTCGTGGCTAAATGATAACAGGCGCACGGGTCTATCGAAGGTTAAGCTACGCTTGCCATGGTCGCTTTGTGGATCGCTGGCCATCTATTACATATCGAGGTCCTTCCGTGCCTCGGAAAGTGCATTAAGCCGTTGGTCCCGGTTGCCGTAGGTCTTTGCCGTAGTCTTACCAAGAGGTTTTTTTAGCGTGCTCATGCATACTGCACTACCACGGGGAGATAGTGCAGTTATGTGGGACTCCAACCCACTAAAACTCCACAGTGATCTCCTCTGCCTCTTGTGGCGGGGACATGGGCATGCGTTAGCACTCATCCGCGAGACCGTCGCGCCTGTCTGTCACATGACCCTCCTCTGGGGAGTACCTCCTATCACCGGCGAACCAGAGCACATTGCACGCCAAAATACCAAACCAGCACATGGGCACCAGACGACCCCAGACACACAGAGAGAGAGCGCGGAGAGGGAGAGCGGCCAACGCCATACCGACACTCCTGCTCCCCGGCGGCCCCACCGCGTCCGACATAACAATTGAAATCAAGTGTACCTATTATGGTTCATGAGATTCAGCCCGCTGGCAGACAGCCGGAGAGTGGAGGCTTAGCAATAGGGTTCCATTGTACACCCTTCGGGTACGGAACCCTAAAAGAGGATTTTTATTTTGCAAGGCATTTACGTCTATTTCCTACAAAAAAATAAAACCCATTTTCACCACACCTTTCAATCAGAAACTGTTGAAATAACGCTCTTTTCACACTACACCGGGATTTGTGTGAAAAATGTCCGCTTGTTAGCGAGGCGGGGTTATTTATAGAGGCACTAACAAGATAACCGCGGTAATGAGAAACGAAGCATCCCTTCGCACTTCGCTGCAGGTGTTTTATTTATATTTTTCAATATCTCGCATAGAATTCTCGGGTCAATGGCTGCGGATAGAGATCGTCTGGTGTTTAGTTAATTACGGATGTGCTTTGTAGTGTTGGGGTTAAAAAATCAGCGATTTGATGTAAAAGGGGTTCTAGCTTTAGGTGCATTAAAACATCATACCCAGGGCAGTCTGCGCCACTTCACAGATTCATGTCCGGATTATCTTTTTAATATATTAACTACTAGCTGTTACCTGCGACTTCATCTGTGATCCAGGATAAAAAGTAGCCACATTCTCCAGGCTACTTATCTGTCAAACATCCAAATCCGTTCAGCTGTTTCTTATGTTCTATGGGTTCCACTCAAAGAGTTTATATAAGCATAATTATATAAACTCTTTGGTTTCACTATACTCGGCATTTCAAGGGTAAAAATACTTATTGTAGACTAGCTGAACCGACAAACGTTGTCCTGTCAAAATTTTAATAATTCATATAAAATTTCCATAGAAAATGCACTTTCAGTTATCCCAAATTTTCCAATTTTCCCGGCAGCTTTTCAAAAATTTTCTTTTATACAAAACCTTGCCCTGGCAATTACAAACACAACAAAAAATAAAGAATTAGCCAAATAGGTGCAACTGTTCTGAAGTGATGTGCGTTCATACCTACATTCGGCAATTGTTTTTTATTTATATATTAGATTCAGATTTTACATCTTGGTTATACTTATAGCAGGCATTTAGTAATTAGAAATAACATAAAAATACTAATAATAATTTGAATTTAGATTACAATGCAATAATAAAATTAAATTAAATTCTATTAATTTCAAATAATAATTTATATTAAAAATATCGATCAATAATAATGATGTCATGTCAATAAAATAGCAAGAATAATGAATAGCGTAACAAACAAACAAACTCACTTTCGCTTTTATATTATTACTTAGGATTATCATATGGCTCGTGCTGACTGGAGAGAAGAAGGAGCTTGGAGAGGAGACACTGAAGATTAAACAAGATAATAATGAATCAACAGAGGACCACCAAAACAGCAGAGCTATCCTGTAATAATACCCGGCGAAAACTTATATAGACTAACTGGTAATTAGTGACCGATACTTAAACACTCGTGATAACCAACAACTTTTACTATGGGACCAAACCTGAAATCGCGAAAAAAAAATTTGCTGCTCCCTACATTTTGACGAGTTATGCGATCATAAATATATGGGGCAGCTGATTTTTTTTTCGCGAATTCGGGTTTGATCCCTTAGTAAAAGTGTTTGTTATCATGAGTACAATCATGTGTCTAAGTATCGGTCACCAATTACCAGTCACCCTATATAGGCGGGTGAAGTTGTCTTAAGTGATGCAGCTTACATCACTTTTGGCAAGTATCCCTAGTAAAGGTGAAATAGAATAAGGCCCATCGATCACGTACGTGGGTGTAATAGCGTCGCTCGTGACCCTGCTCAAAATTATACCAGGCTACTCATTGGTAATTCGAGTTTGTAACTTGTTACTTTTGAGTACATCATGACTTTTGAGAGCATCATGGATGACTGACGTGCCTAAAATTAAACTCGCAATTACATTATTGTACACTCTGTAAAGTGGTGTTGATCTCTGATCCCCTTATAACAGTATTATTTTAATGTTACTACAGTGTGAGAAAGAGATGAAGCTATACAGGACGTCTAGCTCCATCTCTTTCCCTCACTCAAATAAGATAAAAATAATACTGCTTTAAGAGGTGGTGGTCTAGCTCCAATGCGGCTTTAGCGTACAGAAATAGCAAGTCTACAATAGCCAGTAATATCAAAACAAACAATAAATATTTGATAAAAACTAAAAAAATACAAAACAAGAAAGTGCGCTCAGCTATTTGTTGTACCAGGGCAACATGCATAAAAGAAGGCTTGCGTTACACAACGCAGCGCACAGCAAATGAAACCACATTACTGTGGTGACATTCGCTTTTTATTCCCTATTTTCTCCAGTATTATTTTCTGCATAAAGCTACACGTGTTTTCTATACGTATTTACTTTAAAGCCTTGTTGTTTCTATGTTGGCATTGTCTCTGTTACTTTTGTGAAGTGAATTCCAGTTGGGTGGAGGAAAATACAGGATGTTTGTTCTGTGTTACTGAATCAACAGATGACATCAATACGGTCGTGTATTTACGGTATTGTTACAATATATTTATCTACTTTATTTACCATAATGCTAAGGAATAAAATTCCGCCATGAGAACGAATGACTCCATACTGGCGGAACTCAACGTCACCAATCGGCTATCTACAATATGCCAAGAGCGTGCCCTCAGCTTCTTTGGACATATTATTGTGCCGAAGAATGGTCTGGAAAGCTTTATGATACTGGGCCGGGTGGAAGGATAACGTGCTCAAAGCAGAGCACCAGCAAGATGGTCACACGCGAACAACAAGGCCGCATAACTTGAAGACGAAAATTTACAGCTTCACAACCTCTTAACAGGCATATTTAGTCGCGAAAGTGTTATCTGAGTAATGTAGGTTAACCAAGAACAATTTGGTGTCAAAACTGTAATTTTAAGTTTACCATATTGTTTTATAAACTTTTATTACCCAGTAACTGGGTTGTGGAGGTCAGTCACTCCATGTAAAATACTGGTAGTCTGCTGTATCCAGTTACACCGGATACCGATACGACATAGTTGGTAAAAGGCTAGGCAAATGATGATATCATAACTTAAATAAATACATAAAGCTAAACTATATAAACATACATATACTATACTTATATAAGTACTCACAGTTGAGAGGAAAAGTAATGCTCTTTTACTCTATATTTGAAAAGAGACACAGTTTTTAAATCGCGAATGCTAGGCGGAAGTAAGTTCCACAGTCTCACAGCATGGATAGAGAAGGAATAAGAATAGTAGCTAGTTTTATGAGGATGAGATTTAAGGAGGGATCTAAGGTGTGATCTACACGGTGCGTCACTAGGGCGAGCAAAGGAAAAACACTCACGCAGGTAGGAAAGATAAGACGGGTTGTGTAAAATGTTGAAGAGGAGACATAAAATCCGAGTGTTCCTGCGAAGGCGAATTGGGAGCCACTTGAGTTCCTTGCGAAAGTGAGAAACATGATCATACTTTCGAAGACCAAAAACAAAGCGAATGCACAAGTTTTGCAAGCGCTCAAGCTTGTTTAATAGCTCCTCAGTAGCATCTAGGTAGCATGCGTAGGCATAATCTATAATCGGCTGAATAAGCGTTTGTGCCAAAGAAATTTTAGTCTTCAAGGGCAGGAGACTTTGTAGACTTTTCAGCGAATGAAAGGAGAAATGTACCTTTCGACTGACCTCATTGACCTGAGCACGCCACGAAAGATTAGAATCAATAATTACACCCAGATCTTTGGCGGTTTCGGTATAGTCAATGCGCACACCATCGAGATATAACATTCGTAACATTAGTAGTATTCATTCGTGTTATAGTAAGACTCTTTCCGAAGCCGAAAGCCACATATTCTACCCATTATTTGGATATCTTTTTCCACTAGACCATACCTAGGAATCCACTGGTTCTGGAGATATTGTAGGTCAAAGTACTAAACTTTTTTCCAAACAAACATTATCAAAATTTACGATTTTTCTTAACAAATTGCGAATTTGAAGTTACAATGAATATCAAACGCACACTACCACAAGTACCTACGCGCACGCGTACGTGGGCTGTTTGCCTGGGTTCGCATTATATTTAATTTTTGCGCAAAGCTACTTAGATGCACAGCCTACATAGTTGATGGCTTTGTGATGTATTTTTACACCCTGAATTTAAGCTCTAAATACAACATTACAAAAGACTATTTAATATATGACGGGACAATCCTTAATAAAATGTATTTCAGAGTTGTACTTGAAATATGTTTTGTAGGACTTCACATAGCGACTGATTATGTTTTACATGTAATGCAAATTGATTGTAAAGGCATCACCAGCGAACCAAGTATAATAAAGTAGTTAAAGAACTATATTAAAAAAGAAAAAGCAATTCATAAAAGTAATCCACTTTCTAGAACCTACTAAACAAACATTATCCATAAAGCAAACGGTTATTTAGCTCACAAAGCAACATTTTAACACATGTAAACTTTACGCGACCGTAAAATTACATTTTATCTTTCCAAAGGCATAAAGTTGAAATTCTAATAAAATAGATTTCCAGCGATATTATGACGACGTGTATTCGTTTAATTTCGCCATTTGTGTGGAGTTTACCCACCACGAGAGGCATTATAGGGGTCATACCCGCATTTTGTATGAAAAAATCAGCCATTCCTATTTCAAATTGCCACTTGTGAACGTCGCGAGCACTTGAAACCGGGGAGAAAGTTTAATAAAATACAAACAAGAGGTGTTTAGTATATAGGTAGTGTACGTAGATAATAGAGATAAATACGTTTTGTTCATCCCGCTTTGTTTTCGTTAAAAGATTAATTCTTTCGATAAATATAATCGAATGGAAAGTCGTTTTCCATTGATCTTTTGTGTTCATTGTTATTTGGGATACGGTTTGATGACAGTATGATAGCACGGATTACAGGGAACCTACATTAGGTTAGATAGCGTGCCACATATAAACTGGCGGGAAATTCGGAAAGAACATAATTTACTTATAATCCCTACACTTTCCTTTCCCAGAGGGCTTTATATAACAGTAGACCACTCAGTGAGACCTAGACCCCTGTTGTGTATCTTAAGGAATCTTATTTTCATTACAGAGTTATATTGACTACTGGAGCTAGCTCAAAAAGTTCTAGATATTGCGTAGAACTAGACACACATCGTGACCTTTTCATGCGTCGGTGACTACGATAGTATTAATGACGAAAGTCAGAAGAGTGAAAGTTTCGTATTAATCGGTGCAAACATAGGATATTGGTATTGTCGGGTAGTTGGATTCTGTTTGATAGTAGGTATCTATTTGCTTCATTATGTTTTGGTCGCATTTCCAAAATGTTCAAAATAAGTATACCTTAACCAGTTAATTCATTTAAGGTGGATCCGCAGTGGTTACCCGCTTCGAAATTGTTTTTTTTTTTTTGCGTTTTTTGCAATCTGCAGGGGAGTCTCAGGTTGTATCAAGAGATCAAGAAATGGTCGTCTTGCTGTCCTTGGTTTTATTTTGTTATTAGTAATTAACTCTTTATTTATTTTACTTCGGTGGTCCTACCTAGTTTATCATTTGTGACTTCGAGTCACGGCTACATGTAAGTGGGCACGCCCTTTATTACTGGAGGTTTTTTTTAGGTATAAATTTCTGCTTACGTTTTTTGTTTCGTATTTTTATTTCTACTTGAGTATAGTTGTCGTTTTTATTCTTTTTTTATGGTATATTGGCGTGTGCCAGCTGACTTATATTATATTTAATTTAATGTTTAATGGTTGTCACCGTTATTGATATAATTTCGAAATCAGATCAAAAGAGAAGAAATCTGACTTAGAGAGATGTATTGATGATTCTTATGGTTATAATTATGAAAATACATATCTATTATAGACGCGAATCATATTTCCATCAAGATACAACCCAATACTGACCTACAAATTGCAAAAAAAAGCAAGACATTTTTAATTTTGAAGTGGTAGCCCACCATTGCGGATCCACCTTAAGTGAAAAGAAACCTACCTATCTACCAACCTTATTATATTTTTATTTCAATGACACGCAAAGCAGGCTTGTTGTGCAAAAATACAGATTAGTTCGTCCCGGGAAGGTTGATGTATGAAAAATTCAAGTTGATCTTTGCTTAAGCACAGAGCCCACTCACCGGCACGCTGTACGAACGCCGTGTTAAGTTAGGACGGGCACACACAGTGTCATCGAATTTAAAAAATACAGGTTTTTAGCTGGAAACACTGGGGGTCGTCACATTTGGTAAGACTTGAAGCCGATCCCAATATAAAGGCTAGGTAGAAATTAAAGGTGACAGTAGGATTTTAGTATTAAAGGCACGGATTCCCGGATCTATTGGCTTATATAAAGCAACAGGCATGGCGTATTAGGTAAACCTTTTAAATTACTGGTGAAGTGTGAGTGTATACGACTGCCTATCCCTTCAGGGAATACTATCTTGATGTTAGCTATTTGTTGAATAAGTATATTTTTATTCATAATATCTTTATCGTCAGCACCTCGCCACTGTTTTCATTCCGACGTATCTCAATATATTATTAACATAGTCTTGTCGTCTGACCTAAGCATAGGGTTCCGTATCTCAAAAGGAAACACGAAATATTTATACTCAAATATATATATATATATATATATTTTAGAATAAATTGTTTTAAAGTTATTTAAGAAACTAGACGAAGATTGCCCCCCCCCCCCCCCTTATCTCCAAAACTACTGAGACAAGTTTGTGCTTGGTTATTTCCGTACCCAAAATCACAAAAATCCCAGTGTAAGCTAAAAAAGAACTGATTTTCTTGCATTACCAGCAAAACCAAAAAAAGCCACGGTGAACCATCAGCTTAAAATGTAACCCAACATAAGCGGCCGACAACAGGTGTTATGTGATAATGACTAAACAGCCTTTGAATTTGTAATGAACGCAGTGAGTACAGGGTGGTGGGCGCCATGGGGCCTTTGTGACGTCACAGGCTCGTAGCATAACATATATAAGTACAGAAGGTCAGCTCCATACGTACGAGCGAAAACGCCCGCACACATAGACACGTTTCACGAACAACGAGTGCAAGCGCACTCGCGAAGTCGCGACTAGCATTCGACTGAGATACTGAATCAATCCACTAGGCTGAATTTTGCCGTCTAAATGGCTCAGTTACTGAGTGAAACAAGTGTAACCACAGTCAGCAAGTTAACCTCCTAAAAAGTTATCTAATTAGAATTAACGAATACTCTTCACAGAAGAAAGGTCGTCGTGATACTCCGTCTCTCCTCGCGCACTTTAATCTGCATGGATTCAGTAACTAATTCAGTTTAGATTTGCGTTCACTGGTGTAAAGAAGGTATCGAAATAAGCCCCTCCATCCTAAAAGTCGACTATATTCAGACGACTGAATTCAGCTAAGTGGAACATCATTATCATGAGCCTGTTTTCTCACTTAAGGTGAGGCCAAACGAGCGAAATTTTTTGAGCTGTGAGTCACGTAAAATGAGTCACGACGCTGCATTTAGTTTCAAACTAAAGTCCAGTTTGTTCCACACGGTGACGCAAAATGAGTTATCTGCTGTTTTTTTTTTTGTATGGCATCTCGTAGTTGGCCTAGAGAGGCCGTGACTACTTCACCGGTCAATCCTGTGGCTGCCGTAAGCGAACTCAAAACCTCCAGCCAAGGGCATAAAACATACAGACTAAGCGACTACACGCTAAGGGCTCCCCCTGTGGCGAACGAACCTCGGCTTAGGGCGTCGCTGGGGGGAGGACAGCAAGATGGGACAGGCTGGATCAAATTAGAGTGATTATTATTATCTGGGGAGTTTAAAGCAACTGGCTCAGCTACGCCACCAGCTGGCACTTCATTCCCGAGCAAGGGACGGGGGGAAGGACATAGACATCTGCTGACTCACGCGCATTATTTCAACCAAATTGTGCTCGGGGTGAGGGTGGGGAGCGAGGCAAGCGTCAGTTAGTTTTTTTTTTTTTTTTTGTGATTGGCATCTCGTAGTTGACCTAGAGAGGTCGAGACTACTTAACCGGACTATCCTGTGGCTGCCTTAAGAAAACTCAAAGCCTCCAGCCAGGGGCAAAAACTTACAGACTAAGCGACTACACGCTAAGGGCTCCCCCTGTGGGGAACGGGCCTCGGCTTAGGGCGTCGCTGGGGGAGGACAGCACAAGATGGGACAGGCTGGATCAGATTAGAATTATTATTGTAAGGGGAGTTTAAAGCTACAGGCTCAGCTACGCCACCAGCTGGCACATCATACCCGAGCAAGGGACGGGGGGGAGGACGATTATTACGGGGTCGTCGCGAGGGACCTCGGCGGCGAGGTCGGAATGTCGATTTGTTTTTGTTCCTACGGTCCCTACTGCTCTCCTAGAGAAGAGTTATGGGGTCGTCGGGATCTGAGAGGACAAGCCTGGGGCGGCGGACCTTACTAATACGAGAGGGGACATAGCTAGCCGCCTCGACAACCAGAGGGTTGCGATGGTTGGTGGCTGAGTCGAAGAAACGCTTGTAATTGCGTTTCAAGAACTGGGAGATAATAATAATAATAATATAATATCCTAGGACATTGTTCACACACGGTCATCTGATCCCAAACTAAGCAGAGCTTGTACTATGGAAACCAGATAACTGATATACTACATATACTACTTTTTTTTTTGTTGTAAATACATACTTATATAGATAATTACACAATGGTGGGAATATCGAGATTCAAGTCCGTCAGTTAGCTACAGAATGCGCGAGAGTCGACATAATCACGTACGTACAAACGTTGGATAGCAACTGAAGGTACGTCCGGCCGTCTGGCAGCCTAACCAGATTTCAGTTGAACGTAAATTGCGGTACTCAAAATACGCGGCTCACGTCTCACTCAATAACGCTCATTTGGCCTCGGCCTTATGGAGCCAACCTTCTGTACCTACCTTTTATGTGTTCCTACTATGGAAGTACAACAGTAACTAAGGTAATCTAATTGTGGGTAGGTAGTGTACTTCAGGACACACTTGATTTTTTTGCTAGAGGTACAAAGGTTTATTGATTATAATGTTGAAAATGGTATGAAAGGAAGGTGGCGAAGGGAGATTTTATTGTCGCCTGAAATAGTGCATGAAATTGGATGAGCAAAGGGCGATCTAAGTAAATACCAGCTTCTGTGTCATCATTTTAAGGTTCCGTACCAAAATGGTAAAAAGGAACCCTAATAGTGCGACTTAATCTGTCTGTCTGTCACAGCTGGATATCTCAACCACTAATGCCATCAACCTGAAATTTTGGAATAGTTTTAGATGACATTTGCCCAACTATTTTGCAAATAAGAAAGAAATAAAAATATATATATTTTATTTGCAACAGGGACTGAAAGGGGGTCTTAAAAATTCGAAGTAGGGCTACTAGGGTATGTGGGCTATCAACGCTGTTTATAAATTTTCAAGCACTTTCTTTTTTTTTAGACTCAACTTTTGATGAAAAAGGTAAATAAAAATACCATTCTCCTCCCCCTTATCTCCGAAGTTGGCATAGAGAAAAACTGAAATTATTCTGTGTGATAGAAATTTATGTAAAGATTACAGGAAAATAAAACGATGTCTCTAAATAGCACAGTTAATTTTTTTATATATATATGATGGTACGGAACCTTCGGTGCGCGAGTCCGACTCGATCTTGACCGGTTTTATTTAGAAGGGTTTTAGTATACTGTATGAGGAAAATTGTATATCAAGACCTATCACCTTAAATTCGGTTTGTGAGATGTCATTATGGCTTAGGAACATAAAATTCTCATACCTATATCATATTTTTCTTGCGATCATTAAAATACAATTATCTGTATTTGTAACCCAAGGCGATCGCCACTGAGGGCTGAAATTCAGATTATGCCTAATTCGGCCTCAATTGCTAACACTTTTGTGTTACATTACGAAATTAAGGCGCCCATGAAGCATGCGTAGTGCATACAAACGAAATACCAAAATAATTTGTAAATCAAACATATTCTAAAGATAGTGTGTATTTATTCCGATTGGATTACAGAATATCTAGGTTCCCAAATATATATTAAATAAGAAAATTGATTTAAAAAGGAAATATGAGAAAAATAAGTTTTCTATAGAAATTTTAAATTCCTCATATCTCGTCTTCAAATCAGAGTCCTTTCAAAATATACAGGGTTATTGGTAAAACACCAACAACCTCTTAAGGGTTCATTGTACTCATCATTATGAACAACTTTTACTATGGGAACAAACCTGAAATCGCGACAAAAAAATCAGCTGTTCAGTACATTTATGTTCGCATAATTTGTCAAAATTCTTCACCAGATCTTCACCAAATTGAAATGGGACCACTTCGAGAAAGTACTCTTCCAAAAACTACACAAATCGCATCAAGTGTGCTTATAAAATTTGAAGAGTTCCCTCTATTTCTCCAGGATCCCATCATCAGACCCTGACTTAGTGATCATGGGACCACCTGGAAAGTATACCCTTTCAAACTGACTGGCCTGTTGGTCTAGTGGTTAGTGGCCCTGACTGCTATGCCGGAGGTCGTGGGTTCGATTCCCACCCAGGACAAATGTGATGAGCATGATCATTTGTTCTGTGTCTGGGTGTAATTTATCTATATATGTATGTATTTAGAAATATATAAGTATGTTTATCAGTTGTCTAGTACTCATAACACAAGCTCTGCTTAGCTTGAGGCTAGACGGCGTTGTGTGATAGTTGTGGAATATTATAAATAAAAAAAAATAAAAAAAACAAAACAAAAAAAAATTCAAATCGGTCCAGGCATCTTCGAGTAATCGAGGAACATACATAAAAAAAAATAAAAAAAAGGTTCCGTCGAATTAAATACCTCCTCCTTTTTGAAGTCGGATAAAAATGTAGTAAGTTTTTGAGAACCATCTACTAGGTATTATTATGATTAAATCATAATCCGCGATGATAGTAGCCTGCCGAACCCTGAAGTCCCTTCCTTTTTTTTTTTGTTTGATATCAGTATTATGTTGCTAATAACTCTAAAAAGTATTGACATAATTTGATCTTCTGTCTCCATAATATTCAAAGTGCGTATCACGATTATGTTATAACCATATAAAGATGATGCGTGTTACATTATTTACATGGTGATTAATTTTCCATAGATTATGACGTGTTAGCGACGATGTTGTTCTCAGAATGATTACACGACGTATTACTTATTAATCTAATGTATTCATATTTGGTTGCTGTTAAGTACTTAATCTTAGAGCAGTGGTGGCCGTGACTTACGAGTGGTTGGTCGTAAGTTTGAACCCTGACAGGCGCTATCCTACTAACCAAAAATTCGAAGACATGTGACATCTACCAACCCGCACTGAGCCTGCGTGGTGGATTACGACCCACTCCCTCTCACAGAGAGGAGCCATGTGTCCCAGCAGGGGGAATATTACAGGCTGATTATGAAGTACTGAATCTACTTACTTCAGGGGCCGTATTATGAACTATTAACGCCATCATGACTCCGTTACGAAAAAGGGATGGTGCTATAGGTCATGTATAGCTCCGTCTCTCTCTAGCACTGGAAAAATGATGGAGTTAATTGTTCATAATACGACCCCTGTATTTACACTAACACTGTAAGACAGCCAACTATGGTTACTCTCTTTTAGTTACTCCATATAGGTACTCAACTTCATCCGATGAGACTGGAAGCTGACCCTAAATTAGTTGGGAAACGGCTAGGCATACTTTGGTTGACTTTGGTTTCAGGCTAATGATGACAACAGTATCCGCGATCATCTAATGCAAATTGTATCACGTACATAGGTGCTTTGTGTACTCATCATCTACCTAGCCTTTTCCCAACGATGTTGGGGTCGGCTTCCAGTCTAACCGGATACAGCAAAATACCAGTATTTTACATGGAGCGACTGCCTATCTGACCTCCACAAATAGTTACTGGGTAATGCTATACCCCTTGGTAAGACAGGTTGTCTGATTTTCGGGCTTCTGACGACGCGTAACGACTGTCAAAGATCCACGAATGACAGCCGGGACCAACGGCTTAATGTGCTTGCCGACGCACGGAGGGGCTTCGGTATATAAAGATGGTCACCCATCCACGGACCAACCGCGGCAAGCGTTGTTTAACCTGATCGATCGACCCGTGCGGTTGTTATTACTTAGTCACAAGCTCCATTACTTTGTGTACTCACAAAGAAAAAAAAAATCGAAAAAAGGTCGTTTTCTCGATAAAATATAATTAGTATTTTTTAGAATACAAAAGAATAGAGACAATCTACTGAAAGACAATTTATAGTATTTTAAGGAAAAAGAAAAAAAACAAGTGTAAGGTGTGATAACACAATCATTACTAACAAAAGCTTTTGTTTCTTTTTGCAAATACTATTAAATAATGTGCCTCTAATAGCCGCACATGGATTTCGGTAAGATCAGACGGATCTGAAGGTGGTAGGTTGGCAACCCTCTTTGTGACCCCAAACCACTGTGACTTTTAAAGTTAAAAAACCGGCCAAGTGCGTGTCGGACCACGCACAATGAAGGGTTCTGTAGTTTGGATGAATACCAAAAACAAACTTAACATTGTAGTTGAAAAACATGTTTCCCATACAACACAACTGCAAATGTAAGTTTGTACGCACAATATTGAGAGATTTACCATGTTGTTTTAAGACCATCGACTTCTTATAATTTCCCTGTAATTTATAGGTATTGAACTATTTTCTGTATTTTTTTCAAAATTTTAGGCTCAGTACTTTCGGAGATAAGTTGGGAATGGTCAATTTTCGTCTATTTTCGTAAATAACTTTAAAGCGGTTTATTTTAAAATTATAAAAAAATACACTTAAGACCCTCATAGTAAGCCCTTTCATTTGATATGTAACACGGTACAGTTTGCAAAACTTTTTTTTTTTAATTTTCATATTTGCCCCCAAAGTTGACCCCCATATTCAAAATTCATTTATTTACGTTACACATCCCGTGTTGAGGTCACAGAAACACATATGTGTACTAAATTTCAACTTAATCGGTCCAGTAGATTCGGAGCAAATTGGCTGTGACAGACGGACAGACAGACACGAGTGATCCTATAAGGGTTCCGTTTTTTCCTTTTGAGGTACGAAACCCTAAAAAGGAAAAAAAAACGTTGTTTTTAAGGCAATCTTATTCACCGCTGTAAAGCAATCTATTTACTTCATAACTAAATCAATCTAAAACATCAAAGTTCAAAAGTCTAAAAATAAAATTCAATTCGTCAGCACCAAAATGAAGTTATAAAACAGAAAAGCGCAGATACACAGCAAAATGAAGGCATTTCAAAGTTGACGGTTCGCATATTTTAATTTAGGTACGTATTTTATATCCGGCTTTTTTTTTTAAAGTAGATGTCACTTGGGGACAGTATACCCTACGCCAACCGGCCGGATGATCATAATCGGTGATTACATCTACGGCAACTTTTTTTTGGGCGCGCTCGCAGCCCATCGGCTAAGTTGATGCGGCCCAGCTCGTATGTAAATGGGTTTACCTAACTCCCACACTGAGAAAAATTAACCATAACTCATAGTGGGACAAGTTATTCCATTTCCCCTAATAGCACACATCATACCCGTCGGAATTCAATAGCTAACAGGGCCGGACTAGTTAGTACGAAAGGTGCACAATCAGAAAGGGTTTGTTCTGTGTTTCCGAACGCATACAACCCTAATCTCTTCAAAGTGAGAGTGAACAGGCTTCTTCTGGGTAAGCTCACTCCATCGTCGACTTTGTCTCTGTCACCTCTGACCTAGACTGGAGTCAAGAGCAAACCCATTACAACTAAAAAAAATAAAAAGGGGTACTTTGGAAAAAGGCACAAAGTTTTGTAGGGTTATAAAAGCAACAAAATAATTAATAGATGTCTAGCTCTATAATAATCTGCCGCACAAGATAAACTAGGCATACATTACTATGATCTTAGATAGTCGTGGATTCATCCATTATTTTGTTTAGTATACCTATTTAGTTATCTATACTTCTATACTATACTATATACATATATAGCTATATCGATGCCTAACAGCCAAAAAGGGATAAGCGATATTTCTTGCGAAATCGACTTGTATACAGGGTTATTTGTAAAACACCAGCAACCTCTTAAGGGGTCATTGTACTCATCATTATGAACAACTTTTACTATGGGACCAAACCTGAAATCGCGAAAAAAAATCAGCTGTTCAGTACATTTTCACGAATTATGCGAACATAAATGTACTGAACAGCTGATTTTTTTTAGCTAGAGCCTATAAAACATCACGCATCACGCTGCGCCCAAAAGGCTCCATCAATGAAAATTGTTGCAAAAACGGGGAAAATTTATTCCTTTTGAGAGCTTCCGTTGCGTGCACTGCGTAAACGGTTAAAGTTACGCAACAATCATGTATTACGGAATTGTTCCTCTTACAAGGTTCTAAAAAAAATCAGCAATAGCATATGTCTATATTTTAAGGTTGGCTCACTACAACTTTTTTAATGGTAATCAAATTAAAAAAGCTGAAGATTTTGTTTTTTTTTTTTTTTGAATGCGCTAATCTCTGGAACTACCAGTCGGATTTGAAAAAATATTTTTACATTTGATAGCCCAATTCTTGAAAAAATTCTTAAGGTTATATTACATTACGAAATGACCCTTGGAAGCCGAGCAAAAAGAAAAAAGTCAGAAAGACCGCTAAGCGAAAACAAAGTAATCGCGTGGGCGTTCTACGCTATGCGATGCGACCGGGGACCGACCCCATCGGGGGACCAATAAATTTCAAACGGACGAAGTCGCGTGCAGAAGCTAGTGTGAAGCTTACTCCGACATAGTTGGGAAAAAGCTAGGCTAGCCAGGTGACAATTTATGTAATTATAGCTTGGTAAACTAATCATCCGGATCGTGAGATTGACTTTCGTGCTAACATCATTATCCAAAAATTTTGAAATATCTTTTAAGTATACATTGAAGCTATTCCTTACTTTGAATTCCATCTAAGCCACCAAATCCGACCCTGTATATTACCAGCACTATGTCCTCGCCAAGGGAACAAAAACTATTTCTCGTAATATCGAATGTGCCATAAAACTCGATAGGAAAGCTATTGCTTATCACAAAGCGTCCCGTGGGCGATTCACAGGGCAATGTCACCCGACCTTGATACCCCCAAATTATACACAGAATTCTCTGTGTCAGGACACTGTGACGGGTTGCTTGTGATCCTACGTAGAAAAGCTAGGGTGATCATACTTGTGCTTGTTTTCAAAGGATATGATAAATGATAAATGATTTTTATTTCTGTAAGTAGGTTTGTACAAACACTTTTACAAGTCAATCATGTTCTTTTTTTTTTAAACTAGATGAGGTCGGCGTTTCCTATCTGACTACTCTGAGAAGAAAGGCCGAAACAAACTCAGAGGTCACAGTATCTTATAAAGTCCAGACATAATCTTGGTCATTTCATGTGAAGACCATGTAGATTGGTGTCTGAAATGGTCTTTTGAGGGAAGAACCACAAAGATTGAGAGGACCTGTCCAGTCAGTGCACGCATTTGTCAGTAATCGCGCAGCTCAACTCAGAACTTAAGGAAATGGAAACATGAAAGGTCTTTGCTTAAGTTTAATGTAAACGAAAGTGTCATTTAAATTTGCTCATAAAAAGAAATTCTAAGAATTGCAGCGAGCAGAATATCTATCTACAGTACAATAATTATAATCCTCTATCCAAAAAATAGGGCAAAATCATTTGATTTTTAAGGAGGAAAAAAAATCAAATGATCACTCTTGCAACGAAAACACATCAATAGCCGTCTTCAGAAAATTATGCGGAAGGGTTTCGAGTTCTCCATTTAAACGCACCGGTGAGCATCTAAATTGTCGCTAACGACACCCTTGCTTTACTAAAAACAGCACGTGACTAAACATTATGCCATCCTCCGCTCATCTAGGAATAGGTTAATAAAACTATAGGTACTTTACTACCCTACTACTTTACTGGATTGCTCTATGGGCCTATGTCGCCTGAAATAAATGGTATTATTATTTTTATTTTGACATAACTTTGACATTTGTAACTTTGGAAGGCGTACGAGGAGCCGCAGCCAACTCACAGAGGCCCCTTAGACAATTTAAATGATAAGAAGTCACCAACCGACGATTATCCCTACATGCACTATGCAAGTTCATCCAAGATTAACCCTCAGTTGGTACAGGACTATTGCAGGACATAGAAACAAAACATAGTGGGCTATGGGTTTGGGTGACTATAGTGGATTGGGTAACTTGAACTATAGAAGAACTATGTCCCCTGCCTGACCAATGTTATCCTACTCCTACTATATGTATAATATTATAAATGCGAAAGTTTGTGAGGATGGATGGATGTTTGTTACTCTTTCACGCAAAAACTACTAAACGGATTTTGATGAAATTTGGCACACAGATAGTTTATAACCTGGATTAAGACATAGACAATTTTTTATCCTCATATTTTTACGGGTTCGAGACTTATTCTGGTGAAACCGCGGGGCGCTGCTTGTATAATTATACACGGATAAAATGGCAGGAGGTGAATTGCACATTCAATAATGGGAAAGATCGCTAGCACATAGTGACGTAGCAATAAACGAGCAACACTTCCTGAGGTGCTTGAGGAGTGGAGAGGTATTCCACGGCTATCAGGGCTATCAATCCCAGAAGTACGGTCAAGATACCTACCAGCACCTTACTGGACCACCACCTTAGCATCACCACCGTACCAGCACCTTACCTTATTACTAAAACTAGTTCTTATACAAAGCCAAAGTTCAGCTTCAGTAATCCTACTAATATTATAAATGTGAAAGTTTGTGAAGATATTTGTTACATAATCACGCTAGAACGGCTGAACGGATCTAAATGAAATTTAGCACAGAGATAGATTATAGTCTGGAATAGCACACAGGATACTTTTATCCCGGAATAATATACGGTTCCGGTGGGATAATTTCCAACATCCACGCGAGCGAAGCCGCTGGCAAAAGCTAGTAGTCTAATAAATCATGAAGGTACAAATGTGACGTTCCACGGGTAAAAGTACCTAGTGGTGCGTATGGATATACCATAATAATCTGGAATTAATAAGCTGTCGATATCAAAAAAGGTCAAGCTCCTACGATGTGTATTTACGGAGATATATTTGTTTAAAGGTTGTATTGGAAACTGTACAATTTTACAAAACAGACAATTTAAGTTTAGCCACCTCGAAAACAATGTTGTCGTTGTAAGTTACATAGTGAGCTATGGAAACTAATTCCTTGGGCTTCTGTCCTTAAAAAAATGTTGCGGTAAGTTCTGTGTTACAAATCAAAACTTTGATATGGGCTAATGAATATGCCTCATAACCAATTTTTTTAAAACTTTCTTTTCCTAATTTCACGATTTTTTACGATGAGATTGCCAGATTTTTTTACTGATCAATTACAACAAAAAATACTAGATGAAACTTTAAGCAAAAAAAAACAAGAATTTGAGGTAAGATAACTTTTAATATATTCATGCAAAATCACAAAACCTAACGGTTTAAGTTTTAATTTAACAAACAATATAAATGCTTGCACACAAAACAACAATATTCTTTCATTTGCATATAATAAAACTGATAATATCGCATTTAGAGACTATTTTTAAATTTTTAACTCACATAAACTTACATCACAATAACAGTCTTTGTTTCATACATTTAAGAAAAGGTACAAACAATATGACAGGACAATAAATCATCTTTTTATTAATTTTAACTATTATTTTAATAATAAACTGCTACAAAATTAATCAGTTCCTTCTTACCTATACTTTTTTTAAGACTTAGGGACAAGTGGGGTACCTACAATGAAAGGAAAAAAGCATTTTCATTTATTAAAAAAAAACTGTATTAATAAAGTCAACGTTTTTTTTTTTTCTATTTCGATATAATTTACTTAATCATCTAAGCGAAGCATGTCCCGACATGATTGCAAGAATTATTTTCTTATTTTTCATAACACACGGCCCTTTCCTACTTTTCTACTAAAGTTTGAGGCCACATTATGAGCTAATAATTTACATATCATTAGAAATAAAAATAGGAAAATAAATTTTACATAAAAAATAAAACGTGTAAAATAAAAAAAGTAAAATTTATTTTCGTAAACCGTATGATGTAAAATTTATTTTCCTATTTTTATTTCTTATGATATGTAAATTATTAGCTCAGCAAGAAAAAAGTCTATTTTTTACATATTATTAATATCTCCGAAACTAAAAAGCAGCATAAGGTACCTTTTCCCGTGGAACGTCACAAATATTTAAAGTTACGGGGTAACAAGCATAACAAAATGGATGTTCTTTACATAATGTCCCGAAAAGATAAATGTACGAATAAAAAACTAGGTGTAAAAATATGTATAAGGACAAACGGTAGGATTACGATCGTTAGTCTTCAAATGGTCAACTTTATTGTCAGGACAAAAACGGGGGTTTACGAATAATCACGCTGGTAACACCGCCTCACTAGGCCTTTATTTTTTGGGTTGGCAATGTTACTGGCATGACGTTTCATGTAGTTTATGAATCTAGAGACAAAGTACATACTCGTTCTTTCAGTTAGACTTATTAACTTTATTCACTCACATTATCCTAACTAATAATATAAATGCGAAAGTAAGTTTGTTTGTTACCTTTTCACTGAAATGTTGCATGTACGTTGTAAGGTGTACAGAAACGGACATAGGGTACCTTTCATACGGAAAAAAAGTTCTCGAAGTACTGTTTCCGAGGAAAACAACAATAACGTTCTTATGATAATAGATGGCGCCAGGTGTATTTCGAATCATGATTGGATTATATTGAAACTTTAGTAGTGTCAAGGGTATTTTTTTAAATTTACCTAATACATTTTGTGAGTTTACAGTGTCGATAGACCGGTTTTTCATCCTTCTAACTGTTCTAATATTATAAATGCGAAAGTGAGTTTGTTTGTTACGCTTTCACGCTAAAACGGCTCAACGGATTCGGATGAAATTGACACACGGGTAGGCCATGACCTGGAAAAGGACATAGGCTACTTTTTATCGACATACCACGCGGGCAAAGCCGCGGGCGGAAGCTAGTTCATGATAAACTTCAAGATTATAAAACAAAAAAAAAAAAAAATAATACAGTGTAAACTCTTTATAACGAAACTTAAGGGACCGAGCATTTTTTTTCGTTTAAGAGTTTTCGTGAGTGAAGAAAGAGAAACAACCAAATACTAATTGCAATATTAACACATATTTTTATTATTTATTTCTTGGTATAAGACTGATAATAAGAGAGGTGCCTAGTGTGTCTAAAAAAAGGGGCCTCGTTGGTCTAGTGGTCGCAAGCGCTTTTGCTGAGCATGAGGTCTTGGGTTCGATTCCCAGATCGTACAAAGTGTTCATTCGGTTTTCTATCTGGAATTTCTCAGTAGCAGCCTGGACATGGGACTTAAACATAACTGGCGAAATTTGGGTGGTACACCTCTGACCAATCCTTCGGGGGAACAATGCGTGATGTTATGTTACAATATTATATCTTACATGCTACACTTCTCATTACAACTCACATTTCAAATAATAATATTATAGTTTATCTATAAGAAAAGTCAACAGCAAGCCTTGAAAAGCTCACGTCGTCGGATTACGGAGTATCGGCTAGGTTTGGGCAAGTCCTTGTTGCCAATTTATTTTATTTTACGAGAGCAGCTTGTGATAAGTGGTGCGGCACGTGATCCGACTGATCTATAGCGGGCCTCATCGACCGGCGACGGGACTTCATATCCTTAAGCTTGCACTACACTACTCGCGAAGTTGATCGAAGTTAAGCGAATACGGGAGTGTAGGAAGGCCACTTCGGTTCGCTTCGTGCAATCGTTTTTAACCGCTTTCAACTTCAACCAGTACTTCGTCGAAGCAACTTGGCGAGTAGTGTAGTGCTGGCTTTAGAAGAGCACTGATTTCAAAGATATAGTTTCTTACCTAGATTGGAATTCAGGAGTTCCTAAAGTTTTAACCATCTACTCACTTATATTATTGTATCCCAGTTTTTAAGAATACAACTGTATTAGGCTATATTTTATTGAATCCAAATAAACGTTATTTTAGTGTCTTCGCCATATCTCGGGACTCTGCAGTCCCGGACCTTTGAGCCGCCATTTCCTTCTGCGAAGCAGTAATGCCCGCGAAAGAGGAGGCGGAACGCGTGAGGCAGAGGCAATCTTTGCGCCCTCACGCCCGTAGTTGCCGCTGGGGACGCCCTGGGCGTCGGGAATTGAGAGTCGATTCCCGGCCACCGTAGGTAGGGCACGTTGTGTTCCACGCGCGCCTCAAAGAGATGTCAGCACTAACTGATAGGGTCCGTTAGGGCCGATGCCCGCCAGGGTTGCGGGTTGTTTGAATGAGTTACTGAAGAAACACGGGTGGGTTTTAGTCAGAGGCCCGTTAGGCGATTTTAATTAAATGAGGCACCAACCGATCATTATCCCTGTAAGCACTATGCAAGTGCACCCAAGGATAACCCCTGGTTGGTGCAGGACTATTGCAGGAGATGGAAACAAAGATATTGGAATATGTGTTTGGATGACTAAAGTGGACTGATTACCTAGAACTATGAAAGGGCCCTAATTCTTTGACTATGACCCCTGCCTGATCAATGTTTTATTATACACGAAAAAAATAGCAGTGGCATCGTTACTACAAGAACTATTGTATAACAGAAAAATAATGAACAGTGAATTAATGTTTCACCTTACGCCCATGTGACGGCAGCGAAACGGCTTAGCCACATATTTTGACTAAGGTGTAGAGTTTGTGAAGTTAGAGCTTGTAGAGTTAGGACATGTAGAGTTAGAAGCTTGGCTCTACATGAGACCTGATAACTGTTTGACAGTGCGAGCCATATGTCTTGGCAACATTCTACCTGAAAATGTTTTTAGTGGGATTTCACTTCTTTTTGTAAGTTGCTTATGACATAATTAAAGGGTGGATGAAGATTTGCAAAAAATCCTGAAATATGTATTTTATTACTCGTATTTATAAGAAAGAGTCCCTATATCAATTTTCAGAACTCTAGCATCAAAATTTGCGGCAGTCTCATACAAACGTCCATCCCCTAGTTTAAGGGGTTGGGTGGTAAAAGTTCCAAATTTTAGAATTTTATCGTTGTTGTGTACTAATACTAGCTTACATACCTCAGCTTTGTAGGACTTCAGGAAGTACCCTAAATGTTTTGATGATCATCAATCAGTGACGAAATTCGGGGTTTTTTAGATATCAATAAAATCTAAAAAGAAGAGCCATGTAATTGAAACTCTGTATGTTTAATAAGTCTACTATTGACATCATATCCCGAGAATTTTGGTTATCTGGTGTAATCCAAACCCAAGTTATAAGGGTTAAAAAAAACGACGAAGCGCTTCGATAAAAGGTAGGTAGTACCCTTGCGCTTCACTTGACTCGTCTTGACGGGGACTCTACCGAGCCCCCCGATTTAATTTCATTTCAGAGGTTGAAAAAAAAACTGACTTCCAAAAAAAAACAATACAAATTGAAAAATTACTTTAATTTCGGAAATAAATCGGTGTCTTTGGTTTATATTTCGGATTTTTCTAGCGACTTAAAGTTTTTTCACTTTGTAAAAAGTGTTTTATTTTTCATTTTTCAGTGGTGGTACTGTAAAAGCCTCGAAAGACCTTTACTTATTTCTTTGACTCTAATATATTTTATAAGTTCTTTTCAATATATCTTTAAGCTATTCTAACGCGTTCGCCGGGGGCCGACGACGCTCTGACATATCCCTAGAACAAAAGCTAGAAATTCGCCATATATACATATAAAAAGCGACCGTTCGAATGTTAAAGATATTGCCAGCCTGATCAAAATATATTGTGGCCCTTGAACGAAACCTCTACAGTACCTATCCCATATAAATTCTTACACCTACCACTACTTGCTATGTAAACAACAGTGACAGAAAGTTTTATTACAAGCTAACTCAAAAACTACCTAAGCAATATATGGGACCATCACGCGAGCTTCCTCTATCAAATGCAAAAAAGAAACAACTCGTTGAATGCGTAACCTCCTCCTGATTTTCAAGTCGGCTACAAGTAGAACAGTGATAACAATTTCATCATAATTGGCAGCCTTGTTCTACCAACTACTTCGTTTAGGCCTCCTCAACTTCATCATCATTGGCAGTCTTGTTCCACCCACTACTTAGTATAGGCCTCCTCAACTTCATCATCATTGGCAGCCTTGTTCCACCCACTACTTAGTATAGGCCTCCTCAACTTCATCATCATTGGCAGCCTTGTTCCACCCACTACTTAGTATAGGCCTCCTCAACTTCATCATCATTGGCAGCCTTGTTCCACCCACTACTTAGTATAGGCCTCCTCAACTTCATCATCATTGGCAGCCTTGTTCCACCCACTACTTAGTATAGGCCTCCTCAACTTCATCATCATTGGCAGCCTTGTTCCACCCACTACTTAGTATAGGCCTCCTCAACTTCATCATCATTGGCAGCCTTGTTCCACCCACTACTTAGTATAGGCCTCCTCAACTTCATCATCATTGGCAGCCTTGTTCCACCCACTACTTAGTATAGGCCTCCTCAACTTCATCATCATTGGCAGCCTTGTTCCACCCACTACTTAGTATAGGCCCCCTCAATTTTCTGCTACACTTTCCTAGTCTACGAGTTTCAACCAGGTCTCACACGCAAACTCCTGAAGGTCATCCACTCAACCTGCACTAAGATTATAGATATTTATTGTTGTAGAAATAATCGCCTTCTGACAAAAAATGTGTTTTATGTTTGGGCCTCGTGTTTCATTCACAAAACCAGGTTAAGTATATTTTATCAAAGAAATATTATTAATGTCAAGTTTTTTGTGAATAGGGAGGTTAATTGGTATTCCGAAGGTTCATAAAGCTGGTGTCTAAAGTTCTAAACTCTGAAGATAGGCCAAGCAATATTAATTGTATAGGTAGTATTTATTTTGTGTGCGTATGTAAAATGTACAAAGCCTGAGTTTCTACATATATAAAACTGATTACTACGCTGAGGTCCCAAGCGTTTATTTCAAAACGCGAATTCACGATCCCGCATTGCGTCATGTGGATCGTCCACTTACATACAGGTTTATTGCTATCAGTATAGTATGAATACATTTTGGCCCTGTGGGTCTTCCAAACTTCAGACTGCTGCCGAAGCCATTTTTATGTGCCTGATTATGACAATAGGCTGTGTCCTTATTATAAATGGAAATAAATGTTGTAACAATACAGCAATATACACTTCTGCTGACCGCTTGCGGTAATACAGGCATTATGACTAAATAAAAGTTTTCAAATATCACGCACGTACTTTGAATCTTTAGTTTACAAAAATCTCTGAACACTTTCAGAGATTCTTTAAAAAAATGAAAGTGTCTGGTTGACAACTTGTTTACGCTCCCACATAACAACTTGTTTATTATGAATGCTCCAGGTAGCCCGCGAAATTCACTTTCTTAGGTTTTTTGTGTTGATCTGAATACGATTCGCGACCGTAACAAGTAGTATGTATTTATAGAATTATAATCATAAAAATCATCAATATAACTCTCTAAGTTCATAATAATATATAATCCTAATGAATGACTAATTCATGAAATCTTGACATTTTTTTTTACGATTAAGAACTAATTACGATTTTTTTAAACGTAAGAAATTTTGAATTTCGCAGGCTACCTGGACATTCTCCTTAATTAAACGCATGTAACAAAACCATAGCGCGATTCAGAAAAAAAGTACAACGCCATCTATCGAGCAAGGAGGCAAACTGTACACGGACTTTTTGCTTGATGCTATTGTGTTCTGAGCTTCCTGGAATTGCAGAAGCAAATACATAATAATGTTTGTTTAATTTATAATTTCGTTTCAAAATGGTAAAAAGGTGACATTTTAGGGTTCCACGAGTAGGAGCCCTAAAAGTTGAGAAAGCGCCAAAATTATTCCCGTCACAAGTTATCTGGGCAACGAACAAACGACCTAGGTGTGTATTTATGTTTCACCTTCCTAGATCGAATTGGAAATATGCCTGTAATTTCACAAATCATTTCTGACAAAAGAATAAAACACTTATCTTGTCGAATGTTATTTAGCTTTCGGTAGTACCATTTATTTTTATTCGAGTCCATAGCGTGTTTGCTCTCGTACGTATGTTTTAAATTTTCTGTAACATCAGGTTTCGATATGACAAAAATAATATATTGAGCAAATAATACAAAATGTTGATTCTAAATATCATTTTTTTTTTTTAATGTTAGTTGTGCCCTTTTTTCTTACGACGACAGTATAGTTTCCAGCAAACGGATTGGGCGAACATTTTGTATTATTTGCTCAATATATTATTTTTGTCACATCGAAACCTGATGTTACAGAAAATTTAATTTTTAGCTTACGACGGCAGTATAATAAGAAGTTTGTTTTATTCGCTTTATTGGTTTAGACCAAGGCTGCCCAACCAATTTTGAAGGTGGGCCATAATTTTGATTCCGTGTCAACGGGCGCGGCGGGCGATCTAGTAAATAAAACTTGCCTACAGTATGCTAGCTATTAAAATTAAACAAACTTTAGGAAGTTACTCATAATTTTGGAGGGGTTTTTATGCTAATAACTTTGACAAATCTCAGATCCATGATAACATCTAGTCTGAAAATATGTTTTATTGTTGGCCAATTTGAGAATGGGTTCATATCATAAGAAGCAAAATATTTTTAGACCTGCTTTGAAGTCCTCAAATTTGTTCTCAAACTACCATCACCGGCTGATAGCTTTTGGCGGGCCAATTCAAATGCGTTGGAGAGCCTGGGGTTGAGAATAGTGTTGCGCAAAATCAGGCTTGGTCTTGTTCTTACATTTTCGTAAGACCAAGATCAAGACCGACTTATTGTAGCAAGACCAAGACCAAGACTGGCCCCTGCAAGATATGAGCAAGAACAAGACTAAGCCTGCGAGACTCATGCGTCTCGCAGTTAAGTCAAACTGAGATTTAGGCGTTATTAAGTAGGTATTTGGTTTCAATCCCGATTTTGATAGACGTTCCCCAGTATCAAAACCGTATCGCCATAACACTAAAAGGTATTGTATTGATTATTATATTTCGACTATTTAATAAGTTACTTTATTTTAGTGTTAGATTGTATATTATATTTAAGATTTGCAACAAAACGTAAGCAGAACTTTATACCTAAATAAAAGCCTCTTCTTTAATAAGTAGCGTGTTTCTCACAAATATGTTCCCATGTGATAAAAATGTACCTAGCATAAAATAAAATAGGTGTTTTTCTAGAAAAGTTCATACCTTGTAGATCGACCTATAATAATAATTATATGCTTGTATAAGTCTAATGTGCAGATCTAACGTTAGTAGGTTGGTATGTGCTTAAAATTGTAGCCAACATAATTATATAAACATTATGTAGGTACTTATGTTTCAAAGTTTATATTATTCTTCTATTCAGCAAATTTAAAACTAACAGCGACTCCAGTAGGTATAGTAACAGTTTTCGCGACAGCCAATGTTATCGTACAGACGCCAGCATATCAAGCTACTAGGTACAATCTGTCAAATGTTTTTAAGAGATTTTCAACTTTATCGCTAAAGCATTAAGGTTCAAGGTTGATTGGAAAAGCTTGACGTTCCGCGAATATACCGTTGGTTGGTCGGTGTATTATGTACCTACTTATTTGATAATTCACCGACAAACACGCCGCGGTTTATCAAAGACTGTGCAACAAGTGTAACACAGATGAAGATGAAAAGTATGTAAGTGATAATTATTTTAACCGCTAGTGTTTGTGAAGAGTTTAGGATAGCCACTAAACACGTACAGAAAATCATTATAGGTACCTACCTAAAGTTAGTAATTACGCGTAGGTACTAAATTGCGTTTTTTTTTAACTTATTGTCCAGTTAATTTAATGCGTTTGGTGTTCACTATGCCTATGTCAATTTAAGCTTAAAATGTACCTACTCTGTTACGTTGTTCTAACGTGTTTAATAAATAGCAATAGGCTAATAGGTATTTGCAAGACTTGCGAGACTCTTGCTGCAAGACCAAGACCAAGACTGAGAGCGCAATACCAAGACCAAGCCAAGACCAGGTGTATTGACGCAATACCTAGATCAAGACTGGCTAAGTCTCGTCTTGGTCTTGCATTTGGGCAACACTAGTTGAGCAGCCTTGGTATAGTCTGTACGCAGACCAGAGTCAAGATTGCCGTTATACAGACTTACTTCTTCTTTCTTCTTAGACGGAATTCCCCAGCTTATCCCATAGATCATTGGTATTCACTAACCGATAAATATAACTGCTTGAACTCAATCCAGCTGTGACAGGAGTGGCCATAAATACTCGTACATCACACGGGCTCAATACGGGATGGTGGATGTCCCTTGTCTTTGAATGTTTAGCTCTAGAGGTCAAACCAGTTTCCTCAAGAAGTTTTCCTTCACCTCATTGATTAATATTGTTAAAAATATTGCTACATCAAGAAATTGCATTTACTAAGTTCAGTTGCTGTAGTCACGAACCTGTTTAGTACTGAGATCGCTAAATCTGATAGGTTTAATGGATACGAGCTGCAAGTTAATAGTTTTATAGCAACTAAAAAAGAGAATATTTTACTGCATGAAGAGCAAATTGTTTAGTGATAATACACATTTACGGTGTATGCTTAGATTTCCATGACTTAGCTACAATCCCTTCACCTAGCCACAGGCCCCTCACTTAGCCTAAAGCCCCTCATTTAAATTCTTCAAATTATTCTGGTATCATCATAATTATGTAACTTTATTATCATCCACCAATTTGCCAACAACGTGTCAAAGAAGCTTAATCATATTCAATTGTAGTATCTAAGTTATTCAATTTAAAAAGGTATTCCATTTTTAAATTCATTCTCCTTGTCACGAATCGGTTTTAGTTGAAGGAAACTGGGCATTATATGCTTTTTACTTTATCAGGCTTAATTCAGTTTCGGCATGACTCTTGACTAACTTCGACTCGATCCATTATTGGTCGAACTAAAAGTTCGGCGTTCACCCAAACGGGCTGACGTACCTACCCACCTAATTTGAAATTCTTATTGGCTCTCACATTTGTGAATTAGATTGTGTTCGAAGATTAGTAATTCGGAATGCTGACATTTTCTCTTGGGAGACTTTTTTATTGTGAGATAAGCGGTTTTGGTTCGAAGTACTCTGTATTCTATTGTAATGCAGTACTCTGCAAAAAATGCTTTTTCTAATCTGCATGCTGCTTGTATTTTACATTACGATTGTGAAAAAGATTTATTCAGGCCTTTGAGCAGTTAATTAAGATAGGTTACGGTTTACATCAGTCTACAGATCAGAATATCATCTTTTGATATTTTTAAAAACCTGTAATGCTTCGGGCCTTCAGTACCTTCAAATATTACTTTAAAAAAAAAGAGAAGGTTCTCAATTCGACTGTATGTTTGTTACGCGATTACTCCGCCAATTATGAATTAATTTTGATGATTCTTTTTTATTTGGTAGGTACTTCTGAAGTGGTCCCGTATAAATTTTAACGACATTGATTTAGCACTTTTTGAAAAAAAATCAACAAAAACAAAAAATATAGACACAGTTGACGTTTTGGTTTCCTGTCATTGTAATTTACATAGCAGGTAGTTGTATTCTAATTTGTGTGGAGTAGGTATCACAACTACAAAGTGAAAAATAAAAACTTCTTATAAAAAAACAACTAACCGACTTCCAAAAAAAACAGAACAAAGTGAAAAATAACTTTAATTTCGGAAGTCGGTGGCAAAAAACGAAAATACAAAACCAAAGACACCGACTTCCAAAATTAAAATTATTCTTCACTTTGTAGTGTTTTTTTTTTATTGGAAGTCCGTTGTTGTTGGTTTTTTTTTTAAGTAATGAGGTAGCGAACCGAACGACTACATATAGCAAAATAGTCATAGTCAAATTCAGATGAACGTTAATACATAGGTCGCGGCGATCTGGTTCGTTATTCAAAAAACCTTGCAATGTCCTAGAGAGAGAAAATTATTTTCTGGACTAATGAAGTGTCTGGAATAGTCAGTCTTTTAAAGTAGGCGGCGGGCGCGACAAAGCGATTGATCACGTCATCACGTGCCCAGCCCTTCTGTTGAGAGTGCTCAGTCGAACAATTCGAACACGCTCGGTTACGGGATTCCTTAAAATTCATCGTGAATTAAATTTTGCACGTTCAGATGAGTGTAGGGCTCTTGGGTTTAACTCTAATTTTAGAATTTAGAACATTTTTTTTTTTTATAATCAAGGCCTAAACAATTAATTGAGTTTAGGTGAATCTGCCAAAAATATGAGTAGCGGGTGCTTATACCTCTGGGAATGGATGAATGTGGCATGCAATTTGAGAGATTATATAATATATGTATAGCAAAGGACGAATGAGGATAAATTAGTCAGAAAGGCGATCAAATTGCTATCAATGAAGATCTCAATCACAATTAGAACATTATCGAAAACTCTGTTCATTAAAACAAAGCCCACGCATCAGTAAATCGATAAGTTCGAAATTAAAAGCGTACGGTCCCTTGAGAGGTCATATTTCCACGGTGCCCGCAAGCAGTCATTAATTTCCCAAAAGATCGAGTAGCTAATTATACAGGTTTATTCCTTACTGCTCCGCAGGGGACTCCATTGAAGCAGCCTGTTCATTTTCTTACAATATTTTATTTTTCATTTAAGTTACAAATGTAATAAATCGTTTGTCTTAGAACATTTGTTGGTTTGAATTAATTGAATTTGGTAGCATTATTTTTAGATAACGTTTTTTAATTGTGTTTTGTATTGTGTGGTGTCTTGAAATCGAAAATCCTCCATTTTGAATGTCTCCTTAAAATTACATAAAAGTGAAATCTTCTGATCTATGTAATCTGCATGACATTTGTAGATAATTGTAAGTAGACGAAATATACTTAGCAACATTTCAGATAGTAGTTAAAGAAATAAAAAGTAGATAAACTGATAAAGAACACTGTAAAAAACCGACTAAATGCATGTCGGACCACGCACAAAGATTTCCGTAGTTGAAAAGAATTTATCCAAAAAACAAACTTAATATTGTACTTGAAAAACTTGTTCTGCCATACATTGATCTACGTCACGGTCAATTCTCCGACTACTTTAAGTTTAAAATCGCAAAAAAAATGTATGTGATAAAACTACAAATTAGGTAAGGATTTTCGAACTTTTTCCTTTACTTGTGCTGTGAATCCTTGCTTCTTGCCAAATAGTCATTCTAGGTCAACAGGAAGTAGCAGGTTTCAATTTATTGGCAAGTATCAAAATATGTCGCATAAAAGGCCGTACTTTTTTTATTGCGTTGACTTAGAAGCTTGATTTTTTTAGAGTCGTAGTAGTAGGTATATGGTCACTGTAAATACGTAGGTCTTGACAGACATTCAGACGGACAACGAAGTCATCCTATAAGGGTTCCGTTTTTTTCCATTTGAGCTAAGGAATCCTAAAAAACACACATATTAGGTAATACATATCGCACCTTGATAACAAAAGTGGCATTATCAAAACTATGTTTTCTAAATAACTCCATAATTTACTGGCATATTTTCAGTATATATAAAACTTAGAGTAAGAAAGTCAAATTGCAGTCTTTTATTTCAGTTATTTGCTAAGATATTGACCAAAATGCTGCGTCAAAAAAGCTTTAAATGGACATAGAGAAAAACTTAAATTTTTGTATAATGCCACTTTTGTTTTCAAGGTGCGATATATTCGTAGCTAATACTGAGAACGAAAACAGACAGCTTTGTATATCTTGCAGTACAAGTTACGACATATACTGAAGACAATGAGTGTTACCATGTAACTATGGCATGTAAGCATTTATCACTGTGACTGACAACCGATTAAATAGCTCGGCTTATGTCACCAATTATACCGGGTATAAGAGTGAATAGGAGCAGGAATTCTAGAAGGTTTTAGTAGATATTCATCTTCTTCTTGGCTGAAACCTTCACTTCATCTTTTTTAACCGACTTCAAAAAGGAGGATGTTCTAAATATGACTGTTTTTTTTTTTTCAATAATAATATAAATCAATCAAGATTTGAAAGACACGTGGCGCCATCTATTATCATAAGAACGTTATTTTTGTTTTCCTCGGGAATAATATTTTTTTTTTCGGGATGAATGGTACCCTATTGACGTTCGAAAAGTGACGTTTTTTGACGTTCGAAAAGTGCTGATTCTCAGCCTAGTTTCAATAAATGACTTTTGATTTTGATTTTGATTTCCTATGTCCGTTTCTGTACACCTGACAACATAATATGCAAAATTACAGCATGATCGTTTCAGTGGATTAGGCATGAAAAGGTAACAAACAAACAAACTTACTTTCGCGTTTATAATATATCGTTAGGATGTTGTATACAAGGTGTAACTTAAATAATGCACAACCTCTTAAGGGGTCATTGTACTCATCATTACGAAAACTTTACTATGGGACCAAACCTGAAATCGCGAAAAAAAATCAGCTGTTCAGTACATTTATGTTCGCATAATTCGTCAAAATTTACTAAACAGCTGATTTTTTTTTGTGATATCTGGTTTGGTCCCATAGTAAAAGTTGTTCATTATGATGAGTACAATGACTCCTTAAGAGGTTGTGTGTTATTTAAGTTACACCTTTTATATACAGGATGTAGGTAAGGGTCAGCCCTCCCTCTCGTTATTTTGAATCATATTCCACCAGAAAATTTCTTTTTTGTTTTTTCAATTACTAATTCCTTTATTTCAATGTAAAATTACATTCTCTGTACGCAGCACTACAATTATGTAAGTAAAACAGTTGAAATACACACGAACGACGCGTGAAATCAGCTGTTCCCTTTCTGTCTAGCTACAGAGTTCATCTAACTCACGGCACAACTACGATCCCAAGCAGTAACAGACGCTCCAATTTGTGCACAAAAACACAAAAAAAATCAGGTTTATTGGATTCCCATAACGTTCCTGAAATAATTTCATCTTATATATGCTATATAGTGAATTCACCCCATCAGTCTTAGAAGGGCTGTCGCTTACACCCTGTTTTTGTACACACGTAGCACGTTTTCGGACTTGGCTCTGACGAGTTCGATGAAAGTTGCAAAAATTGATCTAGCTGGGTCTCATTTCTGAGGAAAAAAATCGTTTTCTCTATTTGCACCCGAACAGAGCTCGTTCGACCAGGTACTGTCGTATAATTCACCAATAACATTTATTTACTAACCCCTTATTCATAAAAAAAACTAAAACGCTCTATAAACCTTTCTAAGTTATAAAAGTGTTTTGTCAATTTCTTTCGAATTATGATTTGAGTTTGGAAGAAGAAGACAAAACACTTTTATAACTAAAATAGGTTTACAGAGCGTTTCAGTTTTTTTTTAATGAATAACGGGGTTAAGATACAAAGAGGCTCAAATACACTACCTGTCCATTCTCATTTCATAAATATTTAAATAACCAGTTTAACAAACGAAATGTATCTGTAAGACAAGGTAAAACATACAAAAAGTTAAACTCGCCGAACCGTGTCCTGTATAAGGAAAAACTCATTTTAGTATCAATGACACCCACACATACATACATATCGACGGCCAGTATTTACTGTCTGTATTTGTTAGGTACTCTCCCTGATCCGCGACAGTTGATCAGACAGCCACTATTTGTATTTCTTGAATAGGGAAACCGATGCAAAGTCAAAAGGACGTTTAACATCTGTTTCTATAAAAGTTATATTTACGGTGAAGTATGGTTATACAAATACCTTGACAGATGTACTTTTATGTATGAAGTTGTTTTTGAGGAAAAATTCTTGTATTTGTATCGTAATATCGTATTGGTCAAATACAAACATGCTCTATCTTCAACATTTTCCTTGTAACTGTTGCTGTAGCGTAGTGTGTTTGGATATTTCGGCAGAAACAAAACAGTTCATAGAGATTTTTCGGATTTATTCGTAAAATAAAGCTCCATTTTTGTTGCCTGTGGCGTACCATAAAACTGAAGGGCATTTAATTACAAGTGCCGTCTAAACAACACGTACAGAAGCCAGCACATCAAGCTACTACAATCTGTCAAACTTTAATAGATTTTCAACTTTATCGCTAAAGCATTAGGTTCAAGGTTGATTGGGAAAATTTGACAGTTTCGGGTAGCTTGACCTGCTGGCGTCTGTGCAATATCTATTGTTGAACGATACGTGCAAGTTAGTTGCCGTCCAAAACTGGTATGGGTGTAGACAGCATGTACAATAAAATACATACAACAATAAAATTGCATGTACAATAAAATCGCATTCAATTCTGGTATGAAAATTTTCTATCATTCAAACATGAGCGAACGAAACAAGACGTTCAATAAAATTAAATTAAATATTTGGCAGCGCAAATATGGGTAAAACTTGGATCAATTGTACAAGGACGTGCAACTCTGTATTTAGACGAGACAAAACTTGCGTTCAATAATCGCCTTGCAATTTTATTGCATCCTTGGTGTAAGTCGCATGCGATTTTATGGAATGGCAAAACTTGCATTCAATTATTGTATGCCATTTTATGGAATCGCACACGTGTAAACACTTGCATGTGATTCTTGGCAATAAAATTTAACGTACTTTATAGGATGCGATTATTGCTCATGAAGGTTCCAGAAACCTGCTAGCTTTAAAGTAAATCAAAAATCCAAAACTAAAATCATACAAGCCCAGTAGATGACATTCAGATTATGTCAAAATCAAAATGACAGATGTCATGTCACAATTATAAGTTGCGTTTAGAAATCAGAATACAATTCTAACAGTCTGTTACTTTTCTTTTATATCAATCTGAAAACAGTCACTTAAAATAAGTCCAATATCAATTAGTTACATAATAACCTGTTTCACTATCTCCTGATGAGTTTTATTTAACTTATCTCGGATTGTTTGTGGTCTACTTTTTTTTAACTCAAATACTATCCTATTCGGATACTGTGGCCCATCCCAAAACAGAATTAGCCTGTTTCGGACACCCGTTAACTAGGTACTCAAATCAATCACCTTCTAAAATCAGCATCATCAAACATGCAGGTGTATCTTTTTAACCTACATCTCTAAAGCACCGAACGTACCGAGACACGAAAGAGTACGTTCTCTGAAGAACTCAGGTTTCTCCGCCATTATCAAATTCTCGAGATCCATTACCGTGTTGGGGTGTCCTACACACATCTACACTACAGCCTACAGTTACTACGTGACCAAAACAATTAGGCGCATGACAGCTATGAAGTTATTGGAACTAGGGAGGGAACACATGAACGGTGATTGATATTGTTCATATTATAAGCACTACCGAAAGCGAGTATACCACTGCCGGTCACTAGGGGAAGCGCAGGGATAGGTGCGGAGAGTGAGCGCCGTAACTGAATTCCTGTCATGCGCCTAATTGCTTTGGTCAAGTAGTAAGTCATATTACTGGGAAGAATTCAAAATATTATTTGGAAAGGGGGTAACTACTGAGATCTGAGATAACGACTAATAGAGAAGTATGGAAGAAAAATACGTCATGTGGTACCGCCCTAAATAAATTGGGACAAGGGCAGGAAAATAAATAAGTTTATTTCGACCAACAAATGATCTTAGAAACAAAAATAAAAGAAAACAAAAGAAATAAAACAAAAGCACATAGGTACAGACGCCAGCACATCAAGCTACTACAATCTGTCAGATTTCTTTAATAGATTTTCGACTTTATTGCTAAAGCATTAGGTTCAAGGTTGATTGGGAAAATTTGACAGTTTCGGGTAGGTTGACCTGCTGGCGTCTGTACAATTAAAAAGCCCACATAAACAAACAAGATTACAGACTAAATCAGACACAACATACAATGACACACACAATGATGACGAATGATGATTTAGAGAAAACATGGCAACGACAATACTCTTATTGCTGTCCTAAAAAAATGTAAAGTAAGAATTAAAAATGCCTTGGATATTTACTAAATCACATTTTCCCAAAAAAAAATGTAAATAACATAACTTAACAACACGCCTGTAATCCTTGAAGGGTAAAGCAGAGGTGTGCCTAATAATACACCCACATTTCGCCAGTTATGTTTAAGTCCCATGTACCGCCATCTACCGGGCACAAATCCAGACTACGGGCTGCTACTAAGAAATTCCTGATGAAAAAACCCAATAACACTTCTTGACCTGGGAATGAAACCACTAGGCCAACGAGGTAGTAAATAGCAAATATGGAGGCAGGCAATACTTAGTAAAATGTCTGTAGGTACTACATTTACTGAAATTAATAATTATTAATTGGAAGTCTGATTACGAGTCAAAGTAGAAGACCAAGACCATTATGTCGCAGCATTGTGGTGGGGTAGGATCCCATCCTACCGCACCACTTAGTCGTACCTACAATTAGTAGGCACTTTTAAATTCTAGACGCGGCGGCCAAAAGTACTTAATCCAATTTTTGCTCAAATTTACTTAAGTACTTTTGGTCGACGTGTCTAGAATTGTAGCCCTGTTGACATTTATTTTTGTGTTTGTTCCTTCTAATCTGTGCCCAAAATAAGTATTTTTCATTCACCAACTAGGTGCAACTTTACAAACTCCTTATAAAATATTCGACTATTCCATAGAACCCCCTCTCATCCCTCCTTGCTCAGCAGTGGGACAACAAAATAGACTAGCAAAAAAGAAATCTGTAGACCTTATATCAAAGCACTTGTAAAAACAAGGCCTGACTGAAACTCACACAAACTGCGGTGAGTTATCTACGGATCTATTTGAAGACATTCGCGCTTATTGTTTCCTTGACAAAAGGGCGGGCGGTGGTGTCAGTGGCAATTGATCACGTAGGTTCCCTTCCCTATGCCCGTTCCGATAATATTGGGTGCCGTACACATTCGACGTGAAAACTCAGTTTGGGAAAAGATTGTTATGCTTCAGAATGTTTTTACGTATGTAACTACATAAACATCGAAGGTTTATGTTATGAATCTCACAAACTATGTATGTGATGTCTGTATATGAACATAGCTTCGCCGGTTATTAAGCTCCATTTACACGGTGGAAGTTTATGGCCTGTAGCATACCACAAATTGAAGGGCAATTAACTGGCACCGTCTAAACAACACGTACAATATTTTTGAACGATACGGGTAAGTTAGTAGCCGTTCAAAACTGGTATAGGTGTAAACAGCACGTGCAATAAAATTGAACGTACAATAAAATCGCATTCATATCTGACATGACACCATTCAAACATGAGCGAACGAAATAAAAAAATAATTTAAAAAAAATTAAATCGACTTCAAAAAGAAATTAACTCAAAATTATGCAATAATTTTAATTTCGGAAGTCGGTGTCTTGGGATCTGTATTTAAGTTTTTAGCCAGCGACTTCCGAAATTTAAGCTATTTAATAATTCGGAGTTAATTTATTTTTGACGTCGATTTAATTTTTTTTATTTCATAATTTTTAGTTTTCAGTAAAAATTGGAATATTTGTTTGTAATAAGTAGTTAATAGTTTTGTTATAAATATTGTGGATTGGCGTGCCGACAGTCAAGACGTGTGTGTGCGGATCACACTGCACCGCGCTCAAGCTGCGCGCTCGGGCTGTGGTTTATTAATGTGAGAAATTCCTGATGGGAAAACCCAATAACACTGCTCGACCTGGGAATGGAACCCAGGACCTCATGCTCAGCAGTAGCGCTTGCAACCACTAGACCAACGAGCCAGTAAATAGCAAATATGGAGGCAGGCAATAGTTAGTAAAATGTCTAGGTACATTAATTGAAATTAATTATTATTATTTGGAAGTCTGATTACGAGTCAAAGTATAGTATGTGTAGTTCCAGTGTGTATTTTTATATTAGCGAGTTTATAACTGTGTTGTAGAAACACAAGAAACTAATTGCCTGGGACCTAGGGCCGCGAGTGATATGGTGCGACCCCCGTGCAAGCTAATTTGGTGAGACCGTTTCATTATAAGTCATTAGGTTATTTTGCCCATACTACATGTGCTAAATAGGCACCTAACTTGAACTTATATTATGTGTGTGACAAATTATACTAATATAATGTGCGGTGCAGTGAATGAGGCAATGAACTGGTGTTTCAAAATCGTTTGTTTTTTTCTAAATACATAGATATTGATATACACTCTAGCGTCAAGTAGTTGAGCAGATACCGGATTGGGTACTAGCTCCGCAAAATAAAAAGGATCGTGTTATGGGGCCAGATTGGTTTGATCAATTCCAATCTCATTTTATTATATTTAAAAATATTTACACTTAGAATGACAAAACAGGACATGACTTACTTCGAAAAGATAAATTTTGGGATGGACGCGGCTGAGGAGCGATTGAGAGAGATGCTAGCGAGATTTACAACAAACTTGATACGGATGGTATCGGGACCTCATACGAAGACTTTGAAACAAAGCCGTATAGCAGTGACATGGAAAGTGTCGAGAATGCAGTTTAATCCTGCCAAAGGATTCACCGGTGAAGTTGAACTTGAAGGAGCCTGGCGGCGACGTCGTTAGAAGAGCCCATCCAAATATATCACCCATCTCTCCATCATTCCATTGCTTATTTTAAGGTGCATACTGGGTAGGCTCTAATCCTTATCCATATCCTAAGAGCACGTCTTCCGTACCATTATCGCGCCCTCCAGTCTACTCCTTGATATGCAATGGTCTCTGTTACACCATGTAACATGAGGCAACAGGGGCTAGTGTGAATCTTTGGGTTCATTTGAGTAATCGAGTCTGGTCAAACCACGCGGGGGTCGGTGCATTTCATTAATTCACAATAATTTTGTTATAAATATTGCACTAGAATTTGATCAAGGTTTCGAGATATTTCCCTTTGACATCACACCCGTAGCTCGTATCAATAAGCCAGGCCGTCACACTGGTATACCGCCGTTTGCCCGAGATTTATTTGCCCTAATATCATTTGCCATAATAGTCAACAGCCATAATATTATATGACGTAATATTCATTTGTCCTACTTTTGTTTGTTATATTAGTCACGTGCTAGAACCTTTGTTTACCATAAAGTCACTTACCATAACATCATTTGTCATTGTAAGCCCTAATTATCACATGCCCTAATTATCACATGCCATAATTATCATATGCCATAACATCATTTGCCGTCGACATTGGGTGTGTAACGGTTGTTATATCAGGAGAAACTGGATGCAATCGGGACTTTATGGTACCCCGACTCAGATAGGTTAGGTTAGAAGGGGATGGCGGGGTCGTTTGAGCGAGCGAAGCAAGCGAATAGACCCCGCCATCCCCTTCGTGGTTATTTTTTTATAAACCACCCAGAAGTAGTTTGGTTAGGTGCCATTTGAGCTAGGTTAGAACTGTGTCCATTAAACTTAAAAGAGAAGAATAAATAAAAAAAAAGCTTAAAAAAAAGCTTGGAAAAAAATTCAAAACAATTTATTATGGCGCTTAAATATCATGTGTAATGATTATTATGGCGTTTAAATATTTGTCTAATAATTATTATGGCATTTAAATATTATGTCTAATAATCAGTATGGCGTTTAAATATTATGTCTAATAATTATTATGGCAATTAAAAATATGAAAAACAATACGTATGGCACTCGTATCTTATGGTATCTAAGTTTCGGGCAATTAAAAGTATGTCATATGTCTTTTAGGGCAAACAAAACATTCGGGCAAATGAAATTCGGGTAAATGAAATTCGGGAATATGATGATTATGGTATAATATATAATCTTCGGGTAAACAATAGACAACCCGTCACACTTACACGTATTAGTCCATTATCTTGAAAACTACTGAACTGATTTTGATCAAACTTGCACTGTTCCCTAAGTCGAAAAAATGTAAACCAATAAAATTAAAATAGTTATGATCCGATAAATAGTTTGAGAGAAATGCTTGGAGAAACATACATACATTATAAAATTTTGTATATTTGTTTGGAAGCCCTGATAGATTACCATATGTGAATATATTGCAGTTCCAATAAATAATATTATATACATACGTGTCGAATTAATAACCTCCTTTTTTTGAAGTAGGTTAAAAAGACGTTCAATAAAATTGAATGAACTATTTGGCTGCGCAAATACAGGTAATACTTGAGTCAATTGTACAAGAACGTGCAACTCTGTGTTTAGACAAGGCAAAACTTGCGTGCAATAATTGCTTTGCAATATTATTGAATGGAAAATCTTGCATTCAATTATTGTATGCCATTTTATGGAAATCGCACGCGTGCATGCAAAATTTAACGTACTTTATGGCATGCGATTATTGCTATTGAACGTTCTAGAAACTTGCACCGTGTAAATGGAGCTTTAATAATTAAATCCTATTCAAACACCGATTTTTCTTAATAACAAATGAGTAACTGCAATTTTAGGCCTTAATTTAGCTCACGTACTATAACTCAGATTCATTATTAACTCAAGACACCGGTAAACGTTCACCTACTCCAAACAAAATAAAAGAAGAGCTGGAAACGTGGAAACACAATAACAAAAAAGACTTTCCCCAATAAAGGGCCACAAAAGATCCTAACATTGAACGTTACGCTGCATTTTATTACAGCCAGTGTACACGGTCCGTTCGCCCGAACCGTTACGGCGCGTCAATTATCCGGAGTCGTTGTGACGGCTCGGATACGGATTGAATTAACGTCGAGAAAAAACGCTCCACCGCGTTATATTAAACCCAGCCAGTTGAGATCAAGCTAACCGATATTAAATGGTGGCTCAGGCAGTTTAATTAAAGATGTGGTTGAAGTTTTGCTTGGTGTGCTGAAAAAATACTGTAGGGCTGATAGTACTAAGATCTACTAAGCCAAATAATGTGGTCTACAGTAGACAGATCGAGAGTTAGTAACTGTCTTTGTAAAGCGTGATATTATTATCTGTAATATATATGATAGTCTGTCTGTAGTTGTATCAAACGTGATATTATTATGAGTAATATATGATAGTCTGACTGTCTTTCTATCAAGCGTGATATTATTATATGTAATATATGATTGTCTGTATTTCTATCAAGCGTGATACCATTATGTGTAATATATGATAGTATGTCTGTCTTTCTAACAAGCGTGATATTATTATATGTAATATGTGATAGTCTGTCTGTATTTCTATCAAGCGTGATATCATTATGTGTTATATTATGCGTGATATTATTACGTGCAATAAGATAGTCTGTCTGTCGTTCTATAAAGCGTGATATTAGTGTGTGTAATGTATGATTAGATAGATAGTCTGCCTTTCTATCAAGCGTGATATTATTATTATTATTGATATAAGAGACTCAGAGTAGGGACGATGCCTGGGTAGAAATAAGAATTTCTATTTAGTCCGTCAGTCAGATAATAAAAAATATTAGACACGATTTTCGTATTAATGAAAAAATACTTAAATAAAACACATTAAAGTTGGGGAGGGTGAGCTCGCTACGTCACAGCTACGTATGAAATTTAGCAGGGCATGACGTTATGTTACATTTTAACCACTCAACTGACCAAGCCCCTCTAGTGTACGGTAGCAAAATCGGTGAATTGTAGAATGGTCCTGAAAACAGCGCATTCTGTTTTATTATTTTTTTTTTTTTTAATGCAGCCACAGCCATCGTTCTTTTATTGACAGAAATCCAATGAAATTTCTGATATTTTTGTTAGGTGGCGATGTTTGAGGCATTCCCTATTTATTAGTTATTATCCTCTTTGGGCATTCCTGTAAAGTGATTCATGCTTGAAAAAGGAATATCTGATGCATCATTGCCACCAAATGTGTTGTAAAATGTAATTTAGACGTTTTAGTCCCGACTTGTCTCTACACAGTCTGTCAAAAGTAAATCTAAGAATACAATTTTTTACTATAAAATTAAATCAAGAAAAAGTATCGCAACAAAAATTACTTCGCAAAGCACGTTGCATTGCTGGGTTTTGAATTAAGATATATTATTATTACATATATCAGACACTAACAGGATTTCTGAATCCGCAACCGGCCATGAAATTGTATGTTTTCCAACTACACGTTCATGCCTCCGTCAGACGTCACCCGAACTTTCATTTCCTTGAGGCCGGGCAAACATTTTGCTTAGGGAGCCTGCGAAATACAAAATTCCTTTATTTTTTTACAATTTGCAATTCAGTATCAGTTTGTACCTAATGTAAAATATCATTCTACGTTTTAAATTTTTTTCGCATTAAAACCTCTTTCGTTTTGATGAAATATACAAACTTAAATTTATACTTGCTATATTCTTACTATTGTTTGTTTCTTGATTTTAAAATTTTCTGATAACAGTTCTTTCGACTAATTAGTCAGTTTTTTTCAATTTTCTAAATATATATTTGATATATTCTTTTAGATTTCCAAAGATATTTTGACTACGTATTGAATGAGAATCAATATTCGTGATGCTGTGATTTTGATCAGGTATCGCTTGGAAATCACTATGCTGTGTTGACTGAGCTACAATCGCATGAAGAAATATAACATAACTCTTTATTTCGAGATTATGAAATTTTATTAAATTTAATATCCGCAACAACCAGGGAGCAGCGGTCGTCTGCAGAAGTGGAGCGTGTCAAGCCAGGTTTCTGTTCCACCCAACGGGTTCATCTGAGCTTCAATAGAAGTCGTGACAGTTTACTTCCCACGCTGAACGCGCTGCGCTAGATCGAGTGGATTCGGCCTAGTCTTCACGCCAGCTCCGCCAGGATTTCTTGCCAGATAACTTTTTTATGGCTAGTATTTAAAAGATTGAATATAAATTCAAACTAAGGGTGTCAAAAATACTGATTAGGGCGAACCTATTGAAATATTAAGTGGGCGAAAGACTGAGGGCGAATACAAATATTGAAAACGGCGACTTCAATCTGCGTAGCCTTTTCCCTACTATGTTGGGGTCGGCTTCCAATCTAACCGGACGCAGCTGAATACCAGTATCTTTCATGGAGCGACTGCATTTGAGGATCTTTGACAGTCGTTACGGGTCGTCAGAAGCCCGAAAATCTGACAACCAGTCTTACCAAGGGGTATCGTATTACCCAGTAACTGGGTTGTGGAGGTCAGATAGGCAGTCGCTCCATGTAAAATACTGGTATTCAACTGCATCCGGTAAGACTGGAAGCCGACCCCAACATAGTTGGGAAAAGGCTAGGCAGATTGATTTAACTATTTTGCAGCTCACATTACATTCCACATCTGGCATAGATTTTATTCCAAAAGTTCTGCTTTATATCCTAATCGAGGTGTCTCATATATCATGATGAGCAATGAACCAAAGACTTACAATAAAACCTTAAACTTAACTTATAAAATAACTGATTGGTCTATACAGTCGACAGCACATTAAGCTTCTGCAGTCTTCAATTCTTCAATTAGGTGCATTGAAGAATTGAAGACACCGACTGCAGAAGCTGTTTAGTTTTTTATGAAAGCTATTTTATTCTTTTTAGGGTTTTTGAAGTCGTTTCTTACTTTTTTATTTTATTAAAGTATTTTTTTAATTGTCAATGATGTATTAACTGAACCCGAGTGCACCCGAACTCCAGCCCTGCACAGCGTTGGCGCTTCGTCACTCCGCCCCCTAAACTTGTACGAGCCGAACGAATTCTGTGTGCTATTTTCACAAGAACAGTATGTTAGAATAGAAAAAAACAATTAACTTAAATAGTGTTACAGTATTTAACGATATTATTACCGCAGCTCACAAACATATCCTGAAACGCTATTTTTTGAAGCACTTCATGTATTAACTCAAATTGCCCACTCAGTATTTTTTTCGCCCAATTTAGTATTTAATTCGGACACTTGGAAGTTTAGTTGCTAGCTCAGATTAACTTTTTCCCACTGCTAGAAGCTCATTTCACAAATTTTAATCATTAATAATTATCGCCAGTTAAGTTAATTTTTCGCAAACATAATTTAACTCCGCTCGGTTATCATTAATGTATCTCCGCTCGGTTTTTATTAACAGTCATCCATATATACGTATTATTTATTCGCCCGGTTAATAATTCCCCCTTTTTAGGGTTCCGTACCTCAAAAGGAAAAATGGAACCGTTATAGGATCACTCATTTGTTTTCTGTCTGTCTGTCCGTCTGTCACAGCCAATTTGCTCTGAATCTAATGGACCGATTAAGTTGATATTTGGTACACGTATGTTTTTCTGTGACCCAAACACGGACGTGTTACACTATGTTACGCGAAGTAACGAGCATATATTTTCATTAAAATTATCAACACAACTTGAAGTTTAAATTGGTCTGAAACGTCATTTATTTTATGAAATTAAATCCGACTCGAAGGACCAATGTTAGTGCGGAGAGCATTGAAAGAGTGGACAGTATTATTGGCAATGGTTTATTGCCGTGCTTATTACAAAATAAAACACTGTTTCGGACAATTAAAGATTAAATTAGACAGGAGAATCGTACGTCGCGGTGGAGTCCGCTGAAACGGGCGTCGGCCACGCGCCGCGCCTTATCTTGCCGATGACGCGTTGATCACGTCGCCTGCTCATGCAGACGGCGATGAAAGTGTCGGGTTTGTTTCCGAACAAGAGTTGTATAGTAACAAAAAGAATTTCGTGGCCTTCCTTAGCACTTAATCGTCCTTTCTTATAAACTGGACTCCTTTCATATAGACTCGGTCGGAACTTGTAACGACTGTTTCCAAACTGATTATATCAGTTTTGTACTCATTAAGATAGTTTTGTGTTTATTAAAATTGTACATTTTTTGTAAGTACTTCATTTGGTCTTTAATGTTACTGTGTAAATAGACAGTTTCATGGAATATATTATTAAAGACAACATAACATAAAATCACGCCTGTAACCGCCAAAGTGTTAGGCAGAAGTGTAGCTATAGTACACCCACATTTCGCCAGTTATGTTAGTCCCATGTAGTAGGGGGGCCGAGCTTATTATTATAGAATCTAATAATACCCACATCGAAAAAGTCTAAGCAACAAGTACGGTTTTGAACTTTTGAACGATTTTTAACCGACTTCAAACAATGGAGGAGGATCTCAGTTCGTCGGAATCTTTATTATTATTATTTTTTTATATATGTTCCCAGATTACTCGAAGACGCCTGGATAGGAAATTCTTTTTTTGTTTGAAAGGGTATACTTTCTAGTTGGTCCCATTGTCATCAGGTCAGGATCTGATGATGTGATCCTGGAGAAATCGATGGGAACTCTTCAAATATTATAGGCACATCTTTAGTGAGTTGGGTATTTCATACTCGTGCATCTGCTTCATTAGCACCATTTAGTGAAGTGGAACTGATGATGAATTTCACAGACGGCCACCGGAACTACTCAATAATATGTATTTCACGGGTTGCGATTCGATTAGGTACTTTAATAATGGTTGCTAAGCAATTTATGCTCGTCGCAATGCATATTATAATGGGGAAGTGGAACTGATGCTGAATTCGCCTTATGGTGAAGTCACCATCAGTGTGTGCCTTGGTGCGTTCAGCATTTTCAGGACCACGATACACTCTTACCCTTCTCGTATCAGGCCTAAATCCAAACTGGGACTCATCGCGAAATAAAATTTTATCCCATTGCTCCTCCTGGGTCCACGTCAAATGTTCCCTACACCATTCGTTTCAACGGGCGCGATTCCCATGGCCTATAGGTGGGCACCTAATTGGGCGTTGCGCTCGTAGGCCGTATTCATGCCACCTATTTCTCACGGTTTGGTGGCTAATAACAACACCGCCTGAGAATTGTAGCTTTAAACCTATCTCCCGGGTAGTTAACATTGGCTGACGACTTGCAGTCAATTGTGTGTATCGGTCCTGTCGAGCAGTTGTACTCCTTCCACGTCAGGACGTGCACCCAGGGGTGCTGCTCAGCAGGATCCCCTGCATAAACGTAACGCTGCCAAAGACGACCAATCACGCTCTTATTGACACCATAATACCGAGATATATGGGACTGATTTCTTCCCGCTTGTAGCATTCCTACAGCTCTCTGCACTTCATCAGCAGTCAAGTGGCGTCGCTTCATGACATAAAAAATGACTCGGCACTTAAATTATTCAAAAACTGTATATCTCAAAATGACACGAGTGAAATAAATCAAGCAAAGAAGACACATGAAAATGGTTAAAATAATTAGCTTTTATTTTAATGAAAACAAAACACAATCGAAAAGTTGCTATTTTTTAAATCAGAAATATAAGTTCCGAGAACAAAAAGATTGTATACCAATCTACTTTATTAAGAAAAAATAAAGTAAAAGTCCTGCAAATGATGCGTGTGTGTATTTTAATCAATACTCTATACCTATTCTCTACACTTTGTTTGTTATTAAGTTTTCTATTTATAAACCCCTTCCAGCATAACTTTGGAGGCTGATGATATATCGAAAGGGAATAAACAGTATCAAGAATACCCAGTAAATAAATCTCCTTGATAAAGTTACCCTTTTATAAAGCGGGATTTACATCAACAACATTAATTGCATGCATGGTAAAATTAATTTCACAATACAGAGCAACTTGTTTCGTGTAATAATTAGTGTCGTGAAATCTACAGTATCACCGAAATCATGGCCCCGTCAGCATCAAAGCTTTATTTATAGTATACAATATTATCGTACAAATGTGCTTTCGTGACACTCGTTTCACGATAGATCGATTTAATAGTGAAATTAGTTGCGCGACATTACTTTTATCATGAAAGTATTTAGATTTCATGAAATTAATGCATCAATCAATCTGCCTAGCCTTTTCCCAACTATGTTGGGGTCGGCTTCCAGTCTAACCGGATGCAGCTGAATACCAGTATTTCACATGGAGCGACTGCCTATCTGACCTCCACAACCCAGTTACTGGGTAATACGATACCCCTTGGTAAGACAACCCGTAACGACTATCAAAGATCCACGAATGACAGCCGGGACCAACGGCTTAACGTGCTTTCCGAGGCACGGAGGAATCTCGGTATGAAAAGATGGTCACCCATACACAGACCAACTCCGGCAAACGTAGCTTAACCTGATGGATCAACCCGTGCGGCTGTTATTGCTTAGCCACGAGCTCCTCTGAAATTAATGCGTGCATGATGAAATTAAAAGTTTACACGTAAAATTTTTAATTAAATTAATTTCAAGGAAATAATTTTATGTTACTAATTTCATAATGTAAATCCGGCTTCAGAATATGTTTGTTGTGTTTCATCACAAACTTACGTATGCATACGAAGCTACGGTAGCTTCGTATGCATACGATGCCACGATCACTGCCAAAACACTACTAGAAACCACGTTTGGCACAACTGTGGTGTGTTACAAGTATAATCTAATCGAGTATGTTTCATTTATTTCTTCTGCATTAGATGACGGTAGGGAAGTTCATGCAATATATACCGACTTTAAAAAGGCCTTCGATTTGGTTGATCACGACGTACTAGTTGCTAAATTAGAAAGTATGGGTGTTCATGGGTCGTTGCTGCGTTGGTGTGAATCGTATTTAAGAAATCGCTCACAATTGGTATATCTCAAGGGGTTTAGTTCCAAACGATGTTACATACACTCAGGGGTGCCTCAGGGGTCACACTTGGGGCCTCTATTTTTCTTGATTTTCATAAATGACTTGGGCTCCAAAATTAATTCGGAATATAAACTGTTTGCTGATGATTTAAAAATATATCGAACTATATACGACGAATCCCATATTACTCAGTTTCAGCTAGATTTAAACAACGTACATAATTGGTGCATACAAAATAAAATGTCATTAAATCAAAACAAATGTTACTTCATAAAATTTAGCAAAAAAAGGAAAATGTCTCAAAATTATTACTCGATTAATAATAGCCGACTCCAAGAAGTTGATACTATTAGAGACCTTGGTGTTTTAGTAGATAGTAGTTTAAGTTTTAGGAGTCATTATGACCATATGATTAGTCGGGCATCTAAGTTGTCGGGTTTCATCGTCAGGGAAATGAAAATTTTTAAAGAACCAATTCTCACTATTTCCATTTACAACAGCGTTATTCGGAGTATTTTGGAGTATTGTAGTACGGTATGGAACCCGTTCTATCAGGTGCACTCTGATCGGATAGAGCGCGTTCAAAAACGGTTCTTGTATCACTTATGTTACTCAGATAACAGATGCCGTAGTCTTAACTCGTATAACTCTAGGCTGAGTCATTATAAAATGAAATCTTTAAGCGCACGCAGAAAATCTTTAGGTTTTATGTTTCTGTTTAAATTAATAAATGGTTTAATAGATTCTCCCGAGCTTTTAGAAAAAGTGAAATTTAGCATCCCACGTAGTAGTAGCCGCTTAATTAACCGAAGGACATTCGTCCTGCCGCATTGTCGAACTAATATAGGTAATTTTTCACCTATTTGCCGCATGCTTTCTCTTGCGAACTCCTTTCGTGACGATATAGATGTCTTTGCTGGTTCTGTAGCCTCAGTTAGGACTAAACTCAGAGTCTTAATTGCATAATAGTTTTTTTCACATTTAATTTTTCTTTTCCTTAATTTTATAATAATTTTTATATAGTTTAACACTTTTCCATCATCTTTGGGAAAGTTCACAACTCGTTTTAAGTTTCGTTTAACTTTTTGTATATTTTTTTTTTAATTAGTAAGTGCTTAACATAAAATATGCATGCTAGATTCACATCTAGTAGATGTCAATCAGACCTATTGTGTTGTAACTACTTTATTGAATTTGTGATTGTACATCAGTTTTGTGAATTATTAATTAAAAAAAAAAATTAAAAAATAATAATATTGCTGGTTCATCTACCGAAATAACTGTTACATTTTTCACACTTAGGTACATGGCCATTAAATTAAAACATCACTGTACAGGCAGGGATATGAAGATCAAAGCGGCCAACGCTGACCGAGGTGTGTGACGTAATAAAATGGTGGTCTTAACAATGTTGAATCACTGCAAAAACTGCACTAAATCTGGCGCTATGGACGACTTTTCTGATGAAAACACCTTACCACCCTCACTCACCTTACTGATGAAATTTATAGCTTGATATGTAGCCGTGTATCAGTGATAGCAAACCAGTACCTACATATAAACACCATACTACGCTAGGCCAACTCAAGGTCCAAACGTGCGGTCAACTGTACCCACTCATTGTTCATTTGATAAAATGTAATCCTTTTCTAAAATACGCGAGTAAACTTCCATTCCCGACTATCCTTAAACCAAATAACGCCTGCAAAGTTTTGTGCGCACTTCTCTGTGCTATCTAATACACGATAGAGTTAGACTTGTATAAACAAATGGTGGGGACTTTGCAGCTGTATTTCAATTTCTTGAGTATCAAACCAACAGTGGAAAACATCATAGATAACTTTAAAACATAAAGCCTAAGACTTTTAAAACTAAATACTTTATGTGATTATCTTGGATCTTGACATCGGTGAAGGAAAAACAGCGTGAAGAAACCTGGACTTTATAGATGTTAGTACTTATAAGTCTGAAATCGCCAAACCGTCTTAAGCGAGTGTGTGATCAATGCTCATGCCTTCTCTGTATGAGAAGAGGCCGAAAAGAAAAAAAAATCCACATTCATCTTAACAAAACACGGATTAAAAAAAGGAACACGAATAATAAAAAATGAACGTAGAAAAGTATAAAAAAGCACACAAATTTATATTTAAAAAAAGAACCCCGGATTTCTCTTGGTTAGCGGATTTAATTATATAATATAATAATATGCTTTAATGCGAAGGAAGTCGGTACCTATATTTGACCTGAGCGTCCTACCCTATTGAATTCGAATTCGATAGTCCTGGACCGCCTAAACCGTATCGCACAAATACGTGACTTAGTTCAATAAAAATAATGAAGCATAATCAAACCGACAGCCTATATGGAAAACGGCGGCGGCGATCTCTCGCGTCCGAGCTTGGTCCAGGCCATGGTGCGGAGCGAGAGTGCATGGGAGGCCGTCACCTCCTTCTGCGAAGCGGTAATGCTCGCAAAGGAGGAGGCGGAACGCGTGAGGGAGAGGCAACCTCACGCCCTCAGTCGCCGCAGGAGACGCCCTGGGCGGCGGGAATCGATAGCCGATTCCCGGCCACCGTAGGCGCGGGCTTCCGGACGGTGAGTAGTGGGTAGCTCGCCGTCCGGTGAGGACCAGGCCCGGGTCGACGGCGCGTTGTGTTCCACGCGCGCCTCAAAGAGATGTCAGCAAAAGATGGGGTCCAATAGGGCCGATGCCGCTGGGGTCGCGGGTTGTTTGAAAAAGATACCGTGGCCCTGGCATAGGCAACTGAAGGAACACGGGTGGGTTTTAGTCAGTAAAAGTCTGACACGCCCTTCCGCTCCACCCAGAGCGGGAGAAGTTATTTGATGATTTCCCATCCACAAAAAAAAAAAAAAAAGCCTATATGGAAATGCTTTTTTGTATTATTAAATACGCTATAAACTAAGCGGTTAAGGAATTTAGTAAAGTAAAAAGGAAACTATTGTATTTGTATACAACGACCGCTGGATCACCCGACGTGAAGTCGGCGTAGGTAGGGTACTCGGGCTGATAGGCGAGGTACTCCAGCTGATGGGAACCGCCCGCCGCTGGTACCGCTGACAGGACTCAAGCAGCCAGCTGGATACCGTGCTCCCCTTGCCAGGAAAGCCAGAATAGTGGCTTAAACAATTCCCTACACGGAAAAAGGAAATACAAGCCAGGATTCATTTATATGGAGTAGTTGACATAAAAGATCTGAATTTACGTGTAACGGCTGACAAGACGTTCCCATCGGTGAAGCACCCCAAGCCGGTTCAGAGTCGTATACGAAAAAAGCGGGACACACCCGCACACCCTTTGTTATTATTTCAACATTTGACGATACACTGCGTATACAACTTATTTTTATAAAAGATACATTATCTGATTGAATGGAAGAAAAATCTGGGGCTGAAGGACACAAAACGTCAAAGCCGAGACAAAATTTTTCTATTCCGATTTCAAAGTTTATAAAAACATCGAGGAAGAAATACTATGCAGATCCTCTATGTGGTTTAGTTAAAAAGTATTTAATGAAAAATATCAAGGAACAGGTTTTGTAGAATGCGTAATTCTACAGCTGGTATTATTATTACGAATACCTACTGCTCCTTAAGGCGCAGATAAATTTCAATGGCCTTGAGTGGTTAGCTTGCGTGTTCTATGCTGAGCTCACGCAACACGTCGTAGCCAGTGATAGGACTCGCCCGTCAAGAAGCGCTATCCCAAATTAGACGCATTATTAATTTAATAAATATAAAACAAAAAGTATTTTAATAAAACACGTACACAAAAAGGAAAATAATTAAAGTATCTTTCAAATAGAGGTTTCCTAAAAATACGCTTGATAGATTTTGCTTGAATCTCAGTTTTTATCTTCGTTAGATATAACTTTACAAATTAATTAACTACAGTATGTAATATAAACATAATCTGAAAAATTCATAGATTAAGTTCTTAAGAAAAGGCTCTTAATTATCATATATTTTTTCCAAATCACAAACACTACTCATTTAGACGTGACCTTCAGTTTAAAATCAATAAAAATCGGTTATCGTCGCCTTAATATTGGAGTTCAACCGCTAAGGTATTTTTGTAATAACTGCGTATTAGGTATGTACTTATGTAGGTGCCTATAAGTACCTAATACTGACATTAAAATAAGCAAAGAAATATATATAAAAAAAAAAACTATAAGTCTAGGTTTCCTGGCAATGTTTTTCCTTCGTATTCGATTTTGTGGTAGAAAATACATATGAATTGGAAAAGTCACATTGGTATGTACTTGCCCAGTTTTGAACCCATAACTTAGTGCATGAGAGGCGAGGCATTGACCACTGGGCCATCACGACATATAAAGGGTGTCCGGTAATTAATGGATAACCTTGAAATAGCATATAATAGACCTTATGGCCGTTCTAAAAAAAATATCCCAAGTAGAAAAAAATACTGTGCATTTTCTAGTTACATTATTTACTGCCTATCTGTGCCGCATAGTCAACGTATAATATTATAACTGCAAATAAATAACCAATGGAATTCATTCATTTGTAGTCGTGTTGCAAAAGAATGTAGTTCTTAGGCAGTGGAAGATGGGGCATAACGGGGGCGTTAAGGAAATCTGACTATAAACGTGCGCGTGGGTACTCCTTGCGGGGCCCCACATCGCTGTCAATGCGGTGAAGGAGTCGACTGCCTCGGACACCATGGACTATCCTACAGCAAGAGCGCTGGTTGGATGGCAAGGCACGCCAGCATTAACGACATCATCCGTCGGGCTCTTGTCACCGCCGGGGTGCCAGCTGTTTTAGAACCCAATGGCATGACACGCGACGATGGCAAGAGGCCAGACGGCATGATCATAATGCCTTGGAAGTTGGGTAGGCCTTTGGTGTGCAACCTGTGTCGACACCCTTGCGCCATCCCATCTTCTTAGCACGGCGGGCTGTGCTGGGGCGTCTACTGCAGGAGCAGAAAATGTTGAAACTCTAGGGCCTTGGGGTCCGAGTGCTCATCGAGTATTTTGAGACATCGCCAAGCGGTTGGTCGACTCTTTACGGGACCAGAGGGCTGGCCTATTTTTAGCCCAAAGATCAGCATTGCCATCCAACGTGACAATGGGCACTTTTTCCATTGACAGCGATGCGGACGAATTTTTTGATGCCCTATGAGCTCTTCACCTTTTTATTTTTATGTTTTTTTACACACTTGTACATATTAATCATTTATTGTAATATTTTATCTTATTTACCTACAACTTGGTGTGTTTTTGGCACAATAATCAAGTAGGTAATGGACTTAAAAAACGTATTTTTTGTAACTCTCAGAAAACCCCATTATGCCCCGGGGTAGGGTCAGTATAGGCTACCTAAAATGGGCCAATACGGGGTAAGTCCATAATAACTATTTAGACTCGCTATGTAGGTAGATGTGTATTTGTGTTGTAGCACAGGCATTATGTGACCGACGCACGTCCATAACTACTCAAACCGCTGTAGATTTGAGGTGTAATGTTAGTGTCTTCACAATAGAGGCATAATACATCCTCATCTTCATTGGGTTTGGTTTTATGCTTCTTATTTTTTTAAGTCGATGATCGTTCGAATTAGAACACTTTTTGACCGCTTAATTTGTTCTAGTTAATTTTTATATAGGATCAAAGTACCCCATGCCACCCTGTATCCACGTCCCCGTCACGTCAAAAACCATAAGTGAAACACAAGTTTCAATCGGAGTAAATTCAGCATCGATAACTGAAGATTTTCACAAAAACAAATAAAATACATGACTTCTATCTTTACCTTCTTACAAATTTTAATATAACGTCATAAAATTAATGTCGTCATAAATGGACGCGTGCACTCTGACGTTCGGTCACTTCCGCACTCAGCGTTGATGCAAAATGGCCATTCGTTATTAAATACAGGACATCGTTAGCTTGTCTGTGTATGCGTAAATATGGGTGTCCCCGTCCTACCCTATCCCTGGTACGCCCCACCTTCCCCTACTACTTTTTTTATGTCAGCCTGCACTGTCCTCAAACTGCACTACCCACTGCTGCTGCACTGTGCTCAGCAAAGGCCTCCGCAAATCCTTCCAAGCTTCCTTTTCCAGGGTCACCTCAGGTACTACTTGGGATATATATATTTTGTATTTTTTTTATAATGGCCATAAGGTCTATTTTATGCTATGTCAAGGTTATCCATTATTTACCGAACAACCTGTATACAAGTACCTAAAAGATACATTTCAGCTGCCACAACATGCTTCAGCTCTATATCCGACTAGTCTTTTCTTGAACTTTCATTATATCCGACACGACCAGTTTGAAATCTACCCAACATCCAATCGGATCGAATGTCTAGGAATCATTTAATGGTTGAATAGAAAAGTCGAATATAAAATTGAATGAAGTGCAGTTCCATGTTCCTTGCTCCCGTTCGCGGCGAAGCCTCCAATCCAAGACACTTGATAATTGATTTTGTAACAGTCTCAATAGAATGATTTTATTAGTATTTATTCGGTAGTTGAATGAAGGAAAGGCGAGCTTAAATTCATTTGTCATTCCAATTCGAAGGCTCTTTCAAGACTCACGAATGGATGAACAATAAATAAAGAGCGTATCGCTTTCGGATAACTAAATTATTTTTGATATAAATTCACTTGAATAAATAATGTGATTCAAATATGTAAATGGAAACTTGAATAATGTCTGTCTGTAAATGAATGAATGAATGAATGAAATGCACCGACCCCAGCGTGGTTTGACCAGACTCGATTATTCGAATGAACCCAAAGATTCACACTAGCCCCTGTTGCCTCATGTTACATGGTGCAACAGGGATCATTGCATATCAAAGAGTAGACCGGGGGGCGCGATAATGGTAGGGAAGACAGGCCCTTATGATATGGATAGGGATTATCGCCTACCCGGTATGCACCGTTAAATAAGCTTTGGAATAGTGGAGAGACAGGTGACATAATTATGGATGGGCTCTTTTACGACGTCGCCGCCGGGTTGCTTCTATTCCAGCTTCCCCGGTGAATCTTTTGCCGGTTAAACTGCGATTTCGACTCTTTATGTCACTGCTATGCTGTATTACACGTTGTTGTTTCCAAATTCTTCGTCTGAGGTTTCACTGCTATCCGTTTCCGGTTTCTTGTAAATCTCATTTGCAGCCTTTTTAATCTTATTTCGTTCTTCAGCCATGTCCACCCAAAAGCTGTTTTCATTATTGAAGTAGATCATGTCTTGCTTTAGGTTGTCCTTCCATGTGTAAATAGGGCGACCGACTTTTTTGGTTTTAGCCTTGTACTTCATTGCGGCATGTAACAGATGCGGTTCGCGACGCCTGTGGACATGTGCGAGATAGCACATCCTGTGGTTCTTGATGCGTTTGGTTACAGTTTTTCCCTCTAGGATTTCATGCATTTTCTTTTGTCTTGGATTATTCCTTGCGTGGTTAATCAAGTCTCTCATGATAACTCTTTCATATCTTCTCAGTCTTGATCTGTTAGTTTTAGTGAGTGCTGATACTTTCAAACCGTGTGTCATACAAGGTACGATCACCATTTGATACATGAGTCTGGCTAATTTCCAGTCCATCTTTGAGTTTAATATGAATGGTACTAGAGATTTAGCGTTTCTAGTGGCCTGTTCACAACGTTTTTTTAATAGTGCTTTTCCTCCTTAAAGCAGATGTTATGTAGGTGCCTAGATATTTAATTTCATTAACTGTAGTTAACTTTATCCCATTAATGGATACGCAGGTCGTTTTCTGTGAGGCTATGGGATCCCTAATTAATATTTTTGTTTTTGTTTCATTTATTTGGAGACCGACACTAGCTAGTAGGGGTTTAATATGGAATACGATACCTTCTAGCCCTTTTAGGTCGTCAGTAATGAAGATAAGGTCGTCCGCGAATGATAGTACTAGGGGGAGATTGATTTCACGGTCTTGATCTAGTGTAATTAGTTGTGTTTCATCTTCGAGTGTTCTAAGGACATCATCCATTATCAATGTAAAGAGACGAGGGGATAGGGGGCAACCTTGTTTTACACCTTTCCCTTTAATGATCCAGCTGCTTTGCTGGCCATACCATTTGATGTATGTTCGTTCATTCATGCAAACCTTGATTATCCTGTTAGCTAGTGACTTGTTGGTCCTTTGTACTAAAATATCCCGCAGTGCGTTGAGGTCTACATTATCAAAAGCTTTTTCTATGTCGAGAGCGAGTACATAAATCCTTGTACCAGCCCGCCATTCTTCGTCCAATACCCTCTTGAGTGTAAAGATGTGATCATCTGTTGACCGATTGTTTAAAAAGGCAGCTTGGTAATTGCCCAATTCTTTTATTGTTTCGTCTAATTTTTTTAGTAAGTAGGAAGCATAAATTCTGTAACCTGTATTGCAAATCGATATGCGGCGATAGTCGTTAGAGTCTTTGGGATTATTATTTTTCGGAATTGGTACCTGCACTGTCTCTAACCAGGTGCCAGGTGCTTCGTTCTGGATCCAGGCTGTGTTCATATGTTTGGTGACCGCTTCCTGTAATATTCGGGGCATCGCTTTGTAAAGCTCGATCACCACTTGGTCTGTACCTGGAGCTGTCCCGTTTCTCATGTTGTTAATTATTCCCGTTACGTCATCCACAGTGGGTCCTATGTTTTGGGCGTCGGTTATTACCTTTTTTATGCTAATCGTTGGTATAGCTGGGCCCTCGGAATTTTTTAGGATTTTCTCCCATTTGGACATCGGAATGTATGCGTTTCTTTTACGTCGTTTTGTTTGTTGTTTATTTTTCCTGTAGAATAAGTACAGTACCTGCAAGCGTTTTGAAGGGTGTTTTTTCCCCAGTCCATTGAAGAAGGCCCTGCATGCTTTTTGCTCTTCTTGGTATTTAACTATTTGAAGTGTAGCCTGACATTCTTTTACATGATTACGTCTATTGTGGTTAACTGGTTGCTTTCTTTGTAAAAATTTAGCCTTTTGAAGGTTAGCAAGAGCTATTCGGTGGTCCCTGGAGTGAAACGACTGGAAGATCAGAGTTTCCTGAGCAGCCGCTTTTAATAGTCCAGTTATAGTATTCCATGGTATTTCGATGTTTATGTCCGTTGGATTGATTCCTATATTTCCTAGTTTTTTGATTATGCAATCTTGGTATTTTGTTTTGGTGGATTTGCTATTTAGAGCGGCGTAATAGCACTGTTTATAGTTGAACTGTTTGGCCTCGTCGATGGTTGTCTCCTTCGCATCTAGCGTTTGACTTTGTGCCTTATGTTTGGAGGTTTGATTTTTGTTTACTATTTGATTTGTTTTTAACTGCCCCCAGATTATTTTGTGGTCGGAGGTGCCCCTAGCGGCCCATTCCCCTTTAATAAATTGGAAGAGTTTTACTGTTGCCTGCGGCGTAATAATGTGATCTAATTGAGATTTCTGATTGCCCTTTGACCATGTTATCCGGCATGATGACCTAGCTTTTGTTGTTTCTATTTGCAGTTTTTCCCTGTTGGCTATGTCCATTAACATTTCCCCGTTGTAGTTGGAAAAGTCATGATGGAGATTTTGGTGAATGAGCCCTTTGCGTTGAAATCTTTGCATATCTTGTCGACCGATATGGGCGTTAAAGTCACCTAGTATTACTAGCATACATTTCCTTGGCTTTTGTCTAATCAGGTTTAATAACCCCGTAAAAGATCTAGTTGCTTTATAGGTGCAACTATTGACGTGAGAGTTGATTATATAAAGATGATCAGGCTTGTCACTTCCCATACCTACTATAAGAGTAAATGACATCGCATCGGTATCCTTTTTCTTGTTTTTTATAGCAATTTGGGCGTCTTTTCTGATTAAAATTGCAAGCCCCCGGTGTGCTTTACCCGCGGCTGCATATAAATGCCATTCGTAGTGTATGGAGTTGTAGGTTCCTTCATTCATCCCGGTTTCTTGAAGGCAGGCTACGTGGATGCCCCTATGTGTAAGTTCTAAGTCTATTTTATCTTTTTTGTCAGGTTTGGAAGCCCCGCGGACGTTCCAGGTTGCAATACGCAAGTCAGGGCAAATGTACTTAGTTGTGGTAGAGGGCGGGTTTCTGAGTATGGTGTATCCGGTGGCATCTGCGACTACATCCGATATTGGTGTACTTAGTGACAATACTACTTGTTCACTCTGTGTTAATGGCCTAGGTAATTGGGGGCTGTTGATTTGTAATCGGGATTCTGTGGAAAGTTCCTGCTCAACTCGTATGTTGTACTGGTTAGTGAAGCTTTCTGTCTGTTGTGGTGTTTTGGCGCTGTGTAAGTTCTGCGTTAGAATTTGTTGGTTACTCATGTACTGATTGTTGCCGATCGTAACCCAGCTATCATAGTGCTGGTCTTTAAAGAAGATGTGAATATTGACAGGCACTGGCTCGCCAGTGGGTGCATACACCAGAGTGTTCACGTTATTTGTGTGAACATGCACATTTACGAGGTAGAATTCGGATGCGGCGATTAACATATCTTCACCTCCCCAGAACGCGTCTTTAAACTGCTCGGTTATGTATTTTATTATCCGTTGTTCCTGAGAAAGATTGCTGTTAGGGAGAAAGTCATGAATATTATTCAAAAGTGCTAAATAAATTCTGTTGTCGACACGATTAACCGATACATAGTTTGCAAGATCTCGGCGCACGGCCATGTGGTCGAGTGTCAAACCCATTAAGTTATTTATTTGATGAGCAACAGCCCTAAATAAACAATTTCCGTCCCTTTTCATTGGTACTACAAATGCAGTCATTGTAAAATTGTTTTTGTTTAAATGTTTGCAGAATTAGTGAGGATAGCCAATACACCCTAACATGTGTTACAAGGACCTTGAATACTGACTGGAGTAAGATTTATGGGCCGTTTTGTCTTCATTTTCTGTAGAATGATTTAAGGGGTAGATTTTTTGTAGTGTGCAGCTGAATTGGAACTTGGCATTCAACAATAAAAAGAAGGTTCAGGTTGTATAATTGTGTGCATAACGGAGATTATTTTTACGTTATTTGTTCTACCAATGGCAGCACAAGAGCACGACATCAGCCGATTTTCACTCATGCCAAAATCGGCTGATGTCGTGCTCTTGTGCTGCCATTGGTAGAACAAATAACGTAAAGTATCTGGGAGTGCACATAGACGAGGGATTGCGATGGGACAAACAGCTTGATGCTCTAACTACTCGAACGATCCGTCTGATACACATATTTAAATCTCTGCGAGAATCGGCTGATTTCAATATTCTCAAGATGGTTTACCTCACCTTGTGCCAGTCAATCCTCGGATACTGCATAACCGTGTGGGGTGGAACAGCGAAGACCTTCATTCTGAGAGCAGAGAGAGCTCAAAGAGCTGTACTTAAGGTTATGTCCAGGAAACCGTTTAGATACCCCACAGCACAACTCTATTCTGACTGCAAAGTTCTGACGGTACGTCAACTGTTTGTCCTTCGATCTGTCCTCAGAGTACATGGCTGCCTACCTCTGCCCGACCCAGGGAAGCGAACATATGTCCCCGCTGGTGTACAGCATAAAACCTCGTTTGCTGAACATCAAAACTACGTGTTAAGTAAACACGTATATAAAATTATACAAAAGAAATTAAATATAATAAAGTTAAATAGATTCAACGTCAAATCTAAAATTACAGACTGGCTCTTACAACAGGACTACAATAACACTGAATCTTTACTGGCATACATCGCTTGACTAATCAATACTAAGTAGGAACACAAAACACTACACATAAACAAAATCCTCATAACACCAACACACACACACACACACAACACAACTAACATACACTCACTAACAGTTATACACACATCTCCCATTCACACACTCACTCTTCCTCAACACCTGCATCCTTGCTCAAATAAATAAATCTAAAATAACTTACTCAGCTGACTTACATTTTTGTTTTATGGTAGAATAACATCGACACTCGAAACCTAAGGTCCAACACTAATTTACTGTTCAGCTCGGTCGAATCACTGTCTCCTAAGATACAGGCCATCCCTAGTTTAGGAGACAGGATTTAATAATTGTTAATATAGACTATTATTTTTCTCCCTTTGTGTCTTAAGTCTTAGCATGTAACTAGTATACAACTATATGTCTATATCTTGGATCAATAAATTATTTATTATTATTATTATTATTATTTTTTATTTTTATTTACTTTATTGGGACATAAAACAGTTACACATTACATATAAGGTATGCCAGAGAATTTTAAAAAGTAGGTAAACATGTAATCCACAAAAATGTCCGCGAAATAATATCTAGTAACAAACAGTTATACAATTAAATTAAAACGTGCGCTAATATTACAGAAAAAGTATATACGTAGTCGTTAGTATTTAGACAATAATATTAGATGATTAAAGTAACTATTTTAAAGATTCTAAAGCCAATCTTTTAAACTTTACGTGAGTAAGCGCGAAAATATCCAATTCGATAAAGTGTGTGTTATACGTATCTACGATGCGCCGGAAAAGCGCTCGCGCACCAGCGTGAGTCCTGCACCTTGCAGTGTGGAACAGTTTTGTTTTGTTGAACTAATGACTAATTTATAGCATTCGATAAGTAAACTATTTGTTTGACTTTAGTTACTGGGGAATCCAGTTTACTACTATATTTACTCTTAATATCTAGTAATAATATGGAAGGATCTCACCAAATTTTCCTTGCTGGGGATGTCGCAGTCGTCCTTTGTGCAGAGTCAGGAACTTTTGCACTTTGCACACAACACCACTGAATTTATTACGCGACACAAAAAACAGCAAAGACACTATTCAATTTCGGCGGCCGATGCCAGAGTTTGTAACACGTGTTCGTATATTTGGTTGTGTATAGCGCACGCTGTTCTGTGTTGACGCGACCGCTCGCGAAGGCGTCCCAAACAGAACCTTGAATAATGTCTGTCTGTAAATGTTAATAAATTCGTTTAGTTATTCTTTGTCTTGTAGTATTTTAGTAGGTACAGACGCCAGCAGGTCAAGCTACCCGAAATTGTCTTTTCCGAAACAACCATGAACCTAATGCTTTGCTGAGAAAGTTGAAAACCTATTAAAGAATTTTTACAAATTGTAGCTTGATGTGCTGGCGTCTGTACAATGCTAGCTAAGTAGGTAGGGACTGACCGATCTTCAAATTATTATTTCAATTCTTGTCCTTGACATTATCCATGTAAATGTAGGCCTTGTATATTTCATTACATCTCGTTATCAACTAAAGTCTGATTTTTAATTAGGTAGACTAAAATGACATATGATAACATGAGTAAAATGTCAAAATGACACAAAAATTGGATTTGAGCTGTCATTTTAGTCTACCTAATTAAAAATCAGAGTTTAGGCAACAATAATTTAACTACGTAGGTCTTTTTTTACAGCTTTATTTTAAGTCAGAAAACGGATTTCATGACCAAATTGTTTTTTATAATTGTTGCGTCACCCCATGGGCCCAACGTCCATCAATTTAGAATACAAATTAAACCACATGCAAAGCTTCTCAAAAAATATAGTTAAAGGAGAATGAGCACTGAACTATGGGTTTCTGCCCTGAAGCCTAACATCCATAAGGTCATCTACCAATGGAAAGAACTTTTCTTCAAGTAGAACAATTGCTACACGACATTTGTCAATTGTTAGTCAGTTCGGAGTTAATGACCTAAATAGGTACTTGAACTAGGGCACCCAAGTTAAGGGATCCTTGGCACCCGATAGCTGTAAGATATACATCAATAGAAAGAGCTTTTCAAGGAGAATCTTCGCTACAAATACGACTTATACCAATTGTTAGTCAGTTCGGAGTTAATGACATAAAATCAATGGACAGTGCTTTTTAAGAGAAACATTTGTTACTAAAACGAATTTGAATGGGACGGCAACCCAACAAGACTTGGGATCAGAAAAAATAAAAGTAAAAAAATGAGCATAATCTAGTACTGATGTGGTGATTGTCAAACCATCGAGATTTCTGTACTATGTATAAGTTAAATGTTACTGTATTATATACATAAACCTTCGGGAATAAGTTCTCTAAATTATGGTGAAGACCTAGACACTAAAAGTAGTTTAGAAGAAGTAAGAAAACAACTTTGTTTTATAATTACAGATAGAAGAGAACATTTTGCCTATATACGTATACGTTTATACCTCTATAGCCAAAATGTAGTCAATAGATGTCATGATGTCTTCCTATCCTTTAGAGAATTCAAGCGTAATGTCTTTTTTTTTTGTTTTTTCTTAATAATAATGATGAAACATCATCATTATACAAAACATCATTATATTAACACAACAAAAACAACTTACTTGGTAAGGTCAAGGTACTTATGTAAGGTTACTTGTGACCAGAATTTAGTGTTAAGGTCACATTTAGGACAATTTAACACTGATCAAACTAATTATTTATTTATTTATTTAATTTGGCTCTTCAACAATGAGTACACTATTAAATATATTCCACATATTATATTCAACATTCCAAACTTAAGTTTACGTGCCCCATTACTTATAGAAAATCACTGCATGCACTGTATTTAGCGCGCAAACCACAAAAGAAACAATGAGAAAAAAAAAATATTACAACCAAGAAAAGAATTCAGACAAGTCGTTAGTAACAAACGTTCTTCTAATAGAGATATTTTCAAAGAAATGTATCTTAACAGTATTGGGAGATTCAGCAGGTTTAACATTATTTCCGACCGACTCTTGAAACATTGTTCCTAAAACGGCATACGAGTTTATGAGGCCATGTTTTAAATTGGACGATGATAGTCTTAGAAGATGATGTTTGCAAGGCACAGAAATAATGTAAGTGAATTAATTAACGAAATACCTGAAATTCAATAATGCTTAATAGGAGCTACAGAGCTCTTAATGTTAGTACATGTTTAGAACTGTCTGTAGCTCCTCACTGACGATAATTATAACAATCGTGAGAAGTCTTTATGACACAAAATATTCCCCTTGAAGAGATCGTTTCATTAGCATATAATTATCTTAACGATATTGGAGGATGCGGCAGGCTTAACGTTCTGTCCGGCTGACAGACTCTAAAAAACATTGTTACTAAAACGGCATCCAGGAGGCCAATATTTTAAAATGTCCATTTATAGGCTTAAAAGATGATGATGAATTTGATTAATTGACGACATACCAGTATTTCAATAATACTTAACTGCTCACATTTAGAGCTCTGTAGCTCCTTACTTACTAACAGTCAAGAGGTCTTTATAATAAGAAATATCCTCCTTGATGAGATCTTTCGTTTTGGTATATATCTTAACGCTATAGGTCTCCAGGTCTGGCTCCAGGTCATCACCCAATCTCCTTTAAACTTTCTTAAAACCGGAGTCACACGTCACTAAATGTAATTAAGCATAAATCGTACAGATTGCGTGTGTTTTTTTATACGACAACCGGTGTTATTTTTAATTTGTCTATCTGTGATGTCTTCTTTATTTACACCTTTTTAGTTGGCGTTTTTGTCATAGTCAGGTTTTAATTTTGAAATAAGTATCTTTTTTATTTCAGTTATTTTGACATTTATGTGTGTATGATCAATATATTTTCAAAAAGTTCTCCATAACTTAATTTTATAAATTCGCTCAAAGCCGCCTTGTTGCATTTTATATGATGTCATATCGACTCGTTCCTCTACAAAGGGAGTAAAGGCCATTTTGGCCAAATTTACTTTTTGATGCAGTCTTACTTAATTTTTTACGCTCTCTCAATCTGTTTGTTTAAAATTGCGCTACGGTGAAAAAAAATGGTTATTACTACCCAACATTTTGTTAAAGCTAAACATCACTTTTTTGCAAAACTGAGTCATAAAACACTTCTATTTTAGATTACCACAGTAAACTTGGTGTAACTACAGACAGACATTTTATCGAATGAAAAAGGGGGTAAAACAAATTAACAAAACAAATTGTGGTTTACGCCCTGCAAAAAAATATTGTGCCAACTCTTGATGAACCTAACAAAAGATGTATCTCACAAAGGTTACGGTAAGTAACATTTACGTCTCTATTCTAATGTTTAAAAACGTTCAAAGATTTAAACCCTTGTTGAAAATAGAAAACTAGATAGTTAAATAATTCGACGCTTTCAACTACAAAAGGTGTAACTCAAAATTCCATAGTTTGACAATGAGCAAAAAATAAAAAAAATAAAGTTTCTTAAATAATAACTCTTTTGCTTTTATATTTATAAAATTGAGTTCTAAGAAGAAAGTTCTTAAATTTTGGCGGTCTTTTGACCCATTTAATAACAATAATGTGCGAGAGTTATTAAATAGCCTGGTAACATACGTCTGAACTAAAAACCGGTACAGAACATTTTTTTTTTTTTGCAAAATATGTAAATACACCCTGTTATTAATACTAATGCAATGACTCTATGAGCAATTTAAATAATAAGGATGGATAATAATTTAATTAATTAGGATAGACTTTTAGGTATTTTTAATTAGGCTCGTGGTAAAGAGGGCTCGTGGCTAAGTCATAACAGCCGCACGGGTCGATCCATCAGTTTAAGCTACGCTTGCCAGAGTTGGTCCTCTGGCAAGCGTAGCTTAAACTGATGGATCGACCCGTGCGGCTGTTATGACTTAGCCACGAGCCCTCTTTACCACGAGCCTAATTAAAAATACCTAAAAGTCTATCCTAATTAATTAAATTATTATCCATCCTTATCATCTTTTTATACCGAGACTCCTCCGTGCCTCAGAAAGCACGTTAAGCCGTTGGTCCCGGCTGTCATTCGTGGATCATTGACAGTCGTTGCGGGACGTCAGAAGCCCGAGTCTGACAACCAGTCTTACCCAGGGGTATCGTATTACCCAGTAACTGGGTTGTGCAGGTCAGATAGGCAGTCGCTTCATGTAAAATTTTGGTATTCAGCTGCATCATCCGGTAAGACTGGAAGCCGACTCCAACATAGTTGAGAAAAGGCTAGGCAGATTGTTGTTTTAGGTATTTTAATAAAAATAATGATTAGTTGAGTAAACATTAAATGCAAAGTTATATGGGCCCTGTTTTTTTTTTTTTTTGTGGATGGGAAATCATCAAATAACTTCTACTTCTAACTAACTTCTAACTTCTAGGGCGTGTCAGACTTCTACTGACTAAAACCCACTCGTGTTCCTTCAGTTGCCTGTGCCAGGGCCACGGTAACTCTTTCGAACAACTCGCAACCCTGGCGGGCATCGGCCCTAGCGGACCCCTTCAGCTAGTGCTGACATCTCAAGTTGGGCCCTGGATATCATAACATTATTTTATTCAGACAGTTGTAAGCCATATTTTAAATCATTAAAGCTTTTAACATTTCCGTCAATGTACATTTACGAAATGATAGTATTTGTTAAAACAAACCGACGGCTTTTTGAAATTAGGCCCACCGCAAACTCACGTTTGAGAAAAAGGGAATCTAACATTCTCAGTGTTGGCCGCAGTCGACAGCTCTTTTCCGCAAAAGTATTTATCAAATGGCTCCAGTATTATACAATAAAATTCCCCGCGAAATATAGAATCCAAATTAAGTTATTTTTAAAAAACGACTGAAAACATTTTTAATTAATAAATGTTATTACTCAATCACTGAATTTATGGAGGATTACTGTTGACAACGATATTTTAAATTTTGACATAATTGTATTTGTATTTTTATTTTATGGTTTGACATTTTAATTATACCTACCGACATTTAAAAAAATCTATAATATTATATTTCATTGTTCTTGTGTGTAATATTTGTATGCTTGCGAGTAGAATGCAACGCGCTAACAATATCATTATACTGCCGTCGTAAGAAAAAAGGGCACAACTAACATTTAAAAAAAAAATCTACAAAAAATTGAGCAGATTAGCCTTTTTTTTCTGATTCTAAATATGTATGTAACTCAATTTTTTTTTAAATGTTAGTTGTGCCCTTTTTGCTAACGACGGCAGTATAGACCTAATATAAACTATGTAATATGTATATGTATTGTGACAAGTAAAATGATTTGATTTGATTTGATTTCACTATTTCATAATTGTGTCAGTTTTTAGATTTTATATGAAAAACATCTTTATTTTTCACAAGTACATTAATATTGTTCATTTAAAATTTAAAATCTATCATCATCATCTGCCTAGCCTTTTCCCAACTACGTTAGGGTTAGCTTCCAGTCTAACTGATGCAGCTGAATACCAGTATTTTACATGGAGAGACTGCCTATCTGATCTCCACAACCCAGTTACTGGGTAATACGATACCCCTTGGTAAGACTGTTTGTCAGACTATCGGGCTTCTGACGACCCGTAACGACTGTCAAAGAACTGGGACCAACGGCTTAACGTGATTTCAGAGGAACGGAGTTCTTAGTATGTAACGATGGTCACCCACCCACGGACCAACTGCGGCAAATGTAACTTAACCTGATCGACCACAAGGCCTACTTCACACAAAATTCAAAATCTATCATGATCATGAAATGGCGGATGAAATAAAATCAATACTAACGCCCAACTTATATGCCGCGACCTATATAATTATGAAAAATATAAACATTTTTACTTAGTCCGTAAATAAATGTGTTAAAAAACCTACGAAACAGTATTCTAGAGCCGTAAAATTCAAATTTGTACTAAAACCTCGTGATTCCTTTGGAATGAAACGTAATTGTAATTATTTCATATAAAGGAAAGATAAAGATAATTATTTACTTCTGTATCATAAATTACAATAATAAAAATATGTATTGTTCGTTAGCAATGATTTTATTTAATCCACCATTTCATGAACAATCAATTTTAAATGAACAAAATTAATATACCTGCTCAAAATAATAATATTGTTCATTTATAATCTGAAAAAACTAGCATAATTATGAAATAGTGAATAAAATATTATGACATCCAGGGCCCAACTTCCTTGACGGGACCTATAACTTACCATTTGTGATTCAATTATGTGCAGAACCTTACCAATATCAATTAATAAATAGATACCCGCCGTATTGCCATATTGATTTTTAAAACCGTTTATTTCATTTCTACTCAACTATTATTTATATTAATTAAAATACCTACAATCCATCCTCATTAATTATATCCATTATCCTTATTAATTTAATTATTTTATTAATACTTAGAATTGCTCATAGATTCATTGCATTACTATTAATTATAGGGTGTATCTACATATTTTGCAAAGAAAAATGGTATTTACAACTACAGAAATTACCCTTGTATGTGCATAACTGGTTTTTACTGCAGACGTTTGTTGCCAGACCATTTAATTATGGGTTGTATATACTTTTTAGGCTTTCATGAGTGTAACTCTATGCTAACTTCATTAATATCTCTCGTACATAATTGTAATTAAATGAGGCAAAAGACGGCCAAAATTTAAGAACTTCCTAGAACTCAATTTTATAAGTATAAAATTAAAAGAGTTATTTAAGAAAGTTTTCTTTTTTTTAGTATTTTGCTCATAGCCAAAAGTATAGGATTTGGAGTTACGCCGTTTGTAGCGTAATGCGTCGATATAGCCTATATCCCGCGGAGAACCACAAAATACGACGAGCAGCTTAGGAGTTATGAGGAAACTGATGAACAATACATACATAGCCTGATAAAAGTCATATCCTCTGGCTTTGCCGTAGTCGGCTAAAAATACTGTCCCACACGCATATTTCTTTATTAATTCTGTGCCCACATGTAACACTTTTTCATCTCCCACCTCTACATAGCATCATTTCGAGGCCATTCATTAAGTACAATTTACACCAGCAAACGTGACTGTAAGGCCGTTCTATCTCGGATAGCGTGAATGCGGCTCAAGTGGGTGCCACGTTTCATTAATCAGGCCAAGGGCTGATCCCATCCCGACTAATTGACGTGCTACTGATAGTCCAATAATGACTGCTTCGCCCCTACACCGAATCCCGTCTAATCTACTGGCCAATACATTATGCATTAAACCACTGTAATGAGTTTTATATGAGAATCGACGTTTAGTGATGTGGAAATGGCGTGGACAGTTTGAATAAAATGATTTTGCAATATTAATTTCTGGTATTTTAAAACGATACAGGTTAGGTACCGCCTAAGTGCTCTATTTTCTTTAGGTACAGAACTGTAATGAATTAATGAATATACAAGACTCTCTTCACTCTTTTTAACTCGATGCTGTAGGGACTACAGGTACCAATAATGCTAGCGGTGCAAAATGCAATGTTCCACGCGCGTTTAGCGGCCAGTCATTTTCCCGCGCCGTGTCAATAACTTGTGTTCTGGCTAACTAATGTTAGAAGCGTCATTGTGCTTGATATTCATGGTCATTTGAATAGAGATTATCCTGTACGCTGGAATTTCATTTACTCTTCTTCTCCAATCACAATCCTCATAAGGTCCCAACATTGGTGACTCGGACGTGATCTTAGGGACGTGGTTGTTGAGAAATAAGATGGACAAACAGTGCACAAAAAGTTTTAGTCTGTGCACGCGTGGAATATGATTCCCTGCCGACTTGGGACCTATCGGCAGGAATATCAAGGGTTCCAACTTGAGTTAACCACCACCACCACCGGTAGCTAAAAGTGTCCAGCATCAATGTTACTGACAGGATTCCGATGTTTCGGACCAACATGCCTCGGAAGTTCGAGTCCGCAATGGAACCACAGAAGCAAGGGGATACAGCTTTTCATTTGGTAAATGATAGCAAGGCTTACCAAAGATGCTTTACAACAGTTTCCACCCTCTTTTTTCTTCAAACAAGACTCCCACGGGCAGGCAAATAAAATGATAGATCGTTAAGGACAGCATAGTTTACTAATGAATCGATGTTTAAACGACTACCAGAAAATAAACATTTCGACCAAGAACTAGAATATTTCGAATATACCTACAACACTTAAAAGGAAAAATAAAGAGAGAAGCAAATCATTAAAAGCTACGGAAACTAAATTTCATGCATGACTATTAGGCGATTTTCAAATAGTTTTAACGCAAAACAACAAATATAAATTTTCGTAGAAGTAAAGGATGACATCCCAGTTAGCCTTTCGTACCGATAGGTAATTACAGAAGCAATTATACAGCCATCGTGTCTCGCGTAGATCTACGGTCACGGCATACAAAGGGTTAATCCAAATTCATTTGATATAAAACATACTTTTAACCTTATTCCAACCTCTGTACAACATGTTTGCATTAAACTGATTTGATTTGATTTTGGTGAAATTCACCCTTAGAAGAGAGAAAATCCAAACACTTCCAGTATCTATTTATACAGTGACATCTTCGTCGAAGCATTGTGAAATATTTGTCGCGTGGGTGTTCTCAGAATAGAGAATGGAGAAGCTTGATTAATGTTCCCGAACGACAAGGAAATTCGGCCTAAATCAATTCTCAACAGTTTTATTGATAACTCCCTCGATTCCATTAAATTATAATTGTTGTTTTACATTGTTGAGATCGGAATAAGTTTGCCAAACGTCTTGCTTTTAATTGCTTATGAATAATTTATAATTGTGTACGTTGGTTAATGTTATTACGTAAGTCAACATGTTGTTGTACTTAGTTGACAGAATTGGTATTCTGATATGTTTTTTTCAACCTTTCAGTATTTTATATAACACCTTTTCTTCTTCGATATTGATATTTTTTTATTTCATATAAGTCATCATAATCATCTGTCTAGCCATTTCCCAATTATGTTGGGGTCGGCTTCTAGTCCAACGAGATGCAGCTGAATACCAGTATTTTACATGGAGTGACTGCCATCTGACCTCCAGAACTCAGTTACTGGGTAATACGATACTCCTTGGTAAGACTGGTTGTCCGAGTTTCGGCTTCTGATGATCCGTAACGACTGTCAAAGATCCACGAATGACAGCCAGGACGTGCTTTCCGAGGCACGGAGGAGTCTCGGTATGTAAAGATGATGACCCTTTCAAGGAACAACCGCGGCAAGCGTAGCTTTACCTGATCGATCGACGCGCTCCTCAGTCCCAGTTTCATATAAGTCCAGTGTAATATAATTGTTACCAGCAGCATTGAACGTATCTGATGAAGCAGCCCATCTATTAGTAGCCTTATTATTAGTATAGGCAACAGCCGTATGTTCTTATCGCCATTGGTTTCATCAATAACTTACTTACAAACCATTGGTTTAACTAACCCACAAGCCATAACATCTAAGTGAAAACCATAAAACTTAACTATAAACAATGTAATAATAGCTTTTTAACTGCATTAAGGCTTTACGATCTACTTCACTTCAGGCCTACTCATTTTGTTCATACAATTTACACTAACACTTTAATAAAATATTAGGCTAAGCCCGTATTAAAAATTGATGTGGCTTTTCAACGTGACCGTTTTACGCTCTAATATGAATATGAAAGTTTTTGTGTTACCCACTTGCTTAGTAACAGCGATTTCGATACATTAAAAATATTAAAGATTGAGTGTTACGTTAGAATTAATTTTTTCCATATAAAGTTTTCTCCAAACTGGTCGGAATTGTGGTTTTGGTGGACTAAATTAAAGACTCATTGAAATTAAAAATTACCTATAAATCAAATATTTTTCTGATTGCATTCTGCATATTTATACGAAAACTGTTTTCTGACTGAGAAACTGACGTGAACACACACTTAGTTACTCTGATTTCCTGGTTTCATTCTGCACACTTATTTACGATTACATAGCCTACTGACCCAACCCGTAAGCTATGTAAACCGAACATGTCTCCCTATTATGCATAAAGAGAATTCAGATAAAAACGACATCGTTACTGAGTTGATAACAAATGCTATCGCCGAGAAATATTACGCCAATATTACAGGAACCATTACCTGGGACGGGAAGCAGGAGAGCAGGCAAAACGAATCGTGTGAAATGTTGGTTCTATGCCTATAAGTGCTCATGTAATAGAAAATAGACTCAAAGAGGAAGGTTATAGAGTTGGAAGTTGGTTGTTAGATGTGGGGATTCGACGGTATTTAACACGTATCACGCATTTGGATTGCCGCCTCTGCCCAGGTGGAAGCAGCGTGATCGATTGCCTCTTTGTCGTTTAAGGCTGATATAACGGGAAACATTTCTTCTCTGTTATCATCGCCCTTTGCCTTCCCACTGTGGTATTTATATTGATGAATTGCAACCGTAGTGTACTGACACGACAGAATGTTTTATTTCTGTTTGCGTTTTTATATTGCTATATGTAACTACAGCTTTGATCGTGTGACGGATGCTTTATTCCTATGGTACAAATTTTGACTTTCCTCTCTAAATCAATGTACTCTATTTTTATCCCTTACATTAGGCCCCTATTCGTGATTTTTGCGTTGAACGGCTAACGTTGGCGTTCTTATTCATAGAAACTGAAAGACTTCGACAACTTTGACTTATCGAGTGGTGGAGAATAGTTATTAGTTATAGTTCATACCGGCCTCGCTTTTCACAATTTTTCTTATCTATTTATATAAAGACAAAATTCCGAAGCAAGTTTTTGATAAAATGCAATCAATCTGCCTAGCCTTTTCCCAACTATGTTGGGGTCGGCTTCCAGTCTAACCGGATGCAGCTGAATACCAGTATTTTACATGAAGCGACTGCCTATCTGACCTCCACAACCCAGTTACTGGGTAATACGATACCCCTTGGTAAGACTGGTTATCAGATTTTCGGGCTTCTGACGACCCGTAACGACTGTCAAAGAACCCCGAATGACAGCCGGGACCAACGGCTTAACGTGCTTTCCGCGGCACGGAGGAGTCTCGGTATGAAAAGATGGTCACCCATCCACAGACCAACCCCGGCAAGCATAGCTTAACCTGATGGATCGACCCGTGCGGCTGTTATTACATAGCCACGAGCTCGTCTTTTTGATAAAATGCGCGACAGCATTTTTTTGGCCTTGTGGACTGAACTAAAAATATAATAATATCTTTTTAATAGTGGTTTAGTCCATAGTGGCCTCAGAATTTTGAAATATGTAGGTAAAAAAGAGAATATCTATAAAAAAAAGTCCATTTAAAACCCTAAAACTACTTGACACGCTCAGAATTAACTGCAAATTTCTCTTTACTAAAGATTCATATTATAATGTAAAATTTATACCTGAATAAACGTTAGTTCATAAGAAATTTAAATTTCATACATTAAACAATACCTATATGAATATGAACAACTTTCACTATAGGACCAAAAATCGGCTGTTTCATACATTTTGGTATTGAACTTTTATATGAAACAGCTGATTTTTTTTTTCGTGATTTCAAGGTTTGTCCCATAGTGAAATTTGTTCATATCCCCCATGTGAAAATTTGCGCACTGCTTAAAAAATTACTCAAAATAAGCATAATCGCAACTGCAAAATTGCTTCATAATGTGATGCGTCGTCGTGCTTCAATATACCTAATCTGTCAAAATGCAATTTTGTGATAGGCCTCTTATACTCTTATACATATATAACTAATTTAGAGATTTTCATGGACATGTCATTAATGATACTAAAGCCTAACTAACTCCTTGGCTCGGACCAGTCTTCATAAAGTTGTATCTAATCTGCTATGGGCAGAATGTTAATATCTCAGATCAGTTTTACATATAGCATGCTCAACGTTCTGACGATAACATGCAATTCAATCCGCCACATTCGTCACATATTGAACGTAATCAGTCAACTATGCGATCGTAAACCTCATTTTATTGCAGTTAATCGTTAATTTAATCAGACTATTATCATAAATAGCCAAGTTTTGTTCCAATACTTGTTTTATTAGTTTCACGTTTTATTAAGCTATTCTTTTTAATAGTTTTCCATTATCACAAATACTTCTAGGATAAAAAATGCACCTAAAAATTATCGGTTCTAAATTGTTCGTGAAGTACAGAAGACAGTTTCTGTATTCCAAACAATTTTAAATCCAACTAAGTTCACTAAATGAAATCTTTTCTCTTTCTTACCTTTCCCCGCAAATATCATCCACTTCCTTGTTCCAAAAAATAACATTTCTCGCCAATCCACAGAATTAGCGATGCGAGGTACCCTTAAAAGCTGAACACATTACGCACAGACCCTCGCTTTACTCATTTGTAGCAACGAAACCATGATGAGGTCGTCCGAACTGGTTCACCACTCCCCCCTCACCACTCTCCTCAAGCAGTATGGCCGTTTCCTCATCCCCGACTTTAATGGACATCATTTGGTAAATCACTGGTATTCCCTTTAATTACGCATTCCAATCTTTCTTTTAAACTTCGCTCGTATTTTTGCCGGTCAACCTGTAAAGTATTCTCGTCCAGAAAGTTTGGAATCACGATTTGTGTGAGCCAAACTCGGAAGTAGGTCCTTTATTTTTAAAATGCGACAAAAATAGTTACTTATTCCTGAGGGCAAAGATAAATCTTCCAAGTCAAACTTCGGAACAATAATATCAATTAAGGAACAAAATATTGTTATATGATTTGAGAGATCTTCGTTAGTTTTAAATGGGTTTTCGCAAAGCACCTAACGCCTGATTCAGCGAACTTGGGCTCTCAGCTATCGAACCAAACTGTACTCTCCTATATAAATAAGTTGTGCCTCGGAGCAATGCCACAGAAACCGGCTGTTGACGAACTTAAATTGTGTTTCCGAATCGACTGGGTGTTTGCTTTCGAGATGAGACCCGAAATAGAAAAGATATTTCCAAAAATATTTGTTAAAATAAATTTTGTTTGGAGAGAATTATTCACGTTTGTCCACGAACCGTTTTTAATTGGTTTCTTTGAAAATTTGTTATTTGGGAACTAGATCATGAAAAATATACCTTTGTACTATTTGTGTTTGATTCAACAAAAGTCCTGTACCTTCATATGGACACTAGAAACATCCCAGTAAAGCGCCTTATAAATTCCGTCGGTACACTGAACTGGTTCACAACATGAATGTAAGGATTACGCCCAAAATAAACACGAGGAAACTGGAATAACGTGACGTGAAATGAAGGACGTAAAAACTGAAAAGCGTCCACCCATTGTTTCGGAGCTGACCGTGTTACACGTTGTTATTATTTAGGCTACGCCGCATTAAACATCAGAAAGTTACCCGTTATAACCTTTAGGCGAGTATTCCGAAAATAAAGAATGTCAACGCTTCGGCCCGGGTCTCTTGAATATGTTAGGTGAAACGTAAAATGAAATTATTTAGATACTTCCACACCTCACATTCAGATTCTTTGGGCCTTATCTCAGGGCTTTTGTATGCGGGTATACCCGTTTTGCGTTTTGGAAATTAACTTCGAGAAATTGTGTGGACGTTATAAATCTGGAGAGGTATTTTCGGTCCGGTAATTAAGTATTTTAGGCAAATAATTTTCAATTTATTTTACTAAAAGTTTTTGAGCGTATCTAACGACCTATTCGTGTCATTTAAGGCAGACAGTCTCAAATGATACGTAAAAGAAAATGTAGTAATAACACACTGATACATGAAAGAGTAGCTCGTGGCTAAGTAATAACAGCCACACGGGTCGATCCATCAGGTTAAGCTACGCTTGCCGGGATTGGTCTGTGGATGGGTGACCATCTTTTCATACCGAGACTCCTCCATGCCTCGGAAAGCACGTTCAGCCGTTGGTCTCAGCTGTCATTCGTGGATCTCTGACGGTCGTTTCGGGTTGTTAGAAGCCCGAAAGTCTGACAACCAGTCTTACCAAGGGGTATCGTATTACCCAGTTACTGGGTTGTGGGGGTCAGATAGGCAGTCGCTCTATGTAAAATACTGGTATTCAGCTGAATCCGGTGAGACTGGAAGCCGACCCCAACATAGTTGGGAAAAGGCTAAGCAGATTAATTGATTGATTGACATGAAAGAGTAGTACTATGATACTATTTTTTTTTTTTTAATTTTGGTCGATTTGGTGAGCCTTCAGAAAAGCTCAACGAGAATCGATTACATCAAACTGATAATGAACCACTGAGCATCATCTACTTGTGCGATGGATAATAATGAACCACGGTCAGATGCCAGAAGACAATATAACAGCTGTTCCTTATGTCCAAATCTTATAAACTTAAAATTAAGCCAAGTATAAAACGAACAGAGGAAAAGCAAAAAGTTTGAATACAAGTAGCACTTGCATACAATTTCGTTATACGCAGTAAGCGGGGCAATATAAGGCGACATCTCACCACTAAACTATTGCTCAGTGCCCAGCAGTAAGGCAGTAACAAGCTGTTGATAAATTAAGTTGTCGACTCGACAACAGGGTGGGACTCGAAATTGCTCGATGCGGTTCTTGAGAGAGACTGCGCTTTTTATGGTTTATTTTATAACGCTTTTGTTGAGTATTTTTGGTTGTAATACGTACTACGCATAGTTAAGTAGTTGAGCCATCTTCAAAGTGGCTCTTTGCTCCTTACAGTGAGCCTTTTTAATTGCTTAATCTATTTTATTGCTAACTAGCTTTTGCCCGCGGCTTCGCCCGCGTGGTTATCGGAAAATATATTTCGGGAACGTACTGCCGGGATTAAAAATAGCCTATGTGTTAATCCAGGTTATCTAACTAATAATAATAAATTTATCTGTGTCCCAAAGGGGATGTTTCAAAATGGGCCAGGTTTGTGTACACTACATCAAAAAAAAAAAAAATCCGTTGCATTCGGGAAAAATACAGATAATTCATTTAAATTTATACTTTTGTGGTAGGGAATTGATATTTATCAATTATTTTTATTGACATTCAACATGGCGTCTCTCCGATTTAGTTACTCTGTGAATAAATACAATGACAGTAAACCATAGACCGACCATTGACCATAGAAAGAGGACTATCAGCTGTCACTACAGTGTCACTTCAGTTCTCTTCTTGAGTATTAAATATGTCAAACGTCATTAATCAATCGAAATGATAGCTTAGCCTTTCATCTAAATCCATTTGATTGTTTTTGAGCCAATCCGGAACATACATCCAGTGTCTGTGTTGTGTGTTTAGTTCAGTTTGTGATCTTCCTGTGCGAGTTACAATAAATAGTTTTTCTTTCTTTCAGACGAACAGATAAAAATTCTAAAAACTACATTTTCGGCATCAGGCTCGTCCACACCTCGTAGTTTTTTTTTTTTTTTTTTCAAAAATATTCACTGTATAGTTTGGACCTCGTTACTATTTTATTATTATGTAGGTATAAATATATGGATACACTAGCTGTTACCCGCGACTTCGTCTGCGATCAAAGACGAATAGTAGCCTAGGTCATGATCTACGTAAGTGCCAAATTTCATCCAAATCCGTAGCGTGAAAGCGTAATCAACAAACAAACAAACACTTTCGCATTTATTTCATTTATTTAGTTAGCATAGTTAGGAAGATGAAAAACCGGTCTATCGAAACTCTAGACTCACAAAATGTAATAACATAATTCAATCATGATTCGAAACACACGTGGCGCCATATATTATCATAAAGAAGGTTATTGTTGTTTTCCTCGGGAACAGTAATTTTTCCGGGATGAAAGGTACGCTGTGTCCGTGTCTGTATACCTGACAACGTATATGCAAAATTTCAGGATGATCGATTTAGTGGTTTAGGTTTGAAAAGGTAACAAACAAACAAACTTACTTTCGCTTTTATAATATTAAAAAGTTAGGATGTAGATGGCATAGCTGGAGTTGCATAAAGGCTCCTGCTGACAAGCGCGACGCGACGGTGTGACGTGATTCTAGTAGAAAGATTTCCATGAAGTTTCAATGAAAATTGTTCAATTAAAGTAGCGTCGCGCCTTTCTGCAGACCAAACATAGCGAGAGCCTTAAACAAGCTATTTAGACTTTCAAATGCCCTTGTCTACAGGACGACATCTTATACCTTTTTTTTGCGTGGAGAAATGCTAGTGCATATACTGCACTACCACGAGGAGATGCAGTCATGTGGAACTCCAACCCACTTAAACTCCACGGTGTCCTCCTCTGCTGCTTATGGCAGGAACACGGGCACACGTTAGCACTCATCTGTCCGTCACCAGACTCTCCTCTGGGGAGTACGTCCCATCACCGGCGCACCAGAACACATTGCACGCCGTGACCACCCCAGGGACTTAACCAACACATGGGCGCTAGACGACCCCGTGTCTAGGCACCCTTGGTCTCCTTGCGACCGGTCAGGTCAGTGGCCCGGCCGCCTACACCTTTTCAGCTGCAAAGGGTAGGGAGAGCGGCCAACGCCATACCGACACCGCTCCTCCCCTGCGGCGCCACCGCGTCCGCCATCAGACGTTGGCGACCCCGTCAAGGCAACGGAAGGCAGGAAGAGTGGCGCACCGCAATACCGGCATTCCTCTCCCGCCGCGGCCTCCAACCCTCAGCCGAGAAGCCTTCCATACGACATTTCAGCCCGCCTCAGTTGCGATGTCGCCCAAGCGGCAATGAAACCTATTTGTTGGCCGCTACGTCGTCGGCTTACCGGCAAAAGCCCTAACGAGCAGCCCCGCCTCGGGTTCCTCTTCGTTTCACCGTGGGTGGAGGAACGAGCCACGGCTACTGAGAAAAGAGAATATTTTTATACCTTGTCGTTTAGTTATTTATGACACATTGCCTATCTAACATAGCATTTCCTGTTTATATTCATATTACTACTACGAACAATGATTATCAAAAAAATTGCGGCAAACACATCAACTAGGACTGCCTTATCTTCGCTATTAAACATGGTAACCGTCCGAAGATTTTAAATGGGAAAAGCACAGCTAATGTGTCCGCCATAATGTTTACGCCATTTCCCTAACACCGGCCCTGTATTCTATGTCCCCAGTCGTTCACGATTTTCTTTGGTTCTATTCTTTCTCTACTGGCGAGCACTTACAAAAATTACAATTACTCCAATGAAAAGAAGATTTTATATTGCCTCAGCGTTATTGTTGTTTACCCCTGCTCCTTTCATAAATGATATTGTATTTTCTTGTCTATAGTATTTTAGGTATAGAACCTCTGAGTATGTGACCAGGTACAAAGTTTTGAAAAGTGGTATTAATGTTAAAACACTCCACGTGATATTTATGAAGATAATGCTGGTCACTCTAGTAAAAATAAAACCGGCCAAGTGCGTGTTGGTCTACGCACAATGAAGGGCTCCGTAGTTACGACGAATTTATCCCAAGAACTAACTTAACACTGTACTTGAAAAACATAGTCTCCCATACATTCCAACTGCAAATGTAAGTTTGTACGCACAATATTGAGAGATTTGCCATGTTATTTTAAGACCATAGACTTCTTATAAGTTTCTATTGTAATCTATACCTGGGTATAGAACTATTTTCTGTATTTTTTTTTCAAAATTTTAGGGTCAGTTGTTTCGGAGATAAGGGGGGCAATGGTCAATTTTTGTCTATTTTCTTAAATAACTTTAAAACAATTGATTTTAAAATTATAAAAAATATATATATTTGAGATTCTTACCGCAAATTGTACCGTGTGACGTATGAAATGAAAGGCTCATTTCATACGTCACACGGTACAATTTGCAAAACTCCTTTTTTAATTTTCTTATTTGCCCCTAAAATTGACCCTCATATTCAAAATTGATTTATTTAGGTTACACGTCCGGATTAAGGTCACAGAAATTCATACGTGTACCAAATTTCAACTTAATCAGTCCATCAGTTTCGGAGCAAATTGGCTGTGACAGACAGACAGACAGACACACGAGTGATCCTATAAGGGTTCCGTTTTCCTTTTGAGGTACGGAACCCTAAAAACAGGCCTAATGCGTGTCGGACCACGCACAATGAAGAGTTCCGTAGGTGAAAAGAATTTATCCCAAAAACAAACAACATTGTAGTTGAAAAACATGTTCTCTCATACATTGATCCACGGCCAATTCTCCAAGTGCAAATGTTAGTAATCGCAAAAAAAATTTTTTTTTTAACCATAAATTAACGATTTTCAGATTTTTTCATAAGTACCTAAAGGAAAAGGGAGACCTTGCTTCTACAAAATTACATGATTCTGGTCAACGGGAAGTACCCTATATGTTTTGATATATATTTGTGAGTGATATTATTTTCAACTTGACACCTCGAAGCGTTTCTGAGCAAAGGGTCTTGACAGACTGACAGACGGACGACAAACTGATCCTTTATGGGTTCCATTTTTTCCTTTTGAGGTATGAAACCCTAAAACTGCAAAAGTAGAAGTTGAAAATACTTAATAGAAGTGCGAGAGCACCCTTGAATTTGAATAACTTTATAGGGCCACTCAAAGTTCCTGAAAATCTTCAACCCATGATAAATTCGACCCGTACCAAAGGACCAGAAGAAAACCAAACATAGCAGCATCATTTGTCCGAATTAAAAGTTGTTGCTAAAAGCAACCTCAACGATACTCAGATTCACATCGACGCGACGCTTGAAAGGCAGGAATTACTAAGCGTCATGTTAGGTGATATTTAGTTATAATATATTGAGAAAGATAATAATCAGTTTATTAAGCATTTAAACTGCATTTAAAGTTCGTTGGAATCAAGTAGTTATGACTAATAGGCGATTTTTTACGATATTTTTTGCATTATAAAAAAAATTTTAAAACGCTCTAGTCTAAAGTTGCCAACATGTAGTTTGGTAAATATTGCCTTTCAAGCGTCGATATGTGCTTTCACTCCATATACTACAACGAGACGAGTCAACAAGAATACTAAACAATCAATCTGCCTAGCCTTTTCCCAACTATGTTGGGGTCCGTTTCCAGTCTAACCTGATGCAGCTGAATACAAGTATTTTACATGGAGCGACTGCCCATCTGACCTCCACAACCTAGTTACGGGGTAATAGACCTTGGTAAGATTGGTTGTCAGTATTTCGGGCTTCTGACGACCCGTAACGACAGTCAAAGATCCCCGAATGACAGCCTGGACCAACGGCTTAACGTGGTTTCCGAGGCACGGATGAGTCTCGGTATGTAAAGATGATCACCCATCCACGGACCAACCCCGGCAAGCGTAGCATAATCTGTTGGTTCGACCTGTGCGGCTGTTATTACTTAGCCACGAGCTCAACAAGAATACTAAAGAGCAACTACAATTTCTTAGTAACGTCTTTAGAAAAAAACTTCATGATTGACTTCAGCATTATTATATAAAAAAATATCTAAAGCAAAAAAAAAATCATCCGAGCAGAAAGTTACAAATAAATCTTGCTTTGTAGAATGGCATATTTTATAATTAAGTACAAGGGAGTTTATTCTGAGCCCGAGGCGTTTGCCCGTATTTCCTTTAATACTGTCTGTTGCAGAAAAACTCACTGTTAAACAAAGAAAATTGAATAATGATAGTATAAGATAATGATAAAAAAAAAAAATGTTTCTGTTACTTTGTGACGTAAGCATGTTTTATCAAAGAGAATTTTATGTATTTTTTTTTCTGTTATTTTTATTTTATTACAAATGATGATACTTTTATTGGTACGGTTACATCCTATAGTCTGTTCCAAAGTATCTGATGAAGATGTAAACATATACGAGTATCACCACCGTTTCCAACAATTTTTGCTTGGTAACATTATTAAATTTTAATTGGAAATCATCGACGTAAATTGAAGTTATAAAGTTTTTCTCAATTGTCAACTGATAAACATCCTTTAATAGTGTTATTGTTAAATAAAACCGGTCAAGGACGAATCGGACTCGCGCACCGAGGGTTCCGTACCATCATATATTCAAAAAAACTGTGCTATTTAGAGACATCGTTTTATTTTTCCTGTAATCTATACATAAACTTCTATCAAACAGAATAATGTCAGATTTTTCTCTATGCAAACTTCGGAGATAAGGGGGAGCGGTGTCTTTGTTACATTTTTCATTAAAAGTCGAAAACTATGCGGCCTAAAACAAAAAGCAAAAATGTTTGAGAATGTGCAAACAGCGTTCTTTCATATGATACCCCACATGTCCTAGTAGCCCTACTTCGAATTTTTAAGACTCCCTTTCAGTCCCTGTTGCAAAAATATATATTTGCAAAATATTTGGGCAAACGTCATCTTTAACTGTTCCTTTCAAGTTGATAGCATTAGTGGTGCTTGAGATATCCAGCTGTGACAGACAGACAGTTAGGGTTCCTTTTTACCATTTTGGTACGGAACCCTAAAAATGACAATAAACATAAATTCGGGGTTTTTTAAGGTTAAATTACTACTAAATGACAAGATTTTTTTTTAAACTAATTTATGTATCTCATTATACATCTCTTCATATTTGTATAGAATATAAATTGAAAAATGTTATTAATTATCAAAATAAAAGCTTATTTTGAACTCATATTTTTGAGATTTTATTGGAAGACTGAATTTCGGAATGAAACTATGAATCAACAATGAGTCGTGGAAGACTGGAAAGAATATGTGGAAAAAAGGAAGATACCGTTTTTGTTTTAGTATGAAACAGAAAAGTAATTGTAATTCATTTAGTACCTCAAAATAAAAATATTGTCTTCACCTAATTTTGACAAAACAAAACATGATATTTATTTGGTATTGAGGCTGGAATAACTTAAAAAAACACACACTCTTTGTAAGTGAAGTTCAGGCAAATAAAAGTCAAGCAAAAAAATACATTTAATTATTATAACGAAAATTTAAAATTTCAAAGGGGAACGCCTAAAGAATGCCTGAAATGGACAGAAACTACTAATAGTCCTTAACTCTATTTAGAATAAAATATGTATAATGAAATAATTATCAAGTTTGTATACCTTTTTTTTGTATGGGAAATCATCAAATAAATTCTCCCGCTCTGGGTGGAGCGGCAGGGCGTGTCAGACTTTTACTGACTAAAACCCACCCGTGTTCCTTCAATTGCCTGTGCCAGGGCCACGATAACTCTTTCAAACAACCCGTAACCCTGGCAAGTTTGTATACCTAGGTTGAAAATATAACGATCATTAAAATATTTGGCTTGATATCCGACATTCTTATTTTTTAATAAACGTCATTGTTTATTAAAAAATAAAATTGTTTATTTATAAAAAATAAAATAATAAAAATAAAAATAAGTTTATTCATACATCTCATTTGGCATACACTGCATATCGAGTGACATGAGTAACCGACATTAAACCAAACAGGAACTGTCAAATAGTTAGTATCGAAGTATCTTATAGAATTATTGTATGTATACGGTTATCATTAATTTAATATAATTCGACATGTAAATACCGTAAATCTAATTAAAATAATATATGCATGTCAATAATAAAAAAATCAAACTATTTTCAAAATAGAAAACGTATCACAGGCTGTATGAATCACATGTCCTTTGCCTTACTGTCAATTTGACATAACTGCATTTAATTTTTCGGTTATTTATGGATTCATGGTTTTGCGTTTGCAACTTGAGTTGCAAATTGCCACAGAGTACATTATATCTAGGATATTTTACGACGAATGTGGCCATTTTTTAAAGATTTTGATTTTAAGTATTAATATAAATAATAACAATGTTGCTGATTTTCTACAACTGACATACAGCGAAATGGTTTTGTTGGCATGTGGAACTTATCAAATAAAACAGGCCCGTTCATACTATGGCGAGCATAGACGAGCTAATAGTATGTATAGATTTGAGATATGTTGGGAAATGAATAACGCATTGGTTGAGGATTCAGCTCTTTCGGGTAATTGTTTTTTACTGTGAGGAAAAATACAAAATATACATATTTCTCAAAAAAACATATTTTGTTTACATAATAGTTAACAATTCTTTATCGGGAAGTAGGGCTATTACAGAAGCATTATTGTAACTGCCTCGTGGGATGGCGAACAGTTGGTACCTGTGCCCATACTACGAGTATGTCAATAATATGGTTCTTAGCATGGGCCCGGTAACAATCCAATATCTAACATCCAGCACAGTTTCATGACAATAATATATTGGTGGTTTTAATGATAATTAAAACATTTAAATGCTTTTTTGTTGTTTAATTGTTGCATCTTTAAGCTTAATTTAACCAATATTTTAAAAAAAATGTTTGGAACTGGCTTTCACCTAGTTTTTTGATAATTATTGAGTTTGTGCGTATATTTCACTGTTGTTCATTTCAAGCATTTTTTTTTGTTCCAGTAGTGCGTAACTCTAAACTGCTGGCTTGAAAAATCTGGAAAAATTCACGATGATAGTGCATTTCATGACCTTTAAAGGAAAATTATAGCGGTTAAGATAACTTTATTAGTTTAGCAGTAATAGTCGTTGAACTTGGGTGTTGGATAATTTTGTACTAAATTCAAAATCCTTAGCATTAATCCTTTAAAGTGACTAAGATGAAGTAGTTGCTTGTTTATAATGGGTAAAGACTTGAATTTGAAAACCAAAATATGAAATAAAAAACTAAAAGACCATAATAAATTACTATAAATTTCACAATACTGTCGCTAGATGGTGCTGTACCAACAGGTTACGATTTCATTTGAGTACCTACAGAAGTCACAAATGAACTTTGTTTCTATTCGAATTATAATTTAGTGAATTGAAATAATAACTTGGCAGCAATCGTACTCTTATTTTTTAGCTTTAGCAGGAAGAAAGTGGTTATTATCAGTTAATGTCTAATCTGTATAAATAATTATCCTCGAAAATCAACATTTCGTCATAACTTTAGTATCGCTATTTGATAACAGATGGCGTTGTGCCGTGACGTCACTTTTGTAGATCGCGGTGTTAAGATTTTCTTGCAAGTTATGACCTCCGTGGTTGCGTTATGTGTTAAAGTTCACACAGCAAGTGATAGACGACGAGTTACATTCAGATCATCAGCCGGTACTCGTCGTCTTATCGGGTATGCTGACCCGACTGAAGCCCACAGCGCCACGTCGACTAACGGACTGGACAACCTTCGGAGAGAAGCTTGAGACCACCACGCCGACTCGGCCTATCGTTACCTCCGTGACGGCAGGTGACGTCACTGCTTGCATCCAGAGTGCCTTGGAAGCGGCGACAACGGTGCAGCCGGAGGGGAGAGGGCTATTGCCGCCCCTGCCGGCGCGCATCAGGAGGATGATCGCCGAGAAGAGGCGCCTACGCAAGCAGTGGCAACAGCTTAGATGCCCGCTTTTAAAAACGCAGCTCAATCGTCTCGCGGAGAAGGTGAAGGCCGAGCTCAAGGCTAACGCCGCCGCGGACTGGGAGGAAAGAATAGACTAGGCGCCACTACAGACAGGCTCGACTCGAAAACGGAGAGGGGAGGGGGGCCATACATCCTATCTGTAGGAACGTCAAGTCCGTAACTCTGTCGCTGGACGCCATTTGCTGGGCTTCCCCCATGTAGGTGGAGTCTCACCCGATAGGGGCTGTACGCCGAGTTACGGTGAAAAAAGCGGCGTTGGGCATCAACGTCGAGGCGTGCCTACAGACACAAGTAACAGAAACTCTCTTCACATGGGCGTGTATGCCGCACGCCCAACCATCTGATCGCCAGCGGGGACCATGACGAGGGGCCCGTAGTTACGGGCCACCGTATAGCCTCCGCGGTCGGGGGGCCGTCTGTACATAAGCTTTGCCGCCAGCTTACGAATACCCCAGCCCCGGTGCGCCCGCTGCTCAACAGCGACGGGGCGCTCAAATATGTAGCAGAGGACCGAGCGGAGGTCTTCGCCGAGCATCTGGAGCGTCAGTTCCAACCGAACCCGACCAGCGACCACGACCATGTCGCAGCAGTCGAGAAACACCTTGGAGACTACTTCGCTACGCCGATAGCTCCCGATGAGGACCCTGTCTTCTTCTCGCCGGGCGCAGTCAAACGCGCCATCCTAGCAACGAAGCCCAGAAAGGCCCCTGGTGCCGACGGTATCACAAACACAGTATTGCGCCACCTGCCGTACCGTATGGTAGCGGCCCTGGCGCGCCTGTTTACTGTGATACTGCGCACGGGGGTCTTTCCCGCCGTGTGGAAGGAGGGGCGCGTTATTATGCTGCCCAAGGCGGGAAAGAACATCCTGAAGCCGGAGAGCTATCGGCCGATCACTCTGCTGCCGACAATCTCCAAGGTGTTCGCAGCACTCCTGCTGCGACATCTCCAACCTCACATAGGGCCGCGTCTGGAGCAATTCAGGTTTCGGGCGGACCACAGCACGACGCTCCAGCTGTTGAGGGTACTGCACCTACTCACCTTCTCCCCGACTGGCTGTCGAAGTGGCGGCTGTCGGTGAACGTGGGTAAGATGCAGGCGATGGTCACCGGAGCCGCGCGACTGCCACCACCCCTGAGGCTGCAAGGAGTCTACATCGAGTGGTCGCCCCGGATCAAATACCTGGGTGTCACCATCGATCGTCGGCTCACGATGGGGCCGCACGTCCGCAAGGTCGCCGCACAGGGTAGGGTCGCCCGCAACCTGCTCAAACCAGTGCTCTCGTCCCGCCTCTCGGCGCGCGTCAAGTTGGGCGTGTACAAGTTGTACGTGCGCCCAATATTGACGTACGCCGCACTGGCTTGGTTCGCCCTCACGAGCGAGACGAGCCGAAAGACACTCCGCGCGCAGCAAAATCTTGCGCTGCGGACCATAGTCGACGCGCCTCGCTTCGTGAGGAACAGCGTCCTGCAACGCGACCTCGGGATTGAGAGCCTGGATGAGTTTGCGTGCCGCCTCGCGAAGGAATGTTCGCGCGTGCCGACGCGTCTGCCTGGCCACATGTCAAGCAGATCGCGCCCTGGCATGCGCGCCCCCCTGACGCGAGGCCCCTCCCCCGCGACCTGCTTGCGGACGATGACCCCATCGCACTGGACTGGACTTCCAAATGAGCCGCCCTCAGTTTACACGCGGCTCATTTGTGACAATGACTCCATACAAAAACATGCATCTGCTACGTGGCGCGTGCTAGGTTAATATAGGCGTGTCACGTAGCAAACAACAGACATTCACCTCTGCACAGGCACCCAACTCACACGCGAAGTTGCGGCTCTTTTTATGCGGGCGTGCGACTCGAGTATACACCGGGCGGTGTTACACAGTAAAATACCGCCCACACACTCGGACACAACGGTCCCTTCTCCCCATCCGGGCTCGGCTCGACTCGAAAACGGAGAGGGGAGGGGGGCCATACATCCTATCTGTAGGAACGTCAAGTCCGTAACTCTGTCGCTGGACGCCATTTGCTGGGCTTCCCCCATGTAGGTGGGGTCTCACCCGATAGGGGCTGTACGCCGAGTTACGGTGAAAAAAGCGGCTTTGGGCATCAACGTCGTGGCGTGCCTACAGACACAAGTAACAGAAACTCTCTTCACATGGGCGTGTATGCCGCATGCCCAACCATCTGATCGCCAGCGGCGACCATGACGAGGGGCCCGTAGTTACGGGCCACCGTATAGCCTCCGCGGTCGGGGGGCTGTGCCCCAACACCGCACCATTAACTCCTAATATATTTATCATTACTTATGTTCAGAATAAAGAACAACAGAATCGTTCTATATTGTGATAACGGGCTACTACGGAACCCTACACTGTGCGTGGCCCGACACGCACTTGGCCGGTTTTTTTAAATATAATGCTATATTATAAAATTAATTCGAATTTGGAATTCTAAATAGAATGAAAGATATTCATCCTCACACTAGCTGGTATCAAAAATCGGCAATTTCATACCTATTATTATAGCAACAGTTCTGGCCCTTATTGCGTTTAAAACGAAGTTCTGTTGAATTTACAACGGGTATACTACTAGAACTACCTAACGAGCTCGACCTACTTTAACTATAACATATTCATATAGGAGATAACATTTCCTGAAATCTGCTACATAACTCACTGCAAACAACGTTGCATGTAAAACAAAATTAAACAGGAAAATAAATTACAAAACACTGCAAACTTAATATTTACCTGTTACCAGATAACAAGAACGAACACATACAATGATAACTGACGTTCGCAATATCAAATAAACATCACCCTGCTTAAAGATTCATTCGAACAAAGAATAATCAACTTAATCTCCTTCGAATATAGTAGTAAATTGAATGACGAATACGGGATGTATCACTTGCAATTCTATGCCGGAGCAATTGACTCAGGGTATTCCCTCCACATCCAATATTAATGTGCTAGCATATAGTGCGAAGCGACTGATTGCACGAGTCTGTTTCTGCGGTATCCATTTCCGTCTGAACACGATTGCAAATACGTTTCGGGAATGGTTTTCCTTCAATGAATGTGTTGGTGAAATGTATGGGGATGTGGTCGTGTTATGTATTGATCTGGTGGTATAGTTTGGGAGAAGTTATACGTGGGTTGGAGTTAGTATAAGTAAGGTGAAGCTTGCAAAGTTCCGTACACTCTGAAAGGCTTCAGTCATGAGGACTTGCTTGGTTGTTGCGCTGTTCCTCGTCGCTTTCGCGGTCGTGACCTCGGCTGTTGACATAGGACATGCTGGTTGGTTTTATTTAATTCTTTATTTAGAATTTTAATAGAAGTACGTTCTTTGTTTTCGTATCTTTGTCATTCTTGTTTTTTAGCACCATGATCATATTTGCAGCTTATCATGCTAGAAGGGTCCATTCACACACACCACAACTACACCACGTACTACACCACGCAATGGTTACGTGTGAATATCGTTGTATTTGCGGATTACTCCGATCTATCACCCTGCTTTGTCCCCTTAGAGGGAAAGATCGGGAAAAAAATTATCTGTCCATCTTTTAGCAACGAGGGGACAAGTCGAACTTTATTCACTTCGATCTGGGACAGATATGAGTGAAGCAGGGTGACAGATCGGAATAATCCGTATTTGCGATGCAACTGGCTGCTAGTGCGCGGATTCGCTGGATAGTTGCGTTGTGGCTGAGACGTGGCCTTGAAGTAGTCGGTGGGTATCGCCCACACGGTTGATTTTGACAGCCAAATGTGGTCCGTATGAATAGACTATTCATTTCCATACAAATTAGCGCCCGACCACGTTTTGTCGTTGTAGTTGTGATGTAGTTGTGGTGTGGTTGTGGACGTGTAATTAGACTCTTAAATAAAAACATAAATCCATATAAACTGAAACGGCCAATCATGAGGACCTATGTACCTAAAATATGTTTTTTATTTTCACAGAGTCATCCCACATAATGCTTAAAAGATCAACGATACAAGGGCCGCCGTTCCCGAACCGCTGCGTGTTTTACGAGTGCACTGCCAGCTGCAGACACAGAGGATACAAGTCTGGCGGATACTGCACCATCAATGGATGCCAATGTCTGCGATAGTCACGTGTAATATACGAAACATTCGATACAATATCGATGGAATATTTTTTAAGAAATCTATCCTGCCCGAATAAAATACGTCCGCTAAAGTTTAACTTGTCTACACCAACAGAACTACAGATTCTAGTGTCAGATAAAAAAAAAAACAGTTTTTTTGAGAAACCGGTTTTTATTTTATACAAACTTTTTGTTTAATTTGCAATGTTTGTTTGTTAATTTGTTTTGGTGGTATCTTGCAAGCTGAATTAAAACCACTTGCTCTTATCCTACGGAGTTGACATTTCGCATGTTGGTTATGTTCTGAAGACAATGCATTTTTTATATACGTAGATGATGGCAAACGCCGGGAGACATATAGTGACCTTATTGGTGATATTCTTCAGAAAGGTCAGGTGCGTAGTACTCGCAACCGGCGTACGTGTATGACCAGAGGTATGAACGTAAACGAGGCAGAAGGTAAGGATCGTAGCAGTTGGTGTTCAATAATTTCTGCCTACTCCCATGGGAAGAAGGCGTATGTATGTATAGATGATGGCAAAAGAACGTATAACAAAATATGCAAATAAAGTCTTCCAAGTCTCAAGAACTTGTAGGAGACACAGAATACGTTGGTATACAGCTCGGATGGATCACCGGTATACACGTAGGCATGCCCCAAAAAAGCTTATCTCACCCGGGCCGTAGTTACATCCTGAAATACAGCAGTAGCTGGGATTCGTCGACTTAAAGTCTGAGCATATCATAAGCAACATGAATGGTCTTTTTCTGGCCACCTTGAGGGTTATAGAAATACTGTTCAGCCCAACGAGCAGCTAGTTTTGCTACCGGTCATGAAAACCGCACTGTTCTCATATGGTTCCCATCACGAAGTAAATCATTTTTCGTAGTTTTCATCATGCCAATCGCCTTTCAAAACTTTTCTGTTATTGTGTTTTATCGCTAAACCCTATTTCATGCAACCAGGCATCGTTTAACACTCAGTAATCAGAAATCATAATGGCCGTGTGCCCAAGCATTGAAGGCCTGTAGCTGAGATCAAAACGTCTCATGCATGTACAGTACCAACGCATAAAACGTATTTGGCAACGCTTATTGCTACGTGCACTTGCCTTTTTATAGAACAAAGCCTCCTGTGTATTTACTAAACTCGCCACAAAATAATAGGTCGTTTTGACATGATGGTGTCCCTCTTCGTCCCGCTATGTTTGTCTCTCTTTGGCATATGAAACGATATGGACTGTCAAAACGGACCTATTATTTTGTGGCGAGTTTAGTATACCATAGCTTTTTAGTATGAGTGATTCCTGGTAATTAACAGTCTGATTGACGTTCAATCAATTTTTTTTCCTCGTACGAATCTTTGAATCTTTTCTCAATAAGAGTGAATTTTATCGGGATTGATCATTCCCATGTGAACCCCGACGCTGTATGCGGTCGCCGTCTGGTTCGATGCCGCATCATTGCAGTTGAAAACAATAAGTAGCGTGGCGTCATGATACTGTTAATTGAGTTCCATTTTTAAATAAAAAATTCAGTGTATGTAGGTACTTACAAAATACAATTAAAGAATTAAGCCGTCCCCGGAGCATGCGTAGTTCAAACGAAATACCAAAATAATTTGTAAATCAAACATATTCCAAAGGTAGTGTATATCTATTCCGATTGGATTACAGAATATCTAGCTTCCCAAATATATATTAAATAAGAACACTGATTTAAACAGGAAATATGAGAAAAATAAGTTTTCTATAGAAATTTTAAATTCCTCATATCTCGTCTTCAAATCAGTGTCCTTTCAAAATATATGTTTGGGAACCTAGATATTCTGTAATCCGATCGGGATAAATACACACTACCTGACGTTTACGTTACGTTTGATTTACAAATTATTTTGGTATTTCGTTTGTATGAACTACGCATGCTTCGTGGGGCTCGAGCTAACACCTAACAAACAAACCAGTTGAAATTATATCACGGAAACTAAAAGTGTGGATTCGTTTTCCTTCCTTAATCTGCCGATAGTCCACGGTTAATAATAGATTTGTAAACTTACGATGAACCAGGAATCGCCAGGAGCGACTAAAATTTGGAATTGACTGAATAGAATAGACATTATAACAACCCCACGGGTCAAACGATCAGGTTAAACTACGCTTGCCGGGGTGACCATATTTACATACCGAGACCCCTCCGTACGAAAGCACGTTAAGCCGTTGGTCCCAGCTGTCATTCTTGGATCTTTGATCGTCGTTACCGTCGTCAGAAACCCGAAAGTCTGACAACCAGTTTTACCAAGGGGTATCGTGTAACACGGTGGAGGCCAGATAGGCAGTCGCTCTATGTAAACTACTAGTATTCAGCTGCATCCGGTTAGACTGGAAGCCGACCCCAACATTGTAGGCTAGGCAGATAGATATTGCGTTTACACACGGTCACACACACACACGGACAATTTTTCAGGTCCACCAGTCACAAAGAATCAACACTGTGTACATTAGGCCGCACGTCAGTGGTAGAGAAACCAGTATAAGTTGGCCTCTTATTCTATTGAATCACCGTACTACACCAGACCAGCTCAAGGACAAAGTGTTACCACTAAGTGCTGTCGATTGTACCAAACCACGAACGCTGTTATGACATCAGTAATGCAATAAAATGTTATTGTTATCCCTAACCCTTATTTGACACACAACCTTTTCCCTTCGAGAAAATTATAAGTCATTTATGTGTATAGACACACTTATTCAAACTATGTATGTCGTAAAAAGCGGCTGCCAGTAGTGATGTACAAAATAATGATTCTGGTATACGTAGTGCCAAAATGCCGAAAAATGGATACCGAATAACGCTATGAGAGCAAGCGCTCGAACGTATGTATCTTTAAAAGGCCGCTAATTCAAATGGAATTGTTTTATTTTAGTTGGATTTAAAATCTTTAACCCCTCGAGCGTTCGTTTATATACTTACATTAAAAAAAAACTGCATATGTCATGTCAATGTATACTCGAATGTCAACCGTACCCCATAGGTTCACAACTACCGTAAGCCCGCAGTCACCATAGGATGACGTTTTTTTTACGTTTATATATATATATGATATACGTTTATATACATATTATATAAAGAATTTTTTAAATAATTATTTAAATAATAATTATTTACACATCGTTATTAGAAAAATATTTGCTTATTTATTGTGTTAAATATGTAACAAACATAAAAATTTTTGCATCTCTTACAGCGAAAATGGTGAAGTTTCACAAACCAAACGTTGTTTTGGTATCAATCGTGCGGGTATCACTATCGGTTTCAGATATAGCTCTAGTGCCATCATTGCACATCACTAGCTGTCACACACAGTGTCAATTCTGATCCGGCTGAGATCATTATTTGGCGGTCGTTGTGGGTAATCTACGGATCTTCAGATGCCCCTGCTATAACTATAACAGTAAGAAAATTTCAAATGGATTAAGTCAGAAGCGTGGATGGATATATTGTAACGGATTCGCGGTCTCCACTCAAGAACACGTCTCTGCCTAGCCTTTTCCCAACTATGTTAGAGTCGGCTTCCGGTCTAACCGGATGCAGCTGAATACCAGTATTTTACATGGAGCGACTGCCTATCTGACCGCCACAAGCCAGTTACTAGGTAAAACGATACCTCTTTGTAAGATTGGTTGTCAGACTTCTCGGGCTTCTGACGTCCCGTAATGACTGTCAAAGATCCACGAATGACAGCCGGGACCAACGGCTTAACGTGCTTTCCGAGGCATGGAGGAGTCTCGGTATAAAAAGATGATCACACATCTACGGACCTACCCCGGGAAGCGTAGCTTAACCTGATGGATCGACCCGTGCGGCTGTTATTACTTAGCCACGAGCTCCTTGGTCTTCCAACGGTCTTCGGTTCTACGGCTAATACGGCTTTGGCCTTTGATGGATGTACAAAACTGTTGAAACAATCAATAAAAACTCTTACCTCTTCGCGTTTTCACTCACGTTTGTATTTACCTACTTCGCACTCGCACAAATTCCTTTCGAGGGTCAATGCGAATTGGTTTGTTTCAGTAATTCGGTTTTCATGATGTACAACACTAATAAATTAGTATGCATGCCTAAGGACCCCAAAACAGGTCTCCAATAACACTTGAAATACTTATGGATACACAAAATAGCTTCCGTTAATTTGTTTAAACAAATTAATTGAATTCTGAAGACTCTCAATCATCAAGTAGTTTGGATTGTGGGAGATTTGTATTTGCATTTCACGAGCCGCTAACTTCCAACCTTGTTTAACTTTGTTTCAAATGTTACAGTTGTTTCATAATTATACGAGTGCAAAGAAATCAAATATTTTTTCACAAAATAAATTTTATTTACAACACAATGTAACAATTAATATGATTTAAAACTATTACTTAATATAAGCAAACATGTTGTTTGCTAATATTAAGCCGATAAAATAATAAGAATTAAATTATAAATGCAACATAAAAACTTTCGAAGAATAGATTTTAGTATTTTCCTTTGTTCTCCAAAGTATAAGGTGACAAGAAATAAGCTGGTATTGTTGTCGGAATGATTAACGTACTTTTCGGATATCTTATAACTGCCTTTGCCCCGGTTCCGAAGTAGAAAGCCTGAAGCACGAGTTTGGAACAGTAGCTAGGGTCTCTTGACCAGAAGTCCGTTGGAAATAACTTATAAGTTACATGTATGGTCTTCTTAGCACCTCCGTTCGGGTTGTAGTACTTGTGGTCAGCCCAACTGGCAGCCTGGTGAGCCACCGAACTGTCACCATTACGGTACACCGTCGTCCAATCAGATGCGTGCTCATCGAACCACTTGTCCTTGGGAATTTGTCTGTTATTGTCCTTAATACCTTCCTTATATCCACTACCACCAGGCATCTCTAACACCCAGTAGTCAGTCGTCATAATCGCCGCGTGACCAAGTAGCCCTCCAATACCTCGACCGGTGATCAGGATGTCACCTTTCTTCACAGTCTTTACAAAACGTCTCTTATTTTCCGCTGTGCTGCGCTTGCTAATTTTTCTTTGGAACAAAGACTCCTGAGTATCGCTTAGTATCCCGTAGTTGTTCATTATGAGCCACTCCTGGTAATTAATCGGCTGACTGTCGTTCAATGAAATGTATTCCTGGTACAGATCTTTGAAGATGTTTCTCTCGTCCCGTTCGAATGAGTCGAGTGAATATTTTTCGGGATTGATTATTCCCATGTGGACCCCGACGCTGTATGCGGTCGCCGTCTGGTTCGATACCGCGTCATTCCAGCCTGAAAACAATAAATTGCGGGCCGCCATTTTATTGTTCGTTCGGTTCCATTTTTGAAACAAAAAGGTGACGTTTATAGCATATCGTTGCGATACATCATTTTGCTTGACAAGTACGCAGATGTGGCTACACTGACTTCAGTGACTAAAATATTTATATTGTGTTTGGTGCAATCAATTGACCAAAATAAACATAAAATAAATATTTAAATACCCAACATCACCAAGCATAATTAAACAAAAAACCACATTGGTCCCGTAAACTTGGTGAATCCAAGCAACACAGAAATAAATAAAAAAAAAAAACTTACCTAAATCTAGTTCTTCAGTCAAAGCATGTGATCCTACCACCAACAGGACCACACAAGTACACATAGGTCGAAACTCCATGATGGCGTCTTCAATTATGTGATTAATTACCTGGTCAACACTCCCATTTATATGTATATACCTACCTAGTTGGGCAAGGTTTAAATGTAAATAGCTCTGTATATATACCTATATATACAGAGCTATTTACAGAATTAAGTACTCAAGATAAGGGGATGTCCTGCGGCCTACTGCAACATCGTTTCATAGAATACTGACACATCATACGTAGGTATGTTAGTAGGAACAATATCATTTTATTTCTTCATCTATCTATATCTATACAAATAAATCAGTGTCTGTTTGTAATGTCAAAATAACAGCTTTTTACTAAATGCATATCGAGGGTTCACGAGCTATTTGTATTAAGCGACATCCTGACCGATTTTGAGTTATAATCATATTGAGTTTTATTATGGTTATAATCTACCTATAAACTGAGATAGACACATTGATTCTTAACCGTCGATAGGCCACTTTCTAGTAAAAAATATTGATACATTTTTTACAATGTTCTTTTTCCGAATAATGAAACTTTGAAATGCTCTCCTGTAAGTTCCAAAAATGTCGCTTAATACAAATAGACCGTGAACCCTCGATATGAAAGTATATACGGTACGAGTACTTATAACAAAATAACAATTTTTAACATTTTTGTCTGTCTGTGTGTTTGTTCCGGCTAATCTCCGAAACGGCTGGTGCCTATACTGATGTTATAAGGAGTAACTTAGGCTACTTTTATTTTAGAAAAAGAATTAGGGTTCCACGCAAAAAAATCAAAACCCATGAAATTGTGAAATACAGCGCGGTGTAACGCGGCGTGTCGAGGGACGAGGGAGTTCTATTAAAAAATGTGGCGTTATTTTAGTATATCGTGTATCTTACGTTTTACATGCGAACAAAGTCGCGGGACACAGCTAGTACAGACATATTTTCAATGTTTCTAGAATGAAATATTATCAGATATTGCTCTCAACCTAACAGGCCATCCCAAAACAAAAGAGAAGTAATCTTCAATAAGTTATAACGCCTTATTTTTAACAGATTTTGTGTTTAGAATGATTCTGGGTCAAATAATTGATTAAATTAATGACGTCAGTTTTCACACCAGATTAGGGATTTCCCTGTTGCTAAGCTGTGAAAAATCCCTAAGGAAGATTCTAAATGGAATTTACTCTCTACAGATTAGTCAGGGATTTGTTTTGGACCCATTGTTTGTATTTTCATGTCCACAATCGAATCATGAGAATAAACATAGTATTATGAATAATATTTTGATAGAAATGTGCTTGAAATACTGTTTTCCACCGGCTTAGCGTTATTATTATCGACGTCAAGGACTTTATCTGCACGAGCTCGTACACGTGTTAGGGCGAGGCCCCATTAGTGCGTTGTGCTGCGTTGCGTCGCGTCGTCGTAACGGAACAACGCATTGTATGCCACACCTGTGTTGCGTTGACCCTACGCCAACGCAACGCAAGAGGGTATCTACGCCGTCGCAGCTGCGTCTCAGTTCAGCCTTCGCAATGGATCTAAGATACAAACGCTGTCCGTCGTCGCAGCGGAGCTCCGACAACGCAGCGCATCACCGACCCTCCCGCTTCGCCTCTTGTCCGTCGATCCGTTGAAACGTCGCGCGCGACGACGCAACGGTCTAATGGGGTATGTAATAAAAAATATATGGAAAACGACGCAGTGACGACGCTGCGACGACGCAACGCAGCGCAACGTACTAATGGGGCCTCGCTCTTACATGTACCCTCGCAGAACGGAGAAAATTCACAGAATTTCGTTATTGAAATTAAATGCAATGCTTAAAACTTACTTATTTAACATTTTTATAAAAAGAATTTCAGGTGGTTACTTTTTAGTGTTCCGTACCTCAAAAGGAAAAAAAACAGAACCCTCATGAGATCACTCGTTTGTCTGTCTGTATGTCCGTCTGTCACAGCCAATTTGCTCCGAATCTAATGGACCGATTAAGTTGAAATTTGATAGGTACACGAATGAATTTCTGTGACCCAAACACGGACGTGTAACGCAAAATAAATTAATTTTTAATATGGGCGTCAATTTTGGAGGCAAATAAGAAAATTTAAAAAAAAAGTTTGGCAAACTGTGACATATTAAATGAAAAAGGGCTTACTGTGAGGGTCTCATATTATTATTATTATTTTTTTATAATTTAAAAATAAATTGTTTTAAAGTCACACAAAGGGAGGACTCACACACACTAATCAGATTTCATTTTAATTTTAGTTTTGATTTTGTTTTTAATTTTAAGTTTAATTTTAATTTTATAGAGTTTGCATATTGTAACTAATTATTATGTTATGAATTATACTAATCTTTCTTTATTATTTATTTTAAAGGTATAAAAATAATGTTAACATTTCTACTTGATGGCTATTTTTAAGAGTTTATTATTTTAGGGGTTTGGCGCTGATAGCCGAAATACAGGCGTTTGCCTAGTTCGGCTACAGATGTCTAAATAATTTGTTATAAACAGAAAATATAGAAGATTTGTTCTCTCCAACTTTGATTGTGACATTTTGGTACATTACATTACAGTACAACTTGGAGAGTTGACTCATATGTTTATGATTATAAATTATGTAAATATTAACATGAATACATTAATGTTAATCTTTGTTGGCTCATCAGTTATTTAAGAAAATAGATGAAAATTGACCATTTTCCTCCTTATCTCCGAAACTACAGAGACTAATTACAGGAAAACCTATAAGAATTCTATGGTAAATCTCTCAATATTGCGCGTACAAACTTACAATTGCAGTTGGAATGTATCGGAGAACATGTTTTTCAACTACAATTAAGTTTGTTTTTGGGACAAATTCTTCCCAACTACGGAACCCTTCATTGTGCGTGGTCCGACACGCACTTGTTTATGTATGTGACTAGTGCTTCGTTTGTGTAGTGTTGGCAGTGCTAAGGTTGGGGTTCCGGGTTCGAATGAGGAGATGATAGCGTCACTCATATTTAGCATGATACGTAATATTTTCAGACTACAGTCAACTATAGCTTAGTTGGCTGTAGTCTATATTTACAATGATTTATATTTTATTAGTAGGTAGTTTAGGATCATTATCGTTTAAACACCCGCCTTGGTTTGCAAATAAATATATTCGCATATTATTATAGATTTATTTTCCATTCTTTAGGTGTAAAAACACATGGAAAATTCATAGAGATTTAGGTATACAATATTTTTACACACACCTGTTCATCTTTCAATAAATTTCCTTACCTCAGCCACAAAAATACAAATAAAGAAAACAACAGTACTAAAACCGTCGATACCTTGAAACAATTAAGGCTCATGTAGCAGATACGAGTATTTTTTATCCTTAGTATCAACGTCTTACGTGGGGAGTAAATAAATTAACACAAAGGATTGGCCAGACGAACGATTTGTGTCGGACAATTGTCGGCGACGACGAGTGATCGACATGGTAACTGTATCCGGCTTTACTGGTATTTTCCTTTTAACCATTATTTATCAAAGTGGAATGGACGATCGTTTTATTAACAAATTCTGTAATTAAAATTAAACCTGAAATGAAGGAACTAGCTTCTGCTATGTGAAGTAGGTGCAAAAGAAAGGTTCACTATCCATTTGCATTAAATTTTAAGCCATAATATAACATGGTATACTTTAGTTTATCCTAATTATATTTACGCATAACATTTTTTACGCATAAACAGTTTACCGCATAATTATTTAAAGAAAAAAGAACCTAACCAAACCGAACTTCGGTGTACACCTGACATCGATCGTCTAGGCTTTTCGGATCAGGTAAATTATGTCAACATAAATAAACTGTATGCCAAGAACAATTATGGCAAAGTATTATTATGCCAAAAAATATATCAAAAACAGTTATGCCAAAGAATATTAGGAAAAAAAACATTAAGGCGAAAAGAAGGGGTGCCAAAAAAAACTGTAACTCCCACTTAGTAAAGTTTCCTAACAGTCAACTATTAAGGTTCAATAAGGCATTAGAGTTGTCAATCTTCAATGGTGATCGGTTTCAGAAGGACCGACATTATTATGTGATTTTCTACCAACCAATCTGTACATACTGCTTGATAAGAAAGAGCAACCAAGAGGGAGATATAGGACTGAACACAGAAGGCCTCTCTTCTCACAGATTTCCACATCTCGCTCTTTGTTATGTTATTTTCCAAATTATTTTCATCAGCCAGTCGTTCGTCTGCACGCCCGTAAGGAGTATAAATATTCTCAGCGAAGAGCAGCCCAAAAGTTTATCTGCGTAAATGTAGGAAATGCTTCGTAACTGGCAAGTTCCCGCCCTGGGCGGACCGCCCTCAAATTAGATACTTGCCTAGTTAGGCATTCAGTTAAGGCCTTTAGCATTCTTTGGGAGCTCTTCGAAAACCGCTCATGGGCACTTGATTATTTCGATAAAACTTCTGTTTGAAGGTGAGATAGTTTTGGCTTAGTTTTTGGCTTGGATATTCATTTGTTTTGTGATTTGAAAATGGAACCAATAAAAATGAATGATGAAAACTCGTAAATAGAATTTTAATATTACAGGGATATAATTGTTTGAGAAAACAAATATTTTCATCCCGTCTCCTCGGGTGACGTAACATCTTAATAACAGCTCATATAATAACTCTCTAAGGATTATAGCGCTCATTAACAGGTGCAGGCAAGCACATCAAACACCGTGTGTACACGGCTGAAGCAGTAACGTTGTCCTATGCAAATTATGCACAACATAGCAAATGGAGGGTAATGGAGGGTATTAGTAACATGCTGCGACTGCCAGCCAATCAGAATGCGAGTAGCATCGACCAGCCAATCACGTACAAGATGGATGTTCGTAATTTAATATGGGTGCTAGAACTAACGGATTCTAATGTGCTTGTGGTGCTCCGGGTCATTGGTATCTGGGGCTCAATTGAGATCCTATTGTCTAGGTTACATTTGCATAGCAGCTCAATTGGAAAATGCAGCATTGTGTAAGGCAGTAGGCCCATATTTCGAAAACCGTTTAACAAGCACTGATCCATTTGATATGACTATTGTCGAGCATCCACTGATCATCTCATACATTCGATCGGACGGGCGACGACAGGCCACCGCAGACCGTCTGTTCCCACAGCCTGTCAGCCTGGCCTGGCACAGTCTAGCCTGTGAGAAAATGGGCCGTCGGACGGCGGCATTACAAGGATTTGAAGCTTATTACAGACCCTTCGTATGAACGCAAATTTTTTTGGAACGCAGGCTTTTTAATTGTTTCTGTAATTATTATGTCTACGAGTAATTATATAACTACGTTAATCATTAGCTGCATCCGGTTAGACTGGAAGCTGACCCCAACATAGGTGGGAAAAGGCTAGGCATATGATGACTGGTTAATCGTTGTCAATGGTGCGCTTACAATTTGCTCTTGAAGCACGAGTTGTATCCAATGACTAGAATATTATCGTTAATTCATGTAAGCCTAGTACTTTTTGTTAGGTTTACTGCTTAGAAATTGTGCACAACCTGTCGTTTCTTGAATTGATATACGTACCTACTATCTTGAATTCATGCAATCCAAGTACTTTTTGTAAGGTTACAGAAGTATTTCTTTCCGACACGTCTGAGCCGCGCGGGTGGGTGTATGTAACTTACTCATAGATGGATCTCAAATTTTTTGAAAATAAATTATAACCTATGTTACTTTCTGATAATTTAGCTTTCTATTGGTGAAATAAAGGTTAAAATCGGTCCAGTAGTTTCGGAGCTTATTCGGTACAAACAAACAAAAAAATCTTTCCTCTTTATAATATTAGTATAGATAGAGCAATCTTTAAGAAGACACACAAATAACATCAGTTTGGTATTCCCTGACGCAGTGTATAAAGTTAGGAAACGGAATTTCGCTAGTTTTAATTCTACAAACCGCACTGCCTGACTCGGGGTTTGAACCCCGAACCATGCTGAGCACACTTTACTACGTTAAATTTAAGGTGACGAAAACCGACTTTTAATTATTTTAAACTGAACATCACGTCTAAACGAGTAGTGTTAATGACTTGCAAAAAATATACGTTTAATAAATTAGAGCATTTTTTAAATAAGTTAATATTTTAGATTATGTATATATTACACAGTGTAATTAATTTGTAAAGTTATATCTAACGCGGATAAAAACTGAGAATGACTCAAAAACTATCAAGCGTATTTTTTAAAACCTTCACCATATAAAGATAATTTAATTATTTATCTATTAGTATACGTGTTTTATTAAAATATACCTTATGTTTTATGTATAATAAATTAATGATGCGTCTAATTTGGGACAGGGCCAGGGGTACCAAACTGTCGATGGGCGAGTCCTATTACTGGCTGGACGTACGACGCGTTGCCTGCGCTCAGCACAGAACGCGCAAGCTAACCACTCAAAGCCATTGGCATTTATCTGCGCCTTAAGATCTTAATCTTATCCCACGGGAACCGTACATTTTTCCGGGATTAAAAATATCCTATGTGCTATTTAAGACTATAATCTATCTCTGTGCTAAATTTCATCCAGATCTGTTCAGGCATTCTGGCGTGATTGAGTAACAAACATACAAATATCTTCACAAACTTTCGCATTTATAATACTACTAGCTTTTGCCGGCGGCTTCGCCCGCGTGGAGCTCGGAAATGAATCCAAGAAAACTTACTACCGGGATAAAAAGTAGCATGTGTGCTATTCCCGACAATAATCTATCTCTGTGCCAAATTTCACCCAGATCCGTTTAGCCGTTCTGGCGTGATTGAGTAACGAACATCCATCCATCCAAACTTTCGCATTTATAATATTAGTAGGATTAGTAGTATAAACACAAATGAAACAACACCTTACAAATCAAATTTGTATTTGTACTCTACGTATAAAAATCATCTGAGCTATCTCCAACAACACTGTTGGGTGAAGTACATCTGCATATGGACCCCGCACAGGTACCGAAGCTGGTACCTTGCAGTTGGCACAGCTCGTCACAGTCGAACTTGCATGTCCTCTTCTTTTTTATAGCTGCTTGTGAGCCTGGAAAGAACAGAAAACAAATGTATTTTTTTATCAAGCTTTTATTAACCAGAGTCCTCGTCAAGGTCAAGACGAATCAAACGAGCCCAAACTCGATAGCATTGCGTCGTTTTATTACTGAGTTCCAATGGCCACCTCCTGGCTCCATCATCAGATCAGCTCCATGTTATAATAATATTGCGTTGTCATCCGATTTACATAGGCATGTAAAATTTCAGCTCAATTGGAATTCAGAAAGTGGGTTAAATTTAACTTGCAAGATTAGATTACAGACAGACAGACAGACACCGGGACAGGTGAAATTAAGAATAAAAGCTTGTAAAAGAGATAAGTATAGTACATACACAAAATCATCGTCCGAAAATGGGTCGAAATTAGATTTATTTTTATTAGTGTTTATCCTCATTGTTAGTTATAATTTTAGTATAACCCAACCCAACCCATCTTCCCCTCTTCTTGTTTGTATGATGGGTCAGGTAATGCAGAGCACTGACCTTTGAATTTTATTGTTAGTTTGTTTGTAAATCCTATCCTACTAATATTATAAATGTGTCGGCGCATCCGCTTCTCAATACGTCAGCTGTCACCTTATGTCAATGTCCATAACGAACACCGAGCACTGGAGAGGCGGCCATCCGGTAAAAGTGACAGTGAGTGTTGAGCCGTAGCGAAGTGCGCACGCAGCCACATGGTCGGTGGACGTTACGTCTTAATCCACTTTAATCTCAGTTACCCGTAATTAAATCCACGAATTATTGATTGTACTATCGAGAATTATAAGTGAAGTGATTATTGCAATAGTGATTTTATTGGAATACTGTCTTCCTACCCAATAAAACCATTGCATTCTGATGATAGTCGAAAGACTTCAAATGCGAAAATTTGTGAGGATGAATGGATGTTTGTTACTCTTTCATGCAAAATCTACTGAACGGATTTTGATGAAATTTGCCACATGGATAGTTTAAATTCTGGATTAGCATATAGGATCCTTTTTATCCCCGTTTTCCTACGGGTTCGAGACTTACGCGGGTGAAACCGCGGGGAGGTGCTAGTGTGTTTTATATTTACAAAACTCTTGAGTATTATAATAATATTCATGAATCACAGGATGACACAGGCCTCCTCTCTGCGGGAGGGAGTGGGCTGTAATCCACCACGTGGGCCCAGTGTGGGTTGGTGGATCTCACATGCCTTCGAATTTTTGGTTCTAGGACATGCCGGTTTCCTCACGATGTATTCCTTCACCGTTTTGAGAGCAGTGGTGATGAAATAATTTACACAAAGTAAAGCGCCTGCCGGGGTTCGAACCTACGACCTACAACTTGTAAGTCGCGGCGCCACTACTCTATCTAATGAATAAATAATAATATTATTTAGGGCTCATAGTTTTTATCCGAAGAATAAATATGACAGTTTGACATATTTTCTATACAAAAGCTGTCAAACCGCCATATTCATTCCATAAATAAAAGTTATCTGACGATTGCTAAAATAGCCCTTATAAATTTAATAATAAATTACGCTTTGTAGAGACGTGATGTGTCAGACTGGCCAATGTTCTCTAGGCTGCCTATACTTTGACATTACTTAAAAATGCTCATTATACGGGCTATTTTTTTTTATCAGCAGCCACAGTTTCACAGGGTGTGACCTATGAATATGAACAACTTTCACTATGGGACCAACCCTGAATTCATGACAACAAAATCTGCTGTTTCATACATTTTCGTCGAGTAGTTAGTTATTGAATTTTGTATGAAACAGCTGATTATTTTTTTCGTGATTTCAGAGTTGGTCCCACAGTGAAAGTTGTTCATATTCATGTGTAGTAAAAATTTGGCTACCGATAAAAAAATTGCCCTGTGTATTTTAAATAACTTAATTCTCTTGGAGATGAATTTTATTACAATGCAAGTACATTTGAAGTTTAAACTTACCAACCGTATAATTAAGGATGCAATAAACATAAATACTTGTCCAGATATTATCAACAGGATTTATTTACTAATGTAAATTAGCCGGTTTGAGAACAAAGGAATACCGTAAAATACAAAATGGAATCTTTTTGGTTTTCATCCTGCATTGTGGCTCTGTATTTTGGTATCGATTGGTGGCAAATAAATAATATTGAAATCTCTGAAGTACGAGTAAAAACGAGATCAGCTTGAATCGTAATCCTAACGTTTTAATATTTTAGATGCGAAAGTGAGTTTGTTTGTAAAACAGCTGAACGGATTTGGATGAAATTTGGCACATGCGTAGACATATGGTCTACGCATGTGCCAAATTTCATCCAAATCCGAATTAGGACATAGGATATTTTTTATCCGGGTAGTATTTTCCCGTGGGATAATTTCCAAACTCCACGTGGGTGGAGCCGCGAGCAAAAGCTAGTTAAGAGATTTTCGGATTTCTTTTGTTTAGAAGGAGTCATCTTGTTTATTATGTCATCGCGTTTATTTTTAAACTGACTTATTGATGAAAAGAATGATATAACATTTTGCCAATTTTTGAGTTCTGCTTGCTTGATTAATAATAATAATCCTGGGACATTTCACATACGGTCGTCTGATCCCAAACTAAACAGAGCTTGTAATATGGAAACCAGTTATCTGATATACTACATAGGTATACTACTTTTTTTTTTGTAAATACATACTTATATAGATAATTACACCTAGACTGATTGTAATCTTAGCACGATAATGTTGGGTTTGTTTATCAGACTAGACATACTGGGATTAAAATTCTTCATACCAGTTTTATGAGTGTGAGCAAAACTCGCGTTGGATTCCCCACACAGATTAAACCTCATCATCAGCTGCCTAGCCATTTACCAACTATGTTTAGGTCGGCTTCCATTCTAACCGGATTCACCTGAATACCAGTATTTTACTCTGACCTCCACAACCCAGTAACTCGGTAATACGATACTCCTTGGTAAGACTGGTTGTGAGACTTTCGGGCTTCTGACGACCCGTAACGGCTGTCAAAGATCACTTTGAATTTTTAGAGGATAATTTTATTAATAAGGAGGTAAATATAGAACCAGATATTGCAATTACATGCACCTTCGAGGAAAGCACCATGTTATAAAAAAACAGCTGCTAAGAATGTGATATTATCAGGAAAACATCAGTGAGTAATTAATTACGCATAGATATTTCAAGGACAGGTGGTTAGCGTAGTGAAACTACTTTGTGTACATAGGTGCTTGTTCTCTTCGATAGTATTGTTCAAGCCAAAATAATACTAGCATATTATTATCACACTGTGGGCAAAGGCCTCTTCTCTTAGAGAGAAAGTACGAGCATTGATCAGCCATTAAAAAGAGGGTCTTTTACGTTTATTCTTTCCATTCATATAATATCACGGTAGGCCTGTAAGGCTCTTTTTACCATCCGCGGCGTGGATGGACCTTGAGCTAGCATTTGGAGCTATTATCGACACGATGATATTTATTCTAGAAGTATATATGTATTTAAGTATTCATTATATGTTTCATTTGCTTAGTGATTTGTTTTTTTAGATTTTATGTATTTTTATTTTCTTTTATTCTTACACACGGTGTCTACATCTCTTTTTATCCTCTGTCCTATGCTGGAAGAGATTTCTTTACAAATACGCATCACCTTTGTATGTAATTTTCTGTTTATTTGTGTGTACATACCTAAATGGTTAAATAAATAAATAAAATAAAATGAATAGTAATTACAGGGTTATTTTTTATGTAGAATTTGCAAAAAGTTAGAAAAAAATAAACAGTAGACAATTTACTATTTTAGAGTTCCGTTACTCAAATGGAAAAACGGAACCCTTAAGGATTACTTCGTTGCCCGTCTGTCTGTCAGTCTGTGAAGACCCTTTTTCTCAGGAACGCGTGGAGGTATAAAGTTGAAATTAATATCATTCAAACCCGGAATATTCGGGTCAAACCCGGAGGCACAGCCGGAGAGTTGGCAGCCCTACTTGGAGCTTTTAAAAAATCAAGCTTTTAAGTCAACGCAATAAAAAAAAGGTATATTTATTTTTTCCCACGCATATTAATATTTATAGGATTCAAAAACTTTGAAGATGGGAGATAGGAGCCCATACTAAGTAAAACCTGTGCTACGGGTCTCCTGGTCTCCTTATCTCGAATACATTATTGAGAGCAAATCTAAAGACATAAATATCCGCAGCAGGGAGCGCTTACAGCCAATGAACAATAAAATGAAATAAAACTTTAAAACAAATAAGAATAAGAAGTCGCGTTTTGATAAGTTTGTGATTTAGTTCGTGAGTGTATAATGTGGGTGCAGTGATTTTGTGAGTGTGACATACGAATTGTGCTTGTGATGCTTGGGGTGTGTGTGCGTGTGTGTGTGTGTGTGTGTGTGTGTGTGTGTGTGTGTGTGTGAGTAAGCGGGTGTGTGTGTAATGGATGTGTATTATACTTCTCTGTAACTGTATAACAATTTCTCCGTATCGTCATAAGTAAGAGTTAGGAGCCAATTTGAGACCTTACGCCTGCATTCCATTTTCGTTAGTGGGTAAATATTAAGCAGCTTATTTGCCATATTAAATAAATTTAAACCAGGCACTTCCCGTTAACCTAGAATCATGAAATTTGGCAAGAAGCAAGGTTTTCAAGCAGGTACCTACAGCACAAATAAAAAGTCCGAAAATAGTTAATTTTTAGTTTTATCATATTTAAAAAAATGCGATTACAAACATACATTTGCTGTTGGAGAATTGACGGTGACGTATATCCATGTACGGGAGAATATGTTTTTCAATTAAAATTTTGTTTTTGGGATATTCATCCCAACTATGCAATCCTTTATTGTGCGTGACCCGATACGCAATTGGTAGGTTTTGTTTTCTTTATATTACTTTCCTTTGTTTTTGTGTGTACATTAATAAGTGAATATTATTGTGAATAATAAGGCTCGATCCATCAGGTTAAGCTACGCTTGCCGGGGTTGGTCTGTGGATGGGTGACCATCTTTTCATACCGAGACTCCTCCGTGCCCCGGAAAGCACGTTAAGCCGTTGGTCCCGGCTGTCATTCGTGGATCTTTGACAGTCGTTACGGGTCGTCAGAAGCCCGAAGGTCTGACAACCAGTCTAACCAAAGGGTCTCGTATTACCCAGTAACTGGGTTGTGGAGGTCAGATAGGCAGTCTCTCCGTGTAAAATACTGGTATTCAGCTGCATCCGGTTAGACTGGAAGCCGACCCCAGCATAGTTGGGAAAAGGCTAGGCAGATTGATTAAGAAGTGAATATTATATGAAAAACGCCCCAATTATAAACTTTTGCTAACATAAAGGGATTTTACCTACGTCGGTAGCCAAGCCACACAAGATCCTGATCTGGTATTCCCAGCCGTTAGCTAGTTACTCAATCATATACTAAATGTTGCTAGTAATTCTGTACATTCAGTGAAAAGTGATATAAGTGAAAAATCATAGTTTTGAGTAATTTAAGGTTAAAGATTTAAAAAAATCTCGTTATTTTTCTAACGTTCTAAAATAAAAAACGATATGTGGTACGTGTAGATAATATTATAAAGATTATAAAGAGCTTGGTTTGAATATATTATTTTGCACGGAATTTAAGTAATTAGTAAAAATAGCCAGTTATATCACCGTACACTATAGTTTTCTTTGCTTATTTTTGTGTATTTAAATCTATAATGAAATGAATTATTTTACACATTTAGTTACCGTTTTGTGTGAAATGTTACAAGGCTTGTGTTTTGGCATGTTTTGCCTGCAAATAGTTGTTGTGAGAAAAAGTCGTAAAACTAATGTGATCATTTTGATTATCAGCAACCTTTTTTCATTGTTTTATTTAAAATTCCTACGTAAATATTCAATTGTACCCCTAAACACCAATATATTTTTCAAACTAGTAAGTGATTAATGCTACAAGCTAGAATTTATTGTGATACATTTTGTTTACTTCGAAGTGTTTATTGATACAAGTAATAAGTATTTTCAAACGTTTTTGTCATAGAAAGGGTAAAACTATGTTAATATCATAATAAAATAATAACTAAATTAAAAAAGCGTTTCTTTAATAAAGAATTCTTGAATATACACTTTCTTATGAATTACAAGTAGTAGCAAAACAATAAAACATTTTTATAAATCAAACTTAAAACATAACTTTTAGACCTAAGTAGGTATTTATCGTTAATCTGATTATCAGAGTAGGTATCGTTAGTCTTTAAACATATTAAAACAGGCTCAAAAAATCAAACAACAGATTTGTTGTAGCACTTCAACTATTCGCTATATAAAACAATATAAATAACATCCTTATAAAAAAACATAACTTTTAAACCTCTTTATTATTCATCTTGAACAGTCTTGAAGCGTATTTAATCAGTATCAAAAAAACAAATAACAGATGTGTTGTACATGTAGCACTTCAACTATTCGTTATATAATACAATATAACATCCTTTTAAAAAAACACAACTTTTAAACCTACTTATCGTTAATCTTGAACAGAGATCGAATTAGTCTTAAATCGTATGAAATCAGTCTCCAAAAATCAAACAACAGATAACAATATAATTTTCTTATAAAAAAAACATAACTTTTCATCCTTTTTATCATTAATCTTGAACAGTCTTAAATTGTATTAAATCAGTCTCCAAAAATCGAACAGAGTTTGTTATGAAATTATAATAAAAATCGTGAACACTTGGATCAATGTATTCTAACAGTGATATTAAATCCCTTTTCTTTAAAACACTTATCTCTATCTGCCCTTCTTTCCTTTAATGATTTTCGTTGTTTTTTATTTGAATGCGAGCATCCAGGCTCTGGTCCTGTGGTCGTGCTATCTGAGTCATCAGAGCTTTCAGGAATTATCAGTTTTTTGGTATATCTTTTTTTTGGTTTACCAGTCGACGTGCTTGTTTCAGTTGAGTCGGTTTCACTGTTTGGTATAAAATCATCACTGCTACCCGAGCTGAAATCTAAAATTCTAGGTGATAGTCCAGTTTCCTTACCCTCTGATCCACTGCTAATACTAATAATGTCTCCATATTGATCGTCTTTTTCAAGTGTGGTTTCTTCTATCTCCTCTTCACATTGATCCACTTCTTCTAAGGCCGTCTTTTTACAGGATTCTATTTCTATTGTCTCTCCGGGCTGATTAGATGTTTTTTTCATTTATTATTTCTTCATGTACCATATTTTCTTCATCCCTCTGTAGCTGAACGCCTTCCATAAACTTATCTATTCGTTTTTTCATTATAGACTGTAAAAATAACAGTTCAAATTATTATCGAAGCGTCACATTAAAACCATTCAAGGTAGAATTTCTAGCAGAGCGTCAGCGTCAGTGTGACATGAAAATGTATGGACGGTGGCACTCGGCGGCTGACGTGGCGCCACGGCCCAGTGCCGCCATCCATACATTATCATTTCGCACTGACGCTGATGCTTGGCTCGATTTTCCACCTTAAAAGAAAGAAGAGCAGATAGAACCAGGGCTCGGAAACCGGTTTCGGAAGCGGAACGGAATCGGAGCTTATCTCGTGTTGAATTGTCAAAACTCGAGATAACTTAGGTGCCATGTTAGAGTTTGTCGAGAAAACATCAAATTTGACAGAACGAGTCGAGTATTTTGTATTGTAGCGCTGTCAGAAAACGAGAAAAGTGACAGAAATAGACTAAAATTACTCACGAGAGAGTGAGTAGTTGTCGCGTGTGTCATGTTAGCCCTGCAGGAAAGAGCAAAGATACCTATGTTTTGATTAAAAGTATTGTTGACATTTGATTAACAACAACGTCTGCCTATCCCTATTATACTCGTACCTACTGAATAGGTACTCAGTTAGCATTTAAAAAATAAGAATTAAAATACATTGTTAGGCTACCCATGTTATTATTATTAATTATCATAATAGTCTGTTTTACGATTAGTAAGTTCGAAAATTAGGTATTCTTTTTATAAATTAATTAATATTGTTTTAAAATAGGTATTTATAAAATACTGTATAATACGACAATATTATTGAATTCTTAAATCAATATAAAATACATGTTCTTTGTAAACATTTAAATAACAAAATTGTTAGGTACATAATTCGTGTAAAATGATACAAGTCTTACCTTACGCATCGTAGTTGTGTGCTGTAACGCACGACGCACCTGTCCTGACGCACGCCCGAGACTAAGAATCCCGTGTCGCCTGCGCTCTTTCCATGCGTCCCGCGGAGAAGTAGGGAGTGGGGTGCGTAAGAGCTGCGCGAACTTGTATCACTGTGTACTACGTATTTTTTTGCTAATTTAGTTCTAAAACGCAATGCAGTTTTGATTCTACTATATTAGTATCATTATTCACGTAATCATATGTCCTATTTGCCTTATGTTCTTACTAATAGAATTAATATTAAATTTGTAATCACATCAAAATTGCCTACAAAAATTACGTGTAAATTGTTTGATCTAACAGTTGTATCATTAGTCACATATTTTTATGACAATAAATTTGTGTTTGTATGGTTCATGTACAAATGTAACACTTTTCACTAGAATGTATTGTTTCAATATTTTAATGTTTTGTGATAGGATTTCATTTGTATCACTTTGGATTAATTGAAGTAAAAGCTATCGGTTCGCGTAAGATGTGGTAACTCGAGTCGTATTAAAATACATTTTAGAAATATAAATATCGGTTTGGAGCACTTTGGTATGAATCAAAAAGTATTATTTTACATAATAATTTCAATAAAACATAGCTTACTTATATCAATGTACACAAAAAAATCTCATTCATTTTTAATCGTATAACAACGGGGATAAGATAGAATAAGATTAGGATAATATAGAATAAGTTTAATCAGAGAATATAAAAACCGATCTGGGTCGACATGTATCACTTTTCACTGAAGGTACAGAATTGTGCACGTGCCATTGATAGCACGTGCACAATAACTAATGCCATATTGTTACGGTTTTACCTTGGATTCGTCTGATAAAAAATAAAAACAAACTAACATCACAACAACAGTGCCATTGCACTGGTACATTCCGCTGGAGATAAGTACCTACAGCTCGCGATAACTAGACAACTAGGGTCTACAGGGTTATTTGTAAAACACCTGCAACCTCTTAAGGGGTCATTGTACTCATCATTATGAACAACTTTTACTATGAGACCAAACCTGAAATCGCGAAAAAAAATCAGCTGCTCAGTACATTTATGTTCGCATAATTCGTCAAAATGTACTGAACAGCTGATTTTTTTTTTCGCGATTTCAGGTTTGGTCCCATAGTAAAAGTTGTTCATAATGATGAGTACAATGACCCCTTAAGAGGTTGCTGGTGTTTTACAAATAACCCTGTATACGCGCTCAGCTAGACATACATATCAATAAATAATGGAGACTAAAAAATTGAGTTACCGTCCGCAGGCCGGCAGCAACCCTAACTACCCTAACGTGGTCAGAAGGAATAAGGGTTACGCGATAGAAAGAGAGGCAACTTGTAGGTAAATATAACTTGTAGGTAATAAATAAGCGTTGTGCGACCTGAATTGCACTTTATTGGGTCGTAGCAAGTCGCTTTTTAGGGTTCCGTAGTCAACTAGGAACTCTTATAGTTTCGCCATGTCTGTCTGTCCGTCCGTCTGTCCGTCCTCGCTTAATCTCTGTGACCGTTAGCAAAGTGGGAAGTGTTTTTTTTTTTTAATTTCAACCCTAACGTGTGATATATTGTTGGAAAGGTATTTAAAAATGAATAGGGGTTTACCAAAATCATTTTTTGATAATGTCAATAATTTCGGAAATAATCGCTCCAAAAGTAAAAAAACAATGTCCCCCCCCCCCCCCCCCCCTCTAACTTTTGAACCATAAGTTTACAAAATATGAAAAATCTGAAAAGTAGAACTTTATAAGGACTTTCTAGGAAAATCATTTTGAACTTGATGGAAACAACAGTTTTTGTACAAAAAAGACAAAAATTTGTACAAAATAATTTCTGGACTAAGTTTGTAGTATAATCGTATATGCAAGCATTTTTTTTAACTTCGTTTACATATTTTATTATCATGGATAATAATATAATGGATACCCACCTTTAAACTCATAAGTGGGAACACTTATTGTGACGGACGGGAAACTACGGAACCCTGAGCGTGGCCCGACACGCTCTTGGCCGGTTTTTATTTAAATTATTTTGCGAAGTGCAAGATCTGTTAATCTGTGCTAACATGAACTTGTTTTAAGTACCTATCAACTAGTTATACTTGTCCAGTACTTATAACCGGTCTATAAAGATACCTATGTTCCTTTTTAATTCAGTTTCGTTCCAATTCCTTTGATACATTTTTATTAATCGTTTTTTACTTCTATGAACATTGCACGACTACTTAAGAGGATTGTGAAGCTGTAAATTTTCATACAAAAAGCGATAACGTTTTTCTCCCCATACTCGTAAGCATAGTCTATTTTCATAATTTTTGGAAATAATAATAATAATAATATCCTGGGACATTTCACACACGGTCATCTGATCCCAAACTAAGCAGAGCTTGTACTATGGAAACCAGATAACTGATATACTACATACACTACTTTTTTTTGTAAATACATACTTATATAGATAATTCCACCCAGACTCAGAACAAACAGACATGTTCATGCACACAAATGTTTGTCCTGGATGGGAATCGAACCCACGACCTGCGGCGTGATAGGTGGTATCTTAACCAACCACGCCAACTGGCCCGTCAAAAATGTTGTAGGTATAATGAAAAACTAGGTCCGTATGTTTTTATTATAAAGAAATATTGCATACGATATAAGTTATTAGCATCTAAATATTATTTTTGACATAAAATTAAATTGAATCACTAAAAAAGAAGTATTTGATTAAAAATACACTTTTTAATATAAGGACTAACAAAGTTTTGATGAACTTCTGTAACTGCGTGATTTTTGAAAGTCACAAAACTTTGAAACTCACTACATTTTAATAAACTGTTTTAATTTAAGGAGGTTAATACAAATTCTAGTCATAAACACGAAACATAAATCTTAAAAGAATGACAATTTTATTGTTATCTCGCGTGAAAGAATAGCCTCGGTTCTTGGCTTATGAGAAAACTGATAACGTTCGTTGCAGTCGTAATTTTCTTTTAATATTCTCGGTTAAAGTTCCTAGTACCTAAAGGTGGTCACCCATTACACCGTACTATATATAATGCAACGAACCTGCACTGAACTGCACGGAATCTGAATCGTTTGAAGCCAATTACTAATCGATTGCTTCATATGTTCGAAAAATTTCTCTTCTCAACACCGTAAATAACGCAATGAATGTCACTGTCAAAATGATACCGATTCCGATTGATAGTGTGTTACACAATTAGGGTACTGATTGGCACATGTAAAACAAAATATTGGGGAGGAAGTCATGGGATGGGGAATTATCGTGTGAGATAATTCCTGTAAATAATACAGGATGTCCGGTAAATGATCCTATCCTTGAAATAGCATATAATATTACCATAAGTTATTTTTTTTACAACGGCCATTAATTAAATATATGCTATTTATCTATTTAAATATATGCCATTAATTATGCTATTTCAAGGTTATCCATTAATTACCGAACTTTTGTTTTTTTTTTATTTGGTCTTTTTCTTTTAATATTGTCGGACCCTCTGCCGCGATGTTTAGTTGCTGATATGTTCGTAGCACCTCTGTTCCTTTGGATTCCATTCAGACAATGGTGTCGTTTCTCTTGTTCAATAACTAAACTAAAATTAGAGAATTGCTATCTTTTACTAAAACGCAGCGCGAGAAAAGGACGGCTATAGCTATGAACTAAGTTAGAGATGTCAAACCAGTTTACGCCTTGCACTTCACAGTGTTTTTAGTCGACATGTTTTTACGTATCATCTTTTGTATGGAAATATTAGTTCAACTAAATTACACAGCTCTAATTTACGTCCGTCTCTTTCTTGTTTTATAAGAGAGAAAAAAATAGCAATAGCCTAAATTAAGTTTAGTTTGTGCACAACAGAATCGGCACCAATATGTATTATGATAGATAATTAGAAACAGTAATCAAGTTCAAATATTGAGTAACTAACAAGTAAATACAGTGGTGACTTTTGTCGCCGACTGTGCGGTGTAATGAGTGACAACCTTAAGGTGTAAAAGTTAAATAGGCACGAATATTTGAAGACATTAAAACGTTGCAGCAAATTAAACTGTCGTTTTTTGCAGTACCATTGTGGTGGCTGGTGGCGAACAGTTTTTAAACTATTGTCGTGAATTTCATAGCATATAACTTAATTACAAAAAGGACTAGTGAAATAGTAATTTTATTTAACATTAATAAGGGCTGATTTTTCAGTCGATACATAACTTTATCTTTGCATAGAAAATATGTCAAACCTGGCGGTTTGACATATTTTCTATTTATTATTTATTCCACTTGATTTGATTGAAAAATCGGCCCAAAGAGGCATAGGTACTCGTCGTTAGAGATAAGTTGACAAGTCTCCTTTTTACATTCAGGCCACAGACAGATTAATACAGATGGGACACTCCGCAGTTTAGGTATGAAGCTACAAGTACGCGGCGGGCTCGACTTGCCGGGCCAATTCAGTGCGGGCTGCCGCGCACTGGCCGGCTCGCACGGTCAGCTTGATACTCACTCACACGCCGCGTCGTAAAAGAAGACAACCCAAACGAGTCGGAATCAGAAGGTATAAGAGTTACGCGATAGAAAGAGAGGCAACTTATAGGTGAATATAACTGTAGGTAATAACTATTGTGCAACCTGAATTGCACTTTATTATGTCGTAGCAAGGTCGCTTTTTATTTAAATGATTTTGCCGAGTTTTATTAAATGATTGTCCCATCTGTATTAATCTGTGTTCAGGCGCAATTCAACTAACAATTATTTGACAGAAGTAATCCATTTCATAGTTGCCCATATTTGTAATTTAAGATATTCCAAAGAATGTATATTACTTTCCTGTTGAAGGTTTGATATTCTACGGATTAACCACAAACAACATTGTAACAATACGGCATTCAACCATATCTTTATACGAGCAGCAGAGCAGCATTTTCCTAATATGAAGTATTGACAAAATTGTTATCATTGAATCTCGGCTCGTGGCTAAGTAATAACAGCCGCACGAATCGATCGATTAGCTCCTCGGATCGCTGCCGCGGAAAGAACGTTAAGCCGTTGGTCCCAGCTGTCATTCTTGGTTCTTTGACAGTCGTTACGGTTCGTCAGAAGCCCAAAAAGTCTGACAAGCAGTCTAGGCCAAACACTGGATTACCCACAGACAGAAAACTTACTGAAAGAACTATACACGTGATAACTAAATAGTAATGTAGACAAACAAACTCAGATAATAACCCATAGCCCAGTCATAAAACACAAACACTCACACAACATGCACACACACACACACACACAACCTCACACACACACACATACACACACACACACACACACACACACACACATACACACATACACACACACATAAACACAACACTCACTAACACCACTCAAGAGCATGTATGCACTAAATTCCCTTCGTTTTATGATGTTTTAATGTTATTGCATAATTGTTAATGTTCTAAAATCGGGTGAGGACACTGACTCCTGTAACACAGGTACCACCTAGCTCAGGAGTTAGGGCTTCAATTGAAGATGTTACATCTATTTTTATGTCAATAAAACATTTTATTATTATTATTATTAGGTTGTGGAGGTAAGATAGGCAGTCGCGCCATGTAAAATACTGGTATTCAGCTGCATCAGGTTAGACTGGAAGCTGATCCCAACATAGCTGAGAAAAGGCTAGGCAGATGATGATAACTACGTCATTCAGCCTTTATACGACCAGCAGAGAAGTATTTTTTAATAAAAAGTCATAATCATCATTCGATAGGAGCTCTGAGGCGGCTGATTGGTATATGCGAGTGTTATGCGATGAATCATGGGCTCAAATATAACGTCACAAAGAGCGAACTGATACTTTTCAAACCAGGCAGCGTGACATATTCGTCTATTCCTAGTGTGTCACTGGGTGGGGAATCCCTGCGAAGAGTAGACAAGTATAGGCATCTGGGCTACTGAGTCACTGAAGACCTTAACGATAACTGTGACATTGAAAGGGTCGTAGGTGGCTGGCTGTCCGTTGTAGCATGCTGGCAGGATAATAACATTGATGATTTTGCCGCCATCATTAGAAAAAGATATGCATCCCTGGGGCTGCAGTCTCGACATAGATAGCGCTCGCTTTACGACCGAATTCGGTCACAAAGTCCTAGTGGGGTCCCTAGACGGACTAAACTGCATGACAAACACGAAAAAATCACAAGACATGCTTGTCAAGCAATCTGGACCGTCTAGGAACCACACTAGAACTTTGCAACAGAATTCGGTCGTAAAGCGATCGCTATCTAAGTCGAGACTGCAGGCCATGATGTCACGTGTTCGCGGCATCACCAACAGTATTCTCAATGTGTTCACCGATCAGTGGGATTCCCCGATGTTCCGGAAGTGGATGCAGCTCCACGGGGAATTTTAATGTTTTAGTGTACGTTCTGAGTGCACGCTCGAAACGAGCGTCCAGTGGGGCGAGGCGTGCGACGTAAACACATGCAAATACTAGCCAATGTCCTGAGTGAGGGCCGAGCGGCGCTCGGTGAACGCTCTTCGCCGCTTGCACGCAACGCTAAACGCCCCGCTGGACGCTTTCTCACTCGGGTCGTACACTAATTGTACATTTATGTTCTGTGTCTGTACCTACTAACACAAGATATTAAGTAATATTTGTTACTAACCCTATGGACTCTGTCTGAAATAAATCTATTCTATCATTCTCCTGCCCTTATCCCTTGGGGTCGGCGCAATATGTCTTTTTCTTCCATATTCTTTGGTCTTTCCCTACTCGAATAGCCATCCACATTCATACTCAAAACTTTCCTTACGACATTTTTCAATCGGAAGTATATCACTGATTTTCGTTAGTTGATTTCGTTTGCTTAGAAATAACAGCCAAGTCATCCGTTTATTTTTTTAACTAATTTACAAAGTTTTTTTTTTAACAGACCAAAGGACTTTTTTGATTCTCTCCTTTTTATATACTTGCATTTTTATTGATACTTGCATTGCATTACTATTATTTTAAGACTGTTAATAAAATTACTATCATTGAATCTTCTTGACCCACCGAAGGAGCAAAAATAGTATTTTTTTACTTATTCTAGTCATCTATAGGTGCATAATGGTTGACAACATTTTCTTCCAAATGAAACATTCAAAACATACGACAGAGTACGTCAAGGGGAATTTCAGAGAGAGCAAGCACCTTGTAACAAGATTCACCATCAGTCATCTTGACTGAGACGAATGTATACTGGTCAGTTGCTCGTGTCTAGCACATACGTGATACTATAGCCTGTTCCAAAAGAATCTGATAAAAATGTAAACAAATGGATCAAAAAACGTTCCAGTGGTTGCCAATTTGTAGTACAGTACTCGCAAAATATTATGAGCTCTCGGAACTACTCAGAAGTTGCACGCGAGTGGCCTAAAGGTATATTAATAGCCAATTATTTTTACATATAATACATATGTAAGGGCTGGGCAGAGGTGTACCTATAGTACACCCACATTTCGCCAGTTATATTTAAGTCCCATTTAATAGGGGGCGAGCCTGTTGCCATCAACCAGGCACTAAACAGACTCCGGGCAGCTGCTGAGAAATTCCAGAAATAAAATCCCAGTAACATTTTGCCCAACCTGGGAATCGAACTCAAGACCTTTTGGTCAGCAGTAGCGCTAGCGACCACTAGACCAACAAGGCTAATTATTTTTGTGATGAACAAACCAATGCACACCTTAAACATTTTTTTAAAGGTAGACATATAGGTGTGAGTGTGCACAAGAACTCCACGACCTCATTCCACCGGCCCCTTCTACCATCGTATAACTAGTTATAACTAGTATTGCTAGTTATAATTAGTTATAACTAGTATTGCTATTCCACCAATTCACACTAAGAGTTTCCAAATGTCTTTTATAATGCGCACAGCAAAAGAGTGGAACTATCTACCTGCGTCTGTGTTTCCGAACGGCTACGAGCCTAATCTCTTCAAAGTTTTTTTTTTATTATTTGTTATGGGTTTGCTCTTGACTCTAGTCGAGGTCAGAGGTGACAGAGTTAAAGTCGACGATGGAGTGAGCTTACCCAGAAGAAGCCTGTTCACTCTCACTTTGAAGAGATTAGGGTTGTATACGTTCCGAAACACAGACGCAGGTAGTGAGTTCCACTCTTTTGCTGTGCGCATTATAAAAGACATTTGGAAGCGCTTAGTGCGAATTGGTGGAATAGCAACCAGGTAGGGATGGTAACTGGCAGTGCGTCTAGATGTCCAATGGTAGAAGGGGGCCGGTAGAATGAGGTCGTGGAGTTCTCGGGCACACTCTCCGAAGTACAACCTGTAGAAGACCGACAAGCAGGCAACCTTGCGGCGATGAGCCAAGCTATGAAGCTTGGCATCCACCAGTTTTACGTCGCCAATGAGCCTCTTAGCTCTGCGTTCCACCGAGTCAAGAGCGGCTAGTTGGTACTTAGCTGATCCATCCCAAAGGTGACTGCAATACTCCATGCAGGATCGGACTTGCGCTTTGTAAAAGGTTAAAAGCTGTCCAGGCGTAAAGTATCGCTTCACCCTATTTAGGATGTCCAGTTTCTTGGCCACAGTTTGGGCCTTGTAGTCGATGGTGGCGCCGAAGTTGAGACCAGATGTCAACTCCATGCCTAGGAGCTCAAGTCGATCAGTTACAGGAACAGATGTACCCCGAAAAGTAGGAGTTTGGGCGAAACGACTCTTTTTAGCGGTAAAAAGACAAGCCTGCGTTTTGGTGGCGTTAAAAGAGACCAGATTATAATCACCCCACTGGGAGACAAAGCTTAAGGTCAAATCTGTCCGCTCTACCATGGCCTCTCTCAAGGAACGAACTTCGGCCCCGCTGGTTTTTGCGCTGGACAAGTAAAGTGAGAGTGAATAGGCTTCTTCTGGATAAGCTCACTCCATCGTAGACTTTGTTTCTGTCACCTCCGATCTAGACTAGAGTCAAGAGCAAACCCAGCTCATATAAAAAAGGTGCTATAAAAATTTTCACATCTTACAATAATAATTGTGGAACTATGCGCGGTTTCATACTCGGGTCTACGTTCAGGGGGTTTATAAAGTTTTGCGAGTACTGTAGGTACCACTTACAAATTGAGTGCTTTGATTTGATTATGAGGATACTAAAACCCGACATTTTATTTTGAATCACCTTAAAGATGAAAAATTTTTAACCCTAATTCTCATCGATGATTTTTTTATTACAATTTAATAATCTTATTCAAACAATAATAAAATTGATGGAAACAATGTTGACACATAAAGTTGAAACCTTCTTAGTGCAGATGAATGTGTTAGATACAAATTCCCTTTAGTGAGTGATTGCGTCAGAATCAGGGTTTGTTTACAAATTCGTCCGATACTTTTAGAACAAACCTTATTAGTCTGTAACAAAAGCGGAAATTCTTCCAGTCATCGCTAGTATAACACTTTTAAGGGACTTACTACACTGATTCAGCTCAATTCAGTTTTTGTCCATAGATAAAAAAAAACGTTTTGTATGGAACGACGCGAACTGAACGGTTGCGCAGGTATCTCCATACAAAACATTTTTTTTCTTCTATGGACAAATGCTGAATTGTGCTAAATAAGTGTAGACTGGAATTACATTGAGGTGAATCCAGTCATACAACTGACATGAAGATTGGACGTCCCGTTTCGCGCCCCGCATGGTACTTGCCTGAGTCTGTTTGAAGTTTAATGCTCCAGAATTTCAGATCAAATTTTCCAGTTGTTAGATTAAATGGTCCTATTACTAGATACTTTGGGTACACACCTTTTTTACTGCCTAAACCAGTATGACCAGCATTATGGACACTTTCACGATACTTCGACGTTTCTTTAATCTGTTAACATTTGAAAGACTCAGATTAAATAAAAAACCAAGACATATGACATAGCGTTGTCAACAGTGACGTCAGGCCGCACGTTTGGAGTTTCGTAAACATGTGATGAGGTGTAGTTTAATTGTAGTTTGGTGTAAATGTGTGCGTGTGAGCGTGTATGCACAGAGCGAGGTGTAGTTTTTCACATGCTTCACTGTATTGTTCGCAGCGCAATGTACATATGGGTTTTTTATTTGGTCCGAGTTTGAAGGCTACTTTAATACGATGGGCTCGATTGAGCAACGATTGCTCTAACTAATAAACAAACAAACAATGTTTTTGAAAACAATACCGCTCCTCCTAAGCATTGAGCATCGTCTACTTATTTTATTCCAATGTTACAATATTGTTCTGGTTTACAAGAGTTTATCAATTTGATCTTTACAATTATTGACAATTAACCTCTCTCTTATCTCTCTGCGATGCAGTAGTAGTTAATTATCAGATCTTTCTACATATTGCTGGGGCCGTATTATGAACAATTAACGCCATCATTTTTCCAGTGCTAGAGAGAGACGGTGCTATACATGACCTATATCACCATCCCTGTTTCGCAACGGAATCATGATGGCGTTAATAGTTCATAATACGGCCCCTGATCAAAGATCATAATAAACTTAAATTCTATCAGATGAATATATTATGCGACTACGTTTTTAGTTCTGGATCAGTTTAAAGATGGCACATGAACATATAGGGTATCGCCAACTTAAGGGTGTGATACAGACCATTAAGCTGAACAACTTTTTTACGGTTACGACAGATTTTTTTCACACCCTTAAGTTGGTGACACCCTTTCTCAGACACCCTGCATACGTACTAGGTATAATTTAAACAACACACAACCTCTTAAGGGGTCATTGTACTCATCATTATGAACAACTTTTACTGTGGGACCGAGCCTAAAATCGTGAAACACAAACAGCAGTTCCCTACATTTTGACGAGGTAAGCGAACATAAATGTAGGGAACAGCTGTTTGTTTTTTCGCTATTTCAGGTTTGGGTCCATAGTAAAAGTTGCTCATAATGATGAGTACAATGACACCTTAAGGAGATATGTAAAAAGCTAACTGAGCGGTAATAAGAAAGTGACAGAGTCAATTACATCCACATGCGAAAAAAAATTGTTTAAAATTAAATTAAGCTATCTATCAAAAATATATTCAGCCAGAGTTTTCAATTACCTAATACGCACATTTTGAATGCAACTTTGCAATGAAATTACTTAGGATTTTAGAATTACAAAAACAAAATATATATAAAAAGTAGAGGTATTTTCGGAATTAAATTCTATCGAGGAAATTTAACCTAATCGTGTTTTTGTTCAGTCAAGAGTATTGATCAAATAGTCAATAAACATATCGCACACCTAGATCAAAAGTAGCACAACTCAAAATAGGTGCCCCTTTTTTCAGGCACAGTAAAAACCGTTTTACTCGTTTTCTATTTGATCAATTTAAAATATTTTTGTATGATGTTGTAATTCATTAATGGAGATTGGTACCCATGTGTCTTTGAAGTCAATCAGTCAATGCAGTTTTCGACGCAGAGTCCGATAATCGCAATAACTCGATTTTGGATTATTTTGAGTTGTGCTACTCTTCATCTAGGTGTGCGATATATCCAAAAAATTAATCCATACATTCTGTAATAGTGAAATAAATGGTTACGAAAAAGCCTCAACTTATTTTGGTATCACCTTAGAGGTAAAGTACACCTTGTATAGTGTTGTAACTTTGCAATACTCGATACCTAAATGTAAGTACGTTTGGTATGTTTTTCCTTATAGTATTAGGTTAACGGCCGCATGTTTGTTTTGTGACCTCAAACATTATGAATTAATTTAAAAAGTGTCGTTTATGGCCAATAACAGCTTATTTAAAAAGGTGGTCCTATTATCTGGATATCTATCTTTATTTTATTGTTACTTTACTCAAATTGGCTATTTACAAAATTACCTACCTACACGTGTTCTGATAGATATTTGATATGTACTGGTACCTAGGTATGGGTCATTGACGGTTTTTTGGTTAATGTAATTTAACTGTTAATCATCAATGGTTAACAGTTTAAAAAAGCTGTTAATTATTAACAGGTTTTGAGTGTTCAATCGGTATCGTTCGGAAGTATTCGTTTCGCATACTAGTTGATTCTCAGAAATTAATAAAATTATAGTGAAATAATTCGTTGAGCCGTTGACGTAAATTAACAGTTTATATTTTCAACAATAATGACAATTGAACAAATGCGTCTTGTGCGTTTACGTAAATTAAAAGCTACTATTTTCAACCTGTTTTTTCAATGATGATTAACCCTAGATTACTACTCTACGTCGCAGAGGCGCCCGCATTTTTGATATATTGCTCTCTTTTTTTTTCCTTCGCGCGTATGGCATTCACGTTCAAGGACATCTCAATCATCGCCAGCACGTGTCGTAGAACGGTGGTTGCGTTACGGTAACTGTGCTAGTTTTTTTGATATTACTACCCTTGGCGCTCCAAAGACGTATGAGTAGCTTGTATGTAAGTTTTGCGCTATTAATAAAATTCTTCTAAAATATTTTTTTTTGTTACTTTTTTAGTTGTTTTTTAGTTAATTACTTTAATTAACTATTTTTTAAGAGAAGTGTATACTTTAAGTTGTTTTTTTTTATTATTTTTAATGAGAAAAATGTTTAATTGCCTAAGTTCCTAAAATTTGTTCCTAAGATTTATTTGATTAAAGATTTTATAATAAAAATATATAAATATTATTTAAAATTATGTTTTTCTCTTTTTAGTAATATACACAATTATATAAACAGTTAAAACATATCAATCATACTTATAGGTTTTGAATAAAATCATTAGTCAATATGATGCGCCTCGCAGGCGTATGAGTAGTTTCTTTGTACGTCGCAACATGAGTAGTAATGTCGGGTTAACAGTCGCATACTAGTTGATTCTCAGAAATGAATAAAATTATAGTGAAATAATTCCTTGAGCCGTTGACGTAAATTAACAGTTTATATTTTCAACTGTTTTTTTTTTGGAACTGAGTAAAATAATGACAATTGAACAAATGTGTCTTGTGCGTTGACGTAAATTAAAAGCTAATATTTTTCAACCTGTTTTTTCAATGATGATTAACAGTTACTTCGTTGACGAATGAAAAGTCGTTAAAAAAACGGTTTATTGATTCAACGACCACCTCTACTGGTACCATTGGCAGATAGCCGAAGAGCTGCTTATTATTTTGCTCAAGAACCAGAAATAATATTTTTGTCGTCGTCATTCAAAGACAACTGCCGATCGTAACCTTACGTACATAAGTCACGTTACAACTCAATAACTTAATGATAAAGATGAACTTAAACGCGATAAAAGTTCCTAAACAATATGAAACAAAAGAGACAATACTGAGTCAGAACAAAATGAACCGTGAATCAGATAACAATTATGTCAGCAACACAAATTGTGAACTCAAAAACATGTTCATGTACTAACCTTGTATACATAAACTTAATATCACAAGAACGACAAATAAACTAAATAATTTCACTTTCATTTTCTTAAATAGTTCTTACAACCAAACACGAGTTTATCACTGTATATTTATTGCACATTGTGCAGTAAGGATTTTTGATCACTGTCTACAGCTTCATCGAACTAATGAGACGATCGACTCATGCACCGAGTGATGCCAACTTCATTGCGCAAAAAAGCGCCGACTTGTGGCAAATGTCAGAAGGAAGTATGTATTAAAATTGTCGCATGATATAATTGGAGAGGCGGAAAAATCGTTTTAGAAATTGAAAATGTAATGGTTACAAAGTGTTTGTGGAAAGATGATTATAACATTACCTCAGCGTTTGTTTCACTTTATGTTTTAAATAACAGTAAAAAAAATTGTTTTTTTTTTTTGGAAAGCACGACCATGATGAAATCAATTAATAGGTAGGCACTAATACAGTTTACATAAAAGAGTGTCTTCTATTTTTGTTCTAATAAAACTTTGATAGCCGTAACAAAATTATAAAACAAACACAAAAGAAAACCTTTTAAAATAGTCTCGGGTTATTGGTTGGTAAGTTTGTAATGTATGAATCAATCTCCACACGGTGATGTCATTGCGGCGATAATTTGATGGCACCCCATGACTATCGCTGCGATCCTCTCCCTCGTGGAGATGGTGCCTAAAAAACCGTTCGCCGCCGTAAATGTGGCACTCCGAGTTCTAGGAAGGTTCGGCTTTGCCTGAGAGCAGTGGTGGCCCAGTGGTAACACACTGGTAATGGCCTCGACTTACGAGTTGTAGGTCGTGAGTTCGAACCAAGACAGGCGCTTTACTTTGTGTAAATATTTTTATCACCACGGCTCTCAAAATGGTGAAGGAAAACATCGTGAGTCAACCCGCACTGGGCTCGCGTGGTAGATTACAGCCCACTCCCTCTCGAAGAGACTCCCAGCAGTGCCTGTGTCCCAGCAGTGGGGTCATGATTATTTAAGCCTATCTAACTATAATATAAATAAAAATCAATTGCCGAATGTATGTAAGCGCATCACTTGAGAACAGCTCGACCAATTCATCAGTTTTTTTTTTTTTTTGTGTTTGTAATCGTGGTTTCTATGACAGAAATTTTCCCGAAAAACCACCGGAAACACCCGGGCGACGCCGGGTATAAACAGCTAGTCTATATAAATATAAATCAATTGCCGAATGTATGTACGCGCATGACTTCAGAACGGTTGCACTTATTTGGCTAATTATTTTTTTGTTGTGTTTGTAATTGCAAGGACAAGGTTTGTATGAAAAAGAATAAAAATCTTCATATAAAAAAGTGAGTGAGACAAAAGACAGTCTTCGAAAATGTTTACAGAATTGACAGTTTGACGTTTAGTTGTTCACTTTCTTACATTGTTTCATCTGTTACATGCGAAAAAACAATTGTTGTTTTGGTTGTTTTGTTAAAAAAAGTACCTAGCAAAAATATTTTTAAATACCAACAGTAATAGTTTATAGGCCTCAGTCGGTTATCGTTGTGTCATCTATCAGTAAATTGCCTTCTGTCTTGGTTTATTTCATTATTAAGAAAATTCCAACAGTGAGGCGTCAAAATATCGAAAAGAAAAATAAGAAAAGTTAGCGGAAAAATTGGAAAATTCGAGAAAACTGAAGATGCATTTCTATAGGAACTTTGTATGAATTATTGAAATTTGGACAGGACCACGTCTGTCGGGTCAGCTATTTTGTAATAAAAACCAAAGGCTTTGGTTATCACGACATCCTCGAAACAAGCAATTTATAGAATTAGAATTAGTTTGGAAGAAATTGATGACTTTGACTCAACGAAAATGTTCTGTCAAACGATTGTTCTTAAAAAAAAAATACCTATAACTAGACTTTATCATATTTCTAAAAACATTTGATTTCTCAATTGGGTCGTTCTTCTTTTCTACCGACAACACCTCCGTTACACTTTTAAATATATGTCACAAACATTATGTAAAAAGCATCAATAATAAAAACGGAATTGTTTAAGATTATTTTAATGATTGTATTGTCAAAAGAATTTTTTGTGACAAAAATATTGTGAAAAATTTAGGAAGAAAAGCGATTTTTTTTCGGAAGGGACAAGACATGTCATTGTCGATGAGAAGGAAGAACGACCCAATTACTTTACTGAATGTTACGGTAGAAATCTAGTCAAAGCCGAAAGTCTGACAACCAGTCTTACCAAGGGGTATGACTGGTTGTGGAGGTCAGATAGGCAGTCGCTCCATGTAAAATACTGGTATTCTGCTGCATCCGGTTAGACTGGAAGCCGACCCCAACATAGTTGGGAAAAGGCTAGGCAGATGATGACGGTAGAAATCTAGTCATAAAGTTTAGATATCAAATGACAGCGATGCGGACGAGTATCGACGCCTAAAAGTGTCTTTTTGCTGCTGTATTTATTTGTATAATTAGTAATTTAATTTAATACCTCACGTAAATAGTTGTGCTAAATATAGTTTATATAAGCGTTTTAATATATATATGAAAGAAATTAAAACTTCTTAGGAAAGTCACAAAGGTGACCCGAAGAGCCATGAATGAAAAGACACATACTCGTATCTATAGAAAGAGGTGATAGTCCCACCTTACAACAACGCCGCGCTGCTGTTCTATGCAAGCAATTAGTTAGGTACTGGGAAATACTTACTACAGTTCTGACAAATCCATGTTTACAATATTTGTGTTGCAATAATTACTTATCAGTTTACCTCTACCAACAAAGACCTTCGGGACTAAACATAGAGTGATGACTCACAAAAGATCCTATTCGCACTGGTGAAGTCCCGATGTTATAACGCTACCTATAAAAAGTCTCCACAGGAAGCGACCTATATCATTAGCAAATAGTGTTAGTACCGAAGTAGTACAAGTTTTAAAACATAGAAAGTCATGTTTTCTAAAATAATTTGCGTTCTTGCGATAGTGTGCATTGTCAACGCATCTGTGTTAAATATTAATGTTTTTGACGGTAAACAATAATAACTATTAAATATCTTCTTAAATACAAAAACTCCTGTAAAATTCGAAATTAAATACGATCGTGTTACCAAAAAAAATAAAAGATATTGTTGCTTAGTAACTAAAGAAGCTGTATGTAATGAATGTTCTTATAACAGACGATCCCGATACCGAAGTTGCAAGCAATCCAAAAGACTGCAACTTCCGGGCGTGCGACCAGCTGTGTCGCAGACTCAAGTTCCGCGGTGGCGTCTGTGTCAATGGTCGCTGCAAGTGTGACAACTTCCTCAATGCAGAAGGTATTTATAATTCTTTTGTAAATCTGTACTGACCACTCTCATTCTACTATCCCATTCTGGGCTGACTCTAGACTGCCATCGACACGCTAAAAAGATTCCACTATATTCACTCATCAGTCAGTAGCTGTCCTCTCAAACGTGCTTCTATTGTATATTTAATTATTATTTTACTTAATTGTTTTAGATGAAATCTCTGCAAACACACTCTTGGACGTAGCAGACTTGGTTTCACTTAAAGGTAAATATTTTAAGGTTATGCATTAACTGATGAAGTACTTCAGTATCATTAACTATAATTTATTTTGTTATAGAAGACGAACCGGATGCCGAAGTCGCAAGCAATCCAAAAGACTGCAACTTCCGAGCGTGCGACCAGCTGTGTCACAGACTCAAGTTCCGCGGTGGCGTCTGTGTCAATGGTCGCTGCAAGTGTGACAACTTCCTCAATGCAGAAGGTATTTATAATTCTTTTGTAAATCTGTACTGACCACTCTCATTCTACTATCCCATTCTGGGCTGACTCTAGACTGCCATCGACACGCTAAAAAGATTCCACTATATTCACTCATCAGTCAGTAGCTGTCCTCTCAAACGTGCTTCTATTGTATATTTAATTATTATTTTACTTAATTGTTTTAGATGAAATCTCTGCAAACACACTCTTGGACGTAGCAGACTTGGTTTCACTTAAAGGTAAATATTTTAAGGTTATGCATTAACTGATGAAGTACTTCAGTATCATTAACTATAATTTATTTTGTTATAGAAGACGAACCGGATGCCGAAGTCGCAAGCAATCCAAAAGACTGCAACTTCCGAGCGTGCGACCAGCTGTGTCACAGACTCAAGTTCCGCGGTGGCGTCTGTGTAAATGGTCGCTGCAAATGTGATAACTTCCTCAATGCAGAGGGTATATCTATAATTTGCTTTCAAAAGTCTTTCTACAGTTTTGAATAATTGCATTGAAATTGTTATCACGATTTCTATATCATGCAGTTTCTGAAAACTCAATCTCCAACTTGGAAGATTTTGTTTCACCATGAAAATGCAACCATCAGGAATGCAACGCACAGTACCGTAGACTCTTTTTAGGGTTCCGTACCAAAATGGTAAAAAGGAACCATTATAGTGCGACTCGGTCTTTCTGTCTGTCCGTCTGTCACAGCTGGATATCTCAAGAACTGCTAATGCTATCAACTTGAAATTTTGAAATTTGGAATAGTTTTAGATGACGTTTGCCCAACTATTTTGCGAATAAGAAAGAATTTTTTTTTTGCAACAGGTACTGAAAGGGGGTCTTAAAAATTCGAAATGGGACTACTAGGGCATGTGGGGTATCATATGAAAGAGCGCTGTTTGTACATTCTCAAACAAATTTTCTTTTTTTTTTGGCAAATATGTAAAAAAAAATACCGTTCCCCCCTTATCTCCGAAGTTTGCATAGAGAAAAATCTGAAATTTTTCTATGTGATAGGAGTTTATGTAAAGATTACAGGAAAAATAAAAAAAAATGTCTCTAAATAGCACACTATATATGATGGCAATATTATGATGGTACGGAAGCCGCGGTGCGCGAGTCCACCTCTTGGCTGGTTTTTACTTGAAGGCCGTATATCGCCGGACGCTGCAGCTGCAATTACTATATTCCTTCCCCAAAAGTTTATAAATTTATCCGATTTTTTGTATAAAATTAATTGTTTTTAACCAGCACGTAGATATGTTCTGGAGTATATGCGTCAATGGTGGTAGCAAGTGCACACGCTTTTTAGATTTTTCTTATAGTGTCTTCTTCTTTGCAGATACCATGAACGACTTGGAGGAGTCTATTTCACTAGACGATAACTTCCTTAGCACAGAAGGTAACAAATATCATGCTCTTAGACCATTAATGGAGACAAATTAAATAGCTCCAATTCATTCATTAAAGCGGCGTTTGTAGGGTCACTGTAGTTGCAGCAATGGTTAATTGCAACTTTTTTCTAAATGATTATTATAGCTGCCCGATATTTGTTGTATATTGTGTTATTGTTACACACACCATTATATTTTTTTAAATAGATGAGGTATCTGATGGATTGTCAGAGGATCGATCTGAACGCGGTTGCAACATGCGGGCGTGCGACCAATTATGTCGCAGACTCAAGTTCCGCGGTGGCGCCTGTGTCAATTAGCTTTTTGAATGCAAATCAGGCTATAATGTTCCCAATGGGACACAGGCCTCCTCTCGGTGAGAGGGAGTGAGCCGTAAACCACGACGTGGGCCCAGTACGCGTTGGTATAATATTACATAACATTGCACTTTTTAGGGTTCTGTACCTCAAAAGGAAAAAAACGGAACCCTTATAGGATCACTCCTGTGTCTGTTTGCCCGTCTGTCACAGCCACTTTGCTCCGAATCTAATGGACCGATTAAATTGAAATTTGGTACACTTATGAATTTATGTGACCCAGACACGGACGTGTCACGGAAATAAATAAAATTTTAATATGGGGGACAATTTTAGGTGGCAAATAAGAAAAGTAAAAAAAAAAAAAGTTTTCAAACTGGACCGTGTGCACATATCAAATGAAAGGGTCTTAAATATGTTTCTTTTTTTATAATTTTCAAAATAACTTTTTTTAGGTATTTAAGAAAATAGACGAAAATTGACCCTTCCCCCTTATCTCCGAAACTACTGGGAAAATAGTTCTATATCTATAGATTACAGGAAAACTGATAAGAAGTCTACGGTCTTAAAAGAACATGGCAAATATCTCAATATTGTGCGTACAAACTTACATTTGCAGTTGGAATGTATGAGAGAACATGTTTTCCAACTACAATATTAAGTTTGTTCTTGGGAAATTTCTCAAGAACAAACTTACCCTTCATTGTGCGTGGTCCGACACGCACTTGGCCAGTTTTTTCCTGCTCTCAGTCTTGCTTAGAGAAAGAAAGATAAATAATTAAGTATGAAAAGGCACATGCCTTTTCATACTTAATTATTTTTCTTTATTTCTCTAATTACCATGTCAACATATTTGTTTAGTAGATGCTGTAGATGAATATTCAGAAGTAGCCACGAGACGCATCTGCAATTTAAGGCAGTGCAACCGAACGTGTACTCGTCGTGGCTATGAGGGCGCCAGATGTGTCAATGATTGGTGCAACTGCCATAACAAAATACAAAGACAAGGTTACTATTCAATATTTATTTTTGGAATAATCTCTTGGTCAGGAAAAGTTTATATTTTATTTATGTTTTTTACTTTCATAAGTAAGGAACAAACAACTTTCGCTTTTTTTAATTGCCATTTTTAATTTGCAGTTAGGTAGATATTATAATTATTTTATGAGTACAATATAATTTTATCTAGCTACTTGTCGCATTCTTTAAACTATAATATGATAACAATACCTTGTATTTTTAATAGATTCGTCTCTACTAAACGATGTTACCAGCAATGAAAATGAAGAATCAAATATAATTTTAAGGATTATTGAAGGTAAAATTTTAAATTATTTTTAAAGGAATATGAGTCACCTATTATACTCATTAACTGCTTAAACCACAGATATAGCTTAAACAAATTGGCTCTACTTTTGCCCCCAATACATATGCCATGGGCACGCCACAATTGCGGCGATAAGTCCCCTCTTTGAGGAGTGGTTAGAGAGGCGCCACGGCGTCCTCACCTTCCGCCTGACGCAGGTCCTCACCGGACACGGTTGTTTCGGGAGGTTCCTGTTTCGCATAAGGCGGGAGGAAACGCCCGGGTGTCACCATTGTGTGGATCGCCCAGAGGACACGGTGGAGCATACAGTGGAGGTCTGCCCGGCTTGGGCAGAGCACCGCCGTGTTCTCACGGAGGCGATCGGCGGCGGCGATCTCTCGCGTCCGAGCCTGGTCCAGGCCATGGTGCGGAGCGAGAGTGCATGGGAGGCCGTCACCTCCTTCTGCGAAGCGGTAATGCTCGCGAAGGAGGAGGCGGAACGCGTGAGGGAGAGGCAGCCTCAAGCCCTCAGTCGCCGCAGGAGACGCCCTGGGCGGCGGGAATTGATAGCCGATTCCCGGCCACCGTAGGCGCGGGCTTGCGGACGGTGAGTAGTGGGTAGCTCGCCGTCCGGTGAGGACCAGGCCCGGGTCGACGGCGCGTTGTGTTCCACGCGCGCCTCAAAGAGATGTCAGCAAAAGATGGGGTCCAATAGGGCCAATGCCGCTGGGGTCGCGGGTTGTTTGAAAAAGATACCGTGGCCCTGGCATAGGCAACTGAAGGAACACGGGTGGGTTTTAGTCAGTAAAAGTCTGACACGCCCTTCCGCTCCACCCAGAGCGGGAGAAGTTATTTGATGATTTCCCATCCACAAAAAAAAAAAAAAAAAAAATACATATGCCAAAAAAAAAATCAACTTTCAAATTATTAACATTTTTTTAGTATGTTTCTGTCTCCTTTTTTTTATCTCCTCTCTCCATCACTCCTTTATTATAATATCGTGTTTTTCCTTGCAGCGGAGCTGATTGTACCTTCGCCCAGCGCCTGCAACACAGTGACTTGCAACCAAATGTGTCACCGCCTCAATTACGCCGGTGGCTGGTGTCGCTTTGGTCAATGTCAATGTTACTAAAATAAATGTATTATGTTATACTCTAATCTGTATGTAACTTATGAATAGAATCAGAAAGTAATGTTATGTTAAAAGTAATGTTGCGACGTGAAACTGGTGGATGCCAAGCTTCATAGCTTGGCTCATCGCCGCAAGGTTGCCTGCTTGTCGGTCTTCTACAGACTGTACTTCGGTGAGTGTGCTCAAGAACTCCACGACCTCATTCCGCCGGCCCCCTTCTACCACCAGACATCTAGACGCACTGCCGATTCGCACTAAGCGCTTCCAAATGACTTTAATAATGCGCACAGCAAAACAGTGGAACTCACTACCTGCGTCTGTGTTTCGAAGCGCATACAACCCTAATCTCTTCAAAGTGAGAGTGAACAGGTTTCTTCTGGGTAAGCTCACTCCATCACCGACTCTGTCTCTGTCTCGTCCGACCTAGACTAGAGTCAAGAGCAAACCCATCATAAATAAAATAAAAAATAGAAAACTTATACGTAGGAAGTTATTATTTTATCATAGAGTAGATAGTACTCGTAAATAAAGAAAAAAATTACCTAAGTCTAGCATAAATATGTTACTGGTTAGATACTTTCACCCGTAACTGTGATCATCATATTTTTTAATGAATTTGGTTTTTTAATGTCACAATTTAATCGTTAAATATATAATTATATTATATGTTTAAATTAAAACATGAAAACAAACAATGCATTTTATTGCTAAAATTTTTGTTTTTTAATTCCTACTTTCGTACATCATCATCATTCCTTTGCCCTTGACCCAATTTATTTGGCGTCGCGCACAGCACCCTAATTGCGTAACACAATTGCAATTTGAATCATTTTTAAGCAAATTGCTAATCCATTGATTCATATGTTCGAAAAATTTGTCTGCTCGACAACGTTAATCACGCAATGAATGTTATTGAACTGTCAACATGAAACCGATTCCGATTAATAGTGTGTTACGCAACTGCCCCGCTGGTCAGTCTATAGGCTATAAATATTATCACACTATTTGCCATAAGAGATGAGCAATATTGCTTTATGTTCTTATTCTTCTATAGTTTACGGCAAATTGTAAAAAGACGTGCCAAAAGAGTAATATTGCAGATAGTTACAGATAAAAACATGTTAATCGATTATCATTACGCTATATCTTTAAAGAGTTAAGCAGTCAATCATTTGACATAATATATACAGGGTGGTTTTTTGAGATGGGGCTATAAGGGCGTTCGTCGCCGCTACAAAGAAACGGTTTTAGAAGATTGTCCTTAATTTTTTTTTACATTTTGATCTGTATTCACAGAGTCAGCAAGAAACGGTCAATTTTCCCAAAAACTCTATCGAACGAACCGGGGTTACTAGAAAAGTCAGAAATCGCAATAAAATTCGCTGGACTGCCTGGGCTGAATAGGAAACGAATACAGCAGATAGTTATAGATTTATGCGAACATAAATGTACACCTAATTTTTTTCGCGATTTTAGGTTTGGTTCCATAGTAAAAGTTGTTCATAATTATGAGTACAATGACCCCTAAGGGGCTTAACAGCCCTTGTTGTAAAGGTCATGATGGTCTATCTATTGATCAAAAAATGTGTTTCTGTAAGAAAAAATCCTAAGTTTGAGTTCGTCTGGTGTAAAAAAATGTATGGAAACCTAGCTGCCCATAGTTTTTTAAAACTTGTCCCCTTAATTTTTTTGCATGCCGTAAGGTAGAATGTAGTGGTAACCTTCAGCTATTTGTATCATCTTAAACTTGTACCTATATTGATGGCAAATAAATAAATCTGAATCTGAATCTAATGTAGATTCCAAAATGGTGTATCAATATTTCATCTTTTTCAGATACAAAGTTGTTTGTTTTACAGAAACACAATATTAACACTTTAAAAAAAAAAAACCACATGAGGTACTCTAAAACTGTAATACACATCTTATAGCACGTTTATTTAAAAGTATTATGCAGAAATCAGATGGTGAAAACTCCTTCATTTGTGAACACGGTGGCCGAGGAAGTGACCCAAGGTGGCAATTTTTCAAAAAAGAAAAAAAAATTGCGCATTCCCATCGACTCCGGGGTTCGACAAATTTTTTGTATTACAGGGCTTGGGGTCCTCCACCCGCAGATACAGGGTTATCCATTAATTACGCTACATCCTGTATACGATGAGTGAAAATTACTGGCAAACGTTAGCGTCACAGTCATTACGTTTGACATTATACTCACCTACGAATTGCTTCGTAATTCGTAAATTTGCAAAATTTTCAATTTTTATAAATTCATAACTCAAAAAAACGATGGGGTTTCGCAAGCTGGTATTTTTGGAATCATATCTAACTACTATATGAATACGAACTACTTAGAAGATAGGAAATCTCGTAAAGCCGAGCCTAGGTAGGTTTGTTCAGTGTGTACTTGACACACCTACGTCCCCAGATAAGCTAATTAGTTTTTGCCAGTGAAATAAAATTCAAGTTGGTTTTCTTTTACTGTTTTGGTGTCTTTATTAAATTAATTTTGGGGCATTTAAGTAACAGATGAACAAACACAAAAGCTAGTGTAGTTCTATTAGTGACCCTCTGCAATAATAAATAGACATACTTTCCTTTGGATCCACAGCATCCCCCAAAATAGCGCCTGTGGACATTAGTAAACTTATAGTTTATGTTAATTTATAAATGCAGTTTATTTTAAGTTTCTAATTCATTAGCATTCTCATAATATCTCAGTTAATAGAATACGTAGTTATGTTAGCAACAGTTCAGATATCAGTGGGTACTTACTGTTTTAATTCCAACCTAAGTCCCAATAGTGTAATGCACAAACAAGACTAGAAATCACGGTCTAGTACACAGTAAAACGTAACTAGTATATAGCTGTTATTCAGTAAACCATAAACTGCATAGGTATACCAACAACTATATATACAGTATGTTAACCAACAGAGGGCGTTCCCGTTAACCCGCAATAGTATAGCATCCATACATGCAAAAAAAAATATTACCATTCGAAAACAAAATGGTTTTTATTTTTTTTTAATATTAAAATATTCACTAAAATATTCAAAAAAATATAAAAATATTCACTAAAAATAAAAACTAAATTGCGATGTTTCCGTCCTTCAAGTACGCGTGTACAGAGTGTTTCTTTTACGTATCAATTTAACATTTTTAGTGAATATTTTAATATTAAAAAAAAATAAAAACCATTTTGTTTTCGAATGGTAATATTTTTTTTAGCATGTATGGATGCTATACTATTGCGGGTTAACGGGAACGCCCTCTGTTGGTTAACATACTGTATATAGACAGTTTACATGTATATAGGTATATACATTTTTGGTTTAAACACGGTGGCCGAGGAAGTGACCAAAGGTGGCAATTTTTAAAAAAATATTTAAAAAAAAAATGCGCATACCCATCGACTCCGGGGTTTGACAATTTTTTTATATTATTGGGCTTGGGGTCTCCCACCCGCAGATACAGGGTTATCCATTAATTACGCTACATCCTGTATACAAAAGGCAATGTTACTAGTGTTAGGTAGGTACAGTGTTATTACTACTGTTACTTGGAGAACTTAGGATGCAAGAGCGAGCGAAGCGAGCTTGGGACATGGGGCACCCCGACTCAGACAAAACTAAGAGACAGACAATTATACTTTTATAGTCATCATTTTAATTAGCATTTTTTTAAGTTTCATTAGAGTTTTAAGATGATGTATATAAAATTGAAGGTAAAATTGCCTTTGTCTTAGTTTTGTTATTTCAGAATATTCATCAAACTATGATAACAAAACCTTGTATTTTTTAATAGATGCATCTCCATTAAACGATGTTACCAGCGACGAAACTGAAGAATCTAACGTCATCGTCATCTTAGGAATAAATGAAGGTAAAGTTTTAAATTATTTTTAAAGGAGTATGAGTAACATTTTTATTAACTTTCGAAAATATTTAACTGGAAATATATTTGTTTGTAGGTAAATTAAGAGTTGTATTTGCATTAAATTAAAACACAATGCAACAGTACAAAAAAAACTGCTCTCTAATTAATATTCCAGGTTATTTATCTGTCTCTTTCAATCATGTAAAGACGTAAAACAGAAATGCCAACTACTGATAGTTTATTTTTTAATATAGCGTTGTAGATATTATAAAAATAAGTTTTTCATTAGTCGAAAGTTGTTATCAAAGTAACCCCGTAGTATCAAAGTAACCCCATTTTACGGTACATATTCTATTCTCTCCACAACATTTTCGATCTCTTGTATTATTCGAGTATGTCGTGTTGTTCGTTACAGAGGAGCTGATTGTACCTTCGCCCAGCGCCTGCAAGATAATGACTTGCTACCAAATGTGTTACCGCCTCAACTATGCACTAAGCTGGTATGACCAATGTCAATATTACAAAGATTAATTATTTTAGTCTGTAATCTGTATATATTTTTTAATTAAATATTATTTAGCCTGTATTGTCCCATTGCAGGGCAAAGGCCTCTCTCCTGTCATTCCACTTCTCACGATGTAGGTAACTTAAAAGAATAATTATAATAATAATAAATTGAAGTATCTCGACTTAGCCCACGAGGTTGTCGCTATGTGGAATGTGGACTCGGCAATCATTGTGCCGATAGTCGTTACAGTCAATGGCCTTATCGCTAAGAGCCTCGACCAACATCTCAAGAGGCTCTCGTTGGGTGGCTGGGTGAAGGGCTTGATTCAGAAGGCAGTCCTCCTTGATACGGCGCGTATTGTGAGGAGGTTCCTGTCTCTGGGGCCCTAACCACCGGTAGCTTGGACCCTGTTCCCCATGCCGGTGGATTTCTATTTTTTATATTTTTAAATGTTTTTTTTTTTAATTCTAATATTTAAAAATATAACTTATATGTAAAAAATTGAATAAAGGAGATAATAATAATAATAATAATATCCTGGGACATTTCACACACGGTCATTAATTATGTTATGTTAAAAGTGTTATGTTAAAACTTACAAGTAGAAAGAGTCCTTTCATAAATTAATAATAATAATAATATCCTGGGTCATTTCACACACGGTCATCTGATCCCAAACTAAGCAGAGCTTGTACTATGGAAACTAGATAACTGATATACTACATATACTACTTTTTTTTTGTAAATACATACTTATATAGATAATTACACCCAGACTCAGGACAAACAGACATGTTCATGCACACAAATGTTTGTCCTGGATGGCAATCGAACCCACGAATAAAAGTAAAGTAAATACAAGCTTAAACATGAGCCATAGAACCTTCAACATGATATGACCTAAGTCTGACATAAATATGTGACGTCATATATTTTCGCCTGTGACTAAATATTTTTTTATTGCTATTGTTTTTTTTTTTTTTTTGTTTTTCACTATCGCAGTTTAATCATAAAATAAAAACATATTAAAATAAACATTGTATTTTCTTAATTCCTAAATAATTACAAATTCCTTCATTCGTACAATTTTGTGGACTTAACTTTTCATTGTTTCGGCTGTGCATTCCTGTCCTATTTTATTATTTTAGGGCATTGTATTCCCAGTTAGTCAAACTACTATCAAAAACAAAAACAAATACTCTAAAACTGAAAGACTGTTATTATTTATTAATTTCAACTTTATTTCAAACTTATAATCAAACCGTAAACAAAAATGCAATAACAATGTTCCATAACAAATTACAAATTTTCATTCCGTTTGATCGCGCGCTAAACGGAAAGCCACACTTTTGTTGAAAACTTTCCGCCAACTTAAACTAAGCCATAAAAATAAAAGTTAGACTTCCGAATGAAAAGAAATTCGTCTTGAAGCGTCAAAGAATAAGACGAAAGAGAGGCAGGCGTTGAGTACCTTCTTAGTACTGCCACGCCGAGCCGCCGAACAGCCAAGCCTGTCCTTTGTATAAGTCCTTACAATTAACTTGAAGGACAACGTCTTCAGACTTGGTCGATTGTTATCTCTGAACTTTGGAGAAGTGGCCCGGTCGGAAGATCAAAGATTAAATAACAAATATATGTGTACAGCCAGAGCCAGCAAACATTTCATTTCTTTTATTACCGTCGTAAAGCTGAAATGTGGCTATGAATCAATCAAGAGTTAAACACACTGAAATCACAAATATAAAAATAAATGTAGGTCAATTTTGTTAAGAGACACTAATAAAGTTTAACTTGGCCCACTTATAATAATATCACAATCACAAATATTTGTCAAATATCGTCCTTTTAATTGGCCGAATCTTCACATCAGACACGCAATAACGTCTCTGCATTTTGTACCATAAACAATAACAAAAATTCCTTAATAAATTGCCTTCCAAATAATCTAATTAACGGAACATCTTACGCAATTATCTCCTGTCTTATGAAACTAACTCATCACGTTGATGCTACGATATTGTCCCTAAATATACGGTGAAAGCGACCCCGGTCAGTCGGCTATAATTTTCTATTTACGGCCTATAAAGGCTTTCATTTCTAGGCACTTGTTATTGGAAAAGCGTTCTTGACGTCCCCTGTGTATTCTGTTGCTGGTCGAGTAAATAAAACACTGTTTTATACCATCGCTTTGACGATGGAAAAATGCTGTTTGTGGTGCTGTGTTTTTCAGCTAATACATAACATGCGTTTGTTGCTTAGTATACAGATAATATTGTTTATTACAGAATTTGAACCCTAGTGGTAATGAGACATCTCGTAGAGCTACGTAATGCTCATTATAGAAAAGGGAGAAAGAAAAAATTATAAAGATAAGCTATTATTTATTAAGCTAGACAGGCCAGTTGGCGTGGTTGGTTAAGACACCACCTATCATGCCGTCGTGGTCGTGGGTTCGATTCCCATCCAGGACAAACATTTGTGTGCATGAACATGTCTGTTTGTCCTGAGTCTGGGTGTAATTATCTATATAAGTATGTATTTACAAAAAAAAAAGTAGTATATGTAGTATATCAGTTATCTGGTTTCCATAGTACAAGCTCTGCTTAGTTTGGGATCAGATGACCGTGTGTGAAAATGTCCCAGGATATTATTATTATTATTATTATTATGTCCTTTATTCATTTTAAAAACTTATTAAATACATTTTTAAATATTTTTTTATAAAAAACATTTAAAAAAAAAACATTTAAAAATATAAAAAATAGTGATCCGCCAGTAGCGGGAGCAAAGTCCAAGCTACCGGTGGTTAGGGTTGCAGAGACAGGAACCTCCTCACAATGCGAGCCGTATCAAGAAGTACTGCCTTCTGAATCTGGCCCTTGATCCAACCGCCTAACGAGAGCCTCGAAAGATGTTGATCGAGACTTTCGGCCATCAGGCCATTGGCCGTTACGACAATCGGCACAATGACAGCCGAGCTCACATTCCATATGTCAACAACCTCGTGTGCTAAGTCGAGATATTTTATTTGTTTCTCTTTCTCAGCTTTCACGAGGTTCTCGTCATGTGGAATGGTAACATCGACTATCATTGCGCGGCGCGCTAATTTATCTATCACTACTATGTCAGGCTTATTGGCGACAATAGTCCTGTCAGTAATGATAGACCGATCCCAGTACAACGTCACATGGTCATTTTCGAGAACTGGGTCGGGCACATACTTGTAATATGGTACCTCAGATTCCACAAGTTTATATTTCAAAGCAAGTTGCTGGTGAATAATCCTGGCGACTTGGTTATGCCTGTGCAAGTACTCGCCGTTAGCCAGACGAGAACAACCAGAGATAATATGTCTGATGGACTCACCCGGTCGGTGACATGCCCGACACACGTCCACCGTCCCGTCCCTCATAATATGTTTCCGGTAGTTATTCGTTAAGATAACTTCGTCCATAATTGCACAGACGAAACCTTCAGTTTTCCCGAAAAGGTCACCAAAACGTAGCCAGGATACGGACGCTAAGAAATTTACACCGGGCTCATGAAGAGCCCGATAGAAGCGCCCGTGAAGTTCCTTGCTTTGCCATATCCCCTTGCGGTCATCGGTAGTAAGTACTACAGGTTTGCGCCAGTTCTCTTTAGCCATGGAGAGCGGGGTGAGCCCCTTGTCTACTGCGACCACATCACGGTGCATACACACTTCGGCTTTTAAAAAATATTCCCTGAGGCTGCACATTTCGCGGTTGTGTAGGGTCTTCACATTTAAAAAGCCTCGACCCCCGCACTTCCGCGGAATGTACAGTCTCATTACCGATGATCGTGGGTGATGCATCCGGTTTGCGGTCAGCAGTGTACGGACCCTCCTATCCAGAGCGTCGAGTTCGGTCTGAGTCCATTTGAGTATGCCGAAAGAGTACATCAAGACCGGCATGACCCAACCGTTGAAGGCGCGCACCTTGTTTCCACCTGAAAGAAGACTACCTAATACCTTCTTCAGGCGGCCAAAGAAGCGCTCCTTCAACGATTGTTTCATGTCAGCAACGTTGATACCTAACGCTTCCGACATACCCAAATACTTATAGCTTTCCGATGAAGAGAGGGATCTAAGGTTTATGGAATCCGAGAGTTGAATTCCCTCGGATTCCATAATCTCCCCTCGCTTTACATGCATGACTGCACACTTGTCCACACCAAATTCCATACTGATAGCGCTACTGAAAGTTTCAGTTACCTTCAGTAGCTCCATCAGTCGCAATTTGTTGGGGGCAAAGAGTTTCAAGTCATCCATGTAGAGGAGGTGAGATATGACCTGACCGCCTCTCCTCAACCGATAGCCTAGACCTGAATCCTCTAGCAGTGTACTTAGAGGATTTAGGGCTAAGCAGAACCAGAGTGGACTCAAACTGTCGCCCTGAAATATTCCCCGTTTAATCCATACAGGCTCATCATTCCCCTGGATCTGTCGACACCCAGGATAGCGAAGGACTGTCCTCCATTGCCCCATACACGACTCAAGGAAGGTGCGTAGAGTTGCATCTATCTTGTACAACTCCAGTACCCTCATTAGCCATGTATGTGGCACCGAGTCGTAGGCCTTCTTATAATCTATCCAGCATGTCGACAGATCCTTGCGGGATCGACGAACCTGTTGGCTTATGGCCATGTCGATGAGGAGTAGCTCCTTAGTACCACGGGACCCGTTCCTACATCCCTTTTGAGAGGCAGACATAATCAAGTTACTCTCAATGTGAGTATTTATTTTCGCTCTCAAAATGGATGTAAGAAGTTTATAGATCGTCGACAAACATGGTCTATAATTCTTGGGTTCCGCGGGACTACCTGACTTATGGAGCAGGTGGGTAACGCCTGTTGTTAGAAACTGCGGTAGCGACCCAGACTCTAAGGATGACTGGAATTGAGATGCCAGGCGAGTGTGTGAACTAATTAGCCATTTCAACCAAAAGTTGTGTAGTCCGTCCGGTCCCGGTGATTTCCAATTCGGTAACGGACGGACTGCTCTGGCTACGTCTAATGGCGTAATGAAAACTGCTTCCATTTCTGGTATAGTTCCACACACTCGCTCGATATCCTGCATCCAGCCAGCCTCGGCGTGACAGACGGGTACCGACCAGATGCTGCGCCAGAATGCATTCGTGGTGGCATCATCCGGGCGGCGCACGTCCGTCACATTTTGTTCAGGTCGCTCCCAAGCTCTATATACCCCCCTTTCATCGCTCTGGAACATGCGATTCTGCGTGTATCGATCAACCCGCCGCTTATACCGCCGAATACGGCTCGCCCATGCACAAACTTTCTGCTTCAGGAAGTCGATTATTATTATTATTATTTTTATATTATTTTTATTTGCTCAAACATTGTGAACATAAACAAGAATAAAATGCATGCAGGAAAACAAAAAAAAAATAAAGGTTCAGACATGTTTGCCACATATGTAGGCTATGGCGTACAAATATTACGATTGGTAATAATTACTTTCAATAACATTAATGTAACGTCAATTCAGCAAATAAATGATAAAACATGTGTAGTATCCTTGGAGCAAGTGTACGAATTGAATAATTTATTTTGAGAGACGTATAAACAGCAGTCCACAAACATCACGTGTGACAAGAAATAAAATAGGACATCTTCATTCTCCTGCCCTTGTCCCAATTTATTTGGGGTCGGCGCAACATTTCTTTTCCTTCCATATTTCTCTATTTCACTCTTATTCTAGCCATATCATTTTTCACACAGTTCATCCATCATTTCCTTGGTCTTCCTCTACTCGTATAGCCATCCACATTCATACTCAAAACTTTCCTGATGACATTTTCCTCATTCCTCCGCATCACATGCCCATAGCATAACAATCGATTTTCGCACAACTTTTCAGTCACTGGTGTCACTTTCAGACTTCCTGTTGTATACTCATGTCTTATTCTATCTAAAATTAAATTAAATAGGACAGTTATTCAAAACAGTGCGTCAAATGCTTAGAATTTTCAATTTGATAGTTACTATCTTCCCATCACGCTGAGAGTTCTGTGTAAACTTAAGAATAAACATACTTCCAAGTGAACAAGCTAGATAAGTGATAAATTGAAGTAGCATTTCTTAGTAGTCAATTGATATTGAAATTGTGGTAGGAAGGTACTTATCAATTTCCACACATTTTTCTAGTTGATGAATTAGTAGAAGTATCGAATACTTCTACTAATTCCAAATACATGGCGCAAACACATTTTTTAAATACTTTAACTAATGAAAGTTTCTTGCCTGTCACATACAATAAAATTGATGCACTAAAATAATTATTTCGCGCCGTATATAGGGTAACTGGTAATTAGTGACCGATACTTAAACTCGTGATTGTACTCATGATAACGAACCAATTTTTCTATGGGACCAAATCTGAAATCGCGAAAAAAAAAGCTGGTCCCTACATTTTGACGAGTTATGCGAATATGAACGTATGAGACAGCAGATATTTTTTTTTTGTTTTGCGAATTCAGGTTTGGTCCCATTGTAAAAGTTGTTTGTTATCATGATTACAATCATGTGTTTAAATCAATCTGCCTAGCCTTTTCCCAACTATGTTGGGGTCGGCTTCCAGTCTAACCGGATGCAGCTGAATACCAGTATTTTACATGGAGCGACTGCCTATATGACCTCCACGACCAAGTTATTGGGTAATACGATACACCTTGGTTAGACTGGTTGTTAGACTTTCGGGCTTCTGACGACCCGTAACGACTGCCAAAGCTCTACGATATACAGCCGGGACCAACGGCTTAACGTGCTTTCCGAGGCACGGAGGTATCTCAGTATGTAAAGATGGTCCCCCGTCTACGGACCAACCCCGGCAAGCGTAGCTTAACCTGATGGATCGGCCCATGTGGCTGTTATTACTTAGCCACGAGCTCTTCAATCGTGTGTTTAAGTATCGGTCACTAATTACCGGTCATCTTATTTATATGCCAATATGTATCCATGATCCGACACTTTTGTCGTTCCAGTAAAACTGTCGGACCGAGCTCATATGAATCAGACCTTACAGGCATGTGTATTCGCCCTTACTTTATTATTTTGCTACAAGTTCTTGTTACACGCAGCAAAATAAAGTCAACAACTCGTTGCAATTCTCATTAAAATTCCATGTTCATAATTCGTCTATCATTCTCACATTGTGGGTACAGAACAAGTTGTTCTGACTGAACAAACTTAATTAACTCAGTTGCAATGTCTTCAGAATTTAGGCTCTTTCATTAAAACTTAAATTAATATGCGTCACGTATGGCTGTTTTGCGGTTGTTAAGAATACGCTGTTATTTTGAGCTCTGTGTTGAAATGAGGTTTATTACACGGAGTGAGGGACTTTGGAATGAAAAGTGGTACAGTCAAGAGCATAAATATTCGGTCTTTACCTATGAAATTGCATATTTACATAGAAAAAAATCAAACAATTTTTTTAAAAGAAATATTGTCGATGCACTTTTCCATTTTAATGAAAGTTCGTTGATGCATCTGCTATAGATATCCTGGGAACGGGAATCGATAAATTCTTTACAGGCGTTTTTCACCGCCTCGTTAGATTTGAAATTTTTCCCCGGGGCTCATTGTTGAGATAAAAATTTCTAGAACGGAAGCGATCAAACCAAAAACTTGCGGTAACTTGTCCATACACGTCGTTAATATTGCGTGCTGTCTGTGTTGCGTTGGTGCCACGACGGAACTCGTATTTGAAAATAGCGCGCAATTTCGATTTTTCCATGGTTACAGAAACATCGATATCAAAGAAATTCGATTTTCTTTGATATCGATGTTTCTTACCAAGATATTTGACAAAGTTGATGCGGGAAAGGCAAGGACAATTACAAGCTGTGTGGTGTTCCGAAATACAGGAGTGTGCTACCAAAGAATAAGGAGAGCACGGAGGTTTCCCAGCGGCAGTAAAAGAAAAGGTTAGGTAATTTGTTTTGTCAACATTTAAAGTAAAGGTTTTGAGCCAACCAGTTAGTGACAAGGTTGAGCCCGGAATGTGCATGTTGGAAAACCAGCTCCCAGGAGTCACCATGGAATAATAGGGCAGTATCATCGGCATAGCTAAAGATGGATGCATTGAGAAGCGTTAACCGGCAGAGCTCATTTATGTAAATTAAAAAAAGGGTCGGGCCGATGGTGATGGTGGTGGTGGATGGTGGAGGACCCCGTAGGATATGGGGAGCTCGTCGCTTGTCCAATCCCCAATTCTGACGCATTGCCGTCTGCCCGTAAGGTAGCTCTCGAAGAGAGCAAGTTGAATGCATCTAATACCTATCCTTTGTTTAGCAATAAGATTGGGAACAGAAATCGCATCGAAAGCCTTTGCCAGATCCAAGAAAATACCAATTACCTTCTGCTTTTTATCCAGATTGGTGAAGATATTAGTGGTTAGGTCTAACACAGCATTATTTGTGGAAATACCGGAACGGAAACCATATTGAGAGGAAGAAAGAAGATGCTTTTGCTCTAGGTACTTAACCAATCTGTTATTCATAATCCTCTCTACTAATTTTGAAAGTGTAGGCAACATTGATATAGGTCTCTTATGCACAGGATGCACTACTGCCCACTTAAGAGCATTAGGAAAGATGCCGGAGGAGAAAGCCAAATTACATATATGAGCCAGAAGAGGGGTGAGCTGATTTTTGAATTTCTTGAGAAACGTGCCCGATATGCCATCAGAACCCACCGCACAATCGCTTCTTAGTTTCCCAATCAAAATATCTATCTCAGATTCGTCTGTACCCAGCATGACAAAACTGTTCTGATACTGTAGGAGATTATCGGATTGTGGAGGTGAGTAAGTGGAGACGTATGGTAAGCTTTCAGCTAATGTACATCCAATGTTAGCAAAGTGCGAGTTCACTTCATTAATAGAGCGCTCTGGTTCGGAGGGTGACAGAAGAGCGTTGGCATGTGATTTAACTTTGACGTGTAAGTTATAGATTTTACAGCATTCCAGAGCTTTTTATTATTTTTTTGCGCGTTAGTTATAAGGGCTTTTTTAATTAGTTTTAGTCGTTTCTAGTATCTTAGAGCAAAAATTCCTGTATCTTTTGTAAGTTGTGAGAAGAATTGTATTTTTGGGATTATTTTTTAATTTCATATGCATATTGTCTCGATTTCGTAGGTATCTAAGCAGACCTGGAGTCATCCAGGGCTTACTCAGCCTTTTACGGTTGGGCACAATTTTCAGAATAGAGTCTTGAACTATGATGTCTTGAGTATGAGACAAGCGACGCCAAAATATAGGCTGCTGCATCTGCTATAGGCTGCTGCATCTGCTTCAAAAAGATGTGTCACCTCTTAGAATGCAATAATACCGGACATGTCTTGTGTTATGAAAATGATCACTATAATATAATATTTGCCGCCACCTTGACGACAGATATTAATGGATGAATTACTAATCAACTCAAAGTACTATAGTATTAATGTTATAAATATGAAAGTAAGTTTGTTTGTTACCTTTTCACGCCTAAACCGCTGAACCGATCATCCTGAAATGTCGCATATACGTTGTTAGGTGTACAGACATGGACATAGGGTACCTTTCATCACGAAAAAAGTACTGTTCCCGAGGAAAACAACAATAACGTTCTTATGATAATCATGATTGAATTAAATTATTATAGAAACTTTAGTAGTATGTTTAGAGTTTTTTTTCATGTACGTACCTAATACATTTTGTGTTTGTTAGTTTGTTGATTACGCTTTCACGCTAAAACGGCTGAACGGATTTCGATTAAATTTGGCACATGGATAGACCTGGAGAAGGACATAGGCTATTTACTATTCATCCTGAATCGCAGACAAAGTCGCGGGCAACAGCTAGTATCTTATAATAGTAATATGTCAAATAGTAGTATAGAATAAGATATTATATATAAGAGGAAGTCTGAAAATAATACCGGTGGCTGAAAAGTTGTGCGGAAATCGGTTGTCATGCTATGGGCATGTGATGCGGAGGAATGAGGAAAATGTTGTCAGGAAATTTTTGAGAACAGAACAGATAAAAGAGGTTAGAAGGGCCTTGTGGGCGGGGCAGGCGCGCCGCAATTATGAGCAAATGCTCAGAGTCAACCAAAATTTGCTTCATCAGCGAACAATCGCGCTCTTGTTGCGACAGCGTACGAAGTTCCGCGAAAAAAAAAAACAAATTATGCCGTCTTGCGTCATTATAACGTGTCGTAAAAGAAGCCAGGTGTGTAGTATAGCCCGAGAAGGGATTCCTTTTCAGCGTTAAGGCCAAAAACCTAAAATACAAGTGATATTTGTAATTATTACAATAGTATTATGTAGTTTGTAGACAAAAACGATACAATCGAAAACAGATGCAAAATTATACATTGCTTGCAATACATGGGAACCATCTTGTACTACGTAAGCGATCGCGCAATGTATTGCGTTCACTGCGATGTCACGTGTGCCGAGCCAAAGCTTGAATTCAGTGAAATCCATGCGTATCGATAGTGTTGTACTAAGTTGTAAACAATGTCGATATTAAAAGTATGTATGCGTACAAATGATTATTATCAGTAATCACTAATCACTGATGTATAAAAAAGGGAAAATTCGGTACGCGCGTATTAAAATTAAAATAGCTTTGTTTATTATCACAAATTATTGTTTATTGTAGGTTATTAATTTAGTTCCTGAGTGGGTTCTTGTCTGATTTTTTTTTGATGTTAGTTATAATGAAAACATACATTTTAAATTTTATTTTTAGATTTTCAACAGATCCAGATACAAGATTACGAGTACTGTTATTGTTATATGTATATAAATCTATGATTGAGGTTTCTGGTAGAATTGAATGGATACCTACTAAATGTAGCACTATTTGTTCTCAACATTTTGCAGAAAATGATTGTGTTGTGTAGGACAACAAAAAAGTCAGGGAAAAGATATTTAACATCAGGAGCTACTCAGCACAAAAGTATCGATATACGCCTTTCAGTAAGTAGTATATTAGGTTGGGGAAAAAGTCTTATCGCATTATAGTATGTATGAACTTGTAATAAAATCTCTTTGTATCTGGCTGGTTTTGATATCATTGAAAGTTTAAATTTTAAAGAACATAATTTCAAATTCAAATTAGGAAAATGTGTGATTTTCATTTGTGAATCTAATGAAGAAATTCGATACATTTTAAAATTTTACTACAAAAAAGGTAAAAATGCAACGCAAGCCGCGAAAAAAATTTCCGATGTTTATGGACCTAGTGTAGTGTCTGTGAGAGTAGCACAAATTTGGTTTAAGCGTTTTCAATCCGGAAATTTTGATGTCAAAGATGCACGTCGCTCTGGTCGCCCTATTACGGATAAAATGGATGCCATTTTTGAAAAAGTGGAGCAAGATCGGCATATCAGTAGTTACGACGTAGCTGAAGAACTGGAAATTGACCACAAAACAGTTTTAGCGCATTTATAAAAAACTGGGTACACAAAAAAGCTCGACATTTGGGTACCTCACGAGCTCACTGAAAGAAACCTAATGAACCGTCTACTCATTTGTGATTCTTTATAACGACGTAATGAAACCGAACCATTTTTGAAGAAGCTGATAACTGGTGATGAAAAGTGGATCACGTATGACAAGAACGTGCGAAAAAGGTCGTGGTCAAAGGCCGGTCAGACTTCACAGACCGTGGCGAAACCCGGGTTAACTCGCAACAAGGTGATGCTGTGTGTGTGGTGGGATTGGAAGGGCATTATTCATTATGAGCTGTTACCACCAGGCAGGACCATCGATTCTGAACTCTACTGCGAACAACTCATGAGATTAAAGCAAGAAGTTGAGAGAAAGGGGTGTGGTTTTTCATCATGATAACGCTAGACCTCACACATCTTTAGCCACTCAGCAAAAATTAAGAGAGTTCGGCTGGGAGGTGTTAATGCATCCGCCGTATAGTCCTGACCTTGCACCTTCAGATTTCCACCTGTTTCGGTCTCTTCAGAATTCTTTAGGCAGTGTCAGGTTAACATCACGAGAGGACTGCCAAAACCACTTGTCGCGGTATTTTGACCAGAAGTCCCAAAATTTCTATAGCAATGGGATCATGTCCCTACCTACAAGATGGCAAAAAGTTATCGAACAAAATGGTACCTACATACTTTAGTTAAATGTAAATAAACTATATTAAAAAATGTTTTGAATTTTCTTAAAAAATGCGAAGAAACTTTTTCCCCAACCTATTATAATTTATATTTTATAAAACTTTATTGGTGTTTTTGCGTAGCGTACCTAATTATTACCTTAAAATTTTGTCACCTAGATCATCTTTAGTGGATATTATTATATAAGGCCGTGTTTATTGGATTTATACAGCCGTAAAGCTGAAAATTCATGTTTGAAATGTGTTCTACTCATGAATATGAACAATTTTGTCTATGGAACCAACTCTGAAATCCAGAAAAATAAAATCATCTGTTTCATACATTTGGGTTGAGTAGGTATTGAACCTTTGTATGGAACAACAGCTTTTTTTTTTGGTGGTTTCAGAGTTGGTCCCATAGTAAAAGTTGTTCATATTCATGGGTAGAATTTGATATATCGCACAGTACAGTTTTCAAATATATATTTTTTTATTTTCTTATTTGCCCCCCAAAATTGACCCCCATATTCAAAATTCATTAATTTACGTTACACATCCGTGTTTGGGTCACAGAAATACATACGTGTACCAATTTCAACTTAATCAGCCCATTAGATTCGGAGCAAATTGGCTGTGACAGACGGACAGAGAGAAAGACAGACACATGAGTGATCCATAAGGGTTCCGTATTGTCCTTTTGAGGTACGGAACCCTAAAAATGAAAGAAAATTTCAATTTTGCGGCTATATTAGATGTTCCCCCTTAATTTGACATTATTATTTATATGTATTTAGGAAGTCCACACTATTCGTATCCCTTCCCTTAAGAAATTAAAGCGAAAAATTGCAAAACCTTTCAATCAACCTTTTGGTCGCCGTAACATGTATGACAAATAAATTGCTTTTGCGAGTGTGTGAGTGTACGTCAAGCGCAGTGGTTGCGTTAGTGTGACAACCAATAGCAAAATCGCGATCTAAGTGCATGTGGTGTATTTGTGTGCGTAATGCGCGTACGTATTGGTCTCTTGCTTGTTGTGGAGTTAAAGAGTGGGAGATAACCGGCGACACGCGTTCTAATACAAATCAGGAACTATTTCCTTTCTAACCTTTTTTACCTGTTCTGTGGTTTTGAGTATGAATGTGGATGGCTATACGAGTAGGGGAAGACCAAAAAAACGATGGATGGACTGTGTGAAAGATGATATGGCCAGAAAGGGAGTGACTACCGAGATGACGACTAATAGAGAGGTATGAATGAAAAAGACATGTTGCGCCGACCCCAAATATTTGGGACAAGGGCAGGAGAATGATGTCAAATAGTAGTAGGTTAAGTTAGGTAATAGGGTTGTCACATAAATAATGAGTGTTAATTTAAAGTTATCTATTTTTTTCCAGAATCATCTAGAACATTCTACGTAATGGTCGAAGGTAAATAAACAGTGAGTGGCACTTGTACGTCTCAGTCGTAGTTTGAGCGTCGATGTGTAAAAATCACATAAAAATGGACGATATCACGCACGTTAGGAATTGTTTACTTCACGAATACCAATGTGAACACTCTGCGGCCAAAGCTGTGCGGAACATATGCCAACATATAGCTCCTCATGTCGTATCGGAGGCTACAGCAAAATGATGGTTCATCCGATTTCACAGTGGTGACTACACAGCCCAGGTCTGGCCGGCTAGTGGAAATAGATATAAATGAATTAAAGTCATTTATTGAGAAAGATCCCAGGATATCGTTGCGTAGATTGGCTATTCTTCTCGAATGCTCTCATACCACAATAGAACGGTATTTACGCGAATTAAGAAAAAGGTGTATGGTGTTTAGATACCTCATGAGTTGTTGTCAATGTCAACTCCAGTATCGCATAGACGTCTGTCTTTCTATCAACTTCTATCTTTTTGCTGTACATTTAACTGTTGGACCATCTTTTTACTGGGGATGAAAAGTGGGTTCTGTATACTAACCATACCCGCAAGCGCCAATGGCTACGCCAAACCAACCCTAAAAAAAGAACTTCACGCGAAAAATATGATGCTGTGCGTTTATATTGAGACCTCCTTCCTACAAATACTACCATGACGGCCACACTCTACTGTAACCATCTGGAAAGATTAAAAACTGAAATCGAGCGTAGACGTCCAGAACACGACAAAATTTTCTTTTTACACGACAACGCTCGACCACATATCGTGAGAATACTGAGAATAGTGCAACACAAATGATTGGAGGTTTCTTGGAAAATAATTATTCATTCTCCTTATTCACAGAAATGGCACCAACAGATTATCACCTATTCAGGTCCTTGAGTAATGCAATATCTCAAAAAAAAAAAAATCGATCATTAGGGCCACCTACGACAGTTCCTAGACGAATTCTTCAAGTCAAAACCAAACCAATTCTACAGGGATACTATTAATTCTTTGCCAGATAGATGGAGACGTATTGATTCTGCTGGCCGTTATGTTATTGACTAATAAATGATAGAAATTATAAAAAGAAGTTTTATATCATTTTGTCATAATCGCTCATTACTTATGTGACACCTCAATAATTATATGCTCGTGACTGTACCTACTTACTAGCAGAGTATTAACACTGTGGTGACATTATGATTTTGGTGTCGGAACCAAAACATTAAACATCTCACAATCTTCACAGTAGTTCTGTGAAGATTGGGAGATCATTCATTCAGCCTAACCTTTTCCCAACTATGTTGGGGTCGGCTTCCAGTCTAACCGGATGCAGCTGAATACCAGTATTTTACATGGAGCGACTGCCTATCTGACCTCCACAACCCAGTTACTGGGTAATACGTTACCCCTTGGTAAGACTGGCTGTCAGACTTTCGGGCTTCTGACGACCCGTAACGACTGTCAAAGATCCTCGAATGACACAGCTGGGACCAACGGCTTAACGTGCTTTTCGAGGCACGGAGGAGTCTCGGTATGAAAGATGGTCACCCATCCACGGACCAACCCGGCAAGCGTAGCTTAACCTGATGGATCGACTCGTGCGGTTCTTATTACGTAGCCACGAGCTCCTCAGAGATGAGATGAGAGATGAGAGAGGGAGATGTTTAATGTTTAATTACGATCCATTCTTTGTTTCATCATCATCATTAAGAAGGAGAGTAATTTACAGGTCTGATAAACCATATCTATTAACCTGATGGTATAGTAGCTTCGCTAGAAAACCATATAAAAAAAATGAGGCCTGAGTACAAACCTAAGTGTGTACTTGATAATACACCATTATACCTTGAACCTACTTACCTAAGTATATACTTACACAATCCCGCGTACATAGCTACATATAAAACATAAAGAAAACCTTTGAAAATATGTGAAACACAGAGTTGTCGGCCCTCTCGAAATAGAAACGTCGCGGGCTCTCTCATGCATATTGATGCTCTGTAAAAACCTACTTACCGTTGAAAGCTCTGGTGTCTACGTAGTCGTAGAACTGCCGATAAAGAGTGCAAAAGATACTATTGTTATGTTAAACATACACTTGCAAATGCAGCGAGCAGTCCCTGGCTTGGATGATAGTGTCATTTCCCGTGGGAGGGTGAATGAAGGCAGTGCACATAGGCAGTGATACATACACACAATCATGAGTAACGTGACCATACGTGCCGCTTTGGGCGGGACAGTCCCGCTGTCTGTCCGGCTGTCCCCAGCGAGGGCAAAAACGTCCCGCTTTCGCAAACAAACCGAACGATAAATTAATTTAAGTATCTACTGATTATTTTTATTTTATTTATTTAATTTTATTTTATTCAGGAACAAACAGTTATTTACAAACAAATTGATACTTAACTGAGTAGTTTTTTTACAAACCTATAGCTCCCTATCTTAACATAAAACTAGGTAAGTAGTACTTAACAAAACATTTTATAGTTCAACAAGTCTTACGAATAGCATTTTTAAAACAATTAAGACTTAAGCCAAAAATGTCCACATTCAAATATTTATCATTACAAAGTTTACAACTTCGCCTTAAAAAACTATTAGCTTCATAACAAGTGTTACTTTTTGCAATAACAAATAATGGTTTTTTATTACAACTGCGTTCGAGCCTGCGAGGTACACGGAAAGATATGTCTTGAAGTAATGCAGGGGCGTCAACTTGATTATTTATCAATTTATATAAGTAAATTAGATACGAATGATCTCGTCGATCACATAGAGTAGTAATTTTATGATCACAAAGTGATGTTTCATATTCTGAGTAAATTCATCCACACCTATATACTAAACATTTTACAAATTCTCTTTGCAGTTTCTCTAATCTATCAACATGCTTTTTTATAAAATGGATGCCAAACTATATTGGCAAATTCTAAAAGACTTCGAACGTAACTGTTGTACAACGTAACTGTTGCACTCGCAATATGACAGATGAAAAAATCACTAGCTGGAATGCTTAGAATGTTCCTGAAAACCGTTGGGTTCAATTATTCCAGTATTTCCTTGCTAAAAACCATAACTGTACGAACTTTCGTATGATTATTGAGTACGTTACGTGTCTGTCTGTAAGTAATGCACGTGTCGAAAGATTTTTTCTCTAATGAATAAAATATGGACAAGAGACAAAACGCAATTAAGTGTCGCAGTATAGAAAGCCGTTTTGATTACCAACCCATCCTTACTCCATCCCTACTTGAAAATTTGACCCGATATTTTGAAACTGATCTGTTTCGCCGACAAATAAAACACAACTGCTCCTTAGTTAGACATGTAGAAGTCATGTGACTAAGCCTTAGTAACACAACTAATATGTACTGAAAACCTACTTATTATTTAGTGTTCATTCATCCATTTCCTAATAAACGCTGGTAAAATACCGAAAAGTTTTTTTTTTTTACATAATTCAGCAGGTGTCCCACTCTGATGAAAAAAATAAATGGTCACGTAAGTCGTGAGCCATCTTCTACTTACTAAAAATGTTAAATTCACTGACAGACATAGCAAAGCATACACTGCAGGGTCTATACGTAGAGCAGTCATATCAACCATAGGCCCGCGAATCCTTATCAAGCGGCTCGTGGCCCGCGACAAGGTTAAAGATTTTGACTACTTACGCCCGAAATTAATAACATAGATATCTCAATCCTAATCTTGATCCCAAAATGATCTGCTTCTAACAATATTAGAATCTAGTCATATTATATTATAGTGATTGAGCCACTTTAGGTTCTGTGAGTATTATATTCTATTCTGCTTTCCAGTCATAAATTCTTTTTGCGAAAAATTTAGTTTGAGTGGCCCGCAAGCTTGACTTTAATTTTATAAAAGGCCCTATGGCGAATCCACTTTAACACCCCTGGTCTAGAGGCATAAAAATTGGCACAAGAGATCCTTATATAACGAAAATTGTTGGAATTTAAGTGTTCCGGTCGTGGTGGCTCTGAAAAGTGCCTTCGTTGATGGTCCTGGGGAGCAACGTGGGGAATCATCGTGGTGAGAAGATTGGCCAGCTGGACTCCGCGTTACTGAGTGCCAGCTGCTACTAGGGTGCGGCGGGCGTTTTATTATGTCTCGACGCGGCTTGGAGAGGCTCCACGTGCACAATAAGGAAGAATTTTTGAAAACTCATTCCCTAATTTGCTTTTGCATGCTTGTCCGTTGGTTTGCTCGTTGCACGTGTGAAGCGAAAGTGACGCTTTTTAAAGCATATTGTCAGATATTTTACACGTGCAGTCTCTGGACAAGTTGTATGCAGAGAGCCATCAATACGACAATGCATTCAGGATGCTGCTGGGGCTGCCACGCTTCTACAGTGCGTCGGGAATGTTAGCTGATGCACTCACTGATGGCTTCGCAGTGATCAGACGTAAACGTGGCGCGTCGCTACTGCAGAGGGTCCGGGACAGCCAGCAATTACATTCTGTCTCCTGAATGTCATTGCGGGGACGTTTGATTGCCGCTCGTCTATTATTTGTCCAACCTGCGTGTTTACTAACATGGTTTTTAAGGTTAATGTTTAGTAACAAATTATTCTGAAAAAAAAAAGAATGATATAATTTTGTCTGATGCGGTGATTTTTTGTGATAACCTGACATAAGATCAAGCCTGTAATCCCCGCCGCGTTAGGCAGAAGTGTACATGCCTAAAGTAAACCCACATTTCACTAGTTAAGTGGTGTGTTTTTCATGATATTTCGGGCAAATATGGCACCTTATACTACCTGACCTTTTCACCCAAAATTTACACTTAAATTGGACACAAACCATTACCGCTCTCTCTCTCGTAACATTATACATACATGAACCCACCTAAGAATCAAAGCTATGTAACTACGTTTCTATGTGAATCGGACGTTCATCTGACGACTGTACATTCTCGGGATCCCTCGAGTACCTATTTGATGCAATACATGCAGGCTGTCATGTTGCTTTAGCTTATTTCTCAATTTGTATAATCAAGAATATAATGTGAAACGTTGAATTTTCGGTTTAGCAATTTTCGTCGATGAATTTTCAATTACCTACAATTTAATAATGGTATTCAAACTATATCAGTAGCTTGGCTTGCCTTGGCTGTTTACACAAAGCGAGCTACCTACTAGATAGCTGCTCGCACTGTGTACTCGTATGTCAGTAGCTCAGCTTGCTTTGGCTGTTTAGACAGTGCTAGTTGCTGCACTGCAGCTACTCGGTAGGCCGGCTCGCACGCTAGCTCGCACGAAAACCAAAAACAAGTGCGAGTAACTCGTATGACACGTCCACACAGTGCGAGTTGCTGCACTGCAGCTACTCGGTAGCCCGACTCGCACGCTAGCCCGCACTGTGAAAACTTGCCCTATATGAATGTATCCTGATCAGGGGCTGCAGTCTCGACATAGGTAGCGACCGCTTTACGACTGAATTCGGTCGCAATTTCGCAAAGTCCTAATAGGGTCACTAGACAGTCAAAATTGCTTAACACGCACGTGATTTTTTCGTAATTTTGATCGTCTAGGGACCTCATTAGGATATTGCAACCGAATTCGGTCATAAACTGTCGCTATCTATGTAGAAACTGCACGCCCAGGGGCGGCAGTCTCGACACTCGTAACGATAGCTTTACGACTGAAATCACTCGCTAAGTCCTAATGGGGTACCTAGACGGGCAAAATGGTAATAGTTAGGTTTTTTCAAAGACAATTATTGGCCACTTCAAATTAACCTTGAATAACGAGGAAAATTGAAGTACATGATTAAATAAAAAAACGGCTCTCGCCGCAACTGGTTTGAAACTGCAAATGGTTTTTTCGTGCTTGTCAAGCAATTTTGACCGTCTTAGTACTCCATTAGGACTTAGCGAGCGATTTCGTTCGTAAAGCTATCGTTACGAACGTCGAGACTGCCGCCCCAGGGTTTGTTTACACTTTTATCAGATACTTTTAGAACAGACTATATGTATACGCCACTTTTACCAACCCCTATGTAGGTTACTCTTACAGAGAGTAGACCTTAGTCCAAGCATTATTCGTAATCAAATCAGTCAATGAAGTTTCCAACTTCATTGACTGATTTGATTACGAATAACGACTGCGCCTTTACAAAACCACATTGCCGCTTTGTATTCAAAATACTTGATGAAAGGAGGATAATAATTTTGAACATATTTACTATCAAATCAAATCAAACTTTATTTTAAGACTTTTAAAAAGAAACTTTATTTTAAAAGGTCTTAAAATATACATTCTGGCATGATCTCTATGTTCAATGCAATTGGTATACAAATAATTTGTTAAGTATATAATAATCATTCGGAAACATGCAATAACAGTAATCAAATGAATTTAATAAGATTAAATAAATAATTTCAAAAGTAGACCTTTGAACTTATTTAGTCAGTTAATAAAATATTATAATGTCGATGATATCAAAAAAAAAAAAAAAACATACAAATACCTACACTCTTTGAAATCTTAGGCTGCCAACAGACGGACTGCACAGCAACAACCGCACGCACTCGATATATTTAACTACATGTAGTTGTACGTTTGACTTCCTACAGTCGTGAGTTCACGCGGTCGGCTGCCGACCGCGTGAAGTTGAAGTCTGTATGCAGTTAATATCGACTTCACACGACTGCAGCCGACCGCGTGAAGTTGATATCACGACTGTACGAAGTTGAACGTACAACTGCATGCAGTTGAAGATATCGATTGCGTGCGGATGTTGCTTTGCAGTCCGTCTGTTGGCAGCCTTAGTGCGGCAATACACGCGTCTGCGATGTTTACAACTAGTTCACACGGCCCGATTGTTTGACTCGATTTGGGCTTGGCATTAATCGATTTCGCCGCAAACCCCACCCTTGTACCTGGACCCTTCGTAAGTGCCACACTACGGAAACACACCGCATAACAACTGTTTTTGAATACAGAGAGAATCACAATCGATCCTTAATGGGACCTTGGGATAACCTTTCAGTTTGAGCAAACATTGATTTAAAATCGGTATCGGCTAGTAGGAAATTGACAGGGTGCGACTGCTACAGGCCGTTTATTAGGCTTGTGATCATAGCATATCTACAATAGCTGCCATTAATATCCACATTTTGTCTACCAAGCAAGAGTTACCTATAATTATTGCAAATGTGTAAGCAGAGATTGGATTAGGTAGAGCATAAATACCTTAATTTCGAAGAAAGAAATAACAAGAGTGGATAATACCTCCTATATAATCCCGGAATGATAAATATGACGAAATAAATGGCGGGACTTAAGAAATTGTGAATTATTTATTGTATAGTACTTTGAATACATTCGTAACAAATTATTAATAGGTATTTATAGTAAATAATAAACAATTCGCAATTTCTTAAATCTGATTTAAGAAATTGCGAAAAGAAATTCAGATTTAAGAAAAAATCTCGGAATAGGAGGTATTATCCACTCTTGTTACTTCTCTCTATCTATTCCGAACACTGGCAATAAGATACGAAGTTATTTACTGAAAATACCAAATTTTCTGCATAATGTACAGACGCCAGCAGGTCAAGCTACCCGAAACTGTCAAATTTTCCCAATCAACCTTGAACCTAAGGTTGAAAATCTATTAGAAAAATTTGAGAGATTGTAGTAACTTGATGTGCTGGTCTCTGTACATACATTTCATTACTTAATCACAATAATCCGTACCAACTATCGTACCTATGAATAATTTTACCTTAGTAAATTTAATTATAGGCAGCGTGCACAGCGCAGCAGGCAGCGGTTCATTTGTTAATGTCGTAGCAACACGAGGCGCATTCCTAATTGTCCATCTTAAACATAGTTAACTATGGACAATTCACTACCGCAAAAAATTCGATCCAGCTCGGATAAATTCTGTTAGGAAAACAATAAGTGGTTAGTTCTACAGAGTGTAGCGATCCGTGAGCTTTTTAAAGCAAAAGTAGGTACTTTCATATTTGGTTTTCCTTGCAGTGATGAAATGTGTTGACTTCCAGAAGAGTTTTTAAGGGGGAAGCGTTAGGGTAGCCCGCGAAATTCAAATTTTCTTACGTTTTTTGCAATTTGGTTTTATATTGTACGTTGATCAAATTATAATTTAACAAATATCTATTTACATAATTAGAATCATTAAAGTGATCAATACAACTCTTTAAGACCAGGTAATCCCAAAAAATGACTATTTCATGTAATCTTGACATTTTAGGATTATACTAACTTAAGGAATTGTATTACTGATTCTATCGTATATAATTCTGTAAAAAAAAATGTTACGTCCGTAAATCATACTTTATTTAACATACAACTTAATACTGACTTGCAAATTGCAAAAAAATAAACGCGGGCTACCCTGACGCTTCCTCCTTAAGTCAAATTTCTTTATACGAGTACCTACAGGAGGTATATTTTGTGATTTCAAAACTTTAGTAGGACCACGAGAAAACACTCAAAGAAACGATTCTGAAGTCAGTCTTTGCTAATTCAGTTTATACGTAGAACTTCTACAGAACTATTTTTAAATAACCACCAGCGCTTTAGTGCTGACTAAGAACAGCGCCATCTACATACCACACCACCATACCATATACGTACAGATAACAATATGAAAATACACCAACAAATAAGACCAAACACAAAGAACGAAACTGAAATACAATACACCAACATTCCACATGCGCAAATTGAACGGAACTGGAAGCAAACTTGTGAATTTGATAGCACAAACATGGCACAAACAAGGTGCACAAAGTTGTGCACATACCTTCCACAGGACACGTGTGGAACTAGCTGAATAATTTACTAACACATATTTGTGCAACGTAAACTATCCGTAGGTTCTATTCGGTTGGTATCGGAAGTAAGTGAAGGAACCTCTGTTTGAGTCCGGCTGAACTCAGGAAAATTGTGATATGCTCCGTAAACTTGCCTTTACTTTTGTGAACATTCTCTTTGAGTTTTTCTTTGAGAATTCTCGATATTTTTGGGAAAAACATTTTTGGATGAGTCTTCCATTGCTTCATATGCGATCACGATGTGGTACTACGTATTCCGTTATAGATTGGCATGGTTTCCATCAGTGTAGCTTCATGGGAATCAGAATCAATTGCGTCATCATCATAGATGACGTTTTTGAAAAGAATTGAACTTAGCAAACACAATAAAATACATTCACAAAAATCTTTATTTCTTTATTCCGGTTGTTGAGTACCGGCCAGTTGTTGAGTACCGGCCGGTTGTTGAATACCGGTCGGTTGTTGAGTACCGGCCGGTTGTTGAGTACCGGCCGGTTGTTGAATACCGGTCGGTTGTTGAGTACCGGCCGGTTGTTGAGTACCGGCCGGTTGTTGAATACCGGTCGGTTGTTGAGTACCGGCCGGTTGTTGAGTACCAGCCGGTTGTTGAGTACCGGCCGGTTGTTGAGTACCGGCCGGTTGTTGAGTACCGGCCGGTTGGCTGCCGGTACAGCAGTACCTACCTACAGCACGGAATCTTCATCTATTAAATACCTAACGTTACTCTATTTGTCTGCACACATACATCTATCGTTTCATTAGATTTTCATGCTATCGTTTTCATGCTATTTTCTGAAATTCACCATACATTATTTTGCCTGAGTTTTAGTTGAGTTCACGCGAACGGAATAGGGTTATATATACGTATATAGGGTAGTATGGGGCAACCGATAAAGTCTTAGATGTGCACGATGTCCTACCATCAAAGGCAAATAGCAATCTGAGTGCAAATATTTAAATTCGCTCGAGCACAGACCGCATAGCGCAGAGGTTATTTCCTTTGTCACTTTATCTACATATTGAATCAACATTAACCTTTTACTACAACGCAGATAGGAATCACCTATCTGCGTTGTAGTAGTGGTTTTAAACGATAAAAAATTATATATTTTTTAACCTCAAAACTGCACTGAATTCTCCACAAAGTAGTAACGGTAAGACCGCGACCTAACCAAAACATTGGTCGCGTTCATTTTGTTCGGTGAAAGGCTCCCGCAGACAGCCACCACGTGACTACGCGACGCGACTCTAGTGGAACTATTTCTATGAATAGTTCTACCGGAGTCGCGACGCGCCTGTCTGCGGGTGCCTGAATCCAAACGCATGGCCGCGCCGAAAAGAGCGCCTTCCGCTTTTCCTAACAAATTAGTGATATATAAACGCGACAATGATGCCGATTCTCTTGTTCAATAACTAAATTAAAATTAGAGAATCGCTATCTTTTAGGTACAAACAGGCAGCGCGAGAAAAGGACGCTATAGCTATGAACTAAGTTAGATGTCAAACTAGTTTACGCCTTGCGCTTCACTGTGTTTTTATTAGTCGACATGTTTTTATGTGTCGTTTAAATTTGTATGGAAACATTAGGTCAACTAAATTTGACAGCTCTAATTTACGTCCGTCTCTTTCTTGTTTTAATAGAGAGAAAAAGTTAGCAGTAGCCAGCTTAAGTTTAGTTTATGTACAACAGAATCGGCACCAATCTTGTATTCGCGCGACTGATCACTATGGTTAGGGCGCGCGGTCAGTGCTCTTGCAGCCGACCGGACAACACAACAGTTTAGTCGTAGTTAAAAACTTTGGAATGTCATACGACGTCAATTCCAATACTGAATGATAAGCAACTGATTATTATAACTTTCTAATGAATTATTGCAACCGAATATTCTACAAGTGTTTCTAATTGAATCAGCCATCAGTAGCGGTGGCTTGGTCACCCACGGTGAAGCGAAGAGGAACCCGAGGAAGGGCTGCTCGTCAGGGCTTTTCCCAGAAAGTCGACGATGTAGCGGCCAACAGGTAGGTTGCGGTGCCGCTTGGGCGACATCGCAACTGAAGCGGACCGCGATGTCGTATGAGAGGCATCGCGGTTAAAGGTGGGAGGCATCGCGGCTATAGGCTGGAGGCCACGGCGGGAGAGGAGTGCCGGAATTGCGGCGCGCCGGTCTCTCTACCTTCCGCGGCCGTGACGGGGTCGCCACCGTCTGATGGCGGAAGCGGTGGGGCCGCAGGGGAGGAGGAGTGTCGGTATTTCGTTGGCCGCTCTCCCTATCCTCTGCGGCCGAAAAGTGGTAGGTGACCGGGCACTGACCTGACCGGTCGCAGGGGGATCAAGGGTGCCTAGACACGGGGTCTTCTAGTGCCCATGTGCTGGTTTGGTCCATGCGGTGGTCATGGCGCGCAATATGTTCTTGTGCGCCGGTGATGGGGGGACTCCCCAGAGGAAGGTCCGGTGACGGACAGCCGCGACGGGTTCGCGGTGAGTGCTAACGCGTGCCCTTGTTCCTGCCACAAGGACATCGTGGAGTTTTAGTGAGTTGGAGTCCAACATAACTGCACTGTCTTCCCGTGGTAGTGCAGCATGCATGAGCATTTCTCCACGAAAAAAAGAAAACAGATGTGTATATGTCACGGCTAAAACCCGAAGTACGGCTACACCTAGTTTTAACCGGATAAAACTCAAAGTGCGGCTAGGCTACAACTATAGCAGGTGGTTAAACTTAGGTATAGGCTGAAAGGTAGGTTAGGTTAGGTTAGAACTGCATGCGACCACACAATGCACGAGCCGAGCGAGCGAAGCGAGCGGTGCCGCGGTAGCGGCCGGCGAGTGCCAGGGTCCAAATGCAATCGGTTACCTACACCTAGTTAACCGAAAAACTAGGTGTAGCCGCACTTCGGGTTTTAGCCGTAACATACATACAATGTACAAAATAAAGTTAGTTACCTACTCTGTTTTCAGATCTTTTTTTTTTAATTTTTGGAACTGAGTCGTTGAAACAAAGTAGCACAGAAACAGTATTGTTATTATCACACGGTTATCAACAACTTTTTAATGAACTTTTATAATTGGCTCATTAACAACTTTCATTGAGCAACTTTCTTCTTAAGCGTCACTCACTTAATCATACTTTTAATATAAAACTTTACCTACAAAGTGTTTGCAACAATTAACGTCTATTATGAAACTAAGAAAAGAAAAACAAAGGAACGTAATTAACATTTATTTTTTACTGCTCTTCTCTCAATATATAAAGGTCATGTTTCAAGTCAGTAGACCTAGACAAATGACATTTGCTTCGGAGCGAGTCTATTTCTACAATCTGTCGATGAAAAAATTCGGAATACGTAAAAATAAGAATATGAAGGAATAAGAAATTTGACAATTTAGACTTCGGAAAGCATCGCCAACATCTTCAAGTTGTTGACCTATGATCGCGTGACATTTGACATAGGCTTATGTCAACCTTATTTTTTGGCTTTTCTACTAGCGTCATTGCTAATCGAATGTTCAACAATCGAATGTTGAATGTTATTGTAATCGAATGTTTGTTGAAGTATGTCTAGGCCCACAGACATGGATTAGATCATAGAAAATAGAATGTTGTGAGTTTGTGGGAGGCACAATCATACTTTACAGATGGGTGGAACATCAGTAAGAATTTCTTCTAATATTATCGTCATCAACAGTACACCGCGCTGTCGCATTATGTAATGAAACCGGCGTAACATACTATCAATCACAATTTGAATAATTTTGAAACATATTTCTAATCCATTGCTTCATATGTTCGAAAAAACTGTCTGACAACAACGTAAATAACGCAATGAATGTTGTTGAACTGTCAAAATGAAAATCCAATCCTAATGTAGCAATGTTACGCAATTACACCGCTGCCGCTGTAATGAGTTTTTTTTCTGACCGTTGCTGTCCCTTTTCTGGTCAAAGGCCTCCCCCAATTCCTACCAGGTAAACCAGATCCAGGAACCAGATATAAGAAAGATAACAATATGAATTGCATAACTTACAATTTGTTTGAAATACTTACATCTCTATTGGAGAACACTTAAATATATCCCCGGATCCAGGCACAAGATTACGAAATAACTGTACAAAAAAGGAAATCGGTTATCATGGTATGGGCATGTGATGCGGAGGAATGAGGAGTATGTCATCAGGAAAGTTTTGAGTATGAATGTGGATGGATATACGAGTAGGGGAAGATCGATGGATGGACTGTGGAAAGATGATATGGCTAGAAAGGGAGGGACTACCGAGATGACGACTAACAGAGAAGTATGGAAGAAAAACACATGTTGCGCCGACCACAAATAAATTGGCACAAGGGCAGGAGAATGAGGATGTATAGAAAATATAATATTATCACAGTTACTCATTATATTTGAGCCTTACCCAAAATACTAATAAATAATATTTTAGAAACTAAGTTTGTTTTCATAGGCACATGGGCCAGTGGAGAATTCACGAGTGGATTTTAATTAATTTAGACAAGTTATTTTCAATCTCTTTCTCTAGGGATTTCGACAGTTTGACACATGTTATAACAAATTCATTATGATCGAACGATTTAATAACTTAATTGGTAGGTAATTAAATATTTAAGTATCAAGATTTGGAGTAAAAAGTTTAAAAACTCGTGAGGGGACGTCAACATTAGGAGCTGAATATGGTTTAATAAAGTAGACCATTCATCATTCATCATCCATACACAAGGCTGTTTGTAATGGATGTAAGAGAGATCATTTACAACCAAATGACCCAAGCAAAGGTCAACCATTTCTGCATGGAGTATTGCAGCCACCTTTGGGATGGATCAGCTAAGTACCAACAAGCCGCGCTTGACTCGGTGGAACGCAGACTTAAGAGGCTCATTGGCGACGTAAAACTGGTGGATGCCAAGCTTCACAGTTTGGCTCATCGCCGCAAGGTTGCCTGCTTGTCGGTTCTCTACAGATTGTACTTCGGTGAGTGTGCCCAATAATTCCACGACCTCATTCCACCGGGCCCCTTCTACCATCAGACATCTAGACACACTGCCAGTTACCATCCCTACCTGGTTGATATTCCACCAATTTGCACTAAGCGCTTCCAAATGTCTTTTATAATGCGCACAGCAAAAGGCTCTACTACCTGCGTCGTTGTTTCCGAGCGCTTACGACATTAATCTCTTCAAATTGAGAGTGAACAGGCTTCTTCTTACATTTTGCAAGCCATATGTGGTAGACATTTTATTTACATACATTTACAAATCGATGACATATAAATCAAGCTGTAACATACCACAAACAACGCATTAATTAAATGAATATCACGATCGCAACCGAATTAATATTTGCATTGTAATTTGCAAACGGCTTATTTTACACTTTGCATTGTGTCAAAATATTTATTTCCGTCGATGTTTTACTAAAACATTGTCTTAATATACCTAATGTAATAGTATAATGTCTCTTTAACGCAAAATTAATATTACAGCTTGAGTAATTATTTCTGAAACAAAAGACAACTCCCAGAAAACTGCCAAAGATTTTATAGTGAACATTCGCAAAACATTAAGGGGCTTGTGAACAGCCACACAGGTCGATTGAGCAGGTTAAGCTACGTTTGCCGCGGTTGGTCCGTGAATGGGTGACCATCTTTACAAACCAAGACCCCTCCTTGCCTCCGAAAGCACGTTAAGCCGTTGATCCCGGCTACCATTCATGGATCTTTGACTGTCGTTACGGGTCGTCAGAAGCCCGAAAGTCTTACCAAGGGGTATCGTATTACCCAGTAACTGGTTTGTGAAAGTCAGAGAGGCAGTTGCTCCATGTAAAATACTGGTATTCAGCTGCATCCGGTTAGACTGGAAGTCGACCCCAACATAGTTGGGAAAAGGCACATGATGATACGCAAAACATGGTTTTGCAAACCAGAAAGGGGAACCTTTTTCAAGGTCTGTAAAATAAGGAACTATACCTACTTACCTGGTGCCTTAGCCCTTTTTAGATCGTACGCAAATTAATCAAACACCTACATATGAATATGTGGACACCTGTCGAGGCATCTACTCAGCAGACACAAATTACATTAATGTCACTTCATACAATATTGATGCATATCATCTTACTCGGCTCAATTGTGTCTACGTATGTATCTATAATTCATACGCTATTATTGTACATGAGCCGACTTCATTTCGTCACACTAATTGATTGAATTTTACATAATCATCTTATAATGTGGCATCTAGTATATTCTGAATGTTGTTGATTATTTGGAAACAGATGGAAATAATGAAAATTCTTGGTGTTCAGCTGTCAAAGGCCATTTTTTCGTCTTCTCGCAAACAGGCGTTAAGTATCGGCCAAGTGCGTGTCACAGTGAAGGGTTCCGTATTTGAGATGAATTTATCCCAAGAACAATCTCAACGTTGTAGTTGAAAAAAATCCTCTCCCATACATCAGTATACGTCACATAGGTTTCTACAAAATATGTCACATAAATGGCTGTATTTTTGTATTGCGTTGACTTAGATGCTTGATTTTTTTAGAGCTCCACGGGACCATAGACTTACGTATTTGATATTAATTTCAACTTGATAGTACTACTTGATACCTCCACGCGTTCCTGAGAAAAAGTGTCCTGACAGACAGACAGACGGACAACGAAGTGAGCATATAAGGGTTCTGTTTTTCTTTTTAACCGACTTCCAAAAGGAGGAGGTTCTCAATTCGTCTGTATGTTTTTTTTTGTATGTTTGTTACGCGATTACTCAAAGACGGATAGACCGATTTAGAAAATTCTTTTTTTGTTTGATAGGGTATACTTCTGAGGTGGTCTCATATAAATTTTATTAACTTTGCTTGGGGAGTTTTTGAGTTAGCTTCAATAATGCGTATATTTCCCACTATTTTATGTGGATGATGTGATGGTGTTTTAATAACTTCCTATCACTGTTATTTACATGGCTATATCTACAATTATTGTGCTCAATTATGTATTGTATTTGTGTGGGGTAGGTTCCACAACTAAAAAGTGAAAAATAAAAACTTTTTAGCAAAAAATAAAACCGACTTCCAAAACAAAACACTACAAAGTGAAAAATAACTTTAATTTCGGAAGTCGGTGGCAAAAAACGAAAATACAAAACCCAAGACACCGACTACCGAAATTAAAGTTACTTTTCACTTTGTAGTGCTTTGTTTTGGAAGTCGGTTTTATTTTTTGCTAAAAAGTTTTTTTGAGATACGGAACACGGAAAACTAATTCTTAATAACAAAAAATTGGTTAAGTATCAATGAACCACACATGCTGTTCTGTATGTGTATGCATTCTGTATTTAAACTACCATGCCAGCTGGATTAAAAACCTTACCCATCGCAATATCAGCCTGCAACAATACTACCAACAATTTACCTAACAAATTCCACTGTACATTTTATCAACGCTTCATTTAATCGAGTTTGTCAGTTCAAAACAAAATGGGTGAAGCTGTAATTAAAACAAACGTACAGTTTTTATTTTCACTGTTTTTTTTTTTGTTCCATCAAAAACGAACCTATTAAAACTAGATGGAAATAACTATGTATGAACTTCTGTTTACGAAGTTATTATTTGTATCACTAGCTATTTCCCGTGACTTCCTCTGCGTGTATTTTGTATTTCATCACCTTCTATTACCTATCTATACAATCAATCAATCTGCCTAGCCTTTTCCCAACTATGTTGGGGTCGGCTTCCAGTCTAACCGGATGCAGCTGAATACCAGTATTTTACATGGAGCGACTGCCTATCTGACCTCCACAACCCCGTTATTGGGTAATACGATACCCCTTGGTAAGACTGGTTGTCAGACTTTCGGGCTTCTGACGACCCGTAACAACTGCCAAAGATCCACGAATGACAGCCGGGACCAACGGCTTAACGTGCTTTCCGAGGCACGGAGAAGTCTCGGTATGTACAGATGGTCACCCATCTACGGACCAACCCCGGCAAGCGTAGCTTAACCTGATGGATCGACCCTTACGGCTGTTATTATTTAGCCACGAGCTCCTATATTACCTATCTATACATATACCTAATAAAATAGTAACGAAGACAAAATTTTACATTGATTTTTTTTTAAAGTCATTGCTACGAGGTGTGAGGACGAGTCTGATGCTGAAAACATAGTTTTGAAAATGTTTGTCCGTTTGTCTGTTTGTCTAGATGTATGTTTCGGATTGGCACAAAAACGGCTGAACGGATATGTATGAAATTTGGCACACAGATACGTTTTTTACTCTGGATGAACACATAGGGTACTTTTAATCTTGGTACTACGTTCCCGAGGCACTTTTTCCGACATCCACGCGGGCAAAGCCGCGGGCAAAAGCTAGATTTTTAATACAGATATCCCAGATGAAAAGTAGACTATGCTCTTCTCCAGCTACCAGGCTGCCTGTGTGTCCATAACAATCGGCTCAGTGGTTTAGGCGTAAAAAGGTAACAGACACTCAGAGCAACTTTCGTATTTATAATATTAAAATATGGATATAGAGAACACACTCGCAACAAAACGCTCTAACAGTCAAACTTGACCAAATGTACTGAAAATCCTGTTTGGACAAAACCAAACTGTTCTATCTACGATTGACAAAGAGGTTTTCAACATAATATTTTTCAAAATTCACCATAAAATGCTGGCTCTACACAACAATTTTTCATAAACGTAGCGTAGTATAGCACCAAGGTATCAAGGTACCACATAGGTACCAAGTTCTACGTTAATTTCTATAGATTTGTTCCCACCCTTCGCAATTAACGCTCGCAAATAATTAATTTGCCGGCGCGACGCCGTGAAATGAGTTCCGACCGGGCTAGACTTAGATTGCAGCCAGAATACCTGTAGCGTACCTAGACGTATCGAGTTTTAATACGTAAACGGTGTTTGTTGTTTGTATACCTATAAGATCAGTGGTAAAAAAACCGGCCAAGTGCATGTCGCACTACGCTGCACGTGAAGGGTTCCGTAGTTGGGATGAATTTAATCTAAAAACCAACTTAACATTGGTGTTGAAAAACATGTTCCCCCATACATTGATATACGTCAAGGTCAATTCTCCAACTGCAAATGTAAGTTCGTAATTACAAAATAAAAATGTGATAAAACTACAAATGAATGATTTTCGGACTTTTTCCTTTACTTGTGCTGTGAGACCTTGCTTGCTGCCTTTCATGATTTTAGGTCAGTAGTAGTAAGTCAGTAGGGAAGAACATACCCTATAGCATTTGATTTATTTGCGAGTGTCAAAATATGTCACATAAATGGCCATATTTTTTTAATGCTATTACTTAGCAGCTTGATTTTTTAGAGCTCCAAGGGACCGTAAGACTATGTATTTGATATTAATTTCATATTGATCTCTCCACACGTTCCTGAGAAAAAAGGTCTTGACAGACACACAGACGGACAACGAAGTAATCCTATAAAAGTTCCGTTTTTACTTAATGAAGTACGGAACCATAAAAGTTGTGATTGATGAGTTAGTATCTTAGATAGGTACAATTTGTGTTATTTTTCTTTACAAAAAAACACATATTTTAGTACATTTATCAAGGAAAAGCTGTTGCGTTCAGCAATTTGTTATAATTCGGCTAGAATCATATACCTAAACCCGCAGACTAAATAAAAAACCAAGACATAGCGCTGTCAACAGTGACGTGAGGCCGCACGTTTCGGGTTTCGTAAACATGTGTGCACGTAATGGGGTGTTTAATTTTAATTGTAGGCTGGTGTGAATGTGTGCGTGTGAGCGTGTATGCACAGAGCGAGGTGTAGTTTTGCGCATGCTTCACTTTCGCGTTCGCAGCGTTATGTCTGGATTTTTTATTTAGTCTGAGCCTAAAACCCAACCTAATAAGTTAGGTTTAGGTTTTAGGTAACCTAGGTTTTCAAGTGTGAAATCTTATGACACTCATTTAACTCACATTTTACATATGTTTGAACACTTACCGAAAAGCATACCTACCTTTGATTATGTTTGAAGCCAAAACTGTATTTTTAGTTATTTTTATCTTTTTGTATTGTTTGTAAAACTCTAAGAATATTTTTATACAATTTCACCATAAATTGTCATCTGTCAGATTTCTTTACCTATACTTACTATACAAGGTGTATCACAGACAAATGATCAAACTTAAGGGTGTGGTACAGACCATCAAACTGAACAACTTTTTCCCGGGGACCAACATCGTAATCGTAAAAAAAAATCAGTCATCCCATACAAAACTTCAATACCTACTTGACCAAATGCATGGGACGACTGATTTTTTTTTACGATTACGATGCTGGTCCCCGTGAAAAAGTGGTTCAGTTTGATGGTCTGTACCACACCCTTAAGTTTGATCACTCGTCTGTGATACACCCTGTATAGTTAGTTTTATAAGGTCAATTCGTCAAGTCTTCAGAGTAACTTTTTATAAACGTAGCGCATAAAGCTAGTGTGATAAGGTCAGGTTTTCACAATAGGTAAGCTGCTTTATTGATTCTGACCGACAACCTAGTTTGAAATATTTTACATGTTTTTCTAGATTGCTTGAAATTCAGTTTTATGTCCAGTTAAACAGACTTAAGTCTGTTTAACTCAGTATTATATTTGTACTATAATCTGAGTCTAGTGAACAAAGTATATTTTATCTGGAAGAAACAGGTAAAATCCCCGCGCCTATACCGTGAACTGTAAAAAAATTACTAAGTCGTCCTCCTGTTGGACGGAACTATAGTCCATTCTTGGATTCCTCCAGGAGGCCTTTGTCGTTGAGCGGCCCTCTATCGCCGTGGCGTATGACAACGTCACTCTCTTCTTTGTCCACAAGGCCTCTGACGTCTGGGCATTATTCCCGCGTGACGTAAGACGCCAACGCGGCCCTCCTGCTAATCGTGAAGCGTTATAACTCGCCACGCTGTTATTAAACTTCTTTTTAGGGTTCCGTACCTGAAAAGGAAAAAACGGAACCCTTATAGGATCACTCGTATGTCTGTCTGTCTGTCACAGCCAATTTACTCCGAATCTAAAGGATCGATTAAGTTGAAATTTGGTACACATACACATATATTATGTATTTCAGGGACCCAAACACGGACGTGTAACATAAATAAAATGAATCTTAATATTATAAATGCGAAAGTAAGTTTGTTTGTTACCTTTTCACGCCTAAACTGAACACGAACTGAACCGATCATCCTAAAATTTTGCATATACATTGTCAGGTGTACAAAGACGGACACAGGGTACCTTTCGTCTAGAGAAAAAGTTCTGTTCCCGAGGAAAACAACAATAACGTTTTTATGATAATAGATGGCGCCACGTGTCTTTCGAATTATGATTGAATTAATTATATAAACTTTAGTAGTATTCTATGTTCTATGTTATTGGGTTTGGTTTCCGCACTTAATCCTTCAAGTGGACCATTGTGCGTGAGCCATAGCGGCCGTCGGAGTTTATTCCAACCAGCCCACCTCCCTCCAGAAGTTGGTCACGGCTTCTGGTCTGTTCAGAACATCTGTTAAAGATCTGGGTGTCCCGAGGGTTTCTGTTCTAATCTGGGCAGCGCCTGTGCACTCGAAGAGCACATGCGGAACGGTTTCCTCAGCCTCCATGCAAGCTCTGCACAGAGGGCTGTCCGTTATGCCCATTGTGTAAAAGTGTTTGTTCAGCGAGCAGTGTCCTGTGATGGTCCCCGTCATCAGGCGTAGGCCATTCCTATCCAGGCGTAAGAGTCGCCTGGTTAGTTTGCCATCTAGGCTTGGCATAGCCTCCCTGGACTGCCTGCACCCTGGTGCCGAGGACCACCACTCCTCTGCTTTTGTTTGGGTGATCTCTTGCAGCCATCTGCGTAATTGGTTGAAGGGGATGGGTACGATTGGTTCGGGTCCATAGACTGACGCACTGGATGCCCTCCTAGCAAGTTCGTCTGCTGCATCGTTACCCAAAGACCCACTGTGTCCTTTTATCCATTGCAGTGTAACTGTATTGCGGTTAGATACCGTTGCTCGTTCTAACGCATTGTGACATTCTAGTATTAATCTTGAAGTAATATATTTTTTCTCTAAGGTTTGGAGTACTGAGGCACTGTCGGAGAGTATACGTATATGGGTATCCGTAACTCTCCTGGCCTCTATAGCATGCGCCGCTTGAATAATGCCCACACATTCTGCCTGGTAGACAGTGTTGAACATTCCCAGCGGGCTGGATATGTTTATGTTGAGGTCGTGCGAGAAAACTCCGGCACCGGTTCCGGAGTCGGTCTTTGACCCGTCAGTGTAAACTCTCAGCTCGTTCGAGCCCGAGTAGTCACGCTGTTCTCCCGTGAGTATTATGTTGTAATGTTTTTGAAAGTAATGTTGTTTCGGGGCTCTGTCGCAGGCTGATGCCATCATTGGCCGTCTTTTGATCGCATCCTCCCTAATGCGTATGTGTTTAACCCTGGAGTCTTTGCTCAGGGTTCCGGTTAATATTGAGCCTAAAGGCGGCCAAGGCTGCCTCCTCCCTCACAATGAGGTGTAGTGGAGGCAGTCCAAGCATTGCCTGTAATGCGGCCGTAGGTGCGGTTCTCATGCAGCCAGTGATTGCCACACAGGCTAATCGCTGTAGTTTTTCGAGATCTTTCCGGGTTGTGCTCAGGTCTGTCCTGGGCCACCAGACTAGTCAGCCATAAGTAATGATCGGTCTGATAACTGCGGTGTATAGCCAGTAAGTGACCTTAGGGTTAATCCCCCAGTTCCTGCCAAGCAGTCTCTTACACTGCCACAGGGCTATGCTGGCTTTTGTGGTGATGTAATTAGTATGTCTTGCCCAGTTCAACTGTTTGTCCAAAAAGATGCCCAGGTATTTGGTTTCAGTCGATAGGCTTAGGGTAGTTCCAAAGAATCGTGGCAGTTGTAGTGTTGTCAGCTTCCTCTTTTTTGTAGAAAGAATCAACTCGGTTTTGGTAGGGTTCACTGATAGTGTATGTTTATTGCACCAGTCCTCTACTATCTTCAAGGCCTGACGCATGAGATTACATAGAGTGTTTTCGTGGGTGCCATTTATTATTATGGCTATGTCATCAGCATAGCCAACAGTGAAATATCCATTATCACTGAGTGTCTTAATAAGGCTGTCTACGACCAGGTTCCATAGCATCGGAGAAAGGACGCCCCCTTGCGGGCAGCCCTTTGCTACAATGGCCCTTGTAGTGTCATTCACTGTCACTTGTACAGCTCTCAGTTTGAGCATGTTTGTGATCCAGCCACTCAGGGTTGAGTCTATGCCGTGTCTGTCTAGGGCCATGCCAATACTGTTGAACATGGTCTTGTCGAAGGCACCCTCAATGTCAATGATGGCGGCCAGTGCTGAGCATTTGTGGTCCACTGCGCACTCAATCTTGGAAACCACAGTGTGTAGTGCAGATTCCATTGATCTGCCAGTGGAGTACGCATGCTGTTGTTTATGTAGTGGTTTTATCCTAAGAGGTCCATCTCGGATGTACTCGTATCTATCACATAGTCTCTCGTGGGTTTTCAGTAAGAAGGATGTGAGGCTTATAGGCCTATAAGACTTGGGTTGTGTATAGTCAGTCTTTCCAGGTTTGGGTATGAAAATGACCTTCACTTCGCGCCATGCGAGGGGTATATATCTAAATGCTAAGCAGGCTCGGTAGGTTTCCACCAGCCATGGCATCAGATGATCTACCTCTCACTGCAGTAGGGCTGGGAAGATGCCATCCAGTCCTGCGGACTTGTATGGCTGGAAGGTATTTATGGCCCACTTTATTCGGTCTTTTGTTACTATATTGTGGGCTCTAGCCCAATCGTGATCTGTTGGGGTCCATTCTGGTTCAGCCCCCCACGTCCTGTCCTCCAAGAGTTTACAGTTTGGGAAGTGAGTCTCCAGAAGGACCTTACTGGTCTCTTGGTCGGTTAATGTATATGAATTATCGGGTTTTTTCAGCGCGCCAAGGGTTCGGTCCTGATCGGTTGATAGGATCTTCCTTACCCTCGCAGCTTCGTTGTTCGTCTCAATGGATTCGCAGAATTTAGGCTACGCAGTTCTCCTGGCGGTTCTGATCTGCTTTTTGTATCTGTATTGTTTTTCTTTGTATATTTCCCAATCATCCAGGAGTCTAGTGTTTTTGGCTCTCTGTTGTGGCTAGAGCATTTCTGAGTTTGCTAAGTTCAGCGTTCCACCAAGGATTTCTCTCGCCCTTGAGTTGTGGCGCCCTTAGCTTGCAGCATGCATAGTAAGCTTCGGTTAGGTTAGGTTATTCTGATAATTTTGTCACGGTATATTCTAATTGTGCTTGGTCTTTTATGGTTATTTGTGATAGGTGCCTAGCTAGTAGTGAGGCTAGTAGGCGTTTATACCCTGGAACATTGGTGCGCCGTGGGTTGCGTCTCGGTTTTGGTTTCCTTGTGTTGGCTGTTAGTGTAAATCGGATCCTTCTATGATCTGAGCAAGAGGGCTCGTCTGATACGTGCCAATTTGTGATAAGGTTAGTCGCGTTTTCTGTAGCAAGTGTCAGGTCTATGATTGTTTGACCTCGAACTGTGACCCAAGTGGGTTCTGAGCCGCGGTTAACAATGTTAAGGTTAGTAGAGAATAAATATGTGGATAATACCTCTCCTCTGGGGTTCGGTGCGTCGCTGCCCCAGAGCGGGTGGTGGGCGTTCGAGTCAGTGCAGATGATTAAGTCAAGTTTGGCGTGCTCGCAGTGCTGCACCAGGTCGGCCATCTCCTTCGGAGGGCAGTCTGCGTCCTCCCCCGGCATGTATACCGAGGCCAATACTATGTCTGGGATGTCACCTGCAGTCTGGAGCCTGACAGCTGTCAAGTCTCTGGAACAGAATTGGGTGAGTGGTGTGCTGGGAATATGTTTGGGTATGTATGCGCATGTTCTTGGTTTGTCTGAGCCGTGTGTGTTGAGGATTAGCTTACCTCCGATGTTACCGAGGCCACATATTCTGTTGTTCCTGATCCATGGCTCTTGGATCGGTGCAATGGTTTGGGGCTTTACCTCCAGTGCCCTGCGTAAGCTAGCTGTGGCAGTTTGGCTGTGCTGGAGGTTGGTTTGGATAATATTGAGGGGTGATGACGGCGGTGGGGTAGAGTTAGTCGGAGCTGGATCCATCGAATGATTTTCCCTCTAACTCTACCCTGTTCTGGTCTTCGTGTGGGTCACCCGGCGACGAGGCTAAGAGCTGCTCACTCCAGTCGGGTGATGCAGTCGGTGTGGGGTCTATGTCAGCCATTGCCGCTCGGGCCATGTCCTCCTCAATTTGGGCAATGTCCGCGTCATTCGTCTTTGTCGTCGGTTGTGACGTCTGTGTGTCCGTGCTGTCAGTCTGGATGTCAGGGGGTTGGGTCGTGGGCCAGAAGCGTACGTATATCGACCCGAGTAGGTACGATATCCGTCGCTCCCGGGCCAAAACCCTTTCAACATCCTCCGGTGGCACACCCAGGGTCAAAAATGTCCCATAGTTGTCTCCACCAACGGCTGTTGCCCTATAGAGTGACCATCTGGCGATGTCGTACCAAGTATTCTGGCGAACCAGAATATTCTGGAGTCGAGCTACGTCACCTCGGTATCGAGGGACGAAAAGCGAGGCTCGGGCACGAGTGGGTACGTCAGACTGTTTCAGTACTGTCAGTGTAAGGTCAGTGTCAGGTAGTCTAATCTTGGGTACATTCTGGGTCAACCATGCTAGGGCATTGTCGTCCTCGCACCACATCTGCACCGTGCCCTCCGCTACCCGTGGGTATCCGCGAAAGGCCGGGAGTGGTGTCGTCGCGTCAGTGTCCATCAGCATGTTCTCAAGGTTAGTCTTGATGTATTCAGCTTCCTCTTTTGTCAGGTCTTTGGAGGGGGGAGGAAAGCAGATTGCTACGGCCAGCCTCGCAGGGATATCCTTCGTGGCCCGCGCGTAGGTTCTCCGCTCCCCCTGAGCAGAGTGGACCCTCACACGTTTTGCGTCCCCTTGGATCGTGCTCGGAGAAGCCGTGTCGTCGGGGCGCTCCCTCATTACCGGCCCGGACCGCTTGGTCCTGGCTGCGGCTTGGAGATGCCTGGCAAGGTGTTGGCTGCCAACAAACTCCTTTGTGAGGCTCCAGCCCGCCTTTTCCTCCTATGTCTGGGTCGAGTTCGGTCTTGGATTCTGTCAGGGTCCTGAGGTCCTGAGGCATGCTCTGTCATGTGCGGGGACTTTTCGCGCCGGGTATTCCCTACGCGGACTTGTCCCCGCCCGCGTGTTTCCGCGTCCGGCCGCTTTTCGCACTGGGTGTCCCCTTCGCGTACTTGCGGCTGGTCACGTACTTCCCCTTCGGCGTCCGATCGCTCTCTGCGCCGGCTAGTGCCTACGCAGATTTTGCGCTTTCGGTCGCCTAATTCTCTCTCCCGGACCCTGATTTTTTCGCGCTTTTGTCGCAGCAGGCGTACTTCATCAGTCGGGAGCGTGGTAGAGCTGCCAGGCTCGTCCTCCTTCCCCGACCCTTTCTGTGCGTGTGTTAGGTCGTCTAGCCTGACCTCGATCCTCTCACGTTGAGATGCCAACGTGCGAAGCTCGCTGTCCAGGCTCGTAATGGGTGCTTAGTCTTGGTCATTGTCAGGGTTATATGTTAAACTGTTCCTCACGATACTCTGTTGCCAGAGGCTCGTGGACGGCGCGTGAGTCGCAGCCGGAGTAGGGTCTATTGGCGCGGTAGTCGCAGCCGTGGTCTGTGTTGTTGGCGCGTAAGTCGAAGCCTGGGTTATTGGTGCTTGTTCAGCAGCCTGGGTTATTGGCGCTTGTTCAGCAGCCGGCCGCGCTGAAGAGCGCGGCACCAATTTGCAGTTGGGTGCCCCCCCCCCAGATTACGTTGGGGGCTGACCGCCGAAGCGATGTGGGATTCCCCGGCTTGGCCGGGACCCACCTGGGTAAAACTTTGTCCTGCTGCTTCATGGTTATGGTGGTGGGCTTTTTTGGAATGGAGGTTGCCCCTCCTCTGGGAACGACGGGATATAGGGATGGGAGGGAAGATATCTTGTGGATAAGGTCCTGGGTTTTCAAAGGTTACCCAGGTCTGGGAATTGGCCTGGGATTTTAGGATCTACGGGATAATAAGGATAGGAAGGAATCGGCTTATTTGGATCATGGATACATGGGAAAAGGTTCATGGGTTACCCTAAGCCTGGGTTTTGGCCTTCGGGAACTTCTCTTGTCCGGGATCTCTAACGAGATGCTCCGGGCGCGGGGTCGATGCTATCCGCCGATCCCGCCCCCGGAGTTGGGCTATCCGCAACCTGCCCACCCGCTCGGTTGCAAGAGAAGAAGTGCCTGGCAGTCCGGGTCGTCTCACCGCTGATGTACCTATACATAGGCGTTGAGACGATCCAGGCTCCCCCGAGACTTTAGTAGTGTATTAAGAGTTTTTTATTTCTATTTTTATTTTTTTTATTTAAGTAACATAACATTTTGTGAGTCGTAGAGCGTCGATAGACCGGTTTTCATCCTCCTAACTTTAATATTATAGAAGCGAAAGTAAGTTTGTGTGCTTGATACCTTTCACGCCCTAAACCACTATTCTAAATTGACGCGAGCGAAGCCGCGGGCAAAAGTTAGTTTTGAATATGGGGGTCAATAATCAAAGTTTTGCAAACAAACAGTAAGCCCTTTCAGTTGATAAGTCACACGGTATAGCCGTGTGACTTATCAACTGAAAGGGCTCACTGTGAGGGTCTCAAATATATTTTTATATAATTTTAAAATAAATTATTTTAAAGTTTTGTATAGACCCACCTGAAGTTGACGCCGACTTGAAGCTACCTTCTGCTTATCCTTTCAAATCTCTCAACCTTTATATTTTCTATTTAATTCTTTGAAAAGTGATTTGAAATGAAAAACAAATAGCCTATTATTGGCTATTCGTTACGTTACTAGTTATGATAAAACCATTTTGGAGAAGTAATAGAAATAATTTAATTACAATTTACCGTTTGACACCCAGTTTCTCATTGACTAATTTGCTAATTTATATGTCAAACTAGCTTTTGCTAGCAGCTTCGCCAGCGTGGATGTCGGAAATTATCCCACGGGAACCGTACATTTTTCCGGGATAAAAAGTAGCCTCTGTGCTATTCCAGACTGTAATCTATCTCTGAGGCTTTGATCCAGAACCGTCCAGCTCTTCTGGCGTGATTGAGTAACAAACATCCATCCATCCATCCAAACTTTCGCATTTATAATATTAGTAGGATGATTTCAGTCAGCCAATCACAGGAGCGCTGCTGTTAATTAATATCAGTTTGGCAATCTGTCAGCTAATTTCTGTCTTGATAAGAATGACTTTCAGTTGTCTCTTAAACAGAGCTCACATTGAGCAAACAAAATGGTCGACCAAACAATTTTTCTCATACGCTTTCTTACCTCTCTTCTCATCTAATCTTACAATCCCCAATAAGCCAGCTATCACTTTAACTTCTGAACAAAACCTAGGCTATAATAATCGCCTATCTCCGATCGGTTACCATTATGTTAGGATTAAAAGGCACCGTTAAAAGTTATTATTAGCAATTACGAACAAACTGTTGGTTAGTTAATCAGCCACAGATGTTCAGCCACTTTGCTTGTTGCCTTGGTTTAAAAGAAGTCAAGTGGTTCAAAAAATGTAACGTTCGATGTTTATTTATGTTTTAGTGTAGATTTCGTAGAGAAAATAAATAAATAAATAATATTTATGTTGGCTTATTCAATAGACATGCTTTTAGCAACTTTGTGGCTGAAGTCTCGTATAGTGTCTCAGCTAAGGTCACAGCATTATGCTGGGCCATGGACATTTGGCGTGGATGTGACGTATCTCCAACTTGTTGTTTTTGTTGGTGTGCTCCATTTTTTCTTTAAGTATCACGTTTAGTGCAAATAAACGTATTTCTTTCTTTATTTTAAGCATCCTTAAGGTCCTAATGTTCAGTTCATTCTCCAATGTATAAAAAAGTGTACAGACAATAAATAAGAAATTATTCATTAGCTATTTATTCCGCAGTTACAAAAGCCATATTAGCAAATATATATTAGTCATGTTCAGACAGCTGTATTGATTGAGGGAGTTCCCAGCACACTCATCCGTAAGGTACAGACTCAGGGACGAGAGAGAGCACTACTACTAACATGTGAGGTGAACTCATATAATTATAGCGTCGTTAAACAACAAAGTATCGGGATTTTATAATACGCACATGTTTCAGACATCGCCTTGCAATGACCAAAAATGACCCAACAGATCTGGCCCTCAGACGTAGAAGTACTTTTAAGACTTGAAAAGGCAATACAGCGGTCCCACGGCCCGCTTTCTCACAGGTCAGGCCAGGCCTACAGGCCATGGGAACAGTCGGCCTGCGTTGGTCTTTCGTCGCCTGTCCGATTGAATGTATAGGATGATCCGTGGAATGCTCAGCAGGGGCCGCCACATGCCTCGAAAGGCACGGACCGCGACGGGCCTCGACGGTCCGTGGGAACGCGGCATTAGGTATATTTACAACAGCCATTTTACAATTGTTTGTTCTTACATACATAATATAATACTCACGCCTTCTTCCCACGGGGGTAGGCATAAAATACAGAACGCCACCTGCTTTCTCCTTACGTACTCCTTGTGCTTCGTTGTCCATACATCTGGTCATACACGCACGCCGGTTGCGAGTACTACGCACAGTACGCACCTGACCTTTCTGAAGAACTAACTGACCAATAAGGTCATTATATTATATCTTGTTAGTTAGTTATCCAACTGTATGATAATTTTAAGACAAAACCTACTTTGAAGAGATTACCTCGCCTGAAATTAACGTTATAATTTTTAGAGCAACTTCAAGGAACACCTAAATACTGCTACGAGTATAAGTTGCCAGTGTACAAAGATGAAGGTAGAAAAAGTGTTGTAATCATTCTTACTTTCTGAGACGAGATACCTGGCCCGGAGAGACGAGATCATTAATCTGCTGCGGGGGCAAGGTCGGCCCTTATGACGTCATGTCTTTTTGCTAGGATTTTCTTTAGAATAACTGTGGATATGGAAGAAATAACTGTGGAGCCACGTATCTAGTGCCTTGTTAGTATGTCGTTAACAATAAAAAAAACCGGCCAAGTGCGTGTCGGACCACGCACAATGAAGGGTTCCGTAGTTGGGATGAATTTACCCCAAGAACAAACTTAACATTGTAGTTGAAAAACATGTTCTCACATAAATTCCAACTACAAAATAATGTCAATTGTTAAACGAAAAAGATCCAACCCACAATACACCTAATGTGGGTTGGATCCTTTTGGTTTAACTATGGACAAACGTAAGTTTGTACGCACAATATTGAAAGATTTACCATGTTATTTTAAGACCATAGACTTCTTATAGGTTTTCCAGTAATCTATATCTATAGAATTATTTTCTGTATTTTTTTCAAAATATAAGTTTCGGAGATAAAGGGGAGAATGGTCAATTTTTGTCTATTTTTTTCATCATTCTCCTGCCCTTGTCCCAATTTATTTGGGGTCGGCGCAACATGTCTTTTTCTTCCATACTTCTCTATTAGTCGTCATCTCGGTAGTCACTCCCTTTCTGGCCATATCATCTTTCACACAGTCCACCCATCGTTTCTTTGGTCTTCCCTTACTCGTATAGCCCTCCACGTTCATACTCAACACTTTCCTGACGACATTTTCCTCATTCCTCCGCATCACATGCCTATACCATAACAACCGATTTCCACACAACTTTTCAGTCACCGGTGTCACTTTGAGACTTCCTCTTACGTACTCATTTCTTATTCTATCCATTCGCGTAATACCACACATCCCTCTTAGCATTCTCATCTCGGCTGCATGCAATTGCCTTTCATTCATTCTTTTTATGGCCCAACATTCTGATCCATACAAGACAGCAGGTCTAACCATTGTTTTATAAATCTTCCCCTTGAGTTTAAGGGGAATGCGGGAGTCGCAGATTGTACTTAAATAACTTTAAAATAGTTTATTTTAAAACTATAAAAAAATATATATTTGAGACCCTCACAGTAAGTTCTTTCATTTGATATATCGCACGGTACAGTTTGCTATTTCTTTTTTTTTAATTTTCTTATTTGGCCCCCATATTCAAAATTCAATCAATACACGTCCGTGTTTGGATCACAGAAATTCATACGTGTACAAAATTTCAACTTAATCGGTCTATTAGATTCGGAGCAAATTGGCTGTGACAGACGGACAGACAGACACATGAGTGATCCTATAAGGGTTTTGTTTTTTTCCTTTTGAGGTACGGAACTCTAAAAATCTCAAAACCAAAAGTTTATTGTATGGGGTCCAGTATTTCACATGTAGCGAAGCGACTGCCTATTTGACCGCCACAACAGTTACTGGGTAACACGATACTCATTGGTAAGACTGTTTGTCAGACTTTTAGGCTTCTGACAACCCGTAACGACCGAGATTTTCTTATACACACATACAAAATCACTATCAACAATACTAAATACCGTCTTATACGTTGGAGGTACATTATTCATGCTTGAATAACTTGTATCCCCTAACTAGTATTACAGATGCCAAGCGAGATTTGAAATGCGTGTAAAGCAGTGACAAACTTCTTGGGATTTACATTCACCCTTTGAGTAGTCGAGCATTTTGCAAAGGTCTGCACACGAAGTGTTGGCACAAAGCTTCATAATAAATAGGAGTGATTCATGAGGCACGATTAGTTCTGGAACAACAAAAAATAAAAACTGGTTTAATATGCAGCAACATTACGAATGGGATGAACATAATATACTTCACTAAGCAGAATTTGAATGGAAACACGAGCTACAACCTTTGTACCTACATTTTATTTAAATAGCAGTAGGTACTTACGAACAGCTAAACACAAAAACTGTTTATCTTGATCCAGCCTATGTCTGTCTCGACTACCTAATTTAAGAGTAAGTCATCGATTAACTAACTATCCCCATAGCCACGAATTTTTATTGAAAACTATAAAAGATTTAATTAAAATAAGTGCAAACCTCAGACACCCCAACAAACTTACGTTATTCTTATTTATAACTAGCTTTTGCCGGCGGCTTCGCCCACGTGTTTGTAGGAAATTATCCCACGGGAACGCACCACCGGGACAAAAGTACCCTATGTCCTAATCCAAGTCATAGTCTACCCATATACCAAATTTCATCCAAGTCCGTTCAGCGGTTTCTATAATAATATTGTTATAGAAACCGCTGAACGGATTTGGATGAAATTCGATCATGATTCGAAAGACACGTGGCGCCATCTATGATCAAAAGAAGGGTGTTGTTGGTTTATTCGGGAACAGTACTTTATTTCGGGATAAATTGTACCCTATGTAAGTTTCTGTACACGTGACAATACTCGTATTTAAACAAAATTTCAGGATGATCGGTTCAGTGGTTTAGGCGTGAAAAGGTAACAAACAAACAAACAAACTTACTATCGCATTCATAATAGTAGTTAGGATAATAAATATGAAAATAAATAAATGTAAAATAAAAAAATAAAATAAATATTACTTTTATTTCTATTATTTATTTACTTAAATTGTAAAATCTACTTATTTGTAATTTTTGGTATTGTCCTAGTTCTTCTAATCGACACCTATGTATAACCTAAATATTAAAAAAAAAACTATATTTTCATCCATAAGGCACTCAACAAAAGTATACAGGCTAATTTATCGTTTACTAAAGTAAATTTATAATTAAATATAATGTAAGTCTGAATAGAATAAATAAATATCTGTAAAACTAATTCTAAAAAGTAGTTTAATCTGTTCTACTCTCGATTCTGGCAAACTATTTTCAAGTACAGTCAACCGCACGTCCATTGTAGCATTTTGAATTTGACAGCGCGCAGCGCCTTAATTTCTTAGCAGTAGTATTTTCGTAGTTCAAGTGTACATATTGACGTACAGCCGGTCTATTCTGTAAAAATCTCACCGTGAAAACTTAGGTGAAGTGAGTTTTAAGTCAGCTGTCATTCCGCCAGATGCAAGGGATTGACACTATTGACCGCTCACTCCACGCTCACGTCAACTAAGTTTTCACGTTGAGATTTGTACAGAATAGCACTACAGTTGACTTTAGGTACTATGTGAAGAATATAATGGGTACTTACTGCGTGGAGTTTGTTGGATTTCGAATTCCCTTCGTGGGGAGTTCTTTCTTCGGGCTGATTTGGGCCGATACGTCGTAAGAGGTTCTTTATATTCATTCACGTATGTGTTAATGTAGAACACCAGCATAGGGTTACTATCGTCATCAGATGAAATAAATTTACCGTATACTATCAGCACCAATGCACTAACGACAACCACCAGGAGTTTCATCTTAATATAAGTACTTTCTTTTACAGGAACGAGATCCAGAATGAAGACAGTTTATGAACTTGAACTACTTGTGATGTTTAGAATCTAGTATTTATATTAGAAAAATTAGACAATACGCATTCTATGAGTCTGGCGAGAATGGGTGAAAGAACATAGGATCACAATTAAAATGCTCGTCATTTTTTGTTATGCATTATATACGGTACATGTTTACATTATAGATGTTTTTACCGCAAGCATGTTGTTAAAATTATCTAAAAAATTCCATCACTGGAGATAGAATGCCTATCTAAAAGTATTAGTTTACAGTCAATCATTTCATTCGGTCAGTCGCAGCATAACTACGTTACTGACTGACTGATTACGTCGTTTTGCCTTGGTTAGTTTTGTATTTTTATTTCTGCTCGAGTACAGTTTTCGATTTTTTTTTTCTTTTTGGTATATTGGCGTGTTCTAGCTGACTTATGTCAATGAATTTAAATTTATTTAATTTCAAGTTTTGTTGCGTTATACCTACATTATTTTGCCCAGTGCTGTACACATTCAAATTTTTATCTGAACAGACCGCTGTGCTGCTAAGGAGTTTGTTGCGCCACTTCTTCTCCCCAGCTAAAAGCACTAGGAAGTGTTGAAGGGCGGGCGTTTTGGGGGACTGTCTTATGAAATTTTGACGTTAGAAAAGTGCTGATTCTCAGCCTAGTTTGAATAAATGACTTTTGATTTTGATTTACACGTAACAAGCACAGTTACTGTGTCATGCCAAGACTCAGAGCCGAGAGCACCTACTGAGAATAATTAGGCAGAGTGCTCTATCATGGCATTGCCAGTTACTCGCCACTACACTCGGTACGTGTAATCAAGGCATCTGCGTGCCTCATCGTTGTGGCTTGTACTTAATAGAAAACTAATCGTAGGTCGTAGTCCTATGTAGTTAGTACCTACATTTATGTATTAACATTAAAATGCATATTTTCAATAAAATTAATGACCAAGTGCGTGTCGGACCACGCACAAAGAAGAGTTCCGTAATTGGGATGAATAAATCTCAAAAACCTGTGGTCGAATAGCGAAAAAAGAATCATCAAATCATTAGTATTTGTTTTAGATATCGATATCCATCATGTCTCTTCAGTTTCGCTAGCTAATTTAATTTGACCACGTACATCAAATATTTTATTCTGTTCCAGTGTTACCTAATCAAAACTCGTTGTAATACGATGACCTCCTGAACAGATTCATTTTATTGTCCAATCCTGCATCATGATACGACACGGCAGTCCATCAATCCGGCTTAAGTATAGCTAGAGTATAGTATGCGCCTATGCACTATTTACTAGTATTAACGTTTACATGATAACCTGGGACATTATTCAAACACGGTCATCTGATCCCAAACTAAGCAGAGCTTGTACTATGGAAACCAGATAACTGATATACTACATACACTACTTTTTTTCTTATAAATACATACTTATATAGATAATTACACCCAGACTCAGAACAAACAGACATGTTCATGCACACAAATGTTTGTCCACGACCCACGACCTGCGGCGTGATAGGTGGTATCTTAACCAATCACGCCAACAAAAAAAACGATGCAAAAATATTTGTTTTGAGGGTTTTTACCATAAAAGAGGTTAGTCATAAGTAACCTGTGAAAACTTCTACTAAACAGCTATTTTGATTCTAAAGATATATCCATGTGGCAAATAGAATTCCAAAGAGATGGCGTAGGCTTTGTTATAATGCACCATTGGTACCCAACAATAAACATTGTATTACGCCACCCATGATCCATCATCTTGCCACAACCAGGTAAGTACATACTTGAAATATCGGGGGTTTTAATCGTTATCTAGAGTGTCGTTGCCACCGCCAACATTATCATCACAACCATTCAGTATAAATACTAAGTTAAAAGGATTCATCATTACGATCAATAGTTCATATTGTAACTCGTTCCGGTACAAGAAAGTCGTATCTATATCAAAATGAAATTCCTGCTAGTTTTCGTCAGTTCTTTGGTGCTGGTAGCACATGGCAATGTTACTCCATCCGATGAAGTGGATAGTGTTTATGAAATTAAACCTGAAGTAATTGCTGGTTATGCTGGACAAGAGGCTGGTGGTCCCCAGGGTGTATTTGCCGAAGAAACTGAAGCAGTACGCGTAGTCGATGCAGAAGAAGAACCGAAGGTTGGTTCCCCACAAGAACCACATGGGGCTTATGCAGTAGAAGAGCCTGCAGCTGGTAAGTTAACACCACATTTTTTTTCCTGTTCTGACTTTCTTGTTTCTTTCTAAATTGGGGTTATGGGAGCAGTGATCATACTTGACTGTATAAATAACATACCTGTGAAAAGTCACGATAAAAATAATACGAATACATTGGTAAACGATTTTTACAAGGATCTTACTTTCATCATATTAATTATATTATAATTTAAATTGTGGCCGAAATAGCCATTAGGTGGAAGCAACTAAAGGAGTAATGAGGGGAGGATGACAGAAAATCTGTTTTCCTCGTACATTAATAGACCGCAAGAGAGGTTATCACCTCTTTTTGTTCCTAGATCATGTGTCTTATTTACTTGGAGTAAATGTAGATGCAAAAAAAAACTAAATTATTATATTCTCTTGTTTCAGAACACGTTCCGGCTCCTGAAAGTGGCGTTTACATTCCAGTTATTGCGAGGGTTTGCACTAACGCTGCATGTGCCAACGTTTGTAATCGTCTTGGCTACACATATGGCCTCTGTATATCCCTTGACACATGTTGGTGCCACAACTAAAAACATGCATCTTTGACACTCCGAGGTATTATATCTGTAAAAATAACTGCTTTTGTACCCTCCTATTTAGGAAGACACCTATTTTGGACAATGTAGAAAAATATTATTTTACTAACGGTTAAATTATGTTTTTTTTTTTGGAAAAACTACAATGTGAATGTTTTTTTTTTTAATAATATTAATGTTGTGATTAAAATAAAGAGTTTTTCAGGACATTTTTTTTCCATTGAAAAGATGCTTTACGTTTAATAATAAGTTTATTTATTTACGTAATCAACAGGTTTTAACAAATACATTTTAAAGGCCTTCTTTGAATACGGAGATATATCTGTAACAGAAGACCTCCCTCTTCAATGTCTATGTGTACACAAACAAAGCCTGTTAATGACAGAATCAATAACAAGATAGGTATATTAAGGAAACTAAAACTAGAGAATTTAAAAATATAAAAATAATTTGCTAGGTACGTGAATTCGTAATCTCAGAAAATTTACATTTTATCCCGACTTACAAACGATGCTGAGAAAGCAGAAAAAGAAAGAAAAAAACCGGTCAAGAGGGAGTCCGTACTAACATATAATATATATAATAAAAAGTGTGCTATGTAGAGACACCATTTTATTTTTCCTTCTATCACACAGAATAATTTCAGATTTTTCTCTATGCAAACTTCGGAGATAAAGGGGGAACGGTATTTTTTAGGGTTCCGTAGTTCTGACAAGGAACCCTTATAGTTTTGTCTTGTCCGTCTGTCTGTCTGTCCGAGGTTTTGCTAAGAGACCGTTAGTACTAGAAAGCTGTAATTTTGTATGAGTGTGTATATCAATTACGGCGACAAAGTGGTAAAATAAAATTTTGGAAAATATTTTTTTTAGGGTAGCTCCCCTACATGTGAAGTGGGGATGAATATTTTTTTCGTCGTCTACCCCATCGTGTGGGGTATCGTTGAATAGGTCTTCTAAAATGACTTGTGGGTCGCTAAAATTATTTTTCGATATCTCCTTTTATGAAATATTAAACTTTAAAGTGCAAATTTTTGTTCCAGTAGGGCGTCCCCCCCTCTAAAAGCTAAACTGCTGGCTTGAAAAATCTGGAAAAATTCACGATGATAGTGCATTTCATGAATTTTAACGGAAAATTATAGCGGTTAAGATAACTTTATTAGTTTAGCAGTAATAGTCGTTGAACTTGGGTATTGGATAATTTTGTACCAAATACAAAATCCTTAGCATTAATCCTTTAAAGTGACTAAGTTGAAGTAGTTGCTTGTTTATAACGGGTAAAGACTTCCATTGAAAAATAAAATATGAAATAAAAAAAAATAAAAATAAAACTTAATAAATTATCATAAGTTTCACAATACTGCCGCTTTATGGCGCTGTACCAACGGGTTACGTTTTCATTCGAGTACCTATAGAAGTCACAAACGAACTTTGTTTAATTTTCGAATTACAGTTTTGTGAATTGAAATAATAACTTGGCAGTAATCGTACTCTTATATTTTAGCTTTAGCAGGAAGTAAGTGGTTATTATTAGTTAATGTCTAATCTGTTTAAATAATTATCTTCGAAAATCAACATTTTGTCACTATTTTAGTATCGCTATTCGATAACAGATAGCGTTGTGCCGTGACGTCACTTTTATAGATAACGGGCTACTACGGTGCGTGTCGGGGCACTGTGCGTGACCCGACACGCACTTGGCCGGTTTTTTTTACATTTTTCATCAAAAGTCGAAAACTATGAGGCTTAAAATAAAGAAAAATGTTTGAGAATGTGCAAACAGCGCTCTTTCATATAATACCCCACATGCCCTAGTACTCCCACGTCGAATTTTTAAGATCCCCTTTCAGTCACTGTTGTAAAAAGAAGTATTTCTTTGTTATTTGCAAAATAGTTGGGCAAACGTTATCTAAAACTATTCCAAAATTCAAGTTGATAGCATTAGTAATTCTTGAGATTTCCAGCTGTGACAGACAGACAGACTGAGTCGCACCATAAGGGTTCCTTTTTACCATTTTGGTACGGAACCCTAAAAAGAATATTGGTTCGTGTATGTCATTGAATTTGTTGTTCCACATTTGAAAATTATATTTCAAATTCCGATTTCAAGTAGAGTGAGAGAGAGTAGAGTATTTCCTATGTGTAGAGTATAAGTGTGAGGGTGTGAGTTTGTGTGTGTGAGTGAGGAAGAGAGAAAGGGAAACCAAAAGCATATTATTGAAGGACGTGGTAGGCAATAGTATATTATTTCAATAGTCCACGTTTTCATTCATTCCTTGTGTATGTTACGTTTTTCATATAATTGTTTTATAACTGGATTTAGAAGTGCCTAGTTTCTTCATAAGTAAGGGTTTTTAGCCATGCAGTCAGGGTTTTCTTGCATTCGTAATGTGTTTTATGGTAAATCGGAAGTTTTTTGCTAGTGGCGTTATAAAGAAGAGTAGTTTGGGTAGCATATTGCCACCTTGCGAATGCAGTAAGAGGCCTAACCCACGTTATACGACCGCACCGTTTTCTTTTCCTGAGAGTACTAGCATCAAATACCATTGTTTTATGTACTTTTAAGGTAGACATCAGAATATATAACTTTCTTGCAGTTAATACACATAGACCCATAGTTTGTACAAAATTCGATACGATTTAAAAATAAATAGTTTTGAGTTTAGTTTCTGTTTTAATTTTTGTTTTATTATGCTGTGATCTTTCTACATCTAGGAATTTGGTTTTGGAGGCACCCCTCAGAAAGGAATGCTATATGGTTAGAACGGACTGGGCTAGAGCAGTGTATATTTATTTTAAAATATTCGCTTTAGTAATTTGAAGATCCAAATTAATTTTCTGAAATGGTCACTAACCAATACTACGTGATACTGTCAAGAGAGTCGCTGGTCAAGTACAATACCCAGCTATTTCGTCTTTACCACCTTTTCAATAGTCGGACTTGCGTAATTAGTGTTCTGGATATTGTAACATTAGTGTATCTTTACACTGAAATAGTACCAGGCTGGGTTCTATTACTTAAGGAGAAACACATGCAGATAATCTTCTGACTATTCAGTGTAAGTAGGTTAGTTCTTAACCAGGAAGCAACTCTATATAAACCCACTTCCGTATCCTTCCGCACGAATCCCAATTATCGCCGATAAAAACCAGCGCTATGTCGTTGGCATAAGAGAAAACCCGAGCACCACCTGCCTCTAAGTCACATAGGTCATTGCCGTAAATTAGAAACTAGGGTGGCCTGAGGATGCTCCCCTGTGGCACACCGAATGTGAATTAGATAAATGTTGAAAGCTAGGTCATCCTAACTATTTCCATTACTGAGAACCAATAAGCACTTACCTGGTCATCATCAGACCTTCAGAAAGTATCATGTAGTAGCACCCGTGCTCAATTAGATAAATGATGAAAGCTGGGTCATCCTAAAAAAGGAAAAGTCTTGAAAGGTCAGCTACTGCAGAGAAGTGACGGTAATCGTGACCTGGGCGTATATCATGACTAAACTTCAGTTCAATGTTCACGTTGAACAAATAGTGGCTAAAGCATCCAAAGCTGGTTTTATAATGAGACTAGCAGCGTGTTTTAAGAAAGCAAAAACTATTAAGCTGATTTGTGAGAAGTCACTTAGAAATAATATGCTTCTCTTGGATCCCGCGTTATGGCGTGCATATCGATCGCATAGAGGGTGTGCAAAAAAGATTTGCTCGGTTTCTGTGTTATCGTTTGCGCATACCATACCACAGTTGTGATTATTTGGATCTTTGCAGGAAATTTCACCTACAACCACTTACTAACCGTCGTCGATTAGCAGATTGCACATTTTTGTTTATATGTATATTTTAAATTTCCCCAGAGATCACTCAGATTGAATCCACCTATCGCTATTCCGTTGTCTTCTTCCAACTACAGGCAAAACTCATGTTTACTGCAAGCGAGTAAGGACTTTAATGACCTAAGCAAGCAGTTCTCTTTTGACTTGTTTTCAACCAAGGGCTCAAGCGTACGCAACAGGCTGAACCTTGAATTCTTCAAAATTTATTCTTAGTGTTAATAGTAGTTCTGGTTCTTATTTAATTTTATTGTGGTTTATTTCTTATGTTTGGCGGTACCGATTGACGATTGGTGCTCTTCTTCTCTTGATTCGTCGTGTATAAGATCTCTTATTATATTACTGTATAGCTAGCCGTGAATACCTATAATAGGCTTCATGTTCCTTATTCTAGTATATTTATTGCATCTAAGTAAAGCTGTTGGTTTTCCACATGATAAATAAATAAATATTTCCATTACTGAGGACCAAAAAGCACTTACCTGGTCATCATCAGACCTTCTGAAAGTATCATGTAGTAGCAACCGTGCTCAATAAATGTTGAAAGCTGGGTCATCCTAACTATTTCCATTACTGAGAACCTTGTTTTGAGATGTTTTCCCTTTGACACCACACCTGTAGCTCGTATCAATATGCCAGGCCGTCACACTTACACGTTTTAGTCCATTATCTTGAAAATGACTGAACCGATTTTGATGAAACTTTTTCTGTTCCCTAAGTTAAAATAAAAGTAAGCCAACAAAAAATAATGGTTACGCTCCGATCAATAGTTTCGGAGAAACACGTGGACAAACATACACACATCTATTACATCTATCAAATTTTGTACATTTGTTTGTAAGCCCTAATAGATTATCATATGTGAATATATTGCAGTTCCAACAATATTACATACATACGTGTCGAATTCATAACTTCTTTTTTTTAAAAGTCGTTAAAAAGGCCGTAAATAGTGCTACTCAAAAAACAAGGTTTGGTAACATTGATTAAGTCTAGCAAGCAAAGATTTGACCAAAACACAGGATAATAGAAAAATTGCCAACAGAGTGAATATCAAAAAATTGTACATACGAAAAAGCTCGGTGTCTTCATTACTAACACGAGCGTAAAAAATCTTGTAGTGAATAAATGAGCCGCATTTTTTATAAAGCGCTTGGTATAAATATTCATGCTTTCGTATATAAATACCAGATCAACTGAATTAGCCTAAAGAAATAAAATAAAAACCAAATCTAATAATGTTGAGTTTTTTTTTTATCATACAAAAACAGGCCAATTTTAAAAGAAAAATTTAATACTTTTTAATAATCGAACTAACACAGATTTCTTTAATACAGTATACTTTGAAACCGATAACTGTGAATGAAAAACCTTTTTATTTCCTTAGAAACATTAACATAAATGAGAAAATTTAAGTAAAAATTATGTCTCCGTATTTCGTTTCTTTGAGTGACGAGTCTTGTGTGATGAAATTATGTGTCCTAATTATACAGTTTCTCAACGTATTCGTATTTTATTACATCTGTTAACATTAGTTTTGTCACTTTATAAAATATATACTTGTGTGACGCAAAATTTCACATAAGTTTAATGATTTTATTACAGACAAATTTATGGTTTGAAAATTCGGCATTTTTTTTCAATTGTTATTCGTAAAAATACAAAATGACTTTTTCGCTTCAAAACAATTGTCGCTTATTTACCACATAAAAAATCTATATTTTCAGTGGTTTTCATTGAAATCACTGAAAATATAGATTCAAGTAGGAAATAAAAAAATGCGTGGTTCAGGGTTTTTGAAAAATCTTCCCCTAAGGAGGTAAAAGAGGAGTTGATTTCAAAATTTACAAATAAAATTAAAGTTTTTTAACGACTTCAAAAAAGGAGTTATCAATTCAATACGTATGTATGTAATATTATTGAAACTACGAGATATTCACATATGATAATCTATTTGGGCTTCCAAACAAATGTACAAAATTTCATAGATGTATGTATGTATGTTTGTCCACGCATTTCTCCGTAACTGTTAATCGGGTCGTGACCATTCTTTTTTTGTTGGCTTACATTTTCTTCAACTTAGGGCACAGTGAAAGTTCCATCGAAATCGGTTCTGTACTTTTCAAGATAATAGACTAATACGTGTAAGTGTGACGGCCTTTTTTTTTGTGGATGGGAAATCATCAAATAACTTCTCCCGCTCTGGGTGGAGCGGAAGGGCGTGTCAGACTTTTACTGACTAAAACCCACCCGTGTTCCTTCAGTTGCCTATGCCAGGGCCACGGTATCTTTTTCAAACAACCCGCGAACCCAGCGGCATCGGCCCTATTGGACCCCATCTTTTGCTGACAACTCTTTGAGGCGCGCGTGGAACACAATGCGCCGTCGACCCGGGCCTGGTCCTCACCGGACGGCGAGCTACCCACTACTCACCATCCGCAAGCCCGCGCCTACGGTGGCCGGGAATCGGCTATCGATTCCCGCCGCCCAGGGCGTCTCCTGCGGCGACTGAGGGCGTGAGGCTGCATCTCCCTCACGCGTTCCGCCTCCTCCTTCGCAAGCATTACCGCTTCGCAGAAGGAGGTGACGGCCTCCCATGCACTTTCGCTCCGCACCATGGCCTGGACCAGGCTCGGACGCGAGAGATCGCCGCCGCCGATCGCCTCCGTGAGAACACGGCGGTGCTCTGCCCAAGCCGGGCAGACCTCCACTGTATGCTCCACCGTGTCCTCTGGGCGATCCACACAATGGTGACACCCGGGCGTTTCCTCCCGCCTTATGTGAAACAGGAACCTCCCGAAACAACCGTGTCCGGTGAGGACCTGCGTCAGGCGGAAGGTGAGGACGCCGTGGCGCCTCTCTAACCACTCCTCAAAGAGGGGACTTATCGCCGTAATTGTGGCGTGCCCAGCGCTGGGCTGCGACAGTCGCACTCTCCATGTCGCCATGAGATCCCGCCGGAGCTCTGTCCGCTGTACCGTGATTTCTCGCGGCAGCGGAGTTACGCCCCGGCGTTTCGCCTCCTCGCGCCACTCCCACACGTGCGCGAGGACTTTCGCCTCCAGATCCCACGGCGGCAATCCGGCAAGGAGGCTCGCCGCCTCACCGGAGACCGTGCGGTAACCCCGGACTAGCCGAATGGCCATGACCTTCTGGGACGCGTTCAACCGGCGGACTGGCCGCAGCCTCAGGGAACGCGCCCACACCGGTGCCCCGTAAAGGGCCATGGACCGCACGGCCCCCGCGTAAAGCCTCCGGCAGGAGGCGTTTGGCCCACCTAGATTGGGCAGGAGCCGCTTCAAGGCAGCCCCAGCCCGCTCCAGTACAATGACCCCTTAAAATATTGTCCATGAATTCAATTTCACCCTGTGTAAAGGTAAATTATTATCCTTGCGTGCTAAATATGAAATATTTAATGGAGTTAACATAATGAGTTTTTCTATCCAATTCTCTTAATTAACGCACACTCATAAGATTTGATGGGTAGCATAATAAATATTTACATTATCAATTTAGGGTGTTGTATGTCGTCATTCTAATAACCGACGGGGTTCATGTGTTCGGTTCCAATTGAGGGCGTTTCTGAACAAACTAACACTCACAAAAACAATCATCGTCCATGTTAATAAAACTCCTTTGTCATCCCTCGTTTTTTTCGTGAGGTGTTAAAAATTTGGGTAAAGTGATTTCATGCCCTAGGCCACACTAAAGTGAGTTTGTTTGTTTGTTACACTTTCACGCTAAAACAGCTGAACGGATTTAGATGAAATTTGGCGCACGGATAGACAATGACCTGGATTAGGACGTAGGATACTTTTTATTCCGATAGTATGCTCCCGTGGGATGATATCCGACATCCACGCGGGTGAAGCCGCGGGCAAAAGGTAGTAGGATTGTAAATGCGAAAGTTAGTTTGTTAATTTGTTTGTTTGTTACGCTCATCATGAAAATTTGCATACACGTTTTCAGGGGTACAGAAAAGGACATAAGGTACCTTTCACCCAGCAAAATCTACATTAACGCGAGCAAAGCCGCGGGTAAAAGCTAGTACTCGATAAAGTACCCAGTCCCCACTCTAGCCTCACCAACAAACATGATAAACAAAATGAAGTAACCCATCCTTCAGATCCACTGTAAATATTTTATTTATTAAGCTAAGCAGATATTTCATTTAAAATTGATCGCCCGCTTCAATATTTATTTTGTTAACTTCAGATTTGCACAAGTACGATTTAAATGAAGTTTTTATTTGTAAACATTAAAGGATCATTAATACTTTTGTTTGTTTGTTTATTAAAGATTTGAATTTTCTAATAATGTTTAGGGATTGCAAACAGGCAACTGAAAGCACCGAATTTACTTTTGCTTTTTTTTTGCTATCAATCGGATTGGTCGTAAATATCACTAATCGGTTCTCCCTCGCATGAATGTCAGGAGTCAAGATATCTCAAGAACCAAATTGCTTAAAATAGACATGAGAAATTCATAAAATATTTCAATGCCTACTTAAATGTAACAATCACCAAGCGTTCAAGTGTTCCACGTAAGCACTGATAGCGCAGTTCACCATTTTCCTGTTTTGGTATTTTGTAACACTTCAGTACGTGCGTTAGATTCTATATTTACTTACAAAATATTTATACCTATTTCTATATCTATAGATGTTCTAAGAACAATCGTGAACGCCAGGCAAAACCTAAAATAAAAGAACAAAATTTACTTAAAAAAGTAAAAACCTAAAACGAATAAAAAAGCTTAATAACTTCTGAAGTCGGTGCCAAGCTATTAGTGCATTGAAGAACTGAAGACACTGACTTCAGAAGCTGTTAAGTTTATTATGAAAGTTATTTAGTTTTATTTTTTTGAAGTTTTTTAAAGTAAATGTATTTTTAGTTGAATATACAAAATAACATATGCTCAAGACGAACGAAAAGAAAAATCATCAAAATCCGCTCAGAAATTCCGGAAATACAGTACATTTATGCATACAACTTCGTACCTAATGTATTATATAGTTAAACCTGCCTGAAAGTATGGAGATCACGTTAGTGAAAGAATCATCAAAATTGGCTTATAAGTTTTTGAGAAAAGCGTGGACATACAAACATACATACATACGGGTCAAATAGAGAACCTCCTTTTTTGAAGTCTGTTAAAAACAGGAGTTTATTTCACGAGAGGTGCAAAAAAACAAATGAACATCACAAACTGCAATATTTGTGAAGCGTGAACTCCGAAGACGTGAGAACCCGACTGTCAACCCCGTCTAGTAATTAAAGGTGATATTAATACAGAACTATACTGAGCGCATGCCGCCGCGGAGGTATTCCGATATTGCGAAGCCGTATTGGTGATCGCTCAAGTGATACGGAATATTCGACATAGCTCCGAGATCATTATATTCGCTTTCTTTGTTCATTATTATGTGTCACGAATAAAAGGCCAGTGTTTATCTATGTCTATGGTGCTTGGGCTTATCTCGAGTGGCGTTCTTTTAGTAAACAACTTTAGTAAAAGTGCCTACCTACTTACTTGGATAAGAGAGCGATATTGCTTTGTGTTGTGTAGCACTTTTATTTTTGTTTACGTCGTTTATTAAATTTATGTATGGTCGCAGTTATAACACGCTTCACTTTTTTATAATTTGTGCCTTTCATTCGGTATATAATTTGAGGGCTCGTGGCTAAGTAATAATAGCCGCACGAATAGATCGACCAGGTTAAGCTACGCTTGCCGCGGTTGACCCGTGGATGGGTGACCATCTTTACATACGAAGACGAAAGTGCCTCGGAAAGCACGTCAAGCGGTTGGTTCCGGCTGTCATTCGTGGATCTTTGACAGTCCTTACGGGTAGTCAGAAGCCCGAAAGTCTGACAACCAGTCTTACCAAGGGGTATCGTATTACCCAGTAACTGGGTTGTGGAGATCAGTTAGGCAGTCGCTACTTGTAAAATACTGGTATTCAGCCGCTTCCGGTAAGACTGGAAGCCGATCTCAAAATATGTATTTGGGAAAAGGCTAGGCAGAGGTTATATTTAATTTCATTTATTTATTTAATTCAGACACAATGATCCATATTTATGTTAGTAGGTGTGTTGGCGACTGGCTGGGAAAGCTACAACGTTTTTTAAATACATATTTTTTTTATTGATTTGCTTTGTCTTTTGTTGGCTGAATTTTATGTAATGTCACTGTGCTGTCCTTTGTGTTCGCTGTATTTTTCTTAATGTTTTACTTTAATTTAATTAAATATCATTTTAATAACCACCATCACATCGTTTTGATTTCATCTCTTTAAATACAGTCCACACGCTCACCAACATTTTTTGGTCCATTCGTCGCCTAAATTTACCATTAGTGTTCATTTTTTCGATTATTTCCATTGATTACTTCAATTTCACACGATGGTGGTTACGCGTAGTCAAACTAAATCAGCTGTGAACCCGACGGCACAAAATCCCGCTGAATCACATCGCGAAGAAAATACTCCGACCTCTCTCCGCGACTGTGCCCAGCCAACGCCGTGTGGGAACGGAACTAATCGACCGGCCACCAGGACAAGGGACTCACAACCAGAGGGAAGTATTACAAACGTTGCACACCAGCAAGAAACAACAGTACTCCCTACGAGCTCCGGTGTCAGAAACAAGCCAGTCGACAAAGGACACTCTAGACACAGCGCTACACATTCACGCACTTCTTCTGTACATGCACAAAAACTGGCCATTGAGGCCGAACTTCAGCAACGACGCGTAGAGCGTCAACGTGAGTTATTTGAACGTGAACGCGAACGTGAACGTGAACGAGAACTTTCACGTCTGCAACAAGAAGCAGACGAGTTAGAGTTACGTGCTAAACTCGCCTCCTTGGAGGGACATTCTGATAAGTCGTATAGTAGCTCTTCTCGTAGTTCTCATAAAGAACGTGTCAAAGCATGGGTGGGTATTCAAAAGACAACTAATCCTCAACTTGATAATTCCCCACAAGCAGCGACATACGACGTTCACACACCAAAAGTTGGCAACCCGGTTTTTAGGTCAGCTGACATTCCACCTGACCCCATTTCACAACTAGCGAAGGCCATTTCTTCACTACCCGACCGCAAGAAAGGACTTCAGCTAGTTCCTTTTTCAGGAAACATTAATGAATGGTTAGCTTTTAAATGTTCTTATGAGCGAACTAAAACCTTTTTTTCCCCTTCAGAGAATTTAGCGCGTCTTATCACCAATGTACGCGGTGCGGCGCAGGTTGCAATCTCATCTATTTTGTGGGAAGCACAAGACCCGGAGGAGATAATGTCTGCGTTGGAGCAGAACTACGCGCGGCCTGAGCTGTTGGTCGCACATGAGATTGCTGGACTTCGGAGCTTAAAGATAAGTAGCCCAGAACTTTTAAATACCCTGGCTAACAAGCTCCGAAACTGTGTTGCTACCATTAAGTGGCTAAAGCAAACCGAGTACCTGTCCTCTATCGAGCTTCTTCGCACGGTGCTTTCAAAGCTTAGCGAGAACACTAGAGATCGTTTTACCGACTATGCTGCCACACACAAACCTTTCGAGCCTACACTCACTAAATTAGAGCTGCTTTCTAGGTTTTTAGTTATTGAAGCGGAGCGACAACTAAAATTCAACTTTCTGATTGACGTAACAGCAAGCTCTTCGCAGAGTAAGGCTCCAAGCCCTTCATACAGTAAGACCCAAAACTTTTTAAATGTCCATGCCACCGATTCTAAAGACAAGAATACTGAATGTACGTACGTAAACAAGGTACACATGCAGTAAATAAATGTAAGGCATTTTCATTTCTTACTGTTGACGACAGATGGCACTGGGTGCAAAAAACCAAAACTTGTTATAGGTGCTTAAAATCTAACCCGCATACATGGAACAACTGCCGAGCTAAGCGTTGTGGCGTTAATAATTGTACCAGGCGTCATCATGCCCTACTTCATGGAGATTCACCATCGCAAAATGATAAAAATAAAGCCTCCACTAATATTTCCAATTTATCACAGAACGCTACTAATAATGTCGTTGAGCTTCATCAAGCTGGTGACGTCGTGGCCACTATATGCGGTGTACCTGCAACGGGCATCCGAGGACTACTCAAGATCCTGCCAGTCACCTTAGAGGGACCGCGTGGCACTATCAATACCTTCGCGCTGCTTGATGAGGGCAGTACCGCTACACTTATCGACGGTGACATAGCCACACGTATCGGGGCAGAGATCACCGACCGACAACAACTACGTGTCACAGGAGTAGGTGGTATGTTCCTCGATACAGAGGTGTGCTACGTAAACTTTCACATATGGGGGCGGAACTTACCTGAACAACACTTCATTCAGGGCGCACGCAGCATCACACCTCTTCGTCTTAGTCCGCAAACTATAGATATTGACGAAATTTCAAAATACGACCATCTATTAGATCTGTCTAATATGCTAGTATACCAAAACGCTGTGCCGACCGTGCTTATTGGAGCCGCTGATTGGCACCTGTCTTTGAGCCGTGAGATGCGCGTAGGGAGAAAAAACGAGCCTGTAGCGTCAAGAACGCTTTTAGGCTGGGTTCTGCACGGCGCTATTTCTACAGTTTCTAAGCCTGTAGATTTTATTCACGCTATTTCTGAAACCGATTACGCATCGCGAACTTTAGATTCTCTTGAGGCGCTGGTAAAAAGACAGTATGAAATAGATTCTTTAGGTATTCATAAGCATGTGACCAGGCAAAACAGTGATGATGCACGAGCGGTTAGTTTAGTTGAGTCTTCAGCTCGGAGATTAAGTACAGGGCGTTTTGAGGTAGGATTACCTTGGAAAAAAGAGGCAACAACTAACGTACCTGACAGTTACCCTCAAGCCTTATCTCGCCATAAGTCTCTAGAGAAACAGTTGGCTAAAGATAAAAATTTCGCGTCAGCCTATAAAGATTTTATAGACGGTGTCATTCAAAAAGGATTCGCGGAAGAGTGCGAATTATCATCGTATCATCAAAATTATGTAAGGTCTTCAATCGGTGAATCTATAAGGTGGTACTTACCACATTTTGGTGTATACCATCCGCAGAAGCGCAAGTTGAGAGTTGTACATGACGCTGCAGCCGCTACTAGGGGTGTCAGCTTAAACAATATGCTGCTGCAGGGCCCTGATTTACTACAATCTTTGTTGAATATATTATTTCGTTTTAGGGAGGGGCCTATAGCATTTAATGCTGACATTAGAGAAATGTTTCCTCAAATAAAGATAAAAGAAACTGATCGTGATGCACTTAGGTTTTTATGGCGTGATGGCAACTTTCAAGATGTTGTCAAAGAGTATAGGATGTCGTCTTTAATTTTTGGTGCGGTCTCTAGTCCTTTTATAGCCGTGTTTATTAAAAATAAAAATGCCAAAGATTTTGAAAGCAAATATCCTGAGGCCACCCACTCCATTATCCATGACCATTATATGGATGACTATATTGGAAGCGAGTTTCAACTCGGCGATGCCACTCGTTTGGCTTCCGATATAGTCACAGTCCACAAATTGGGTGGTTTCGAAATGCGTTCCTGGATATCAAATGTACCAGAGGCACTTGCGTTGGTACCTAAAGATCTGCATAACAATTCAGGATCCGATATCGATTTACCTCCAAATCGTGACGTAGGCGCATTAGGAGTAAAGTGGAATCCTTTTAATGACACCCTAGGTTTTCGCACAGGCCACAAATTGATAGGCTCACAGTCACCACTGACTAAACGAGGTTTACTCTCCAGTGTAATGAGCGTTTATGATCCCTTAGGCTTGCTTATGCCAGTAGTGATTCAGGGCAGGATTTTAATTCAAAAACTTTGGAGGGAGGGTACTGCCTGGGATTCACCAATTCCCGCAAAGTACGAAGCCGAATGTAAATCCTGGTTTGCACAACTTGCATCAGCAGCTAGTCTCCGCATTCCACGGTGTTATATGGGCAGACCAGACCAGTGTGACACTCAACTTCATATCATAGCAGATGGGGGGGAACAAGCATATGCTTGTGTTGCGTATTGGCGCTACATTTTTAATAATGGCTCAGTCAGCCTTGCTTTAATAGGCAGCAAAGCGCGTGTTGCTCCCCTGAAGCCACTTTCAATTCCGCGTCTCGAATTGCAAGGTGCTGTTATCGCGACGCGTTTTGCGCAAAGTATTATAAGTGCGCACCGGACACAACCTTCCGCCGTGTTTTACTGGACTGACTCCACTACGATTTTGAAATGGATCCGCAGCGACGCACGTACATTCAAAGCGTTTGTTGCTCACAGGTTAGGCGAAATTTTGGAATCTACAAATCCATCAAACTGGAGATGGCTTCCAAGCGAACTTAATATCGCTGACGATGCTACGAAGCCAAAACGTGTAGAACTCACTCCATCACACAGATGGTTTGCTGGCCCTTCATTTTTACTTTACCCTTCTACAGAATGGCCATGCGAACCAGACTGCACCCATGAAGCTCCAGGATTTTCTGAGTTAAAATCAGAGTTCGTGAGCCTTCTAACGGACACTCCATTACTTACACCACCGGTTCCAGATCCATCTCATTTTAGCAGTTGGCTACGATTATTAAGAGCATCGGCTCGCGTTTTCCAAGCCGTAAGAATTTTTATGTCTTTGTCTCGTTCACCGCGTTTAATTGCAAAATTTTCAGACGAAACCGCGTCACCTTCGCAACTTTCAACCGAGGACATATTCCGAGCAGAGAAGATGCTTTACTTGAGAGTTCAGATGGACAGTTTTGCGGAAGAACTGAAGACGCTGAGAGCCTCTCAGCCAGTACCTAAGAGTAGCAGGATAGCCGCGCTGGCTCCGATCCTTCACGAGGATGGTTTGTTAAGATTAAATTCACGCATAAAATCCGTTCCTGGTGTGAGTGAGAGTATGAAGTCGCCCATCATTCTGGATGGCCGTCATCGGATTGTACACCTTTTAATCCTACACAAGCACTGCGAAGCTGGCCATGGTAACCATGAGATGGTGCTGAACGAAGTTCGTCAACAATTTTGGGTTTTGACAGCAAGAGCAACGATTCGCAGCGTCGTCAAGGGGTGTGTACTATGCAGGAGACAAAAGGGCCGCCTTGTGACACCACCTACAGGGGATTTACCAGTTGAGCGCCTCGATCACCATAAGAGGCCCTTTACGCATGTGGGCCTAGATTACTTCGGCCCCGTAGAAGTGGCAGTGGGTCGCCGACGAGAAAAACGATACGTAGCCCTATATACCTACATCACCTCAAACACCATGTAGCTGTCCTCTTCTGGGTCGCATAGATAGTGTGAGGTATTTGGGTGTTCAAATAGATGACTCACTATCATTTTACAATCATATAGACTTACTTACCTCCCGACTGCGCAAATTGATATTTATTTTTAAGAATCTCCGCCATGTGGCCGACACACAGGTGCTTAGACAGGTCTATCTAGCTCTCTGCCAATCAATTGCACAGTACTGTGTAGTTGTCTGGGGTGGGGCAGCAAAAACATATTTGTTAAAATTGGAACGTGCTCAAAGAGCAATCCTTAAAGTAGGTTGGTCCCTTCCTTATCGTTTTCCTACCACCGAACTTTATGAAACCTGTCAGGTCCTCTCTATTCGGAAATTGTTCATTCTAAATTTAATTCTAACAGTCCACTCTCGCAATTCCTATAATCCCAAAAAGTTCGAAGCCTTGAGACGTAAGCATGCAGTGTGTTCGTCCATTCCTGTTCACTCAAAGTTAGCTCAACGATTCTTTGGCTTTCTTGGTCCTTATGTATACAACAAAGTTAATAAAATATTACATATGTACTCAATGGCTAAACATAAATGCAAAACTACTGTAAGGAACTGGCTGCTGGATATGGACTATGAAAGTACAGAAAGCATCATCCAAACCATTCAATAATTTTGAACGTACTTCCCACTCATACTTGCTAATACTCGTAAGCACAAACTCTCATAGGATTTACATGCACATACAAACAACACATTCACACACTACACTACACACATATTCCTACAATAATATCACCTAACATTACACTTCACAAATCTTTTTATATAAATTTACCTCTCTATCTAAACTGTTTGCTAATAGTGTTATGTATAGAGTGAATCAAGACGCCGTTAAATATAAATATGATTAATATTTAAAGGGGTGTGAGCCTGGAGATCTGTCATACAGGTCCCGAACCTAGTTCAGACTCCAGCTCTCACAAAGGTGCTAGCATAAGGCAAAAATGTATATACACACTACTGTAACAATGTACCTTTATGAGAGAAATAAACAGTATTATTATTATTATTATTATTATTATTATTATACCTGTCTAGTCACAAGGGCCATACATCTGGAGATAGCTGCATCGTTGGCCTCAGATTCGGCGATCATGAGCCTCAGACGTTTGATAGCTCGGCGTGGGACTCCGTCAACAATATTTTCCGACAACGGAACCAACTTCGTTGGAGCTAGCCGCGAACTAGCATCACTCTACCATTAAGATGTCGAAAACTTTGCGACCAGCCGCAAAATATCGTGGCGGTTCATACCACCCGCCTCTCCATTTATGGGAGGTGCGTGGGAGAGATTGGTGCGTTCAGTAAAAACAGCCCTACGCGCTACATTAAAAAACAGAGCCCCACGCGAAGAAGTTTTTAACACTTTGCTTATCGAAGCTGAATCTATAATTAATTCTCGACCGCTCACCTACGTTCCAAGTTCACCAGACGCCCCAGAAGCTATAACTCCATTTCATTTTATCCTTGGCTGTTCATCGGTGGCTCCATGGCCAGTTAAGCTCTCGGATGCAGACCTATTTCGAAAATCTAACTGGAGACACGCTCTCAGGCTGGCTGACCACTTCTGGCAAAGGTGGCTTACGGAATACCTGCCTACATTAATTCCACGTGGACGCTACACTAGTAACAGAAATAATTTGCATGTAAGCGAAGGTGACGTGGTCGTGGTCGCGGACAATTCTCTGCCAAGGGGTTTTTGGCTTCTAGGCAGGGTAACCAAAACTTTTACGGGACCTGACGGGCTGGTCCGTGTTGCAGACGTGGCCACTAAAGGAGGAACCTTGCGCCGACCAGTCCGCAAGCTCGTACCTCTAGTAGCCGAACCCCAGCCAGTTGCCACCACGGTTTAGTGTTCCACTAGGGGCCCGGAATGTTGGCGACTGGCTGGGAAAGCTACAACCTTTTTTAAATACATAATTTTTTTATTGATTTGCTTTGTCTTTTGTTGGCTGAATTCTATGTAATGTCACTGTGCTGTCCTTTGTGTTCGCTGTATTTTTCTTAGTTTTACTTTAATTTAATTAAATATCATTTTAATAACCACCATCACATCGTTTTGATTTCATCTCTTTAAATACAGTCCACACGCTCACCAACAAGGTGTACCTACTTAAAAATTATGTTAGTAACTAAGTAAATAGAGATTAAAATACATGCCACAATAATACTAAAATAAATAACTGAATTAGGTACATAAAATAAAATTGTAAAATGATTAATAAGTTAAATAAAGTCATCTTCAAATTCATTAAAATTAATATAAATATAATCTAAAACAAAATATAAATATTTTTCGGAACCCGAAGCGGGTAGTATTAAAAAAAACAAGAGTTCACAACTTAAATTCGTTTACTACAACAATTATGATTTATTACATATCAAACGGAATAGAACAGCCACTAACTTAGAAAAACCACTACTCACAAAAATATTTAAAAATATGACTTACTGCAAATCGTGCCGATCACCAATCCAACAACCTTACCGCTCGGAGTCGCTTGGGCAAAAAAGGACTTACCGCTTTATTTTTTTTTTTGTATGGCATCTCGTAGTTGACCTAGAGAGGCCGTGACTACTTAATCGGACTATCCTGTGGCTGCCTTAAGAGAACTCAAAGCCTCCAGCCAGGGGCATAAAACTTACAGACTAAGCGACTACACGCTAAGGGCTCCCCCTGTGGGGAACGGGAAGATGGGACAGGCTGGATCAGATTCGAATGATTATTATTGTCAGGGGAGTTTAAAGCTACTGGCTCAGCTACGCCACCAGCTGGCACTTCATACCCGAGCAAGGGACGGGGGGGAGGACGATTATTACGGGATCGTCGCGAGGGGCCTCGGTGGCGAGGTCGGAATGTCGATTTGTGTTTGTTCCTACGGTCCCTACTGCTCTCCTGGAGAAGAGTTATGGGGTCGTCGGGATCTGAGAGGACAAGCCTAAGGCGGCGGACCTTACTAATACGAGAGGGGACATAGCTAGCCGCCTCGACAACCAGAGGGTTGCGATGGTTGGTGGCTGAGTCGAAGAAAGGACTTACTGCACGACTACCGTATTTATAGGCGTTGGTGAGGGTGGGACACGATTTAAAATAAGTCACTACGAACTATGCTAACACGGCCTCTCCTGATCGTGCGCCGTCCCTGGCTGCATCTTCAAAAAGATTCACTCAAGAAGTTGGTGAAGGTGGGTGACGCAGCCTCAGGAACCTCAGGATCATCATCGCTCAAAGCGAGATCTCTGATCGGCCCGGAGTATGTCTTCAGATGTGTCCTGCGTGTCCACGGACTCAGCGTGAGCTGACGAAGGGCCAGCTTCCATCTCATCATCTCCCTTACCTACAGCCTGTAGATGTAAAATTATTATTGCCTATTCTTTCTTTCTTCACACATACAAGGCCCTCATTCATTAGTGCACGCAAACTCAGCTATTTTGGTCGACTACTTCCTTCAACAACACTTCTCACTGCATAATATTTCCTTGCACACGTGCGTCACTCATTCACATTCTCCTACAGTACGTACAGGCCTAAAATAAATACCTCACTCGCTAGACATGCGCAAAGCCCTTACGTACTAAAATTACGTCTGTAAGGCATATAAGCCCCTACGTACTAAAAAGTACGTCTGCAAGGCAAAAGCCCCTACGCACTAAAAAGCACGTCTGCAAGGCATACGAGTATAAGCCCCTACGTACTAAAAAGTACGTCTGCAAGGCAAAAGCCCCTACGCACTAAAAAGTACGTCTGCAAGGCAAAAGCCCCTACGCACTAAAAAGTACGTCTGCAAGGCAAAAGCCCCTACGCACTAAAAAGTACGTTTGCAAAGCAAAAGCCCCTACGCACTAAAAAGTACGTCTGTAAGGCGAAAGGCCCCTACGCACTAAAAACTACGTCTGCAAGGCAAAAGCCTCTACGCACTAAAAAGTACGTCTGCAAGGCAAAAGCCCCTACGCACTAAAAAGTACGTCTGCAAGGCAAAAGCCCCTACCCACTAAAAAGTACGTCTGCAAGGCAAAAGCCCCTACGCACCAAAAAGTACGTCTGCAAGGCAAAAGCCCCTACGCACTAAAAAGTACGTCTGCAAGGCAAAAGCACCTACGCACTAAAAAGTACGTCTGCAAGGCAGCGGCTTCTTCAAGCGTACCCCATGGAACGCGCTGCTGGGTCATCTCAGCTGCTCGCTCCAATATGCAAAGCGAATTCATCCGCTTCACATACGCTCACATGTACGGCCATACTAAGCAAGCTGCAACATAGCAATATTAAATAAGCACACAACTTCGCAATTCTCGGGGCACCACTCTCCTTTCCAGGGGACCATATTATATTGGGCCGCTGCTTGGGTGGTCTTGCCGCGTGCGCCACTTAAAAGCTTCAGCTCGTAACGTCCGCTTGGTAAGGTTCTTAACCACACGGTAAATGCCTCTCATGCCCGAGTCAAGCTTCCCCGTTGATTGGGAGCTCTCGGAACTCGCTTTTTAGAGATGCAAATAAGACATTGCGAAGTATATTTCTGAACAAAGGACTTAAGACCCGAAACCAAAAGTATTTTATTATGAGATCCAAAGTTTTTCCGCACCAATATATTCATGCTTGTCATGAAAAACGCGTAACAAGCTGAGTCGATGTCCTTTGGGGATGAAACATAACAGGCGCGATTATTCGCCCACAGGTGAGTACCGGTAGTATAGAAGGTAGTTTTGACACACGTAGCGACGAGAACCCAAAAGACCATCTCTCACTTTTTGGATTAAGTCCTGAGTTTCATTGTCGGCGTTTTGAGTCATTTGAGCCCAATTCGAAGGTCGGTCTATATGATTGACTTGCATCGCTGGTGGGTTCCTGCTCAAATAATCTGCGTGGCCCATCATGGCACCTTTTCTATATTCGATGGTAAAGTTAAAATCTTACAGATAAATCCACCAGCGAGCAACCCGTGGAAGCAGATCCTTCTTCCGCTCGGTGGCTTTCAGGGCATTGCAGTCGGTTATAATCTTAAAATTCGCACCAACCAAGTAATGCCTGAAATTCTGCAACGTCCTGACAACCGCCAGCGTCTCTAACTCGTACGAGTGGTATCTGCTTTCTGTTCCCTGAGTGACCTTGCTAAAATAGGTTACCATGCATCTGTTGCCGTCCGGGTGGGCCTGCATTAGTACAGCCCGATAGCCTGCGCTGCTCGCGTCTATGTGGAGTCAGCTGTTTTATAAGGTATTGGCGGACTTTATCTTCTTCAGGTCCCCATTGAAAATTGAGGTCCTTTTTCGTAAGGCGTGAGATACTTGCAGTCTTTGTCGCATAATCCTTGATGTAGCGTCTAAAGTACTCAGCCAAGCCTAAGAATTGGTATACTTGTTTAACATTAGTCGGGGTAGGCATGTTTATCAATGCTTCAATTTTCTGGGGGCTCGGCCTTACCTGACCATGGCTAATGACGCGACCCAGGTATTCTACTTACGGTACTCCAAAATGAACACTTTCAAATTTTTTAGAACCTCACTCGTTAAGTTAATGTGCATTTTTCCCGTCTTTACCGTTGCAGTGGCGGTACCGGATAGTCATTAACGAAGTAAGTTCCTTGCCCTGAAGGTATTGACGTATTGACCTTATTACGCTCATCGGTCCTAACACAGTTAACTTAGAGGTCGCGATGGAAGAATTTGCGTGAATCAAATATTGTTAGTCTTTAGTTCTCACGAATGTAACGCCATCTCTGTTTAGAACGTCGGTCCCAATAATGATGACTTTTTTTTATTTATAATATCATATTATTGTATATCTACATATACTTTTATCGTGTTGTTAGTGGCGTCGTGTGAACGTGGAGAGTTTTTTTATTTAATAATATTCTGGGACTTTATTCACACATGGTCATCTGATCCAGCTTGTACCTACTATGGAAACCAGATAACCGATATACTACATACACTACTTTTTTTTGTAAATACATACTTATATAAATAACTACACCCAGACTCAGGACAAACAGACATGTTCATGCACGCAAATGTTTGTCCTGGATCCGGCTCGAAGGACCAAAATGTACGGGCAGTTTGTCCGTACACGGAGATGTAGTATGTAGACTGTTGATGGGCACGAAGGAAATAAAATCACTGTTTTGTGTCCGTTACTGATTGACTCATTTATTAGGAAAAGTATTAAAATATATATACATAAAGTAGGTTACTAGTGGTGGGCGCGATAGCTTATTCAGCGAATGTAAACGAGTTATCGGCTAATAAGCATATGCTTGTTAAGGTAAAAACTAATACAATAAATTTCATGTGGCGATGCTCGTACATCCTGCCAACTACAAATAACAAGTAAGATGTGTTATCAAAGTAGGTAAAAGTATGGAATGAAGGTAAGGTAAGGTCTTCTGTGTTCGCCGCCGCATGGCATTGGCGATGTTTCGCTGTCCACCTTGGTGCGGTTAGGAAGATGTCCAATGACCTCTTTTATTATCTGTGCTTCTGCCTTTGTTTGTCTATCCTCATTATACCATGTCAATCTCTTCAATTTCCCAAAAGCGAAAGATATCGTTGGTGTTTACCACGACATGACAGTTGAACGTATTGGTGTTCCCTACTAACACCCAGCCGAGCTTCGTTTGTTGTGCTACAGGTGCGTATATGTTTCCTCGAATGATGCTACTCATGACTATGTCGCCATATACTCCAGCATCAAGTAAAATGCCAATCGGCCTTGATAAGTTGAAATGTGGGTCGGCTAGGTTAATGTTTTCGATGTGTGGCCAATCTTGTTTCTCGAAGGAGTAATTCGGTAGATTGTTGAGTAATTTTGGCATTACTAGTGCCGGTGTCGAGAACTGGTAGTCTCCGTAAAGGGACTCACAGCTCAACTGAACGGTTCCGTTGTTCTGGCTGGCAGATGTTCCGATTCCCGACACAGGGAATCGAACCCACGACCTGCGGCATGATAGGTGGTACCTTAACCAACCAAGCCAACTGGCCTGTCTGAAAGGGTGAAACAAAAATGACCATTCATTCGAGTGAACTGTCTGATATACCTATACATCTATACAAATAAATAAAATTGAAGTGTCTGTTTGTAAAGTGAAAATAACAGCTTTTTATTAAATGCATATGAAAGTACCTATAACAAAAAAATACATATATTGTCTGTCTGTCTGTCGGTCTGTTTGTTCCGGCTAATCTCCGAAATAGCTGGATAGATTTTGACGGGACTTTCACTGGCAGATAGCTGATATTATAAGGAGTAACTTAGGCTACTTTCATTTTAGAAAAAGAATTATGGTTACGCGCAAAAAATTAAAACCCATGAAATTGTGAACAAAACCCGTTTCCAATTGGGAAGTATTGACACCCACGCGGGCGAAGCCGTGGGCAACAGCTAGTTCATGTATACTTTAATATATACTTTATTGTCTGCTATCAGCTTTAAATACTTATTTCATAGAACCTTTTTCCTTTGCATTACAGTAGCAGTTGTTTAGTCTGTGTCACTGCGTACCTATCGAGATCCAGGCTCACATAATTGACCGAGCGTGCGAAGGGTGCGAAGCGAGCGAAACGTCTCTGCTTCAAGTCTGGCTAAATTTACATTCCTCTCTTTATTTTGTCGTCGGGGATTATTGATTGGAGGGGTACTTCCTGCAAAAAAAAGGCAAAAAAGGGGCTACTCCGCTTTATGAGATCCGATTTCGATCGAATACCTCCCCAAAATGCAGTAAATTGCTCACTTTTAGATTTCTATCAGTGAAATCGGCCCTTTAACTAATAGGGATTGATGGAGCTCCTGGGACTACCTTGTCATCACAAAACTAGCGAATTCTGAAAATATTGCAGTATTATATATTGCATAGAAATGTTTTGTTGTATTTCTCCTTCATTAAAAATCTATAAAACCTATTTGTAAAGTAGACGACTGGCACTTTGACGACTGACACTCTGCGTTTGACATGCTAGATTTTTTTATAGGGGCACGTCATTGCAGAACTTTAGTGGTAGGTATATTATTTGTTGCAAAAAGTTTGTGCTCGCGAGGTCTACTGTTCGCAGAACAAAAATAAATCAATATAGACATTATAAAAGTAAGTGTATAAATGTGAAATGGAAAACAAATTAAGCTACGATCAAGGGACTTACATAGGGTGATAGCCCTTTGTCCCCTCTCAATCAAGATTATTTTTGTTAAAGGGCGTACCTTGGGAAATATAAGGGCTGAAAGTTTTGCCTTCTAAAAATTACTACAATATTCCAGCGGGATAAATGCGCAACACACTATCAATCGGAATCGGTTTCATTTTGATAGTTCATCAACATTAATTGCGTTATTTACGTTAATAATATAATATCCTGGGACATTTCACACACTGTCATCTAATCCCAAACCACAGATATTATAATACTACATACCCAAACTAAGCAGAGCTTGTACTATGGAAACCAGATAACAGACACTAGTTTTTTTTTTTTTTTGTTGTAAATATATACTTATATAGATAATTACACCCAGACTCAGGACAAACAGACATGTTCATGCACACAAATGTTTGTCCTGGGTGGGAATCGAACCCACGACCTGCGACATGATAGGTGGTATCTTAACCAACCACGCCAGCTGGCCTGTCGAGCAGACAATTTTTTCGAACATATTAGGCAATGGATTCAGATTCCGATTGATAGTGTGTTACGCAACTGTGGTGCAGAACCTTTGTGAATATTCGAGAGCACTCTACAACATTCCAGAACATTCTGGAAAGTTCCAGACTATTCCCAAAAAATTTAAAACATCCTGCAACAATGTGGAATGTTGTAGAATGCTCTCGACTGTTGTAGAAATTTATAGAGAGCCAATCTTTCAGCCTTTATATCTCAAAAAGTACGCCCCTTAGGTAAAAACGAATATATTTTAAATGCGAAAGTGAGTTTGTTTGTTTGTTACGCTTTCATTCTAAAACGGCTGAACGGATTTAAATGAAATTTGGCACATGGGTAGACCATGACCTGGATTAGGACATAGGATACTTTTTATCCCGGTAGTACGTTCCCGTGGGATAATCTTTGTCCTCCACGCGGGCGGAGCCGCGAGTAAAATCTAGTACATTGTTATAATTCACGAAAATGCTGACTGCCGAATATTTTAAACAAACGGAAACAGGCTCACCCAGGACATAGCTTAGCTGGTAATAACGATTCGAGTAATACGAAAATATGGACAATAACGTCACCTCATAAATAAAATAACGCGTCAGTTATGAACAAGTGGAAAATCCAGATTTATGATATCCGTAAATTGAGATCTAGATTTATGTATGCAGTTGTTATTAGGGCTAGTTTCAACTATTCTCTCGGTAACACTATTTCACATAAACAGGTTAATGCGTTTTCGGTAGCCTTATTGCATAAAGACTCCTATAAACAGGCGCGTCGCGTGTTGCGCCTGTTTGAAGGAGCCTTTAAGTTACGCGTCCACCTACACTCTAATTGCGTAACACACTATCAATCGGAATCGGTTTTATTTTGACAGTTCAACAACATTCATTGCGTTATTTACGGTGTTGAGAAGACAATTTTTCGAAGTAATGAAGCAATGGATTAGCAATTTTCTACAAAATTATTCAGATTCCCATCGATAGTGTGTTACGCAATTAGGGTTTTTAAGTGTTCTATCAAATATTCGTTTGAAGTAATTTTAATTAAAAATGTTAAGTTTTGTTATTGACTGTTACGTTTTAAAGTTTAGTAGTTGTTATAAAATCATCATGGCTTTCGGTTTCTTGAATTGGAGTAGTACTTTTAAGTTGGAGACTATTGTAAGTTTTCAAAACAACTACTAATCTTTAAAACATAACACACCCACACCAATTGATCGGTTGCCATCAATTTATATTGTAGTAATATTTTCAATCGCTTCAATTGCACTTGGTAGACGAAAAATTTGCGCATCAATGTGCATCAATCACACAAAATTGACAATTGTAATTGATCGTTTCGCGGACCCTTTACCATTACCTAGGGTCATGTATTGTACCTATGGACATTTCAGACTATCTCCAAAATGGCCTCACACTGCACACAACACCGATAGCGTCACGCCACTCACTGGTGTTGCTAGAAAATAAAAATGCCACCACAGTGTAGCAATATTATATTTTTAGTACTGCCAGTTTTTTTTTTTTATTATAATCAATGTCCAAAGGTAAAAGCGTCCATAGGTACAATACATGACTATACCTGGTAACACTGGGCGCGTTCACTGCGGATGACGTCATCGGCAGAAATACCGGTCTCTGTCGCAGATTTGCCGATCCAGTACTATAGAAATCAATACAAAGCACAGATTAATACAGATGGGACACTCCGCAAAATCATTTAAATAAAAAACTTTTTTACAAAAAAAAAAAAAACCGACTTCCAAAAACAACACTACAATGTGAAAAATAACTTTAACTTTTACTTTCAGAAGTCGGTGTGTTTGGATCTGCGTTTTAGTTTTTGCCACCGACTTCTGAAATTAAAGTGATTTTTCAGTAATGTTGTTTTTGGAAGTCGGTGGTTTTTTTTTGTATATTTTTTTTTCAGTTTTTAGTGTCTCAGTTTGTAATTTATCTAAGTTACAATAGCCTAATATGAAACTGCTCATCACCTTTTGCAAAATATTGCTTTTCCCGATGTAGGGACGTTAATTATTGAGGAGTTCTCCTAGTAAAAACCAGAAGAACTGGAGCTGATGGTGAAATGACCATTAGTTCCCATTAAAGTAGGCACTTAATCGAATTGCAACCCGTCAAATACTTATTGTTGAGTAGTTACGATGGCTATCTGTGGTCTTCATCATCAGTTCCACTTCACCAAATGGTGCTTTCCAAGAGTAAAAAAAAAGCACGAGTTACTTTAAAAATGTCCAAATTGCTATAGGTGTGCCTATAAAATGTCAGGGTTGCCCTCGATTCCATGAGATCCTCATATCAGATTCTGACTTGGTGACAATGGGACCACCTCGAGCGCATACCCTTTCAAACAAAAAAATAATTTTAGAAATCGGTCCACAAATGTCGGAGAAATCGGTTATACGCGATAAATTGATAACCTCCTCCTTTTTTGAAAGTCGGTTAAAAAGCGACTCATGCTACGACACAATAAAGTGCAATTCAGGTCGCACAACGCTTATTACCTACAGTAATATTCACCAACAAGTTGCCTCTCTAACGCGTAACTCTTATATCTTCTGACCACGGCAGTCCTACTGAATAGGCCTAGTGAGATAGGCCTTTCGCGTACTTGTAGCTTCATACCTAAACTGCGGAGTGTCCCATCTGTATTAATCTGTGTATAAAGCAACATATCCGTACGATGCGGACACTCCGATTCCGACCCAGTGGACGCGTAACTTTACACACGTTCAATGATAATTGCTTTGACTTTGACTAGGTAGATACTTATTCTTATTTTGACAGCAAAAAACAGGGGAAACTTTATGATATTCTTTTTACTCGTAGGATATTTCGTGAGCAAATGTTGCATAGTTAACAGCTTCTCTTTTTATCAATCCCTCTATCTATTATATGAGTTATTACTAATAGTACTTACTAATTCCATGGTTATAGAGGTATCTGAGGTTGCTGAACAGAATCAGCGCTATTGTCTATTCTTTTTCGTGTTCCAAATTTGAATTGCGTTTTCAGGACCAACAACAAAACCTAAAAACGTGGATAAACGTGTTTAGGAGCCTGACAGTCGTTTTTAAATGCAAAGCGTGTTCACTCGTCGCTAATTGTATTGAAATAATTAGCAGCCATTGTGATGATCATTTTAATTAGAGCGTTTTGTTTGAATTTATTTATTTTGTTGAGCAATATTATGAGTAGCTTGTTGTTTTCAAAGAGGAATCTTTTCAGCGTTATTATTATGTACAAAAAAAAACGCGTGTGTATACTTAGTTCACCTTAGATGTAATTTATTTAGTACCCGTGTAATAATTTTGTAAATTTTGCCTTTAGGTCGGTACTGGGTATGTTATTCTGAAAGCAGTTCATAATCTTTTCAAATACTATGGAAGGACTTTGTTGGCTGCTCTTTTTGCCCCATTTTATAATGTCCATGGTGGACATTTAGTAAGCTTAAGGCTATTCTCGCGATACGAGTACATTGTTTTATTCAGAATACACACTAGACACACGGGTATAGGTACTCCGCTGACAAACCTTCCAACTGCTGATCAAACACTCGAAAACCATTTCATACCTACACCCGCTATAAATAACATGAATGGGCTAGCAAATTTACATGCTGACTGCTAAAATAGGGATAACGTAGGAATTTCATAGAATGGCGGAGTACCTAGCAGCTACATACATGTCTGAACCCGGTCGGTTTAATGACGTGCATGTCAACCTGTCTAGACAAAGTGATATTGTAAAATTGATATTGAATATTATCTATCGTTGCATCGTCTAAGTCAGCCATCGTTAAATTCTCACCTTTTCTAACAAGACAGATGCCGAAATTAAAAGTACAATATTATAATAAGCCCTTTCATAAGAAAAGCACGTAGTAGCATTGGAATCCAGTTGCCATATGAAGACGGCTGGTTCCAATTACCATATGCAAGCTTAATAAAACAGAAAATAACATCAACAATTGCAAAACAAGACCACAGAAAAAAGCCTAACATCTTTGTCTATAAGTCTTGCACAAAAACGAATAAATATCTCTCACATGAAGCTGACAGATAAACGGGTATCGAGGGCCGATGCCGAGTACCCTAATAAATAAAATGCGAGAAAAATCGCTGGCAAGACGAGAACCCTTCCCGTGGGAGTGCAGTGGCCGAGGCATTCGCATACATAATGATGACCTCTTGAGGCTGACTGCGACCCTGGTACCTACCCTACCAGACGACCGTTTACGACCAACCATTGTCACTTTTAGGGTTCCGTACCTCAAAAGGAAAAAACGGAACCCTTATAGGATCACTAGTGTGTCTGTCTGTCCGTCTGTCACAGCCAATGTGCTCCGATTCTAGCGGACCAATTAAGTTGAAATTTGGTACACGTATGCATTTCTGTGACCCAAACACAGACGTGTAACGTAAATAAATGAATTTTGAATATGAGGGTCAATTTTGGGGGCAAATAAGAAAAAATAAAAAAAAGTTTGCAAACCGTGTGAAATACTTATCATTTTAAAATGAAAAATACATATTTTTCATTTTAAAATAAATTGTTTTAAAGTTATTTAAGAAAATAGACGAAAATTGACCATTCCCCCACCCTTATCTCCGAAACTACTGAGCTTAAGATTTTGAAAAAATACATAAAATAGTTCTAGACCTATATATTACAGGAAAGCCTATAAGAACTCTATGGTCTTGTCTCTCAATATTGTGCGTACAAACTTACATTTGCAGTTGGACTGTATTGGAGAACGTGTTTTTCAACTATTATTTATTTATTTATTTAATTAAATAATGCAATGATAAGTTTGTTCTTGTAAATTCATCCCAACTACGGAACCCTTCATTGTGTGTGCTCCGACACGCACTTAGCCGGTTTTTTGAACATTTTACGAGCTTGCTATAGTTACGACCGCTGACGTTTTAGATTTTAAAATGTTGTTTCATGGGAGATAAAATTACCCTATTTTCTACAAAATATTATCTCACTGCAACTTTTTCAGAGACTGAAAACCCTGAAATAAAGGTCTGAAACAAGTTATTACGCTAGTATATCGGTACATTCTAGTTTTAGACATAAAGTTGCTAAAAACCAATACATCATAAGGCGATCTTATAAGGGGCTGCACAAACTGTGGTATTAACTATAATATTATCTAGAATGTTAGTATTAGTAAATGATAAAAGATTGAGAATGATTTTATTTCTATAAGTTTTAAAGGTTTGTACAAACACTTTTACACGTCAATCATGTTTTTTTTTTTTTTTAAACTAGATGAGGTGCTTTCCTATCTGACTACTCTGAGAAGGAAAGAAGAAACAAACTCAGAAGTCACAGTCTCTTATAAAGTCCAGACATAATCTGGATCAGTTTATGTGAAGACCATGGAGATTGGTGTCTGAAATGGTCTTCTGAGGAAAGAGAAGTGAAGAGTAGGTTAAGTGTTTATGACTTTGTAGTTAAAAGTTTTTTTTTTTTGTTTTTGCAGTCAACGCCTGTATTCTCCTTATCTCTGATTATTCTAGGCTCCTACGACCAAAATGTTTCAGTAATTGTTTATGAATCTCGTGTAGGTATTAGACGGTGAGCCTAATGTTACCTGTGGAAAAACTCCACTGAAAATATTTTAATGGAAAAATCTCCTACATCTGGGTCTGTCATATCATATTACACACAAACACACGGAACACACTTGTAACAAGGAAACGTGAATAATTTGATCAAACGTAACGAGTAGGTATCTCACCTGATTTCCAACAACTAATTTGAATAGTTTTTAATGTTTTCAACGTTGATCTTTTAATCGTACAAAAAACTTTTCAATTCAAGATTTTTTTTTTCTCAGGCAAATAAAATGTTATTTACAAAAATGATATCTTATTACATTAGTAAGCTATTAAGAAATGTTTCACAAAAATCATACCTACCTAAAAATGTTATCATTTACGGTAACAGCATTAAAAAATTTAATTCTGATAGAGAAAAATTCGAATAAAAAAATATCTCGAATAAAAAATGTATACCGCAGCGTTTTTTTTTTTTTAACTATTCAAATTAGTCGTTGGAAATCAAGTGAGCTACCTACCCGTTATGTTTGATCCATTATTTACGGGACACCCTGTTTGTAGAAGAGCCCTAACAGTGATTTCAGCAAGGAAGTGCCCACACAGCCATCGGAAATTACATTTTTAATCTCCTCTCGCACGCGTTACCCCGATTGGTGTTTGAGGGTTAATACTTCAGTAGATACACTACAATATAGTGCTCGGAAAATATTGAAGAGGCTAGTAGCGCGCGAAATTCAAATATTCTTACGTTTTTTGCAATTTGCAGGTCAGTTTCTGGTTGTATGTTGATCTGAATATGAGTCGTGACCGTAACTAATCTTTATTTATAGAATTAATAAAGATTAGTTATAATCATCAATACAACTCTCTAGGTTCATATTACAATCCTAATGAATGATTATAATTTCATGAAATCTTGACATTTAGGATTATACAGTCGTTATGGGTCGTCGGAGCCGGAAAGTCTGACAACCAGTCTAACCAAGGGGTATCGTGTTACCCAGTAACTGGGTTGTGGTTGTGGAGGTTAGTCGCTCCATGTGAAATACTGGTATTCAACAGCATCCGGTTAGAATTGAAGCCGACCCCGAAAACATTGGCAAAAGGCTAGGTGATCGAGTTTAAGAAAAAGTTCGGCTTTGCATAGTCTCGTCTCTGTCACTAAGTAACTCTACCCGGTTTTTGAATTATTTGTTGTTGAGTGCTTGTCAAACTCTACTTTAGCATTTGTTAAGGTGAAAACCCGCGTAAGTAATTCAGACGTTCTTTGCAAAAAACGTAAGAAATTTTGAATTTCGCGGGCTATTTTGATCGAGTGCGCCAGGGTAACCCGCGAAATTCAAATTTTGTTAGGTACGTTTTTGCAATTTGCAAGTCAGTATTAGGTTGTATGTTGATCAAAATATTATTCGCAACCGTAGAAAGTATGTATTTATAGCATTATATCATTAAAGTCAATACAACTCAAGTCCAGGTAATCCTATTGAATGACTATTTCATGAAATCTCGACATTTGAGGATAGTTGTATTACTGATTCTAAGGATTATAATTCTGTACACACGTACTCGTATGTACAGAATTATAATCCTTAGAATCATATTTGTTACGGTCGCGAATCATACTTTAATAAACATACCTAAATTTGAATTTCGCGAGCTACCGTGGCGTTTTCGACTAAAGTAGATTTTGGTAAGTTCTCAACACTAAGGCACTAAACTAGCTTTTTAAAGCTCGATGTGTCTCTATGGTCAGAAATATGGGCTTATCTATTGAGTTATCACATTGTTAGTCTCGGGACAGATCTGACTTAGATTAAAAGATCTGCTATCTATTATATAACCACCATAACCAGTAACTGGTTTGTGGCAGTAAGATAACCAGTAACTCCATATAAAATACTGGTATTCAGCTGAGTTCGGTTAGACTGGATGGAAGACGACCGCAGATCACCTAAGCCCGGTTAGACTGGAAGACGACCGACCGACCGCACATGATGATAACCGAACCGATCCATTATACATTTACATACATTTGTGCAAACTAGGTACCTCTATAACTACAATGCTTGATTCTTATGCAAGTACGAAAAGGAAAACACTAGAGCGAACAATAGTGGCTTTGTGGCGCTCTCCACCGGCGCGCGGTTGAACTAATGGCTATAAATAAGAGATCGAACAAAGGTCCTAGCTTTTTTGTGGCAGCCGAATGTTCGAGAAAATAAACTAGCACCTGAATAAGTACCGTTCTGTATTTACGTTATTTATTGAATTTTTAATCAATATAATAGACGTAGGGCTGATTTTGAACCAATAACTAACTAAACTAAAATGATAATTTAAATGATTTTCCCCAGTTGTCATGCGATGAATTAATTCTTGTATCCTTAGGTACTTATCAATTAACACATTCTCTGCTGAATTCTTGATGAAAGCAGGCACGTTCCTATTTTGGGGAACATGTGCGGGGAAATGATGGATTTATAATAGAAGTGTGCAGGGAGGTAAGCAGCAGCCTTCTTCGACAGCTGTCAGCTTCAAATACTTCTTGGCTATTGTGAGGTCGTATACAATCCCGCCATATAAGTCGTAAAACATATTTTGTTTATATTTTAGTTGACAGCTGTCGAAGAGGACGAGATTCAATATTATCATATTATTGTAATTGTATTGTAGGTAGAAGGACTGTAGGCTGCTGTGCCCATGTAATGTGCATTATATGGTATCTCAGTTGGGCAAGATACCAAGAAAATATCGTACCTCCTGCACAATTTTCAGATGATATTCTCATAATTATTTAAGATGAATAAAACATGTTTTATACATATATTGTTATTTTATTTTACTTCCTCTTCTCCCTTTTTTAGTTTTTAAAAGGTTAGTGCCTACTGCTTCTAAGTTACAGGAAATTGGATGTAGAAACTTGTCTTCAACTGTAGCGACTGTCCAGGGCGCGCGGGAGAGCCAATCGTGTCAGATCTTCGACACGTCACACGTTCCATACATAAAATCATTACACAACCGAAGCCATTCAAAGTATTTCGTAAATCAACCTCCACTCAACCTCTCTTTTACTATAATTCATATAACTTGGTTCCTGGTTAGCCAAATTTCACCAAATTTTCAGTGAGGTCTTGTTATTATATCCTCTTACAAATAAGGCTAGTTTGATTCAGTTAACACCTGGGCCCAGGAATCTATGGAGTCATTCCCTTCTCCTTTCTGTATTTAACCGACTTAAAAAAAGGTGGTTCTCAGTTCGTCGGAATCTTTTTTTTTACGTAAAAACGTCTTTTCGCTCGGTGTACTGGTGGTAAGTTCAATATTTCTGACCGACAAAAATATGTAAGATTTCAACGACTAATAACTACGAGACTTTTAATGCTACAGTAATGTTTATTATAATATATTTATAATAATTTTAGGCCGGATATAATTTGCCTATGACGTCACAATGCGAGCGCAGGCGTATGCGCGCGACCCTCTACTTTTCACTATGTGGCGAAATATCAATTCGTATAGTGCAAAAACGTGTTTAGCTAGATCAGTTATGCTAGTGTCTTTGTCAAGAGTTGACATAGTACTACCAGGACCTCAAAAGAAACAATAGAAAAATTGGCCAAAATAGGGTTAAAAATTAATATGAAATTGACAATAGCAAAATAATGTCAGATGTCGTCTCATATCAGCGTAATGAGACAAAAGGAATATAATGAGCCCAAAAAGTCTAGTGCCGAGCAAATACAATAGCTACGACACTGTGTCAACCAATGGTTAAACATAGTAACGGTTAAACATAGTAATGGTTGAATTTTGGCTAATTGTGTTTGCCAAAATGCCATTATTTATTGTTTTTAACATGCATGAGTTAACATGAATACATTCTACGTAGTTAACTAATTCAAGTTTAGCCTTTCACATTTAGCCAAAATTCAACCATTAGTTACTATGTTTAACCATTGGTTGAGTTAACTACGGATCAAAAAATCGGCCCTTAGTTACACTGAAAGGTCTATTTTTCGCTTTCAGTTTCTTTTTGCGTCGTTCTAATTTTTGTTACATAAAAAGATTTCTTTAATCTACCTACTTATACTTGCCTAAGTAAATAGGATAACACTTTTTAGTTTTCACTTGATTTTTTAGAATAAAAACATTACTACTGTCAAAAAGTATAGAAATCATGATCATGGTCTCATCTCTCAATCTACATGGTCTTCACATGAAGTGACCAATATTATGTCTGGACTTTATAAGAGACTGTGACCTCTGAGCTTGTTTCTGCCTTTCTTCTCAGAGTAGTCAGATAGGAAACGCCGACCTCATCTAGTTTAAAAATAACATGATTGACTTATACTCGTAAAAGTGTTTGTACAAACCTACTTACAGAAATAAAAATCATTTATCATCATGATCCTTCATCATCATAATCAGTTACCGGACTTCACCCACTGGTGGGCATTCCTATCTTTCAACGACCCTCAGTTGTAATTTTGTAGTGGGAACTGGTGGCCCAATATATTTAAGGCTTGGCATTACGCCGTTGACCTCGCTCAAATGGGCGTTACCGCCGAGAATGCGCCGCGCACCCCCTCATTATAATTACGCGCGAAGCGATCACTAATATTCTATTTGGCACCGCTGACTGCCACAGAGCCATGACGCGCGACGCACGCATAGGTAGCCTGTTGCATATTTCAGAGCAGTGGTGCAGAACATTTTTAGGTAAAAACTTGTATGTTGTAGAAAAACAAATACAACACTTGTGTAAATTATTATATTTTTAGAAAATATATTTTTTTAATGACTAAGAACTCATTGTAATATTACTAAAACAGAAAATGGGCGGCAGAATATAGACAGTTATTATTATTAGCTTTCCCCGCGACTTCGCTCATAAATAAAAGTGAATAAGTTAGTACCTAAAAGTACTACTAGTAGTTGTTTTAAGTACTTCAAATATTTAAAAAAAACGCAAAATAAATCAAGTGGAAAATCTGAGCAATATACAAATCTGCCGGCCATATGCTTGCACGAAGCTCAAATGCCATATTAGGTTCATGGGGTCCATGAACCACAATGCGTCCCATATGGTTTGTGGGCCCCATACGACCCGTGACCTCAGTTCAATTTATTATAAGTCACAAGCGGTCGTGGGCCCGGAACTTATTAGTTCAATAAGGCCGGCCACATACACAGACTGAATTCCGTTTCGGAATTCCGTTCCGAAATATCGATTCGGAATTTTCGAAGGCAGTAAATCCATACAAAATCAAGGATGTATACGTACAGTAAGTAGTTCTTCGTTTATTTTGTATGGCTTTGCTGCTTTCGAAATTCCGAAATGATATTTCGAAACGGAATTCCGACTGTATGTGGCAGGCCTAATCAATTAATATATAATTATAATATACAGAGTCGTCCATTTACAGGGTCCATTTTTTTGGTTGGATGGTTTTTTTTGGTCCATTTTTATTGCATGTCAGTGACTGATGTTGGGATTAAATTTGTTCAGGTTATACATTGACAAAAGCAAAATAAAAACACATTCAAAATTATAAATGATAAATGATTTTATTTTTGTAAGTAGGTTTGTACAAACACTTTCACAAGTCAATCATGTTTTTTTTTTAAACTAGTTCTGGTCGGCGTTTCCTATCTGACTACTCTGAGAAGAAAGGCCGAAACAAACTCAGAGGTCATAGGCTCTTATAAAGACCGGACATAATCTTGGTCAGTTCATGTGAAGACCATGTAGATTGGTGTCTGAAATGGTCTTTTGAGGAAAGAACCACACAGATTGAGAGGACCTGTCCAGCCAGTGCACGCATTTGTCAGTAATCGCGCAGCTCACCTCAGAACTTAAGGAGCTCAACGATTCGACGAAAAAACCAAAGAAAGGGCATTTAGGTAGGCCGCATAAATTACTCAAACTGCCAGACCATGATTAAAAATAACTGAGAGAAAAAATAAAACAAACAAAATAGCAATGACCCACATAGTATTCACATTCACAATAATTAAAATAATATAATACTTTACAAAGTAAATTTTCATGTCAACATTCAGTATGCAAAAAGAAAATTTGGAGCAGCTCAATCCCAAGCCTTTATGTCCTCTATAAAAAAAAAAAGCTTTCTGACACAATTTGGTTTCAAAATTCTGAGAAGTTTAATTGTCCACAACACATTTTTTTTTGCATTTGCTTTTTCTACATTATAACCATCAATGTATTTTACTTCATCGTCGTCACTTTCATTTCTTTTGTTTCTTTTTGAAGATATGGGAATAATTTCTTCTTGCACTTCTGCATCATGTGTTGCATCATTTATTTCTTCCATATTATTGTTCCTGTAAATGTAGACAAAAAGTATAATAATGTAGCTTTCAGTATACAAAACCTATATTACGGCTTTAGTTCTCTAATGGGTTACCTCTACCATTTTTATATAATAGATATTTAGTTTGATTTCAAAATAATTCCATTCGATTGATTTTTAATAAGTTTGATTTCATAATAATAATAATATTTTTTTCCCCACCGCTGTATCTCTACGTTGACGTCGTGGTGGGGCTTGCGCGCTCCAAACTTTAGGTCTGTGCCGGTAGAGTTTACTTTGCCGGAACGGGTCTAGGATGAGGAGCCAGGATGAGGATGGGCAAAAAAAGTCCACATACTGTCGGAATTCCGTTTCGAAACATCGATTCGGAATTTTCGAATGCAGCAAATCCATGCAAGATCAAGGATCTATCACACAAGTACAAGTAGTCCTCCGTTCGATCTCCGATTCGAAATTACGCATGGTAGTCGTGCGTGACTTTGTATAGATTTGCTGCTTTCGAAATTCCGAAACGATATTTCGAAACGGAATTCCGGGACGGAATTCCGACTGTATGTGGCTGGCCTAATTATTACCCTTTATTAGCAATCTGATTGCGATGAGTAATAATACAGGGTCAAATTAAATTAGCTAGTGAAACTCCACAGACGTGATGGGTATCGATATTTAAACATGATAAACTAGTTAGCTGCGACACATATACAGGGTCAAATTAAATTAGCTAGCGAAACTCCGCAGACGTGATGGGTATCGATATCTAAACATTATAAACTAGTTAGCTGCGACACATATACAGGGTCAAATTAAATTAGGTAGCGAAACTCCGCAGACGTGATGGGTATCGATATCTAAACATGATAAACTAGTTAGCTGCGACACATATTCAGAGTCAAATTAAATTAGCTAGCGAAACTTCGGCCAACGTAAATTCGTACGTGTCTAATAGTAACAAGCTATAGATTCACTGCATGCGAATCTATCTATAGCTCGTTACTGTGCCGCCGAGTCGTAATGCCGCCAGGTCGTTTGGAATCTATACCTTATTGCCATTAAACACGTACGAATTTCCGTTGGCAAATTCGAAACGAAAACAGTTTCTCGTTCTGGCGAAGAAAGGTACCTAGGTAAGTATAAGCAGCTGATAGGTCGGTACCTGCTTAGATACGCATATTATTTATACGTACCTACCTATATCTTTTTATCAAAACGCTTGATTGATGGTTACTAATAAAATGTTAGATAGGTACCTACTCAAATTACTTACCGTTTCATTCTTTTTATTCTCCTCTTGTATTTTATTTTCAAATTACGCTTAGTGCGTCTTTTTTTGTCACCCATATAATATTTGTGTTATTATAAGTTTATTTATAAAATCAATTTATAAATAAACTTATAATAACACAAATATTTTCTTACTCTAATATTTACACACACAAAAAACTATTAAAAAATCAACAAAATAAGTAGGTAGGAATTTGTTTACAATACTTTCCAATGGTATTGTCACCAACGAAAAAATGCGGGAAAAAGTGGTACAGGTCCGTTCAGCACTGCGTCTCGTCCCGCACTGAATTAATAGGCGACAGAGGGGTTGCTCACGCGATTGAGTGTCGATTTATGTAAAAAATAATGACTATAAGTAATTAGAGAAGTTATTTAAAAAAATAAGCCGAGGATTCCCTAGATATTGTATTGTGTAATATCCTGATGACTATAAAAAAACCTAGCGATTAATAGTTTCGAAGAAAAAAGGTTTTATATTTCTAAAACAGGGGTTACTTTTCATGTATGTTAATGATATTTAAAATTATTTTTTATTTTTTTCTTTGTGAAGGGGACATGTGTTTTATTGTGTAGTTTAACATAATATGTTAATAATATAATAATGTAACATAATATGTACCATAATGATCTTAAAAAAAAAATATTATATTTTTTTTAAGATCATTATGGTACGGGTTATGGAGAAAAAAGGTTTTAAACTTCTTCAGTTCCAGCCCAATTTACATATAGCACCGCCTTAAGACTGGGAGTCAAACGAAGGATAGCTAGGCCAGTAAATAGAGTGATATAAACCACGGGAATATACTATTGCTCTCGTAGGGAAAAAGGACGTATCTACTTAACATATTTTTACTAAAAACAAAAACAAAATGTTATTTATTTATTATATAATATATAAGTAACTACTTATTTAATATTGATCAAACTTTCGCTTTCGCTCTACAAAGTTATTATTGATCTTATTTTCCTTCGCACAGCAAATTTTGTATTTAAAAAAGGAACAAAATATTTTTTCTTTTCTCACCATTTCAATATTTCTGTATAAACGTTATTTTTCCTTATGGCGGTAATTAGTGGTAACAAATAAAATAAACAGGTGCATGCTAACCTACCACAGTAACCACAGGAAACATTTATTATTTTATTTACTTTAATTATTTTATGGTTTATCATGTCAATGTACAGACGCCAGCACATCAAGCTACTACAATCTGTCAGATTTCTTTAATAGAATTTCGACTTTATTGCTGAAGTATTAGGTTCAAGGTTGATTGGGAAAATCTGACAGTTTCGGGTAGGTTGAACTGCTGGCGTCTGTACATGTTTAGCTTTGTTTGAAAGCGTTATTACTTATTAGCCGTGTTGTCAATAAGTGGAAATATTTCCATATGCATAATTAATAAATTACCTACTACTTACTTCTTTTCTGTCCGCTAAAAATAACATACTTCAATCATTTAGTTACATCTTATTTTTTATGTTGGGTAATTCCTGAGACATATGCAATTTTGATGTCCGGACAAATAATTAATACATTTTAAGCTTTTTAGTGTGTTTCGAGGATTTATTGTAGGTGCTAACATTGATAACATCATTAGCGTGTGAGCACTCATTAGCGCAGTAAGCATTACGCCCAAAATAATTCGTCAACCGCTTCGCGATTCCATAAAGTTTTTTTTTTCAACATTCTCGTATATTGTCGAATAGCGTTATTTTATTCGTGAAGAAGATGTGTTCAATTTGCAATGACCAATTTAACGACGGGGTTCAATGTGCGAGCTGCAAGAAATTCCTGGACTTCTCTTGTGCAAGTATATCTGAAGCGGGTTGCAGGAAATTGGGTGCTGATCCAAGAGCACAATGGAAATGCCCTGCGTGTAGATTGTCGTCGCCGGCTTTGCTTTCCCCTCAACCTACAGCTTCACTGGATACAGTACCGTAAGTTGGGGTGATTTTGCGCCTGCCAGTAATACTTTGCGCCAAATCCGTACAAGTTTAAAAATAAAATTTAAAAAAAAGTTTACAACTCTATGGTTTTATTGATGTCTGAACGCAATCATAAGATGTCAATGTTCTGTCATGGAAGTTGACAGGTCGCCATTGTTGCTATTACCTGTGCAAGGAGTCTCAACGTGAAAGTAGAAAGTTTACAAAAAAAAAAAAGTTTGGTAAAATCAAGGTTAGGTTTATTAAAACCTATCTTTTACTAACATGCAGTGCGAGAAAAGGACGGCTATAGCTATGAACTAAGATATGTCAAACCAGTTTATGCCTTGCGCTTTGTTTGCCATGTTTTAGTCGATATGTTTTGCGTGTCGTTTAACTTTATATGGAAATAATAGTTCCAACTAAATTTGACAGCTCTAATTTACTTCCGCCTCTTTCTTGTTTTATTAGAGAGAAAAAGTTAGCAATAGCTAAATTAAGTTTAGTTTGTGCACAACCGAATCGGCTCCACTGCCTACAAACGTCCACTTACAGTCTTCTATTAATGTAATATAAAAAGTACTCACCCTGTACTTGCCCTCTCCAACTTGGAATACCCTGAACTTCTGTCGGCAAGTACACAGCATGACGAGACGCTTCACTTCATCGTGGATCTTATCCGCGTCGGTCGGCGGGCCGCGGCGTTCAACCTGATGACAAACATGCGGCTTAGTATATTTATTGATATAGATGTTAGTTAGGTTAGGCCTAGGTACAGACGCCAGCACATGAAGCTACTACAATCTGTCAGATTTCTTGAATAGATTTTCGACTTTATTGCTAAAACATTAGGTTCAATGTTGATTGGGAAAATCTGACAGTTTCGGGTAGGTTGATCTGCTGGCGTCTGTACCTATCTAACTATTGGTGGATTAAGAAAATATTGTAATAGATAAGTCGTGATGAAGGAGGAATCATGTAAAGCTAATGTAACTCCCCAACTCATTCAAAGTATTTCGTAAATCAACCTCCACTCAACCTCACTTTTACTATAATTCATATAACTTGGTTCCTGGTTAGCCAAATTTCACCAAATTTTCAGTGAGGTCTTGTTATTATGTCCTCTTACAAATAAGGCTATTTTGATTCAGTTAACACCTGGGCCCAGGAATCTATGGAGTCATTCCCTTCTCCTTTCTGTATTTAACCGACTTCAAAAAAAGGTGGTTCTCAGTTCGTCGGAATCTTTTTTTTTTACGTAAAAACGTCTTTTCGCTCGGTGTACTGGTGGTAAGTTCAATACTCGTATTTCAGACTGACAAAAACATGTAAGATTTCAACGGCTAATAACTACGAGACTTTTAATGCTACAGTAATGTTTATTATAATATATTTATAATAATTTTAGGCCGGATATAATTTGCCTATGACGTCACAATGCGAGCGCAGGCGTATGCGCGCGACCCTCTACTTTTCACTATGTGTCGAAATATCAATTCGTATAGTGCAAAAACGTGTTTAGCTAGATCAGTTATGCTAGTGTCTTTGTCAAGAGTTGACATAGTACTACCAGGACCTAAAAAGAAACAATAGAAAAATTGGCCAAAATAGGGTTAAAAATGAATATGAAGTTGACAATAGCAAAATAATGTCAGATGTCGTCTCATATCAGCGTAATGAGACAAAAGGAATGTAATGAGCCCAAAGTCTAGTGCCGAGCAAATACAATAGCTACGACACTGTGTCAACCAATGGTTAAACATAGTAACGGTTAAACGTAGTAATGGTTGAATTTTGGCTAATTGTGTTTGCCAAAATGCCATTATTTATTGTTTTTAACATGCATGAGTTAACATGAATACATTCTACGTAGTTAACTAATTCAAGTTTAGCCTTTCACATTTAGCCAAAATTCAACCATTAGTTACTATGTTTAACCATTGGTTGAGTTAACTACGGATCAAAAAACCGGCCCTTAGTTACACTGCAAGGTCTATTTTTCGCTTTCAGTTTCTTTTTGCGTCGTTTTAATTTTTGTTACATAAAAAGATTTCTTTAATCTACCTACTTATACTTGCCTAAGTAAATAGGATAACACTTTTTAGTTTTCACTTGATTTTTTAGAATAAAAACATTACTAATGTCAAAAAGTATAGAAATCATGATCATGGTCTCATCTATCAATCTACATGGTCTTCACATGAAGTGACCAAGATTATGTCTGGACTTTATAAGAGACTGTGACCTCTGAGCTTGTTTCGGCCTTTCTTCTCAGAGTAGTCAGATAGGAAACGCCGACCTCATCTAGTTTAAAAAAAACATGATTGACTTATAAAAGTGTTTGTACCTACTTACAGAAATAAAAATCATTTATCATCATGATCCTTCATCATCATAATCAGTTACCGGACTTCACCCACTGGTGGGCATACCTATCTTTCAACGACCCTCAGTTGTAATTTTGTAGTAGGAACTGGTGGCCCAATCTATTTAAGACTGGGAGTCAAACGAAGGATAGCTAGGCCAGTAAATAGAGTTATATAAACCACGGGAATATACTATTGCTGTCGTAGGGAAAAAGGACGTATCTACTTAACATATTTTTACTAAAAAGAAAAACAAAATGTTATTTTGTTTATTATATAATATATAAGTAACTACTTACTTAATATTGATCAAACTGTAATCCACACTTTCGCTCTACAAAGTTATTATTGATCTTATTTTCCTTCGCACAGCAAATTTTGTATTTAAAAAAGGAACAAAATATTTTTTCTTTTCTCACCATTTCAATATTTCTGTATAGACGTTATTTTTCCTTATGGCGGTAATTAGTGGTAACAAATAAAATAAACAGGTGCATGCTAACCTACCACAGTAACCACAGGAAACATTTATTATTTTATTTACTTTAATTATTTTATGGTTTATCATGTCAATGTACATGTTTAGCTTTGTTTGAAAGCGTTATTACTTATTAGCCGTGTTATCAATAAGTTGAAATATTTCCATATGCATAATTAATAAATTACCTACTACTTACTTCTTTTCTGTCCGCTAAAAATAACATAGGTACTTCAATCATTTAGTTACATCTTATTTTTATTTAAGTGGGTAATTCCTGAGACATATGCAATTTTGATGCCTGAACAAATAATTAATACATTTTAAGCTTTTTAGTGTGTTTCGAGGATTTATTGTAGGTGCTAACATTAATAACATCATTAGCGTGTGAGCACTCATTAGCACAGTAAGCATTACGTCCAAAATAATTCGTCAACCGCTTCGCGATTCCATAAAGTTTTTTTTCAACATTCTCGTATATTGTCGAATAGCGTTATTTTATTCGTGAAGAAGATGTGTTCAATTTGCAATGACCAATTTAACGACGGGGTTCAATGTGCGAGCTGCAAGAAATTCCTGGACTTCTCTTGTGCAAGTATATCTGAAGGGGGTTGCAGGAAATTGGGTGCTGATCCAAGAGCACAACGGAAATGCCCTGCGTGTAGATTGTCGTCGCCGGCTTTGCTTTCCCCTCAACCTACAGCTTCACTGGATACAGTACTGAGGGAGATTCGAGGAATGTAGCAATAGCTGCTGGACTTACCTACTTTAGTCAACAACATAAAATCCATGACCGAGCTCAAGAAAAACTATTACTCTTCTAGCGGTAGGCTTGATGAGTTCGACACTAGTCTTGTTAACCTTGAAACACAAGACTCAGAGTGAAGCTTCGGGATACAGGATACAGTTTCCTCAATTCAAGCAGAGTTAGCTTTCAGCAAAGCTTGAGTTTTCCTTGCATTATCAGCGATCTCGGCTTAATAATGTGGAGACAAAGGGAGTCCCCCTCAAGAAGAATGAGAATGTATTCTCGATCGTTGACGCCATCGGCCGCAAAATCAACTACAGCTGTCAGCGAAACCAAATGTGTTCTTATCGGAACGTAATTTGAAACTCGATGTAGCTATATTTTGTTTTCATGGTTATTTGTGTGGTTGAACTTATTTTATCTTAATTGCATAAGATAAGATAAGATGATCTAACTGGCTACAAAGTCGAGATGGTAGGTATCAAGCTAAAGTTAAACACGGTTGTTCAGTGAATAGGTTTTAACACAAAGGCATATTTTTCGCTAATGTTTTGGCGAAGATAGTTCGGAACAATATGTGGTCAGACTCAGTGATTAGTGTTTTGTTATTAATTTTGCAGCCGAAGAGTTAATTTGGTTTCCGGGAGCCGCTAATGTCACAGGAGGCTGCAAGACGTGCGCTCGTCCTTTCCACACAAATGCATGGTATAGCTGCAGTGAGAATTTGTGAAGCTATAGAGAAAATGGTGCAAGAAACAATAGCAATTGGAAATACAGCAACGAGGATTGAATTCTACAAAACTATTAAATATGTTCACCTTCTTTAAATCCCCGCTAAAGTGCCATCCAAAAGTCCAACCATGAAAGATTTGATTTTTAAATTACGCCCTTGTTCGCCTTGTTCCCCCGAAGAGGTGTACCGATGTACCTATACTACACCCACATTTCGCCAGTTATGTTTAAGTCCCATGTAATGGGGGCGAGCTTATCGCCATCAACCAGACACAAATCCAGACTCCGAGCTGCTACTGAGAAATTCCAGATGGTAACACCTAATAACACTTTACCCAACCTGGGAATCGAGCCCAGGACCTCATGCTCAGCAGTAGCGCTTGCGACCACTAGACCAACGAGGATATTAAATTAATAGAATACAATTTTGGTTTAAATTTTTTTTTTTTGGTACATTGACATTTAAAAATATTAAAATAGCAATTAAGTTTAATTAAACAACATCATAAAAAATAGCAGTAAAAAAATGTATATGTTTTATAAAAATAAAAAAAGTGTATATTTTGTGTTTCAGGATCTTCATGCCGCCTTTCCCACAGCTGCTGAACAACGTTTCCACCACAAATATACGGTTCTTCGCTGCAAAACAAATACAAATATATGTGTGAACATCATATTTATGCATACATTTACTTTTATATACGGATGGTTTGTTCAAATCCCTAATAGATAATATGAAAAAACGGAACGGTCTATCAAAGTATAAAATCTTACCGTAATCCCTAATTCTTCAGATATGTCTGAAACAGAAACGCCACTTTCCCGTAATTAGATAATGCGGTGTTTGGTGTGCTCATCAATACGATACATCTTGCTATCGTAAATAATTAATAAATGTTATCTTTCCCCCTAAAGATGATGGATAACAGGAACTTATCTATTACGTAGATAATTAAGTTAAAAATATAATAACCTAACGTAGCTAAAACTATTAAGAAACTAAAATAAGGCGTCGAAAAATTCCTCCGCATCGCTGTCGACTGGTAAAGTACCCAGGAGACTGGCGGCATTGCCACGTTGTATGGCATTGCTTAGCCTCTGGCTTAGGTAAAAGCCAGCCCTTGGGTCACGGGAAGTGTCAATCAGCCGTTTGTAGATTTTGTTGAACAAACCATGAGCAGTCGGACCCCACGGCCCGAGGGTTTCAACCCCAAACGGCTCAAAAATATAGTTGCCGATAAGGTTTTTATTAGACTTCCGCCGCTTGAGGTTTTCCGCAGCCGCAGCAGCAGCGCCAGCACAGCACGCTGTGCCAGGAAGATGGGATGGCGCAAGAGTATCACCACACGTTGCGTCCCACACTAAAGGTACCTTCCATGGAAATAAAGACATGCCGTCCTGTCTCTTGCCATCGTCGCGTGCCAAGCCATTGGGTTCTAATACAGCTGGAACGCCGACGGTGACAAGGGTTCGTCGGATGATGTCGTTAATGTTCGCGTTCCGCGCTAAGCGACCCGCACTTCGGCTGCAAGACAGGCCGTGGTGTCCGAGGCTGTTGACAACTTCGCCACAGTGACAGCGATGAGGAGAACACCAGGGAAGCGGCGAGGCGGAAAGTAGTGTCGTCGAACAAAGTGCCTATGTTCGACGATGGTAGTGCATGAAGCCACAGACCCGACTCCCACTTACCTACAGCCAGCAGGCGCGCACTCTCTGCAGAAGTAGCAGACGTGTTAAGTAAATTGTTCTGTACTACTCTGCAGAGCGGCTCATCCCACAGTCTCTGGGAAGATGGATTGTCGGGTAGATCTGAATTTGGGCAAGCGAGTCTCCAGGCGTCCATAGCCTCGGTGAAACAAGGCCCATCAAAATTAACCAGTGTGGAGGCTAGGATTTTCCTGATTAATTTCTCAGTACCGTGGACCGAGGATATGAAAACCGGTAAACTAATACTAAAAATTTTGCGGACGCCTAGGCCTCCCATGCGAATGGGAAGAGTAGCTTGTAGTAATATTGATTTTGAGTATTTATTTTACTTTTTAATTAATCACAACACAACACACACACACACACAAGTATGTTACAACATTTCTGTGTTTATTAAATTCTAGCGTATAGCACTCGTGGGTTATAGCTGTAAATCAGCGTCAGGTGGTACACCTTGTGTTGCCATCTGACATTATGCTGAGCTGAGGCCCTTTTGGCATTCCAATCATTATTTCATGTTTCTATAGTTTTAAGGTGTATTTATTTTATGCTGTAATGCCAATTAAACGCATTTTTCTTTCCTTCTTGTGCCCAAGCTCGGTCATCCATGGCCACATTTAAGATCGAAGTTAAAGTATGCCGGAGAATTTTGTTCAATTTGTCTAAAATAAAACATTGTATTGTACAAGTGTCATTATCGAACACAAAGATAAGAATTTCCATTGGTTTCGATAGAATATCTGAAATTTAAAATTAGAATGTCCACTTGATAGATCATTATAACCACAGACGAACACACACCTTACAATGTCCTTCTTGCTGTATATGCTTGTACACACAAGCGTATACAGCAAGAAGAAATAACACACGTTGTTTGTGTTGCTTTCTTGGTGTGTATGCTTACATAAAGGGACATTAAGTGAACACATATAATCTTCATATATCATTTGTGTATAATTTTTTGTAACGACCTATGTAAACGTGTTTCAATGGGTACATACTATACATCTCTTTGTAGTCGACTGTACCTACTTATGTTTGAGTTCACTAGTTGCTACGACGATAAGGTTAATTAACATTGGTAAATTAACCTCACAATACAGTAGGTATCTTTGATCCAGATTTAGAACAAGTGGGCACTGTTTGAGCTAACAGACTGGCGGGTGAATACAATGTAAATTTTATAATTTTGTATTTAATAAAAACACTTAAAAAAAGTACTTAACCGAAGTTTTTCAGTTTCAAAGACACATACATACATTTACCTAAGAAACAAGAAGAACGAAAGGGACTTGTGGCTAAGTAATAACAGCCGCACGGATCGATCGATCAGGTTAAGCTACGCTTGCTGCGGTTGGTCCGTGGATGGGTGACCATGACTATCTTTACATACCAAGACCTCTCCGTGCCTCAGAAAGCACGTTAAGCCGCTGGTCCCGGCTGTCATTCGTGGATCTTTGACAGTCGTTACGGGTTGTCAGAAGCCCGAAATTCTGACAAACCAGTCTTACCAAGGGGTTTCGTATTACCCAGTAACTGGGCTGTGGAGGTCAGATAGGCAGTCGCCCCATGTAAAATGCTGGTATTCAGCTGCATCCGGTTAGACTGGGAGCTGACAAGAGGAAAGGAACAGGAAAGAAATCTATTTTAGATCAATTATTTACCTATTCTAAACATTTATTTCACCTCGAGTCGGTAGCAACCATTTAATAAACTAATTCATATTATTATAACGAAAAACGCTTTGTGGCGATGATTCTAAACTCTATGCAACAATGTTTATTGAGCTTTCATCGGTAAAACTTAACTCCTTCTTATCAACTTAGTAATTATTTAAACTTGCTAATAATGAGACAAGTAATTTACATATTTAATAAAATACATTATTGTTTAGCTTAATAACGATACAATAGTTTCTGGCCCATTTGAGTAGGGAACTATGTAGTATAAGCTCGAGGTATAAATATAGGGTCTCTGACTCTCTGCACTGTTCGTACTATTTGTCAGTTTGTCACCAGTCTCGGGTTCGGGTCACTTGTTGTTACAGGAAGGTCGTGAATTATTAATAAAATCACAATGAAATTCTTACTAGTACTGTTTATGTTTAGTGCAATGCTCATGGCAGCAAACGCAGAAATTTTATTCAGAGATTTACTGAAATTGTACGACATGTCGCATAACAGCATAGGTGAGTGAAAATACGTATTTCATTAACTCATACTTAATTTAATTTGTTTTTAATAAGCGGTTTTCACAATTATACTGAAAGTTCAAAATAACCATACTTCTCAGCCTAGATGTGATTTTTGTTATTGGTTGAAGCCGTGAAGTCTCCTGTTTTTATTTATCTCTTGCTTTTGAAATATTTTTTAACGGCTATATAAGTGACTAACGATAACAACGCGCAAAGGCTGAAGCCTCTCAACACCAAGGAGTAAATGCGAGGAAAATCTTAGAGCCATCCTTCCTTTTTCCATCATCTACATTTTTTTTTTTTTGTTTCAGAAGTGGCAACGGAGGCTCTATACATACCAATGTCTTTGAAACGCTGCACCAACCACCTTTGTGACCTAGTTTGTAAAATACTTGGTTTCCATCACGGCGTATGCGTCTCTTCTTCTGCATGTAATTGTTCAAATTAGCTGTCCTCATTGATAACCATAACCATTTTGTCATTTTTTAAAATATTTTTGTCACTTTTATAAATCGACTTAAGAAAAAGGAGGTTATTTGTTTTTGTTTTTCTAGCTCTTAGTCTATCCATACAGGCTGTACCTATTTAAAATGACTGGCATCATTCGAATTCAATTTAGGAGTATCTTCACCACTGTTATGATGCTAATTATTTTATTTAAGAGTCCCACGAATCATGCATAGTTCATACAAACGAAATACCAAAATAATTTGTAAATCAAACATATTATTGTATTTACTCCGATTGGATTACAGAATATCTAGGTTACCAAATATATATTTTGAAAAGACAGTGATTTAAAGACGAGATATGAGGATTTAAAATTTCTATAGAAAACTTATTTTTCTCATATTTCCTGTTTAAATCAATGCTCTTATTTAATATATATTTGGGAACCTAGATATTCTGTAATCCAATCGGAATAAATACACACTATCTTTAGAATATGTTTGATTTACAAATTATTTTGGTATTTCGTTTGTATGAACTACGCATGCTTCGGGGGCGCCTTAAGTAAACCCAGTGTACCTCATATTCATATCAACGTGATGAGTGCTCTGTGAATGGCGTTTGGTTCGTATCAGGAATATTTTGTACTATGTTCGTATTAGATTAATATCCCTTGTTATGTTCATGTGTTTAGAATATATTATACGTTTAATTAACAACGAATTTTATTTGCCTTTTTAATTCTAACAAATCGCTTCAAGGCAGTTTTTTTATTATTTCGAACTTTATTCCGACTACGCTAAAGTTCTTAATACAAAACTCATGTCGTCTCATGGATTTAAGAGGCTACCGAGCGCATAGTGGCGCCCTTATCTTTTGTTTTGTTATTTCTTTTAATTTAAAAAGGAAATGCCGAAAATAAGCACGTTAAGTTGTACTCCACAAGACTATACGTTATTATTATTATAAACAGTAGTTTTATATTTGACTGGCCTGTTGGTCTAGTGGTTAGTGGCCCTGACTGCTATGCCGGAGGTCGTGGGTTCGATTCCCACCCAGGACAAATGTTTGTGTGATGAGCATGATCATTTGTTCTGTGTCTGGGTGTAATTTATCTATATATGTATGTATTTAGAAATATATAAGTATGTTTATCAGTTGTCTAGTACTCATAACACAAGCTCTGCTTAGCTTGAGGCTAGACGGCGTTGTGTGATAGTTGTGGAATATTATATTATTATATATTGATAAGTTTTATTGCAATCATTAAAACGGAAAAAGTGGCCACCATGTCCCGTTTTAAGGATTACAATAAAACTTAATAATATAAAACTACTGTTTATAATAATAATAACGTATTGTCTTGTGCAGCACAACTTAACTTGCTCATTTTCTGCATTTTCATTGTAAAACCCTCGGGCTTCGTGAGGGTTTTGGGGTGCTCGCTCACCTTGCGAGCTGGTATTGCTGAAATGATAGGTCATGCGAATCCCCGGGCTTCGTGAGGGTCACAATGACACTGTAGCGACATACCTACATACAGCGCGTCTCACATCCGACTACCGCCGCACGCTGAGTGCGCGCGCGCTGCGCGCCGCGGAGCAGGGCCGACGCGGCCATCGAGACTGTTTCTAGAACAACGCCACCGAACGCGCCGTGTCGCCACAGCTTCTCGAAGGACGCCGCGCGAACGCCGCGCGCGGCTGAATGTTCTGGATAGAAGACCAGCTACTCCGCGTTTTCTCGAAGCACCGCGCACGCGCTCGCGCATGCGCGGAGAAAAATATATAAGTAGATGTATGGTACTCAATAAAAGATAGTTCATCTTAAGCCGTTCACTATGTAGGACACGTCTTTTATTTATAACTACCTCATAGCACGTATAGTCGACACAATACCTAACGTAGCTAGATGCTACAACATTATCAGACTGGTTCCCTACGTTCTATAAGGCTGACTTCAAAAATAAAACATAGGGTACCATAACCAAATGTTTATTCCACCCTTGTTGGTCACATTAATAAAACGTACAAAAATAAAGCTGCAAGATGTCGCTACGCCCCCGTAAGGGGGCGTGGCGTGCGGTGTCGGGGCATAGCCCCCCGACCGCGGAAGCAACACGGCGGCCCGTAACCACGGGCCCCTCATTGTGGTCGCCACTGGCGAATGGATGGTTGGGCGTGCGGCATACACGCCCATGTAGAGAGGTTTCTGGAATTTGTGTCTGTAGGCACGCCACGACGTTGATGCCCAACGCCGCTTGTTTCACCGTAACTCGGCGGACAGCCACTACCGGGTTAGACCCCCACCTACATGGAGGAAGCCCAGCAGATGGCGTCCAGCGACAGAGTTACGGACTCGACGTTCCTACAGATAGGATGTATGGCCCCCATCCCCTCTCCGTTTTCGAGACGAGCCGAGCCCGGACGGGAAGAAGGGACCGTGTAGTGGGTGTGAGGGCGGTATTGTGTTGTGTAACACCGCCCGGTGTATACGCGAGTCGCGGGCTCGCGCCGCACGTTCGCGTGTGTGTTGAGGCGCCTGTTGAGAGGTGAATGTCTGATGTTTGCTACGTGACACGCCTATATTAACCTAGCACGCGCCACGCAACAGATGCAGGTATTTGTGTAGTGTCATTGTCACAAGTGAGCCGCGTGTAGACTGAGGGCGACTCACTCGGAAGTACAGTCCAGTGATGGGGTCAGTCGTCCGCAACTAAGTCGCGGGGCAAGGGTCTCCTCGCGTCTGGGGGGCGCGTATGCCAGGGCGCTATCTGCTTGACATGAGGCCAAGCGGATGCGTCGGCACGCGCGAACATCCCCTTCGTGAGGCGCCGCACAAACTCGTCCAGGCTCTCAATCCGGAGGTCCCTCTGGATGATGTCGTTCCTCACAAACCGAGGGGCGTCCACGATGGTCCGCAACGCAAGGTTTTGCTGCGTGCGGAGGAGCTTACGGTTCGTCTCGCTCGTGAGGGCGAACCATGCAGGGGCGGCGTACGTCAGTATTGGGCGCACGTACAACTTGTACACGCCCAACTTGACGCGCGCCGGGATGCGGGACGAGAGCACTGGTCGGAGGAGGTTGCGGGCGACCCTACCTTGTGCGACAACATAGCGGACGTGTGACACCATTGTGAGCCGACGGTCGATGGTGACGCCCAGGCCCACTCGACGTCAGCTCCCTGCAGCTTCAAGGGTAGTGGGAGAGGCGCGGACCCGGTCACCATCGCCTGCGTCTTACCCACGTTGACCGACAGCCGCCACTTGGACAGCCACTCGGGGAGCAGGTTGAGCGCGCGCTGCATCTTGACCGCCGCGTACTTCGCATTAAGCGAGGTGGTAATGTACGCGGCGTCGTCGGCGTACAGCGCGAGCATCGCGTCCGGAGTGGTGGGGATGTCGTCGGTGTAACGTGAGTCACACGCCGGCGATACGCAGCTGCCCTGCGGCACACCGGCGAGCACCGGGCGGGCGGTTGACAGCGCTCCGTTGACCACCACCCTGAAAGTTCTGTTGGAGAGAAAGTTAGAGACCACCATAACAACGCGACGGGGCGCGTCTGAGGTGGCCAGCTTGTAAACGAGGCCGTCGTGCCACACACGGTCGAAGGCCTTCTCCATGTCGAGGAATACTGCAACCGAGTATTCCTTCTTGTTCATCGCCGCCGAGAGGTGGTGCAGTACCCTCGACAGCTGAAGCGTCGTGCTATGCTCCGCCCGGAACCCGAACTGTTCCTGCCGTGGCGCAATGTGTGGTTCGAGATGTCGCAGCAGGAGTGCTTCGAACAGCTTGGAGATCGTTGGCAGCAGCGTGATTGGCCGATAGCTCTCCGGCTTCAGAATGTTTTTCCCCGCCTTGGGCAGCATAATGACGCGCCCTTCCTTCCACGAAGCAGGAAAGGCCCCTGTGCGCAGTATCCCCGTGAACAGGCGCGCAAGCGCCGCTACCGTACGGAACGGCAGGTGGCGCAGCACTGTGTTGGTGATACGGTCAGCACCGGGGGCCTTCTTCGGCTTCGTCCTTAGGATGGCGCGTCTGACTGCCCCAGGCGAGAAAAAGATGGCGTCTTCCTCGGGAGCTAACGGCGTGGCGAAGTAGTCCCCAAGGTGTTTCTCGACCGCTGCGACATACTCGGTGTCGCTGGTCGGGTTCGGGCAGAACTGACGCTCCAGGTGCTCGGCGAAGACCTCCGCCCGGTCCTCCGCTACATACATTAGCGCCCCGTCGCTGTTAAGCAGCGGTCGCACTGGGGCTGGGGTATTCGTCAGCTAGCGGCAAAGTCGATGCACTGACGGCCAGCTGCCGGTCGCGGCGTCGATGCGTTCCTCCCAGCCCGCGGCGGTGTGAGCCTAGAGCTCGGCCTTTACCTTTTCCGCGAGACGGTTTAGCTGCCTTTTGATGGTGGGGCATCTCAGTTGTTGCCACTGCTTGCGAAGGCGCCTCTTCACGGCAATCATTGACTTAATATGCCCCGGCAGGGGCGGCAAAAGCACTCTCCCCTGCGGCTGCGTCGTCGTCGCCGCTTCTAAGGTGCTTTAGATGCAAGCAGTGACATCCTCCGCCATCTGGTCCACGTCCGCGGCGGTACTAATAGGCCGAGTCGGCGTGGTGGTCTCTAACTTCTCTTCAAACAGAGGAAACTTGATCTAACGTCTCGCCATCCCAGGACTCTATGTGTTCAGCCATATCCTCAAATAAATCAATTAAATGTGAAGAAGAATTGAAAATGACATTTACAGTACGCGAATTGTAAGTCCATCGAGTGTCAGCAACGCGAGGCAATTTTTTCATATCAGCCATTTTATTGTAGTGGTTTTGCCTTTTAGTACTATTATTAAAGAAATTGGCTAATGTTTTTATGCGACTGAAAAAACTTTTAGTTTCATGAATACGTTCGCACGACTTGGAAAGTATCAAATTAAGGACATGGGCGGAACACCAAACGTATTCAGCAAGAGGACATTGCTGGCGAATCATCGTCTGAACGCCGTTCCGTTCAGATGATAACACAGCAGCACCGTCGTATGTCTGAGCTATTAATTTCGCCAAACAGTTAAATTCTGATAAAATCTGCAGTATGATGGCACTTAAAGTTTTCGAGGTACGGTCGGAACTTACGTCAATATATTTTATAAATCGAAGTGTTTGACTTCTGACTCACGAAAATACCTTAAAACCAGTACTAGTTGCTCTTTTCCACTTACATCTGGTGTTTCATCGACTATCACAGCAACAAAATCAGTGGAAGCAATTTCCTGTTTTATTGTTTGAATCATTACAGACGCTACACTGGAGATTAGGTCATTTTGAATTCGATTTGATAAACCCGTAAATGAGCTAGTGCAATTTTGCAAATGGTTTTCCAAAACTCCGTCGTATTTCGCGAGCACGTCGACCAGCTCTAAATAATGTCCCCTAATCTCTGACGAAGCAGATTCGTCATGTCCACGAAAAGCGAGCTCTTGTTTCCCCAAATAGCAAACAATGTCAATAAGTCGCTGAAAAATATTTCGGTTCCGATCGACTTTCGCGTTATGTCTATCAACGTCGATTTGTATCTGTGAATTTAAACGCGTCTCAATACGATTTTTTCCAAAGGTGTGATATTTAAGGGAAGCTTCTAGGTGTTTTTCAGATTGGTCATGTTTTTTAGCTGCAGTAGGAAAGTTATGAATATCGATGTAACCGGTATCGTTGCAGACTGTTTTATTGTTTGAAAATAGTAGACAAGGGAAACAGAACAACCTATTGCTATGTATGCAACCTGTGAGCCAATAATATGAATCATATTGTTTTGTATTGAATTTACGATTGACTTTACCTTTAGTTTGTACTAATTGCAAATCCGGTGTACAACGACCTTTTACAATCACTTGTTTTTTATCACCGAATGATAGTTTTGAAAACGCATCATTTTTTATTTTTTCTATACACACACCACCTGAACACCTTTCACAGTGAATATTATCCATTTTTCACACTATTATCGACGTTAAACTCTTTAAATACCAATTATTATGGCTCACAACACAAACCAAAACGAATCAAAGAAACAATATGGCCACGAAACCAGTCACAAACTCGGAGATAGTGCAAAAAATAATACGACAAAAAAGAAATAGTGTAAGCTAGGATGCAATATAAATGAAACAATGCCACTTTTTAAAATAGTTGTATAGCTAATTTCGGTTCGGAAAACATCGGATAATTTCGTAATTTGTCGTGTTGTGAAAAAGACACTGTCTATTCTGTACGGTTGTGTGCGTTATTGTGACATTGTGTGCTACGTATTTATAGGAGAGCACACATATAAACATTTAGACCCGAATAGTTTGTCTTACCTCTCCCCGACTTCCTCAGATAGTTCCCTATCTGCTGACCTTTCCACCCTTTTTGGCTTGAGTGAATCCGTTATCATAGCGGGTGACCTCAACGCCAAACATTCCGCCTGGAATAGTACCAGGACCTCTCGCAGAGGTAGACTTCTGTTCAACCTCTGCTCCCTCCTGAGTTTCGATGTCATCGCCCCGATGACTCCTACTCACTTTCCCCACAACCCTGACCACACCCCTGACGTACTTGATGTGGCGCTTCTAAAGAATGTCAACCTACGGTTGGATTCTATAGAGGCGATACATGAACTGACCTCTGACCACCGACCAGTCGTTGTAAACCTGGCACCCCGCATAGGTCTCCGTGACCCCAGCCAACCCCCTCTCACTCAAAAAGTGACCGACTGGAGGAAAGTAAGCGAATGTCTGAAATCCACCACGTCCCCCCACTTAGACTCCATCCCCGACCACTTTGACTCTATCGCTGACACGACGGCCGCGATCGACTCATTCACAGAACACGTACAATCTGTCCTGGACGATTGTTCAAGGGAAATTCCAGCGATGGAAGACCATCGCTGGAAGTTGCCGGACGATGTGCGTGAGCTGCTGAATGAGAAGAACGCGGCTGTCCGTGCCTACAGCAGCTTTCCCTGCCAAGCGAACAAAGCCCATATGCGCTCTTTACAGAGATCTGTAAAGAAACGCATAGAGGAGCTGCGTAACACTGGCTGGGATAAGATGCTGAGCGACCTAGAGCCTACCCACCTAGCCTTCTGGCAACTCCAGAGGAAGCTCAGATCCCAAGAGACTGCCTCTATGCCCCCCCTTATCCGCCCTGACAAGACCATCGCTTTCGATGATGTCGACAAGGCTGAATGCCTAGCCGACAGTCTTGAGACTCAGTGCTCACCCAGCTCCCAACCAGTAGACCAAGCTCACCTCTCTGAGGTCGACGCGGAAGTCGAACGTAGAGCCTCCCTCCCTCCCGTTGAAGACCCTGATTGTCCCCTGCCCCCCGTCACTCCAGACGAGGTGCAGGACATAATCAAGGGTCTTAAACCCCGTAAAGCCCCCGGCTCAGATGGAATTACCAATAGGGTGATCCAACTCTTCCCCGCCCACCTTATAATGCTCATGGTCACCATCTTCAATGGTGCCATGAGCAACAACATCTTTCCTCAAGCATGGAAAGAGGCCACTGTAATTGGCATCCCCAAGCCCGGTAAGCCCAAGGCTGAGCCCTCTAGCTACCGCCCCATCAGTCTGCTCAATGTGCTCGGCAAAATCTATGAGAGGCTTATTTATAAGCGACTCAGAGACTATGCCGAGACAAAGGGTCTCATCCCTAACGAGCAGTTTGGTTTCCGAACGCAGCATTCCTGCGTTCATCAGGTCCACCGCATCATCGAACACATAAGCGTTGGCTTCCAACGTGGTTTGATGACGGGCGCTGTCTTCTTTGATATAGCGAAAGCGTTCGACAAAGTCTGGCACAACGGCTTATTATATAAGCTCTACCAACTTGGCGTGCCGGATCGTCTCGTACTCATCTTACGAGACTTTTTGTCGAATCGCACCTTTCGCTATCGCATAGAAGGAGCGCTATCCTCCCCCCATCCCATCCGTGCAGGAGTCCCTCAGGGCTCTGTGCTCGCTCCCCTCATTTTCACGCTGTTCACCAGCGATATCCCGAAAAGTAAAAAGGCGCAGTTAGCTCTGTTCGCAGACGACACGGCCATTTACTATTCGGGCAGGGACCAACACCCGATATCTCGCACTCTCCAAACCGCAGTCGATAATCTCGGCGCCTGGTTTAGGAAGTGGAGAATCGAGGTCAATCCCGACAAGAGTCAAGCGGTTCTCTTTCTGAGACCGCGTCGCACTCGACTCCCCCCCCCGACCGATCACCATGTTCGGCAAGCCGATCCCTTGGGAGACGCGAGCCAAATACCTCGGTGTGACCCTCGACCACCACCTCTCCTTCGCTGAGCACATAAAGCAGGTGCGTTCGCGCGCCGCTTTCGCTCTCGGTAGACTCCACTCCGTTCTGAATGCACGTAGCAAATTGTCACTTAGGTGCAAATTGCGCATTTATACAGCGTGCATTCGCCCCATCATGACCTATGCGGGTTCAGTGTTTGCGCACGCAAAACCTCACCTCATTCATAGGATGCAGGCCCTCCAAAACCGTTTCCTCCGAAAGGCAACGGGAGCCCCTTGGTTCGTTCGGAACGAAATCCTCCATGTCGATCTCGACATTCCCACCATCTCCCAGTTCTTGAAACGCAATTCCAAGCGTTTCTTCGACTCAGCCACCAACCATCGCAACCCTCTGGTTGTCGAGGCGGCTAGCTATGTCCCCTCTCGAATTAGTAAGGTCCGCCGCCCCAGGCTTGTCCTCTCAGATCCCGACGACCCCATAACTCTTCTCCAGGAGAGCAGTAGGGACCGTAGGAACAAAAACAAATCGACATTCCGACCTCGCCGCCGAGGTCCCTCGCGACGACCCCGTAATAATGGTCCTCCCCCCCGTCCCTTGCTCGGGTATGATGTGCCAGCTGGTGGCGTAGCTGAGCCTGTAGCTTTAAACTCCCCTGATAATAATAATTCAAATCTGATCCAGCCTGTCCCATCTTGCTGTCCTCCCCCCAGCGACGCCCTAAGCCGAGGCCCGTTCCCCACAGGGGGAGCCCTTAGCGTGTAGTCGCTTAGTCTGTAAGTTTTTGCCCCTGGCTGGAGGCTTTGAGTTTTTCTTAAGGCAGCCACAGGATAGTCCGGTTAAGTAGTCTCGACCTCTCTAGGTCAACTACGAGATGCCATTCAAAAAAAAAAAAAAATAGTTTGTCTTTCCCGAGGCACTCCTGGTACTCAGGTCGTCGCGGCGCTAGTGCCGCGCAATACAATACTGAACGAGCTTGCTTGGAGCGACTGTTTGTTGATTTTTTTGTTTATTGTTAGTAAGTAGGTACTCATTGGACTCGTAGATAAAATAATAATAGATATCAGAACAAGATTATACTGAATTAGGTAGGGTAGGCAGTGTCTTTCTGTCTTTATGAAACGCACGCCACTGCCATTTATTTATTTTTTCAGAATATTTAGGTATTTAGGTTAAGTAGTACAGTATCGTTGACTGTTAAAGTTTCGCCTACTAATTTCCAGTAACCTTATATACCTCACAAATATTGCACGTATTAGAAGTGTGTTTACTTTCGTAAGTATTCTCTCACTCCATTAAATGAATAGGAAATAAGTGTTTTGATGTTCATAAAAATTGGAGGTATGAGTTTAATGTTCTTTCGGCTTGCGGATGCACTCCTCTCATGTTAGGTACCTACCTACTATTATATTATGTCAGTAGGATATTATTGGGCATTCTACCCCACCTTCCGTTCCATCGGCTCACTCCGTTCGCCTCGTCACTCTCGGTGGAGTAGAATGCCCAATAATATAAATGAAATCCACTGGTTCGGCGCCTATTCCACCCGATGGAATGATCATCTCCGTCACTCTCGGTGCAGTAAAATGTCTAATACTGGTTCGGCGCCTATTCCACCCGATGAAACGGAAGGTGGAGTATGAATTCCTACATAGTGCAGTAAAATACTGGTTCGGCGCCTATTCCACACCAAAAGTGCGCACCGTGACTTACAGCTTAGTACGGCCGTTATTCTAAGTGCGTACGATGTGGCTATGTAGCCCCCTAGTTATCCTAACGCCCTAGCCTACCATACAAACCACACCAAACGTAGGTTACGTTGGTTTTACGTGAGGGAAGTCTGTTACCAGGAGACCTACGGGAACAGACGGAACTTGGGTAGGAATAGGGGTTTGTGTACGTCGTGCAATGTACACAGGAAATGGTTTTCTCACCGCCGATCCCACAGACTCATAGGATCGATGACGGCTAAAGGTGTCTTGGCCACAGTGAGAGGAACACTTTATTTCTAAAACTCAATATTAACTTACCGCGTTACCGTTATTTTAATTAAGTCATTCAGTCGACACTAGTTTACTTATTAACAAATAAGGGTGCTCGCTACTTGAACTGGTAGCCTAAAATTCAGGACAGATTGTCACATGTCTCTCCACAAAATTAGAGGTAGCTCATAACCTTAATAGGCTACACACTTACTCCGCTTAAGTGACCAGATTGGCTCGAGGATCATCTGAACTTTAAGTTACCCTACATTAAACTAAAATCCAGGACAGGTCTCTCCACAAAAGTAAGAAATAGTGCATACCCGGAGGCACCCACACATTCTATTTTCTGTGACCAGATTGGCTCGAGGACATCCAAATTTTAATTTAATTAATTCAAACAGAGAGCACTACCTTGCTCCACTTCCCTACTAACTGTTACTAACTAACAATATATCGCTTTGTAATCGACACCAGCAGTTAGCAAGGTACCTTTACACTCGACGATACCCGCGCCGTTCTCAGTTGCGAACCGCCTGACGGCAGCGTCGGAAACCGTGATCAGTTAGGCAGCCTAATAAAAACAAGTAATACTGTGTATGCTGCGTGTGCAACACGTTTTCACAGTCGTTCTCAAAACAGTACACACGTATTGTCCGGCGTCACCGCACCGTTCTTTATCCTGAACGCTTTCATCAGACAGTTGTAACCACGTAGTGTAAATGGTATTTTATATGTGCAAGGCTGCAATCTTGCAACATGCAGTCTAAGCAGTTTTGAACTTCATTGCATCTTGAGTAGGTATGTGTGTGTGTTAAAAGAATTATAATGTTGAATGTAACATGATCGTCGTTCACGTTGTAGTATTTAATTAAATTTAGGTTTATACAGAATTGTCTAGGTACTTCACATACCTACTATGTCTTACCTAGATTTGTTGTAATCTAGTTTATATAAACTATAATAAAATAATACTTATACCTTCTTATTCTTAATAAATCTTCACTGAATTCGTCTTTTATAGAACTTCCTAAATATTGTTTTCGTATTTATATTTGAAGTTTGTAATCGCTTCTAATTTATTGTGTTTCATTCTTCTAGGTAATAAGATTATATCATCTTATTTATATGAATATTTATATGATATATTTTTTATCAAGTACAACATGTATTATTGGTTGAACCATTACCCACTTCGATCGAGCGCGATTTTAACTTAGATAAAAGAGAACCCTGTGCACAACAAGATTATTTGGGAGCATTATAATAGTACCTATGCTAAAGTTAAACTAAAGTTATTATCGATAAATTAGACAACTATAAAACCATAACTCAGACATGTGTGTTCGATTCCCACACGATACAGTTTCTTGGATTCTTTAATTGTGGGTTTAAGTGATTATTTAATAATACGAATTAAAATTTTATTTGTGAGTATTTTTAAATGAACTTATTCCACAGTAGTATTTTATGTGATTATAATATTAGTCCCGAGTTTAACTGCAACTTAACATTAACAACCACACGGATTGGTTTGTGTGTATTACAAAATGGTTTATTATCAAAATAGTTACGATTATTTTCAACTACCTACTTACTTCTTGAGTCAACTATGCTCACAAAATTTACTTTCAACGACGCGATCTACCTACGAGTTTCACCTCTCGCATAAACGTAATTGTGATGATAAAAATTCTCAACAAACATACATCAATTATTCAATTAATTATACATATTAATTCAGTATTGAGTCATAAAGAATAACAGGGATCGGGTTCACTTTGTCGGCTTTATTTTGCGGTTCTCATGAACAAATTGCAATTTAGCGAAATTGGTATGCGATCAATATGGTTCAATATGACATAAACGACATATTTTTTTATACAACTGTAAGACATGTACTTAGAGTTTAAAATTGAAACGATCTATTTTATGCTTAAATTGTATTTTTTGTGAATATAAACGAATTAATTTCAATCAATAAATTACATTCGCTCCAGAATCTTCAAAGTGACAAGTAGTACTAGCAGTACTTTAAAATCAACTTTAAAACATGTAAGTGAGTACTTCTTAATTTTAAATTTGTAGTCATAATGCACAGCTACGGACCTGGTTTTTGCCTGCCGGCTGTTGTAATTAACATGTTATATCTATCCATCGTGATTGCTACTCAGCTACGGACCTGGTTTTTGCCTGCCGGCTGTTGTAATTATCATGTTCTATCTATCCATAGTGACTGTTACTTAGCTACGGACCTGGTTTCTGCCTGCCGGCTGATGTAACTGTTCTCATCCTGTCATAAATTGATTATTGTATCTCAAAAAAAGACCTTAAACGGTTATTTGTTTTGTTATATAAAATATTAAGTACTTTTTATCTTGTGTTTTAGGTCTGACTCCGACGTTTCCCGTGTGTCCGACTACATAAAGAGCCCGCCGACTGCTACAAAGGTCGTGCCGAGCAAGAGCCAGCCTACGAAAAAAACAACAAAGCGCAAAGCTTCCTCGGTCGTGGAATTAGGATCAAGGTAGTTTATGACTATTTTTATTTTCTAAGTTATTACTTTCACATATTCTAATATAAAGTAGATTTCAATAGAGAACTTTGATTTGCAAAAATAATTTTAAGTACATACTTATTTTTCTCTCATCATAAGTTTGTATCTAGAAAAGTGTTTCTTCTAGATTATTAAAATAAAATTTAATTTGTTTACAGTAACAAGAAACCAGGGAGCACCGATCTTTTCGGTTTGGAAGACTTAGATGGCCTTCCTCCGCAGTCGGAGTTAGGTTCATCCTTGCTGTCCCGCGTCGCCAACGGGAAGGTACGACGGACAGCGGATCTAAGGGGTGCCTTCTTTGTGGAACTGAAGGTGTACCATAAAGAAGACATCATCTCCACTGCTCCTGAGGAGCGTTGGAAAAAGTCCCAAGTTGCATTAAAACTGCAATTGGATAAAGGTAGCTCGCAGTGGAACTCACTACAAAAATTCATGCATAAGGCTCACGAGTTGTTCAATGACTCAGAGCCGGTATATTATAGCGATAAGATACATTTTAAATAAGTTACACTATTAATTTAAAATTTTAATTTGAGGCATCCAAAATAAAGATTAAAACTGCAACTGGATAAAGGTAACTCGCAGTGGAACTCACTACAAAAATTCATGCATAAGGCTCACGAGTTGTTCGATGACTCAGAGCCCGTATTTATAGTGATAAGATACATTTTAAATAAGTTACATTATTCATTTAAAATTTAAATTTGGGGCATCCAAATAAATCTTTATTTTTAAACTTAGCAAGTAATTAATTACGATAGAATGCCTTTCTGCACTGTTTGTAACATATCTGTTGAGCGCAGTCATTGGACAGGTCATCTACGCAGTACCGATCATAAAAATAAAAATATTTCATACGTTTGCGAAGGTGTTGAATTAATTCATTCTGCATTTCTAAATCGTATAGCTTCTTATAGAATTATTGATACTAATGAAAATTATTCTTTAGATTCGTTTTTTAATAACAGTCAAGAAAAAATCAAGACATTAATAAACAAATCTCTTAAGGATCATATCTGTCTAAAAATTAATTTTGAATATTTTGCTTTGTTTTTGATGGTTAAAAATGATAGTCAGGAGATGAAATCATTTGCTACAAAGAATTATGTAGTACATCAGAATTATGATTATGATTCATTAGCATCTCAGGTTAGAAACACGTTGAAAAAAAAGATAGAAGAATTTCAAGATCGTGACAGTGGGTGGACATTTTTAAACAGTTCGTATTTGGAAGTTAATGTTAACAAATACCAACCTTTGCGCGGCTCAAGCTTTATCGAGTTGCCGACATCAATTAAATCAAAAAAAGCATGTATTAATATTCATAATAAAGATAATTATTGTTTTTTATGGTCAGTTGTTGCTGCTTTATATCCAGCTAAAACTCATCCTGAAAGAGTATCATCTTACCCCCATTTTCAAAGCGTGTTAAATATAAAAGACATTCAATTTCCATTGAGTTTCTCAGATATTGCTCGATTCGAATTAAATAACCCTGAAATTTGTATATATATATATGGCTTTAAAAATAATTCCGTGATTGGACCGTTTTATAAACCAAAATCTTTGAAGAGAAAAGTGATTCATTTACTTTACTTAGAAAAAGATGATTTATCACATTACTGTCTCATTAAGGATTTACCTCGTCTTGTTAAAAATCAAATAACAAGACACCACAGTAAATTATACTTTTGTGATGTTTGTTTAATGTTCTTTGATTCATGTGATGATCTGAATTCACACAGTTGTGGAGGAGTTGCTACTGAACTACCTCCAAAGGGTTCTTTCATTCAGTTTGAAAATTATGGTAGAAAGCAATTTGTGCCATTCGTTATATATGCAGATTTTGAAACAATGCTAGAGCGGTACGACTCCTGCGAACCTGACCCAACTCAGGCGAGCACCGTTACGAGACAGCGACATGTGCCCATCGCTTTCGCTTATCATATTACATGCACTCTAGATGAAACCTATAATCGTTACGTTTCGTATCGTGGTTTGGATTGCGTTTCGAAATTTGTGAAGTCTATCTATAAAGACGCTAAAAAGCTTTATAGAATTTTAAATAATACCATTCCTATGATTTACACGAATGAGAATGCTCTCGACTTTGAAAACTCTGATACATGTCATATTTGCGAGAATTTCTTGTTTGGTGATAGGGTTCGCGATCATTGTCATTTGACTGGTAAATATCGTGGCGCAGCTCACAGTTACTGTAACCTACAATATAAAATGCCTAAGTTTCTGCCTGTATTTTTTCATAACTTATCGGGTTATGATTGCCACCTTTTCATAAAAGAATTAGGTAAAGCTCCAGGATCTATTAAAGTCATACCTAAAACAAAAGAAAATTATATTTCTTTCACGAAGTATATTCCGATTTCCGATAATGAAAGCATACAGGTACGATTTGTAGATTCTTTCAAGTTTTTAGGAACAAGCTTAGAAAAGTTGGTTAGTACAATGAAAAAACAAGAATTTAAACAATTAAAATTTTATTTTCCCGAAAAAACACAATTCGATCTACTTACCCGTAAAGGAGTTTATCCGTACGACTATATGTCTCAATGGAAACTTTACGAAGATACGTGTTTACCCTCCAAAAAATTTTTTTTTAACTCTTTAACTAATGAGTCAATTACTGATGAAGACTATGAACACGCTCAGTCCGTTTGGTCAGTATTTAATATTCGTAACATGGGTATGTATACAGATTTATACCTTAAAACCGACGTTCTTTTGCTTACAGACGTGTTTGAAAGTTTTAGAAAAACATGTAAACGACATTACAATCTGGATCCCGCGTTCTATCTTACAGCACCAAGTCTATCATTCGATGCAATGCTTTTGAAAACTAGAATTAAATTAGAATTGATAAGTGATGTTCAAATTTATAGGATGATACAAACAGGTATTAGAGGAGGTATTTGTATGTGTTCCAGAAGACATGCCCAAGCCAATCATAAATACTTGGATTCTTACGACCCATCCCTTCCGAATTCATTTATTATTTATTTAGATTGTAACAATTTATATGGCTATAGCATGTGTCAATATTTGCCTCATTCGGATTTTAGATTCATGAGTAGACAGGAAATAGATGATTTGCAGTTGAACTTAATAGATATAAGCGATACTGCGGAAAACGGTTATATTCTTGAAGTTGATTTATTATATCCTACAACATTGCACATTGAACATAATGACTTTCCATTTTGCTCAGAAAAATTCGTCCCACCCGGTGGTAAGAATAAAAAATTAATACCGAATTTGTATGACAAATACCACTATATTATTCATTACATACATTTAAAAAAATGCTTGCAACACGGATTGGTATTACGAAGGATTCATCGTGCAATTGTTTTCAAGCAAAGCTGTTTTTTAAAACAATATATTGATATTAACACCCAGTTACGTCAAAAAGCAGAGTCAACGTTTGAACAAGATTTTTTCAAATTATTGAACAATAGTATTTTTGGAAAGACTCTGGAAAATAATGAGCATCGAATAGATGTTAAGTTAGCAAACAAGTGGTGTGACTTGAACAATAAAACAAAAAAGACTACTTGTGCTGAGAAATTGATCGGCAGTCCATATTTTCATAGCGCCTCAGTATTTTCTGATGATCTAGTGGCAATCCAAATGAAGCCTTCTCGCGTTATTCTTAATAAACCAATATATATAGGATTTACTGTATTGGAATTATCTAAGAGTCACATGTATGACTTCCATTATTCAATCATAAAGCCTTTTTATGGTAACCGAATTGAATTGTGTTATACTGATACGGATAGTTTGGTTTATGATGTAAATACTGATGACATTTATCAAGATATCAATGAACATTTTCTAAAATATTTTGATACCAGCAACTACGACTTAAACAACGAATTTAACTTACCAATTATTAATAAGAAGGTTCCAGGGTTATTTAAAGATGAAATGGGTGGTAAAATTATCAAAGAATTCGTAGGACTGCGCTCAAAGCTTTATTGTATTAAAACTTTAGACAAAACAATAAAGAAAGCAAAAGGTATAAAAAAATGTGTTACGAAAAATTTAAATATGTTAGATTATAAAAACGTTTTGTACAATTGTAACGTCATTCGCAAAAAATATGTTTTGTTTAAGTCGATAAAACATGAAATTTTCACTCAGGATGTAAATAAAGTAGCACTTTCAAGCAATGATGATAAGCGGTTGTTATCGATTGATAAGGTATCTACTTTAGCTTGGGGTAATGCAACTATATTTAAGTAATGAATTGCCATTATTTTTAATGTAAGTAATTACAGTAGATACATTTTTTACAATGTATTTAGATAACGTTCAAATGTAATGATAATTACCTAAAGTAAGGTCAAATAATGTGTAATGTAATTGTAAAAATTTAAATTTTCTTGGTGCCTCAAATAGATATTATTATTTTAACTGTTACTTATAACAAAATATGTATAAACTTTAGAACTTAGTAAGTACTTAATTAGTTTTAAGAGCATTTACGCGACACAGCATTTCGTAAAATTCCTAAAATATAATCTACTAACTTTTTGTGACGTATCCTGCTTAGACGTATCAAGTTTTATTAAATCATATTATTCATTTCCAAAACTTCGGACTTAAGTTTGTATGAAATGCCATGTCGCTATGTGATAAGTTTTCTTATATTGGTAGTAAATAAATAAATAGTATTTAATGGTTATAATTATATCTGTTTTATTTCCATTCCTGATTGATTACAAAGCACACAGGTTCCAACTTGATAAACATATAATGTTCATTTTTGATGACAAAGGACTCGTGCCTCGAAGTTCGCACGCGCATTGTAGAATTTGACACCGAACAGGTGCTCGGACATGTTGAAACATGAAATTGATTCACAGCGTATGGTTTTATGGAGTCTAATTACATATTAGTCACGTTCCACAGTAATATTATTGTGTAGAACGTCATTCTATCATTACACAGTCGGCCGGAGCGGTCATATCACGTTGAATAAAAACAAAACAAATTGTAAGTATTGCACAAGCTTATACGTATTTATAAAATTATTTCATAAGCTGTTAAACATAATTGTTATCAATAATTATAACTTTGTTTGTTTCAGATCATCAATAATGTGCGATTCTCCTGATTTTATCTTCTCACAATATGGTCAAGGTTGGCCAACTCCAAGTTTAAGCTGGCATGTTCCAGAGCAACAAAGACCTGAACCAACCAACAAAAAGCCTAGACCAAGACGGGAGGGTTTAAAACGGAAGGCACCTGAACATTCTATAAGTCAATCGTTCGTTATAAACAAAGAAAAGAAAAAAGGTTTACGACTGATCCAGATACAAGTATTAGACATCAGTGAGCGACAAGAAGCAAGTGTTGCAAGTTCAAGTGACAATGAGAACGTGGTATTGTTAAGTGCACAATATGTAGTTAGTGAACCGGTGGACAATGTTATGGAAGAGACACAATCATTGATAAATAAAATTTCAAAGAAACTTTGTGGTGATGATTATTATTAGTAAGTAAGTAATGTATCTACCTAGTTTGTATATTCAGTAGAAATAAATAATTAGTTTAATATTGATATTATAAATTCATTTGTTAATCTGTTAGTGTAATAAAATGATTCCACATAGATCATCACAATTTGTAAATAAAAAATAAAATATTAAGAAAACTTTAAGCCCTTAGTTAGGTTCTTAGTTAAGGTTTTTAGTTAATATGTAAGTTTAATGTATAAATAAATGAAATATCTTAGGTGTAAGTTTTATTGTAATTAGAGAGAATAAGTTAGAAGAAATAAAATAATTTATTTGTTAATGTAGTAGTGTATTAAAATTCTCAAAATACATCATAGTTCATAGTAGATAAGTTTCATGTACATACATAAAATATTAAATAACAAGGACAAGTGTATTTAGTTTGTAATTGTAAATAATGTGAAAACTAAATAAATAATATATTTATAATTTAAATTATCTTTTATTGACGTTATAAACATACTCCCACTTTAAATTAGCTCCAAAGAAATGTTCTCATTATAGGTTTTAATTATGTTTTCAATATTTTAAAATTAATAGAATACTTACTCAATTAAATTCATTTTATTAGAGCTAATTTTAAGTTTGTTATGTAGGTTACCCAGATTATATTATTAAATAAAACAACCTTATGTACATAATCATTTTTATTAACTGAACATTACAAAATAATTTAAAATAGATTAAATATAGACATATTATTATCAAGATACCATTTTCTAATACACACCGCATTATTTAATGCACAATTCACTTTATGGTTCACACAATTAAAATCAGTTTTATTTTTACAGAACTTTTTTTTTAATGTCGCGAAATTAGGACACCCTTTCTCACCTATATCAATCACTTCACAGTTTGCACATAACTTTTTAATCCACTTAATCTTTTCCAAACCCTTTGTAATAATTTTTTTATTTTCTAAATACGGTACGATGACATGTTGAAACTCTCTGTAGTCTATAAAGCCCTCACTCCAGAAAATTCCACGATTTCTTTCCAACCACCGCACCTGCTTCTTTTCTTCTTTAGTTAAGTAATAAAACGTATGCGGTGGTTTAACCAAGAACGTCTGTGTGTGCTCATTACTTACGATAGCCACTTCTTTGACAATAAAATTATTGTCTAAATATTTAAATCCTTGGAGTTCGACAATGATAATATCCGCGTTCATGATAACTTCTTCACTGTGTTGCTTAATGGCTTGTATTCAACAATGCAATCGTTAAGAATGAGACAGTATGCTGAAGTTTGATCTGGTATTTCTGAATCACTCTCAATTTCTACCCTTACATCCACAACTGGTCCAGTCTTCAGATTATCGATCTGTCTAGAGCAATCGATAACAAACAACGGTGCTAATTCTTTAAATTGTTTCTCGCTTAATAAAGACTCCGAACAACGGTCGTAATACGACTGCTGAAATCTGATGTATTGCTCGTATAATAAAGCAATTCTGTTATTAGCGAAGTTCACATTGAGGCTTTCATACGGGAAATATGTTGAATTAAGGTACACTCGAACATCACGAACATAGCAGTGATCAAACTGCGACATGTCAGAACTTGCATTATTTTTTCTACTTGTTTGTAGTCCGATTATTACATATCGCGGTTTTTCTATTTGAGATGATGTTTTGATAGACCAGGTGTGCTTTGTAGTTCTAGGTAAAGTGGGATATTCGTATAGATCCCAGTTTCTAAATATCATCTGGAGCGGTCGATCTTTTTCCAACAGTTTTAATAAACTTATTTTTTCTTTGTCCGATACTTTCACATGGGGTACGCGCCATATGATTTTATTGATTTGAATATCTTCCACTATTTCTCCGGTATTCAATTTTACAGCGTTCAAGTTAGTGTTGCTTCGTAACAATATTAGTTCATGTCTACTATTTATTACAACTTTTTTAAAATCTTCTGCGAAACCGATGATATTCCGAAGTGGTATAGACGCAGAAAAACTTCCCCCATTAATATTTTTTATACCATCGATACTCCAACCCCAAGCTCTAGCTACTTTTGATTCATTCTCATTCATTGATATTAACGATTTCATGGTTGTAGTTATACCAGCATTTTTTATTTTATCAATCTCCACTCCGTTTAGTTCGTACCTAATATCTTGGAACAAGAAGAGTAGTCCATTGTTCGTAAAATTAACACTAGTAGCTTTCTCTTTTGAATCTTTTTTGCTAACGATAACGGTTCCTTCCAAATACAGAGTGCTGGCTGATGGTAATATGTAAAGATCCTGTTGGTTGATAGGTATGCGTATTTCATCGTTCCTGTTGAAACTTGTTACATAAGGTTTGTACGAATGAAATTCGATTCCTTCTATACTGTTGTCGTAAGTCGGAGTGGATAAAACGTCTAAGATATTCATTTTAACAATCCGATCGCTTTGAGAAATATCTTATTGTCTTTAGTTAATTTTATTTTGCTCTTAGAACGACGTCTTATTTGGTAGGTAGCTTGAGTAGAACTGGTATTTTTAATTTGTTGAGACATATATTTATTGTAGTCAATCATTTTTTCTTCTAAGATGTAAATACAGCTGTACTTCTTCACCACGCAAGTTAATTAAGCGATTGTTTATATCTAGTAGTCGGATATGTATGCAGCTTATGTTGTTTTGATTGATTGGAAAATATATTGCGTTCTTCGGGATTTCTATGATTCTGTAACCAGGTGGTACGTTGAGTGCGAATTCATGAATTATGTGACTTGGTTCACCGTTTATGTAAGAGCCGCTCACAATGTCACATTCGATCCTTACCACAGTCGTCGGTAAAATGTTGACTGGATGCTGTGACACATGCCATTTATTTGCTTTTAAGACCTGCTTATCAAACCCTAACAGTCTACTGAAAGAGTATTCTTTCTTTAAATTAACGTCTTTTGAACAATATAGGGCAGTTTTTAAAGTATTGTTATTGCATTGTAATTTAATTGAGGCATCTTTTATTTCGGATTTTAAATAATCATAAATATCTTGCAATTCATAGGTGCCTTCCGGTATTTCAATAACTTCGTTTGAACCATAATAGAACTTGTTATTACTTCTATCAATATTTGGTATAGAATTAAATGTTGAAAAATGCAATAAAGCACACTCATATTCTCCATTTAGTTGCAACGTATTAGGATAGTACGTAGATAAAATTGATGAGTTTCCAGTTATCGACAAAGTGAGTGACATCTTGCAAATGATTGAAATAAAATAAAATCATTTATTTTATACATTTTTATTCCAAAAAGTCCTCAAATATTTTAAACATAAATGACCACAGTTCACAGTGTTAAATTTTTGATATCTTGTGTAGTTATATGAAACTTTACAATTCTTAAAATATCGTAACAGTTCTAATGGAGGTTTTAAATTTCCATAGCTATCAAAATAATCACAATAGTCATATACTTTTACATAAGCTACCCAATGCGTTCCTTCGTTTTTAGAATCGTCTAAGTTAACAATACCACATTCCATACGTTTCGGCTTCCTTGGCAATTGATCTTTCATATATACTCCTCGGAAATATGGGATGTCTCTTGCGTAGTATTGGATGTCTACATTAGTTAGTGCGCGATTTGGTAGCTTCTTGTTCAGTTTTTTGTTGATTTTATAAACAATCCTTTACCGTTTTTATAAGGTTTTATGTATAAACCCTTACCCACTGCTAAACCCTCCATAGTTCTATTATGTCGTTCCGTCTCTCGCAAGTTTTGTTGAGCAGATTTATAATCATTCACCGTTTTTGCAATTCCAGCTGCACCACCAGCTAAAGCTCCTAAAGCTGATAAGCCAGCAAAAATTGGAATTAAAGGTAGAACTCCACCAGTCTTCGGTATGGGGATCACTCTCGGTACTCTGATTTGGTGTAATTTGGGGCATAACTTTTTTGCAGCTAAGTAAGCAAAGTTTATTAAAGACTTACTATCCTTGGGTTTTAGCTTTTTTATTTTAGATTTTATTTTTGATACTAAACTTTTAAATGTTTTGGCACCAGAACCAGATTTCAATTTGGCTTTCATGACTTTGCTTACTAACCATGAGCTTAATTTTTCACCTTTTCCTGCATCTTTTGATTTTAGTCTCTGTTTAGCCATGTTCAAAAGCTGTAAGTCGGCTTTGTGACGATTAGGTAAATCTGTATGATTTTCATATGCTATATCGTGGTGCATACAAGCTTCGTCTAGTTTATTCACACCTCGATCGCCTCGCAACAAACGTTTATGAAGTTTAGTTCCTGGTCCGCAATAATTGTATCCAGGCAAATGAGCTTCGAACGGTAGATTATTAATTATACTGTTAACTAGTCCACCACCTTGCATTACTTAAATAATAATGATACAAATTTCACAAAGTATTTCTTTTATATCTTAATTTATTAATGAGGATTTATCAATCCAACTGTTTTCATCATTATTGAGACCTAACCATTTAACGAATAGTTTCTTTCCTTTCTTTTTAAGTATTTTTTCTACTAAATAAACACCAGGATAGTTAGATTTTTGAAGTTCTTGCTCGTAAAAAGTTCCTAATATATCTTGCTTTCGTTGATCTTCTATGTGGTATGTTACTGGTATAGTTTTATTAATCTTTTTTATCGTAAAGAGTTCAGTTGACCAATTAGGAGTATAACCTTTCTCGAAATTGTGTTTGTATTTACTGATACGAACACAGTCACCTTTTTTGAACTTAGGCTTCCGCTGGATGGATACATGATTACATATGTTTTTAATATTCTCTTTTACGATGGGTTCATTCGATTTATTAACATCATTCGGTTTAATTTTAATAGTACGATGTTTTGTGTTATTATATGTATTAAATAAATCTTCTAAAGGTGTTCCTAACCACTTATAATTTCCAACGAGATTAAAATATTTGTACAAATTATTTTTAACAGTTTTAATTAGTCGCTCTACAATTGAAGCTTTTTTAGTAGAGAAAGATGAGTAATGGTTTATGCGGTACTTCTTCATTAGCGTTTGGAATGTGTTGTTATAAAACTCTGTGCCCATATCAGTTTGTAAATTAACAGGATTTTTATTGCTGCTTAGTAGTATTCGTTCAAAAGCTCGAGTTACTTCAGATTTATTTTTAGATTTTAACGGTTCTGCCCAGGCATACTTTGAGAAGCAGTCAATCACCACTAAAATGAAATTGTAACCTTTGTTATACTTTCTTAGGTTTTGCATGTCCATTAGATCTGCTTGCCACAAATCATCGATCCCTTTGAGAATAACAGAACGTCGAAGGAAGTTTCTTCGTGCCGCTTTGTGTATTTCATTTACTATTTGTTGTTTTGCCATTACTGAGATTTTTAAGTAATTTGTCTATATCTGCTTTGGAGTAAAACTTCTCTTCCAAATGAATCAAAACCTCAGGTTCCTTTACTTTTAAAGTAGTCTGAATAGACTTTTGTGCATCTAATATGATTTGAGCACGCAATGATGCAATCAGCTTATTAAATTGTTTTATCGTATCAGCACACATTCGATCTACATAATCCTTGTTCACAGCATCGTCTGATTCTAATGGATGTCTAATTCCTCTCAATCTAGAAGACTTTAAATCAAAATCTCCACTTTCTGATTTTAACAACGCGTTATCATTGAAATTAATCAGTTCTGACAAACGCATTCTTTTATGAATAAAATGTCCAAATTTATCTATATTCATGTTTAAGGTGTACTTTATGTAAAGGCTGATGATGAACTAAACAATAGTTAATTTTACACCTATTTATTTATAAGTTTACTTTCACGTAATTCTTCAATAATGGATATTATTTCATTATCTAATCCTGTGTTGCCGGCATCTCGAGATGCTATTAATAACTTTAACCTTTCCACCAATTCATTAGGATCATCCCAATACACAAAATCTACGTTATTTTTCCAGATTTTTGTTAATGGTAGTCCTTTACCTTTCGAATGATGACCCTGAAGCGTACTTTGCAGATTAAAAAGAGGTTTAATAACTTGTAAATATTTTTGTCCCTTATTACTTTTTATTGGTTTACTTGGGTCATTATCACGACGATGTGCATTTGTTTCAAGTAACATTTTCTTATAATATTGCAAGTCATTTTCAGTAACCAAACTTAAATCAATATCTTTCTTAAGCAGTAGTTGTTTTAAACCAGGCGTATGTTTGTATTTATGACCAGCCACGATGATATAACTATCGTCGATTGTTATATGAGCAGAACCTAACATCAATTTTCCGCGTTCTACTCTGACACCAAATGGAATGTCTGTTAACGCTTCTGAAGACACTGACCAGGATGATGTATCACGACCTTCACTTTTTTCAACTGATTTATACGAAGATTCACTGTTGGTGTCAGACTCCTCTACATCACTACCAATTGCGACTTTTTGCAACGTTTCGTCTCTTATCAGATCTTTAGATTCTTCATCTTCATTACTATACAGCAAAGGAGTTTGCATACTGGCTGTAGCAATTTGGTTGAGAGGCTCTGTTACAGGTTTAAAAACTGTTTCCAAGGCTTGCTTACTCTCATTCTCAACATCTCGCATTTTTCGCACCTTCTTCTTTACAGCTGCTGCAGCATCAACAATTTGTCTCTTTAAAGATTTTTCCATAATTGTTAAATGTATTGTAACCGGTTAAGCTCTGTTTGTAGAGTAATGTAAATTCAACGGTGACGTCTTAATATATACTCGTGCTCTTAATCAAAAATTACAAACGTGTCAAATTTATTTCTATAACATCCTTTATTTTTTGCACAATCTTTATTAATTACAACATAACTGAAGGGCTCACTCCATATTTTTGAACACATTTCACGAAATTCAAGCCATGTCATGTCAGTGTTGACGTGTTCTTCATAAACATGTCTCATATTTCTTTCATCTTGTTTAAAAAGTATGATTAGGTTTGCGTTGTCTCTTACTAACTGCTTAGGGATTTTACTATACGTCTGATTTAGATAAAAACAATCGATGAACTTGTGTCTCCCCATAGCAAAATAATCACGCATACCACTTTGATTTTCACAAGCAACATCGTCAAATATAATTACAGAATTCGGTTTTGCGGTCTGAACACTCAGTACTTGCTCATTTTCATGATATTTCTGAAATGAAATGCCTGGTACCCGTTGCAAGACTTTTTCTAAAAAACCGTACTTGGGCTGTTGCAAGGTTTTCGAATAAACATAAACATTTTGAAATCTTAAACCATTCTCGTGTATAAGAAGACCGATTAATAAATTAGTTTTTCCACAATTTGACGGTCCGCAAATGATGCATCGTACCGATTTAGGTAATAATTCTCCATGGCGAAAACCAGTCTCCTGAGACTGAATACAAAGTTTGTTTACATGTAACGATTGCGGTTGTTTTACAAATTTCATGACAACTCCTTGAAACGGTTATATTAATAATGAGTCAATTAATGTATTACATCGACATTTATAACTCATTGTCGCTAACTCAATCAAATGTTTCAACCTAGTGGAATAGGCGCCGAACCAGTATTTTACTGCACTATGTAGGAATTTATACTCCACCTTCCGTTTCATCGGGTGGAATAGGCGCCGAACCAGTATTAGACATTTTACTGCACCGAGAGTGACGGAGATGATCATTCCATCGGGTGGAATAGGCGCCGAACCAGTGGATTTCATTTATATTATTGGGCATTCTACTCCACCGAGAGTGACGAGGCGAACGGAGTGAGCCGATGGAACGGAAGGTGGGGTAGAATGCCCAATAATATCCTACTTATGTCTATGACCGCTTTAGTTACTCTTTACAAAGCGTAAGTCCGATCCAGCATGAAGTATTGTAGCCACCTTTGGGATGGATCAGCTAAGTACCAACTAGCCGCGCTTGACTCGGTGGAACGCAGGGCTAAGAGGCTCATTGGCGACGTGCAACTGGTGGATGCCAAGCTTCATAGCTTGGCCCGTCGTCGCAAGGTTACCTGCTTGTCGGTCTTCTACAGATTGTACTTCGGTGAGTGTGCTCAAGAACTCCATGTACTCATTTCACCCGCCCCCTTCTACCATCGCACATCTAGACACACTGCCAATTACCATCCCTACCTGGTTGATATTCCACCAATTCGCACTAAGCGTTTCCAAATGTTTTTTATAATGCGCACAGCAAAAGAGTGGAACTCACTACCTGCGTCTGTGTTTCCGAGCGCATACAACCCAATCTCTTCAAAGTGAGAATGAACAGGCTTCTTTTGGGTAAGCTCAGTCCATCGTCGACTCTGTCTCTTTCGCCTCCGACCTAGACTAGAGTCAAGAGCAAACCCATCTTAAATAATTTTTTTTTTAAAGTTACTCAGCAAGGGCTTCAAGACAGGACGCTTGCGAAGTGCGAAGAAAGCAAAAATGCAAGGAATCGTAAGTAATCATCTGACTTAACTTGGATAAAACTAAAATTATATACTACATACAATGATATTCAAACTACCGACTACATATAGTTTTATCATGGTAGAATAATGTTGTTGCAGCCCACAAATATGTTTCTAATAAAAAAAGGGAAATATTGCCCGTGTTGCGGGGAGTATGGGATCCGTGAAAATGGCAAAAATGGTGAGACTTCTTTTTATTTAATGTTAGATAGGTACTACGAATAATAAAATGATAGGTAAGTATAGGTATGTACGAGTATGTCCGTAATTTATAAGGGAGTACGGTCAGCAACAGGTCAGGCTGTATGAAATGTCACTTTTCTACATTTCAATAATAACTGTGTTTCGATTCATATTATATTGTGGTTTTTTTTTTTTATAGATTGTAATAGCTTGACGTGTTGCCGACTGTATGAAAGAATCATAAGTATAGTGCGCGCGCAAGTTGTAGTCACCGGCTGAGGTATGTGAGCGGTGAGACGGGGGAGTCAGTCTGCCAATCTTGCCAATGGCGCGCTCCCCCGTCTCACCGCTCACATACTTCAGGTGGTAACTACAACATGCGCGCGCACTATAGGTGTTAATTATACTTATGAAGCAACATATCTACGGGCCGATTGGCAAAATAGATACTTAGTGGTTTTGAAGAAAATTAAAAAAAAAGTTTTGCAAACTGTACCTTGTGACATATCAAATTAAAGGGCTTACTGTGAGGGTCTCAAATATATATATCAGGTTGGCACAAAAGTACTTAAGACACTTGGTTTACGTTTTATATTTTTTATTATTATTACAATACAAAAAGCTTAGTCAATGATGTAATCACCATTAGCATCTAGGACTTCTTGCCAACGACCCAGCAAAGTTTGGATGCCTTTCGCCTAGAAATCTGATGGCTGTGCCTCGAAAAAGTTGTTCAACTCAGCCTCTACATCAGAGAAATCATTAAGTTGTTTACCCCGCAAATGTTGTTTCAGGGCTCGAAACAAATGATAGTCTGATGGGGCGAGGTCTGAGGAATAAGGTGGGTGAGGTATCGTCTCTCAGCCCAAGTTCTCCAACTGTTGGCGAACGGCAGATGCGACATCAGGTCGAGCATTATCGTGTAGTAAAACCATCCTGAAACACCTGAAACTCATCTTCGTCGTTTTTTCTTGAGAGCAGCAGATAGTTTGGTGAGCTGGGTTGAATATTTGTCAGCGTTTATAGTTTCATTGTGTTATTACACAATGAAACTATAAACGCTGACAAATATAAAAAAGCTTGCCTTGCGCGTCCCAAAAACAACAAAGCAGAACTTTTAAGAGGTTCTTTTGACTCAGCTTCGGTTGAGTTGGTGGCGTTTCTTCTGGAGGCAGCCAAAAAGCACGACGTGTATCGTTCTCGTAATGAATCCATGATTCATCTCCAGTATCCAGATCAGACAAAAACTCTTTACGTCGGGGTCGCAGCAAAAGTGATTGCCAGATAGTGACACGGACTGCACGACTGGCGTCTGTAAGGATGTGCGGTACCCACCGAGCCAAAGCTTTTTGATACCCAAGCTCTCATTAAGGAAGGGAAACTGGTTCTCATTAACCCTAGATCACTAAACATTAGTCTCACAGGCGACACGGCCCCGACGCATTTGCTGTTTAAGTAAGTTCCCGAAACTCCCCCACCCCACCGTGCTCAGTATCCTTCTAATTTAGTGTTTTAGTGCCCCGTGCGCATGCATTGCATCTGCACGTATTTTACTTCCGGAGTTTTGGCGAATTGTTAGTCTCACGGACTAATGTTTAGTGATTACGCGTGTAAAGTGAGTCAAGCTAAGCTTTGAACAGTTTTGTTTATTTCTTGACTTATTGTATAAATAAAGTGATTTTATGATTTCTGAGAATTTTGAATCAGAAGCACAGGATGACCAAAGTATCATGCCACTCCTGCAGGAAGGCAATTTGTGGCGAACATACCATTCCTGTCTGCTCAGACTGCCAGGATTAATATTTATAACGTGTCTAATAGTTTTTAAGAAGTCTTAATATATATCCTCTTATGTTACTTACTTTTTTAATTAAATAAATGTCATTTGAATAAGAATATTGCCGTTTCATTTTGTTAGTCAAAATGACTACTGTTTAGTGACTGTGTAACTCGAAAATATGTTTAGTGAGCTAGGGTTAAGAAGCCGGGGCGCCCTGCGGACTCTCCGTCCGCTTACCGGTCCATCGTGCTGCTCGACGAGGTGGGCAAGCTCTTTGAAAGAGTCATTGCAGACCGCCTCGTCAAGCGGCTGGTGCGAGTGGGGCCGGATTTGGCGGAGAGCCAGTTTGGTTTCCGCAGGGGGCGCTCTACGGTGGACGCCATCATGTACCTGCGAGCTCTCACAACGGGGGATGCAGTGGCCCGGGGTGGGGTCATGGCGGTGTCTCTAGATATCGCCAATGCCTTCAATACCCTGCCCTGGAGTTGCATTAGGAAGATACTACGGTATCACCGGATGCCGACCTACCTCTGTCGCGTGGTCGAGGCCTATTTGACGGACAGGGCCGTCATCTACCCCGGTCATCAGGGAGACAGGAACCGGTGAAAGATGTCGTGCAGTGTCCCACAGGGATCGGTCCTAGGGCCACATCTGTGGGAAATCGGGTACGACTGGGTGCTGCGCGCTGACCTCCCTAGTGGCGTCAGCGTGGTATGCTATGCTGACGACACGCTGGTCCTGGCGCAGAGGAGGTAACACCAGGCGGCGGCCGAGCTAGCGACACACGGGGTTGCGATAATCATCGAGAGGATCTGGCGATTGGGACTCGACGTGGCCCTGCACAAGTCCGAGGTCATGTGTTTCCATGGCCCTCGGAACGCGCCACTGTCGGGTTCCCAAATAATGGTAGGAGGGATTCACATCGGCGTCGAGCCGACGATGAAGTACCTGGGACTCGTCCTCGACAGCCGGTGGAACTTCGTGGAGCATTTTTGACGTTTGGCTCCCTTGGGGCGGCGACCACCCCGCCGTTCGAACTCGTTCCAAAGGGTCATGGCTATCCGGCTAGTTCGGGGATACCGCACAATCTCCGGTGAGGTGGCGAGCCTCCTTGCCGGATTGCCGCCGTGGGATCTGGAAACAAAATTCTTCGCATACACATGGTAGTGGTGCGAGGAGGCAAAACGCTGGGGCGTAACTCCGCTGCCGCGAGAAATAATGGCACAGCGGACAGAGCTCCGGTGGGATCTCATGGCGACATGGAGAGTGCGACTGTCGCAACCCAGTGCTGGGCACGCCACAATTGTGGCCACTCCTCAAAGAGGGGACTTATCCCCTCTTTGAGGAGTGGTTGGAGAGGCGTCATGGCATCCTCACCTTCCGCCTGACGCAGGTCCTCACCGGACACGGTTGGTTCGGGAGGTTCCTGTTCCGGATAAGGCGGGAGGAAACCCGGGTGTTACCATTGTGTGGATCGCCCGGAGGACACGGTGGAGCCCGGCTTGGGCAGAGCACCGCCGCGCCGCGTCCTCGCGGAGGCGATCGGCGGCGGCGATCTCTCGCGTGCGGCCCTGGTACAGGCCGGTACGGAGCGCGAGTGCATGGGAAGCCGTCCCCTCCTTCTGCGAAGCAGTAATGCTCGCGAAGGAGGAGGATGAACGCGTGAGGGAGAGGCAATCTTCGCGCCCTCACGCCCCTAGTCGCCGCAGGAGACGCCCTGGGCGTCGGGAATCGATAGTCGATTCCCGGCCACCGTAGGCGCGGGCTTGCGGATGGCGAGCAATGGGTAGCTCGTTGTCCGGTAAGGACCAGGCCCGGGTCGACGGCGCGTTGTGTTCCACGCGCACCTCAAAGAGATGTTAGCACTAGCTGAAGGGGTCCGCTAGGGCCGATGCCCGCCAGGGTTGCGGGTTGTTCGAAAGAGTTACCGTGGCCCTGGCACAGGCAACTGAAGGAACACGGGTGGGTTTTAGTCAGTAGAAGTCTGATACGCCCTCCCGCTCCACCCAGAGCGGGAGAAGTTATATGATAACTTCCCATCCAAAAAAAAAAAATGTCTTAAAATCGTATTTTGTTTTTCGATATAAGGACTCACTAAACTTAATAGCTCCTTGAACTCCTCTTCTCGCATTCTCCGGTAATTTCGAAATTCATTCGGCTCGCATACTTGAGTGATTTTCCCTAAGTTTTAAATATTCTTTCTCCCATATGTCTCTTCTCCTCCTCTTTTTTTTTAATATTGTTAATTGTTGTCGCAAGGACAGCCATAGCAATAGCGCCTTTTTTTTGATAATATAGGTGGCATGACGTCCAGGCTTTCCAAGATTCGCTCTCTGACATTAAGGGCGTAAAATCAGTGTAGTGTAATAACGGACGTCTCTAATTACGGGCCACGCCCACCCTTAATTCAGTGCCCTGATTCAGTATAGTGTAATACCCACTTAAGTGGGAATTAACTGTCACCTACTTATGCACATAATATATAAATAAAACTTCAAAATAAGAATAGGTCAGAAACATTTGTTAAAAAAAAAACACACACACACACTCTAAAATAAAGAGCTGGTGTTAAACTTAAACATAATTATTATAAGCTAGATTAGGCTGGGAGGCATTACGAGAAAATAACTTGAATTTGGAACACAGTCATAAAACTTCATTACTTCAAAACAAGAATCGGCCAGAAACATTTATTTAAAAAGACACTAAAATAAAGAGCCGGTATTAACTAGAAATCAAAACACATTGTAAGCTAGGTTTAGACTGAGATGCATTACGAGAAAATAACTTGAATTTGGAACAGTCTAATTACTGCACTGACATGTTATCGCAGTAACGCACGTTCCATACTTGTAGCCACGTAATTTACAATCTAAGTTACAGACGCTGGGTATGCAGTACTTCGGTATGGGTACGAATAGAACCCCATTCGCCTCCTTCATCGAATTCCCTCCTGAAAAAAGAAACAACAATATTAGTAAATACCTACTTGACTTAATACTTTCTACCGGCCGTCCACTGCTTTACATATAGGCCCATTAGTCAACCAATACATTGCTGCCTCACTGATCGTTCTACTTTTGAAAATAAATTATCATCGGCACAGTCAGAACGAAGGATTATTCATCAATTAAAACATTATAGAGAACTACCAACGGATAACCTCCTCCTAAAACCTATAAAGTACTTACTGTTACTTTATCAGTTTGTTATTAAGAGCAAGTGCCATTTGACCTCCACAACGCAGCCATAAGAGTGGATAAAAAGAAACTGGGCTGCGCTGTGCGTACGTACCTACATAATTTGAACGACATTAAATAGGGCTGTATTCGGATTAGAAAAATGTTAAATGCAGTCATCACGTTTTCCAAAAAGACTCAAAAGAACACCCTCGCCCTTCACAGCTGCCTAATTATTTTCTGTCGTGTTTTTCTTCCTAGACGGGAACAAAAAACGGCGTAGCAAATTCACTAATAAGACAGTGTACCTAGGTAACTAAATCCGATAATATACCTAATACCCACACACAAAACACAAGATGCTTAATCGGTTCGCGGACGGAAACACGAATCTAATACTATTCACGTGATGCCACTTACCGTTACCAATTTCGTTGTTGGAAATATCATAATAAGTCTTTAGCAGATCGTCTAGTGAAATCATCTGAGGCGATGCAATCAAGATGATTGCATAGATAACCACCAATACGAACTTCATCTTGATAAAATTATATGACACGCACGACTGACTTCCGCGGGAGCAGACAGTACAAACAAATTGACCAATAACCATATGCGAGTCTCACTAGTCTCAACTTCTCAAGTCTCAGTCTCAGGAGACTTTTAATTTTGTAAGCAATTTATTGCTTTTATTGCAGTTTATTGCTTTAAGCTATATTTATTAACACAAGTTTTGTTTTATACTTTATATATGTTAGTTTGTAAGGTATGTATCTATGGGCCATTGTAGCCTGATAATAAATGATGTATTATTATTTTATTTTATTTTTACATTTCTCGGGACCCTGGGGTCCCGGACCTTTGGAAAGCGTACGAGGAGCCGAAGCCAACTCGCAGAGGCCCCTTAAATAATAGGTTGGGGAAAAAGTTTCTTCGCATTTTTTAAGAAAATTCAAAACCTTTTTTTAATATAGTTTATTTACATTTAACTAAAGTATGTAGGTACCGTTTTGTTCGATAACTTTTTGCCATCTTGTAGGTAGGGACATGATCCCATTGCTATAGAAATTTTGGGACTTCTGGTCAAAATACCGCGACAAGTGGTTTTGGCAGTCCTCTCGTGATGTTAACCTGACACTGCCTAAAGAATTCTGAAGAGACCGAAACAGGTGGAAATCTGAAGGTGCAAGGTCAAGACTATACGGCGGATGCATTAACACCTCCCAGCCAAACTCTCTTAATTTTTGCTGAGTGGCTAAAGATGTGTGAGGTCTAGCGTTATCATGATGAAAAACCACACCCCTTCTGTTGATTAATTCCGGCCGCTTTCTCTCAACTTCTTAAATCTCATCAGTTGTTCGCAGTAGAGTTCAGAATCGATGGTCCTGCCTGGTGGTAACAGCTCATAATGAATAATGCCCTTCCAATCCCACCACACACACAGCATCACCTTGTTGCGAGTTAACCCGGGTTTCGCCACAGTCTGTGAAGTCGGACCGGCCTTTGACCACGACCTTTTTCGCACGTTCTTGTCATACGTAATCAGCTTCTTCAAAAATGGTTCGGTTTCATTACGTCGTAATAAAGAATCACAAATGAATACACGGTTCATTAGGTTTCTTTCAGTGAGCTCGTGAGGTACCCAAATGTCGAGCTTTTTTGTGTACCCAGTTTTTTCAAATGCGCCAAAACTGTTTTGTGGTCAATTTCCAGTTCTTCAGCTACGTCGTAACTACTGATATGCCGATCTTGCTCCACTTTTTCAAAAATGGCATCCATTTTATCCGTAATAGGGCGACCAGAGCGACGTGCATCTTTGACATCAAAATTTCCGGATTGAAAACGCTTAAACCAAAGGACATGTAATTTTTTTGTATGGAGGCTGGGCTTGCAATTAGAAACGAGAAGGGATTATATTTTTATGAAAGTACATAAATTAAGGAGACTTACGGTATTTTTTAATATTTTTTTTGGATCACCCATCTTTAGTTATTATATTTTTAAATAATTATAAATAAAAAATTAAATTGCAACCCACAGTAATTATTAATTTTGGCAACATTATTCTGTTGGATTACTGTCATGTGTCAAATTCAAACGTCAATCAAGTGTGAAATTCAAACGTCTATCAAGTGTCAAATTCAATTAAACGCCAATGCGCAGTGTTGCTGTATTATACGGATTTGTCCGTATTTGTACGGATTTTGAAAGCCCAATACAAATAAATCATGCATGGATTTTTATATGGATTTACGTACAGATAGAATCGACCTCAGGCAGATGCAGTACAGAGCAGAGCATATTCCGATATTTTTTTCGTAGTATTCATTATTAATCATAGTTTAGTCTATCTGTCGGAACTATTATTTTCATTTCATTGCAATAGCACATAATAGAGCCGTAACCGTAATAAAAATGAAATGTGGAGAATCCCGTGCCATAGTTCACGTTCGAAACCGTGAATCAAGACAATAGCTCTAACAGCTGTCTTGTTCTATTTTATGCGAAATGAAAGAGAAAGGCTATTAGTTTATTCATTCAATCTTTATAGTTTCGAAAACTCTCAAGCCCACTTTCCACTATGGGATATAATGTAACTTATATTACATCTCGAGATATAGATTAATATCGCTCACCGTACTTTTAAATAGAACCGTTTCCACTGAGATGTAATATACAGGGTTATTGGTAAAATACCAACAACCTCTTAAGGGGTCATTGTACTCATCATTATGAACAACTTTTACTATGAGACCAAACCTTAATCGCGAAAAAATACATCAGCTGTTACAGTACATTTTGATGAATTATGCGAACATAAATGTACTGAACAGCTGATTTTTTTTCGCGATTTCAGGTTTGGGCCATCGTAAAACATGTCCACAATGATGAGTACAATGACCCTTTAAGAGGTTGTTGTGTTGTGATACTTTCATATTATATTTCGCCTCCTGTCCCCCCGCACACCATTCTACGCCGTGCGCTGTCGCTACCCTCAGTTCATGTCTATCATTACCTGAGTGACCTTGTCCGTATGCTCATTCGCAAACCTATTCTATTTGTTTGTACTGTCGAGGGTACCTAGCAAAACAATACTTATGCGTTTAGTTTAGAAGATCGATTTGGTTTGTGAACGACGCGTGTGGCGTGATCCAATAAGGAACGAAAACTGGAGAAAGATATATTTCTCACAGTGGAAAGGCCGATCGCGGGATATAATATATATTATATCCCATAGTGGAAAGTGGGCTTTATTCAGCAGCACCTACCTGTTAGGACCGAATTTTACTTCGTCGTTGTAGTATTAGTGAAATAAATAAGTGTACTTTGAAAACAATGCCTGGAGGTGCAAAAAAAATCACGCAAAATGCAGCGCTTCAACGAAGATTGCTTGACAAAATCTACTTTAAATCAAGGTTTGGCTCACACGTAGCAAAAAGGGAGATATGTTTATAAAAACAACTTTTAGGGAAATTAGTTAAAAGAATAATTCAGACATGTTTAAATGATGAATGTTTAAATGATGTGTATAAATAATCTTAATAGTTTCATTTTTATACGGAATTCATACGGAATTTTATTCAGATTGGTAGTACGGATTTTATACGGATTTTTTAAAGTGAAAATGTAGATTTCAAGCCTCCTCCATATGGCAATACTGAATGCGTCTAACTAAGTATACAAAGGAGAAGAATTTGTTTGCTTTTTGTTTGCAAGCAAGTTTGTTGTTTTATCTTATTTCAGAAGACGATCCATTGACCTTTTAATTTTTTTAATTTGGATACACTGACTGGACACGATTTTAACACTCACGACCGGCGATACTGACCAACCTGAGATTTTCTCCCTCGAACTTGGATTTTGCACACGAGTTTAAGGTTAGTACCTATTTTCTATGAGATGGGATTCTAACAAACGATCGAATCAAGAGGTATGGCCTAGAATAATCCATAGTCTTGTGGCTATATAGCAAGTACTTCATAAGATCTGTTGCGTCCAGATTTGCCGTAACACAATTAATTGATTTCCGTAGACCGACTCTTCACAGGCTCTGAAACCATAGTACCACACTAATGTTTTTATCTTTCATATAATCCTCACCATCATGCCCCGCTGCATTAATTGCTGGATTGCTATTCCAATTACACAACCATATCAGTACAATGCAACACATTTGGATCTTGAGATTATCTCTGTATCAGAAGAATGGATTGTCAGACAAGTACCTATGTAGCTAAAATCTGCATACCCTGAAAACAAGGTACCAGGTTATCCATTCAGCAGTTTTATAATACTGATTTTCATTTGCATAGTCTATTTACAGTTTATCATTCCTCATTTGTGCACGTTAACAATAGAAAATGGGTTGGGTTATGCTCAGGCTCATGCAAACGTTGAGTTACCTTATTAGCATAGTCATAACCATCATCAACTTGAAAAAGAGTATAAAATATTAACAAATTCCTGTACTTATAGATTAATGTACTTTTAGATTAATATATGAAGTATTTCTTGTTTTAGGTAATCGATGAAGACTACCTATGTCACGAGTGTGTTAGCCTATTGATTCTTGAATCAAATAACAGGAATGAAGGCAATGTAGGTGAACGTCAATTTGGCCATGACTCAGTTTGTGTATGTTGTGGCATATCTATTGCCAGATGAACTGGGAGACGCTCTCATCAACTAAATTATGGTGCTACTGAATAGATTTATTCCGCCAATATAATCAGCCCTCTTGTTGTAAGTGTACTTGCTTGTTGTATAGTTTATTCCAACTAATATAACTCTAAATAATATAGTAATATCAAGATAATTCAGTAGCAATTCAAGCTTAACTTGAGCAGCTTGTGTGACTGTGACTGTTTTTATTATTCACCCACATTAGAATTACTAAAACTAATTGTGCCTTCAATTGCAGATGCCTTCTAACGCCCGTGCATGTAATGCTTGTTGGCTAAGGGCTCATCGGCAACCACCACCACCTGCAGAATGTGGATCCGTATTATTCACAATAAGTACTGCCAGCACAGATAATGATGAGATTCCGCAAGAACCAAATCCATTCATGGATTGTGGATCTAGCTCTGCAGTGGAGGCTCCCAGTTCTGCCAGTACAGACATTGAAAATGTTCTCCGAGAACGGTGTAAGCCTTACTTTAGATGGTTATAGGCGCACTCCAGATACCACTACTCATTGTTTTGTTCCGGATTGTATGAATCAGGAAAAGAAACGTGTGCCATTGTTTTTAAAGAAAATATTCTCACACATCAAAAACTGTACATCACTAAAAATGCTCGGCTGTGTGAAGAACATTTAAGTTAATACAATTGGGACTTTCTTGCTGAATTTAAATTCGTAACTGAATTCAACCAGGTGCATATTACTGAAATGCTTGACTTGTAACGGAGGAATGTAAATAACACTATAGACTTTGAAAATGTTGAAAAATCTTTAAAAACGGTCAAGCCTGTCTAGTATCGACAAATAGTATTCTACTTGTCGATACTGGACAGGCTTGACCGTTTTGAACTTTCTGGCAATATTAACTTGCATAGCTCAATTGTCCAATTTATGTAGAAAACCTAAAACAGCACTTGGTATGTATTTAATAAGAATATGGACTGGAGAACCTTTTTGATGCATTGCCTCTTTGTTTCTTTTATCAACTTATACAGTCTGCCAGTATGTAAAGAAGACCCGTAGCTGCTTATTCGAATCATATGTACCTTTACATTTGGGCATTAGTAATATCCCAAGAACAAGCTTGTCCGACAGAAATCTTCTGATTCCACAGGGTCTATTTGGCACACAGGAAAGTAATCCTATAGTAATCTTTGATGGCACATATACATGTATATATATTTGCAAAAGTCGTCTAATTACCTATTCCAAAAAAACCTATAGCTTATATAAATATGCCAATCTATTGAAATCTTTTATAATGGCAACCACAGATGGATTTATTTTAGACGTTTATGGTCCATATGCTGCTACAACATCTGATGCCCAGATAATGAATGAACTTTTTTCACCCAGTGGTGCTCTCAGAAATTATTTTAGAGACAATGATGTGTTTTTGCTAGATAGATGGTTTCGGGATGCTATAGGACTACTTACCTCATTAGGATTCTCAGTACACAAGACAGAGACTCTAGATGTAGGTGAAACACAATTGTCCATGATAAAAGCAAATAAATCTCGGCTTGCATATGGGTAATTGAAGTAGTGAATGGTCGGTTTAAACGTGATTTCAAGATGTTCAGAAATAAATATTTTAATGTTGCATCAAGAAACTTAATGAACGATTTTAGAATTTGCGCAGCCATATTGAATAATTTCCATCCTCTTATAACCAACCGTTCTGATGCTCAAGCAATCTTAGACAGAGCAATGCAAAGAGTTAACATGCCGAACTATTTAGGTGACTATGTGCTTGAGCATAGACGCCGAGCCAGTTTTATAAGAATAGATGATGCCCAATTACCACAAATAAATAGTTTCCCTGTAATGGAAATGTCAGACTTGATTTTGTTTAGTCTTGGAATTTACCAAATAAAGCAAACCAGGTCATATTATGGGGAGCATATTCGTGCAAATGGGACATTTTTGGTTGAAATAAGTGAAAGCTTAGAAATCACAAATGTCCCAGCAGGCATAATGCCATCACATGAGACAGTATTACTAAGAGGCAGGATCAGGTCAAGACATCAAAGCAATAAAAAATATTATAAGTACTTATGTCTTGATAAAATTAACCAAATGAAATAGTTGGGAGGAGAGAATTTGTGAATATTACTACCTACTGCAGCTGTATAGTAGGGAAGCGAACTGTTGGAAGCTGTGCTCATTTAACACATTGTCAGCTTATTATTAATTCTTTATGCAAACGCTTCTTTATGCTACACCCTTACCGACCCTTATTTTACGATGTTTTCGAAACAATAGAGATGCACAACGAACGCACATGTGCGGCGCGCCGCACTCGAAGAAAGTTATGAAAATGCGCATGTGCGTCTTCCGCGCCTAATGTATTAATGACGATCATTTATGGTATCTTGGGTGGGCTCGGCATCAAAACAACATATTACCGCCTGCACAGTTTCTTGACAATATAATTGTAAGGCAAGATGTAGGAAATGAAGAGGTAGAATAAATATATCTTCATTAAACTATTAAGTAATAGACATCGTAGCCCCCTATCTAGCTGTTACAATTACTGTTAATTACAATATGTTGATTTAGGAACTTTTCGTGACTTCATGGAAACTAGTAAGATCATACCATTGTTTAAATCAGGTAATAAAAATGACGTTGGCAATTTTAGGCTTATTTCTATCCTAACACCCATATTTATAAAGAAGTAAAAGTGAATACTTCAGTAAAAGTAATTACTCAAGTAATGATTTTTTTTCTATAGTTTAGTATTTGCTTGAAGTTAGAACTGTCAAAGGTTACAATTCTTAGCCAAGTAATAGTCACCATTGTCTTTACTTAATAATTGAGAGTTGAGAGACCATTGATTTTGCAATGGAACGTTGATTCTTAATCAAGCATTTACTCGAGTAAGTAACGTATATTACTCGACTACTTATATAATAAGATTTTAAAATGAAGAATTCTATCACAAAGAAATTACTTGTCTTATTTCACAAAGAAATTACTTAGCAGCAAGTAATTGCTTGTTTATAAATACGGGTGTAAGACATTTTAATTTAAATAGCCTCCTTCATGACGAACAATATGGCTGTACAAAAGGTCGTTCACTAAGATGCGGGTGTTGCTCTGCTGAAACACATATTTATTTTAGTTATTTTCATAGCGCTATGTCCTACAGTATTCTGCTCTGGGGCAAAGCCGATGACATTCAAAATATTATTTGTTCTTAAAAAAAACAAGCTGTTCGAGCAATTTACCAGCTAGGTGCCAGAGTTTCTGAGAGAATTTTTTTAAATATATTGGTATTCTCACGGTGGCATCACAAGTCATCTTTGCCAACATCTTATATGTTTACGGTAAACTGGGGTTACTTTGATAACAACTTTCGACTTATGAAAAACTTATTTTTATAATATTTACAATGCCATATCAAAAAGAAACTTATCAGTAATTTGCACTTCTGATATGGCATTGTAGATATTATAAAAATAAGTTTTTCTTAAGTCGAAAGTTGTTATCAAAATAACCCCGTAACCCCAGTTTAACGTATTAGACAAAATATACATATATACACTAAAAACAGTGATATTCACAATGTTAACACCAGAAATAAGGACAAATTGCGTGCTCCATTTCACCGGCTTCATAAGGTTCGTAACTCATTTCTTGGGCTTGATATATCTTTTTATAACAAACTGGACTGAAAAGGGGTCTTAAAAATTCGAAGGGGGCTACTAGGGCTGCTATTTGCACATTCTCAAACATTTTTTTCTCTTTTTTAGGCCGGATAGTTTTCGACTTTTGATAAAAAATGTAAAAAAAATACCGTTCCCCGCCTTATCTCCGAACTTTGCATAGAGAAACATCTGAAATTATCCTGTGTGATACAAGTTTATGTAAAGATTACAGGAATAATAAAACGATGGCTCTAAATAGCACATTTTTTTATAAATGATGGTACGGAACCCTCGGTGCCGCGAGTCCGACTCGCTCTTGACCGGTTTTTTCCTTATGACGGCAGAATAGTAGGTCGCTGTGATTGACTCAAAAGAATGTTTATGTTCTTTCTTCAGAATTACGTTACCTTCAGATAGGTTATATGAGTTCATATAATTATTTAATTGCCAGTAAAAGTCAATTTATTTTAATTTAATTTTTATTTATCATTGACATGATCTACTCATTACAATGTCTTATGAGTGGTTTTGGAATATGTGGTTAGCTAGTGACCTCAACAATTGTTCATATTATTCTTGCCTGAGCAAACGGCAGCAAGTTCGTCATGCTCCCTTAGATGTCACTGCTTGCTTTATTTTATTTAATACTTACTGCCTCTTGAAAGAGCACAGACAGCAATTTTAAAAGTAGCAAACATCCATCCCTTTCTCTATCCTACAGATCTGCTACGCAAATCCTGTAACGTGCTGACTGTTCGCCAGCTTTTTATAACGCACTTGGTATTAAAACAGCACACCATGCTCGCCTATATTACATACATTGAAAGTACTAATAAGAGACGGAATGATATTGTATGTGAGTCAAATGCATCCTCTAAATATGTTTTTATAAACAGATTTTATACATTTTTAGGCCCATTTATTTACAATAAATTAAATAGGAAATTAAGTATATATAAATTAAATAATTACGACTGAAAAAAGATTATTCTGCAATTTTTACTTAGCATATCATACAGTGAGACAGAGGATTTACTTCTTGTCTGTAAATAAAACATGTTAGTCTTGTAAGTGTTAATATAAATATTAGTTTTTATTTTAGTCTTCTCCTTTGTTAATCTTATATTTTAAATTTTTAAGCACCATTCTAGCCTGAAACATAGGTTCTATCTAGTTCAGGCAAATGAGCAACTGTGCCCTCTATAATTTTTAAGTTATTGTAAATCTGCACCATTTTTATAAATAAACGATGTTATTATTATTATTTTATCATTTTATAACTTCGAGTTACGGCTAGGTACATATAGCTATAATATGTAAGTGGGCACGCCCTATAAGCCTGGAGGCTTATTTAGGTATAAAGTTCTGTTTACGTTTTTAGTTTTGTATTTTTATTTCTGCTTGAATATAGTTGTATAGTTTTCGATATTTTTTTGTTGGTATATTGGCGTGTGCTAGTTTAATTTAATTTAATGTTTTGTGTCGCCTATGTACCTAAATTATTTTGCGTACTATTGTATAGAATCAATTTTTTTTTAACTGAACAGACAGCTGTGCTGCTGGGGAGTTTGTTGCGTCACTTCTTCTCCTCAGTTAAAGCACTATGAAGTGGTGAAGGGTGGGCGTTTTGGGGGACTGTCTTATGTAATTTTGAAAGTGTTGATTCTCAGCCCAGTTTGAATAAATGACTTGATTTGATTATAAGCAAATACAATATTCTTTTATTTCTCTACCTAGTACAAATTGTTCACGTATTCCGGCTTGCTGGAGCGACTATTAACAAAAGGCTAACAGATCCAATCCAGTCTAGTCTGTGTCAGGTATAATGATCCGCCTTGGAAGAGATGCATATAACCATCAGTAGTCAGTAATTTTACACACAGTTTACCAACTTCAAAGTCCCAAATTGTAGGAGAAAATAAGGATATTTGGTACAGTCCGTGCGCGATAAGTTGAGACCTGAGCGCGGTTTAAATATAAAGATTTAGACATTCTAATGCTGCACTGTTCCCGAGTAAGATTAACTATGTTAGTTAGTGTCTACTTTTCTTTTTTAACACAGGCTATGTGACTCGGGAACAGTGCAGCATTATATTTGTATTATCTAAATATTAATGTTTAGTATATTAAACAGCGCTCAGATCTAAACTTATCTATCGCACATGTGTTGTACATGTAATTCATTATCCTTATCATAAATCATTATATTGTAAATAATAGCGCTTCTGCGATAACACAATTTCGCTAATAATAAATAAAATAAATTCAGACCATTACTGTCTGATTGCTGGGCACGGGCCTCTTCTCAGAATGAGTGTTAGGCTTCCACTACGCTGGCCTGGTGCGGGTTGGCGGACTACACACCACTGAGGACTTTGGCAATTGTCCCACTGGCGATGAACGAGTAGCGAGTAGAACTAGCAACTGAAAACAAGTTGGGAACAGCGAGCAGCGAGTGTGTAGTTCCGTTAGTTTTGTCGCTGGGCTAACAGTGAGTGTCCGAGTGCGACGGACGATTCCCACAGTCCCACACGGGTTTCAGTCGACTAAAGCAAGTAAATATTCAAACTCATCTCTACTAAAACAGTGATAGTTCTAGTAATTGTTCTGAATTCGTAATATGTGCACTCAGATCTGCACTCTAGGCAGAAATGACCGCTGGTTGGTCTCGGCGTGAGCTCTGACCGCCAAGCGAGCATCGCTGAGCGGGTATTATTTTAAAAACCAGTGGAGGGAGTCCTCGCCGGCAGTGTGAACAGTCGGCGATCAACTATTAATTTATGCATCTCTTGTTTACACGGAATTTATAACTATTGTACGTTTCTTGAGCGAGAAAATTGCCGATAGTTAGTCGCTTCCTAGCTGGCAGTGGGACAACTGCCTTATGAGGCCCTCTCAAATGATGATTTCGCTATTATCAATAAAGTTACATGCTCTGTGATTATCAAGTAAATTAGAAATACAATAAACATATTAAAATCCTAAGATTCCTAAGCAAACGGGAAAATAGCGATTTTGACAATGACAATTTAAGCGAAATGACAACTGACAGGAGTGTTTCAATGTGCAAAAATAATATTGCGATAAAAAATAACTGGATTTAAAATATTTATTTATTAAATAATGGTGGTTCTAATATTTTTTTTGTTTTTGTAAGGCCATCCTGGATATTTTTCCCTATCAGAAAAACAGCACATGATAGTTGCTCATGTTCCAAGCCCATTTCATCACATGTCCTTTGTGCTACTCTCACAGACACTACACTAGGTCCATAAACATCGCAATTTTTTTTCGCGGCTTGCGTTTCATTTTTACCTTTTTTGTAGTAAAATTTTAAAATGTATCGAATTTCTTCATTAGATTCACTCATCTTGACGGTACGAAAAACAAATGAAAATCACACATTTTCCTAATTTGAATTTGGAATTATGTTCTTTAAAATTTAAACTTTCAATGATACCAAAACCAGCCAGATACAAATAGTATAGCCAAAGAGATTTTATTACAAGTTCATACATACTAAATGCGAAAAGACTTTTTCCCCAACCTAATAATTTTAAATGATAAGGAGGCACCAACCGACGATTATCCCTGTATCCACTATGCAAGTGCACCCAACCGGTTGGTACAGCACTATTGTTGTACGTAGAAACAAAACATATTGGGCTATGGGTCTGGGTGGCTAAAGTGGATTGGGTAACTAGAACTATGGAAGAACTATGTCCCCTGCCTGACCAATGTTATATATTATACACGGATAAAATGGCAGGGGGTGACTTGCACACTCAATAGGTAATGGGCCCCCGGAACCGGCCGCTAGCACATAGTGACGTAGCGATAAGGGGGCAACACTTCCTGAGATGCTTGAGGAGTGGAGAGGTATTCCACGGCTATCAGGACAATCCCGGAAGTACTGTCAAGATCCCTACCAGCACCTTACTGGAATACTTCCTTCCTCTGAGCACGTTTCCTCTTGCGAATCTCCACTCAAGCCGGCCAATAAAGGCAAGAAAGAGGTGGGAGCTCTGTTCCTCGTCAGTGTTCACTCCAGCCGGCCGATAAAGGCAAGCCAGAGATGAGGACAAGATTTCTCTCGGGAGATAGGGTCCGTGGGGTCGCTACTGCCCAACAGCTCGCCACATGCTGCCCTGCGGGTTTCTGTATCTCTCTTGGTCTCGCTCCTCATCCTAGACCCGTTCCGGCAAACTCTACCGGCACAGACCTAAAGTTTGGAGCGCGCAAGCCCCACCACGACGTCAACGTAGAGATACAGCGGTGGTGTTATTATTATTAAGTAAGTAGGTATATGTGGTTAGTATAGGTGCTCCGACACTGCTGGTTTACAAACATTTTCTAACACTAATATATATTTACTAGCAAATGTTAGGTTTTGTTACATTCCTACTCTGATGGAAAATGTGTACAAACATTTATAACATTTGAAAACGTGACATCGACTCGCATTTTGGATTTACTTTCCGAAGGCTAACAAATGATAAATGATAATGATAAATGATTTTTATTTTTGTAAGTAGGTTTGTACAAACACTTTTACAAGTCAATCAAGTTTTTTTTTTTTTTAAACTAGATGAGGTCGGCGTTTCCTATCTGACTACTCTGAGAAGAAAGGCCAAAACAAACTCAGAGGTCACAGTCTCTTATAAAGTCCAGACATAATCTTGGTCACTTCATGTGAAGACCATGTAGATTGATGTCTGAAATGGTCTTTTGAGGAAAGAACCACACAGATTGAGAGGACCTGTCCAGTCAGTGCACGCATTTCTCAGTAATCGCGCAGCTCAACTAAGAACTTAAGGAGCTCAACGATTCGACGAACAATACCAAAGAAAGGACATTGGGGTAGGCCGCATAAATTACTCAAACTGCCAGACGATGATTAAAAATAACTGAGAGAAAAAATAAAACAAACAAAAAAGCAATGACCTACATAGTCTTCACATTCACAATAAATTAAAATAATATAATACTGTACAAAGTAAAATGAAGTAAATGATAATAAATGTTTTATTTTTTACAATTTGCTAACTAACAATTTTGTTTAAAAACGTTTACTAACATTACTTAACATTTTTCTTAACATTGTAAACAAATGTTTGTTTAGAAAATGTTTATTGATGTTTGTAAAAGGTGTACAGCAGTGTACCTTATAATATCTGTGAGGCCTGGGCAGGGGTCGAGTTCCTTATCAACCGTCTACCTACAGCATTGTGGTATTTTTACCCGACTGCCAAGGAAAGGTTATGTTTTTCGCGCGTATCTTGTATATTTGTAAATTTCTTTATTACCTCCTCCATCTTCCAAACGACTGAATGGATTGGTATCGTTTTATTTGTCTTAAAAACCTAAGTGTCCTTAGATAGACCAAAAAAAAAATCTAAATGGCGGATTTTAGGCGCGAAATAGTAATACTTACGTTAATAAAAAAAATAACCAAACCTATCGAGTAGGGTGTCAAAATGAAATTAAAAGGGAAATACAAAAGTATGTATGTTATATGTTTAAATTTAAATGGGAATAATAAATTGGTTTATATTGGTTAGTTAAATAATTGATAAATAACCGTAGCCCAATCATATTTAAAACGAAACAAATAAATTGTATATGGCCATATATTATTTATATATTGTATCTGGAAATACAAAATATTAATAAAACTAAAAAGATTGAAATGAAAAAATTATTAAAAAAACAAAAAACCCGACTGCACAAACACATACATAACTGAATAGAGAAAAACAAGCTTTGCAAGGCGGGGACAAACCAATAACCTGAAATATGGTGTAACTTTTGTTTGTCCCCCTGCGCCTGCGACACCAAAATTCAATAGATTGTAGGTAATGCTTGTTTTTCTCTTTTCAGTCAAATATAAATGTTTGTGCAGTCGGGTTTTTTTTTTTTATTGGTTTAATATGATTGTTTTAGTAGGTAGTGGCAGGTTCATGAACGGGCGCTGTCAGTGGAGCCTGGTTACATATTAGCCGCTACGGCTTATTTTAATTTAATTTTTGTATTGTTTTTTTTTTTTATGGACGCTTTTAACGTTCTGCATCGTTCTCGCATTTATAATTTCAACATGAATGATGTAACCAATAGGAAGGACCACAGTTCACAGTTAGACGTTCTTACTCCACAAGGGGAATAGCTAGCTACAATACCAGATGGAGACGCAGAAAAACATGATGACAAATGTAGCGGTCAAAAGGTAGAGTCAGTCGAGTGTAATAAACTCGGTGTAGATGGTACCTGTTTATTTAAGTGTCTTGCTGGATGGCGGCGGATAGGGCTTTCAATTAAAACCATTCCATGTATTATTAATTAGTTTTTATGACTGAGACATATATACTATCGACATCTAGATAATGACAAACGGGAGCCAGTGTTGTCAACTAAAACATAGACAACAAACCATAGACTATACAACATGCCCCTTTTTGAGACTTTGACAAGAAAGAAAAATTGAAGTTACTTTGACAGAAATGACATTGACATTATGATGTCATATTTCAAACTTGTTTACATTAAAGTTTTTTCAGGCAAAACATTTATTATTATTTAAACATAAAAGAGGACTTTTGTTTAACTATAAACTATGTAAAACTAAACTAATTATCGACTAAACTATAATTATATATAAGACACTGTGACACATTGTTGTTTTATAATAAGTGAAGTACTACATTTTATGTTTCATGTTCAACAAAGTTTACATTAAACATTTACACATCAAACGGTTGTTTTTTCTTAATTAACCTTCCTCGACTGCTATACACTGGCGTATCAGCTAGAGGTACATTATGAGCTGGACTATTCTCAGTTAACTCTTGAGAACTGGTATCTGATTGGACATTTGAATAAGAAGTTGACGGTGATGGACTTTCTGAAGAATGAACTGAGATTACACTGTTTTTTGAATCACTACTTGAACAAGTTTCTCCTATTAGTGTATCATCATGACTACCTATTTCTTGTCTTGCATCCTCATCTACAAGTATTGGAGACTCTACTTCCACATCATCAGACTGTATAGATTCATAAAATGAGTTCATAGACTGATTTGATAAATTTGAAATTGAAGATTGACTATCTGACCTTAATCTAGGCTGAGGTGGTTTATAAATTAAATATGTGATTATCTCATCATCTTTTCCCTTTTCCTTAGACTGACTTTTTGGCTTTGTTTGTAGACTTGAATTTTGACCTGACTGGGAGTGATAAGTATCGTTTGACTGAAATGAGTTATTTAGGTGACTATGACTGTCTGAGTGTGAGTGTGACTGACTTGGAATCGATTGAGAGTTTGATATATTTTTATGTGTCAATTGAATATGCTGAGAGCTTCGTCTATAACTATTTCCTGCTTCGTCTTTGACTATGTATGAACGAGGAAATTTAGTTTTAGAAATGATGGTACCTTTTGACCATATAATTCCTTTTGGATCTTTTTTGAAATAGATCTTATCATTTATATTAAGCTCTGGATAAATTTTGGAACTCTTGTCATAATTTTTTTTTGTGTTCTGTATGTTTGTTTGTTTCTGTTGATTATGTTCTGAACTTTGGACAACTTTAGGTTTTAGATTAGACAATTGAGTTGGTAATTTAGTTCTTAATTGACGGGACATTAGTAGCTGTGAGGGTGACTTTAAATTACCTCTTGGGGTGGTTCTGTACTGTAATAGACCTAGATAAGGATCTGTATTGGAATCATCACATTTTCTAAAAATGTTTTTGACAATTTTCACAGTTGCTTCTGCAAGACCATTTGACCTGGATAGGTGTGGACTTGATACAATATGTTCAATATCCCATTCACTTACAAATTCTTTGAAATTTATTGAATTGAATGGTGGACCTCCATCACTGACTAATTGCAAGGGGATTCCGTGACGAGAAAAAATTGACTTTAGTTGTGTTATGACAGTAGAATGAGTGGTGTTTTGATTTAAATGTGCTACTTCAAAATAATTTGAGTAAAAATCTACAACAATTAAATATTTCTTTCCATTGTATTCAAATAAATCTGTGGCTAGTTTCAGCCATGGGAGTGTGGGCTGATCATGTGGCAATAAAGGCTCCTTTGTTTTATTTGGACTAAATGTTAAACAAGACTCACATTGTTTTATGAGAACCTCAATTTCATGATTCATATTAGGCCAATAGACTACTCCTCGGGCTAACGTTTTGGTTTTTTCAATACCCATATGACTTGCATGTAGGATTGACAGTATTTCTGGTCTCATTATAGTAGGAATAATAATGGCATTACTTTTGAATATCAAATCGTTAATTACATGTATTTCATGCCTAATATTCCAATAAGGTAATGTTTTTGGATCACAATTTTGTTTACAACTTGGCCATCCTGACTTGTAATATTCTTTTACCTTTTGCAATATATAATCTGAGTTTGTGTTCATCAAAATTTTATTCAACTTTTCTTGTGTGATAGCTAAATTTGATGTTAGTAAATTGACATGACTTTCTATATTATCTTCTATTTCTTCTAGAATTTCAATGACTTCTATGTTATTGACTTTTGATCGTGACAATGTATCTGAAATATACATTTCTGTGCCTTTTGTATAAGTTACAATTAGATGGTATGCTTGTAAGGTGATCATCATTCTTTGAAGTCTTGTTGGGACATCAGACAAAGGCTTTTTGAACAAGGTTACTAATGGTTGATGATCTGTTTCTACATAGACAGGTTTTCCATAAACATATTGATGGAACTTCTTACAACCAAATACAATAGCGTATAATTCTTTCTCAATTTGAGCATAGTTTTCTTGACATTGCGTTAATGACTTTGACGCATAAGCAATTGGATTTTTGTCATGAAAAATTACAGCACCTACTGTATCTTTTGATGCATCTACAGACATTCTAATTTGCTTCTTGACATCATAGTGAACTAGTACTGGTGTATGACAAATTATTGACTTTAACTTTGTGAATTGTTGTTCATGCATGGGTGACCATTGCCATGCATTTTGTTTTTTGAGTAGATCTCTAAGCATATTTGTTTCTGTTGACAAATTAGGAATAAAACTGCTTAAATAATTGATCATACCTAGAAATCTTTGCAATTCTTTGACATTTTTCGGACTAGACATTTTGGTTATGACCTCTATTTTTGACATGTCAGGTGAAATACCTTTTTCATTGAAAATATGGCCTACATATTTTACTTCCTTTACACCAAATTGGCATTTGGACTTGTTAAATTTTAAATTAATTTCTTGTGCTCGTTTAAATACACTTTCTAGATGTTGTTTGTGTTCATTTTCATTTGACCCGTATACTAAGATATCGTCAATATACACAATTACCCCTGGGAGCCCTTCAAAAAGCTCTGACATTGTTCTATGAAATATTTCTCCACTTGAATTTACTCCATATGGTAACCTTAGAAATTTATACCTACCAAATGGTGTGTTGAATGTACAGAGGTCACTACTCTCTGAATCTAGTGGTATCATCCAATAACCTGAATTGGCATCTAATTTTGAGAAAATTGTGGCACCTGCAATTTTAGAGCGTAAATCATCAAATGTAGGATATGGATAGTGAGGTCTTTTGACTGCTACGTTTAGGTTTCTCGGATCAAGACACAAACGCAATTTACCATTGGGTTTTTCGACAATGACTATTGAATTTACCCATTTGGTTGGCTTTATTACTTTTTCAATGACTCCTAATTTTTCCATGTTAGATAATTCTTCTTTTAGCCTATCATGAAGTGCAAATGGAATTTTCCTGACCGGACATACCTTTGGTGTGACATCTGAATCAACATCTATGTGTGCCTGAGTAGGAAGACATCCTAATCCTTCAAATGTTGATGAATATTTATTTACAATATTACTTACAGACCCTTGGTTTTCATGACATGTTTCTTCAGACAATGCAAATATTCTTTTTACTATACCTAGTTTTTCACATATTTTCCACCCCAGGATTGTTTGACATTGGGCTTTTACTACAACAAAGCATATATTTGCTATGAGTCCATTTTCAAATTTACATTTCAGTATGCAGGAACCTATATTTGGAATTAATTGTCCTGAAAATGAGAATACTTTATTATTGGTTCTAAAAATGTTGATTTTCAGACCTGTTGCATACATTATTTTATCCAATATATATTTCGAAATGACATTTGTGTCGGCACCTGTATCAATTCTACACAATAATGCCTGATCATGACATTTGACAGTAATGTTCCATTCATTAGACTCTTTATTTACAGCATTTATGACGTAATGACTTGATTGATGTAATTCCTCATTATTTTGTGATTCATTGTTTTGAAATGACTGACTTATCATACTTACATTTTTAGTGTTGATATCTTTATTAGAGAAGCAATATTGAGCAAAATGGTTATATTTCTTGCATTTGGAACAGGTTTTACCTTTAGCAGGGCACTTGAACCTGTGAACTTGACCGCACCTGCTACACAACTTTTGGTTAGGTGACTGTGTTGAGACTTGGTTTCTAAAATGGTTATTATTTCTTGTCGGAGACTGATTTGTTTGACTTGAGTTGGCTGCTTCTTTTTGATGATATGACTTGAGGGCTTGGACAGAACATTCTTGATCTACTTTTGTCTTTGACATTTGCAGTTTTTCTGTTTCTCTCTGCGAAATTTCGATGCTTTTTGCAATTTTTATGGCTTTCTCTATTGTTAGTGCCTCTTGTTGCAGTAATTTTTCCTGGGTTTTCCTGTTAGTTATTCCAATTACGAACATGTCGCAAATGAGTTGTTCCTTCAGATTTTCGAAGTCGCATCTGATTGCCATATTTGTTAGTTTTGTGACATACTCTTCAATTGACTCTTCAGTCATTTGTTTCCTCGTGAAGAAATTGTATCTTTCGACAGTTATATTTTTGTGTGGAAGGAATTTATTATCAAATTTTTGAATGACTTTCTCGAGTGTTAGTGACGCATCTTTTCTATCTAGACCAAATGAGTTGAAAATTTCTAGACAATCATCGCCAATTAGACTTAGAAAAATAGCTATTTGTCGGCTTACCGATTCTCTATCGATTGTATTTGCCTCGAGATAGATGAGGAACTTTTGCTTCCATAATCTCCATGCAGTTGACATAGCTGTGAGATCTGAATCGACGTTCAGCGGTTTGATCGTGGCAGTCATAACCACGCTGAACTTCGGGTCTTCCATTTTCATTCTTGTTTCTTCTGACACCATGTTTATTTAAGTGTCTTGCTGGATGGCGGCGGATAGGGCTTTCAATTAAAACCATTCCATGTATTATTAATTAGTTTTTATGACTGAGACATATATACTATCGACATCTAGATAATGACAAACGGGAGCCAGTGTTGTCAACTAAAACATAGACAACAAACCATAGACTATACAACAGTACCTTAGTAAAAACAAAGTAATCGTTAGAAGATTACTTACTATTCAAGGGGATTCCCCAACCATAAACTCCATTACACACACACACACACTCATAACTTAGTGGGTGATTCTATAAAATTTAAATAAGTAAGTTCTATGAAAGGACATGTAATTTTTTTGTATGGAGGCTGGGCTTGCAATTAGAAACGAGAAGGGATTATATTTTTATGAAAGTACATAAATTAAGGAGACTTACGGTATTTTTTAATATTTTTTTTGGATCACCCATCTTTAGTTATTATATTTTTAAATAATTATAAATAAAAAATTAAATTGCAACCCACAGTAATTATTAATTTTGGCAACATTATTCTGTTGGATTACTGTCATGTGTCAAATTCAAACGTCAATCAAGTGTGAAATTCAAACGTCTATCAAGTGTCAAATTCAATTAAACGCAAATGCGCAGTGTTGCTATATTATACGGATTTGTCCGTATTTGTACGGATTTTGAAAGCCCAATACAAATAAATCATGCATGGATTTTTATATGGATTTACGTACAGATAGAATCGACCTCAGGCAGATGCAGTACAGAGCAGAGCATATTCCGATATTTTTTTCGTAGTATTCATTATTAATCATAGTTTAGTCTATCTGTCGGAACTATTATTTTCATTTCATTGCAATAGCACATAATAGAGCCGTAACCGTAATAAAAATGAAATGTGGAGAATCCCGTGCCATAGTTCACGTTCGAAACCGTGAATCAAGACAATAGCTCTAACAGCTGTCTTGTTCTATTTTATGCGAAATGAAAGAGAAAGGCTATTAGTTTATTCATTCAATCTTTATAGTTTCGAAAACTCTCAAGCCCACTTTCCACTATGGGATATAATGTAACTTATATTACATCTCGAGATATAGATTAATATCGCTCACCGTACTTTTAAATAGAACCGTTTCCACTGAGATGTAATATACAGGGTTATTGGTAAAATACCAACAACCTCTTAAGGGGTCATTGTACTCATCATTATGAACAACTTTTACTATGAGACCAAACCTTAATCGCGAAAAAATACATCAGCTGTTACAGTACATTTTGATGAATTATGCGAACATAAATGTACTGAACAGCTGATTTTTTTTTCGCGATTTCAGGTTTGGGCCATCGTAAAACATGTCCACAATGATGAGTACAATGACCCTTTAAGAGGTTGTTGTGTTGTGATACTTTCATATTATATTTCGCCTCCTGTCCCCCCGCACACCATTCCACGCCGTGCGCTGTCGCTACCCTCAGTTCATGTCTATCATTACCTGAGTGACCTTGTCCGTATGCTCATTCGCAAACCTATTCTATTTGTTTGTACTGTCGAGGGTACCTAGCAAAACAATACTTATGCGTTTAGTTTAGAAGATCGATTTGGTTTGTGAACGACGCGTGTGGCGTGATCCAATAAGGAACGAAAACTGGAGAAAGATATATTTCTCACAGTGGAAAGGCCGATCGCGGGATATAATATATATTATATCCCATAGTGGAAAGTGGGCTTTATTCAGCAGCACCTACCTGTTAGGACCGAATTTTACTTCGTCGTTGTAGTATTAGTGAAATAAATAAGTGTACTTTGAAAACAATGCCTGGAGGTGCAAAAAAAATCACGCAAAATGCAGCGCTTCAACGAAGATTGCTTGACAAAATCTACTTTAAATCAAGGTTTGGCTCACACGTAGCAAAAAGGGAGATATGTTTATAAAAACAACTTTTAGGGAAATTAGTTAAAAGAATAATTCAGACATGTTTAAATGATGAATGTTTAAATGATGTGTATAAATAATCTTAATAGTTTCATTTTTATACGGAATTCATACGGAATTTTATTCAGATTGGTAGTACGGATTTTATACGGATTTTTTAAAGTGAAAATGTAGATTTCAAGCCTCCTCCATATGGCAATACTGAATGCGTCTAACTAAGTACCTATACAAAGGAGAAGAATTTGTTTGCTTTTTGTTTGCAAGCAAGTTTGTTGTTTTATCTTATTTCAGAAGACGATCCATTGACCTTTTATTTTTTTTTAATTTGGATACACTGACTGGACACGATTTTAACACTCACGACCGGCGATACTGACCAACCTGAGATTTTCTCCCTCGAACTTGGATTTTGCACACGAGTTTAAGGTTAGTACCTATTTTCTATGAGATGGGATTCTAACAAACGATCGAATCAAGAGGTATGGCCTAGAATAATCCATAGTCTTGTGGCTATATAGCAAGTACTTCATAAGATCTGTTGCGTCCAGATTTGCCGTAACACAATTAATTGATTTCCGTAGACCGACTCTTCACAGGCTCTGAAACCATAGTACCACACTAATGTTTTTATCTTTCATATAATCCTCACCATCATGCCCCGCTGCATTAATTGCTGGATTGCTATTCCAATTACACAACCATATCAGTACAATGCAACACATTTGGATCTTGAGATTATCTCTATATCAGAAGAATGGATTGTCAGACAAGTACCTATGTAGCTAAAATCTGCATACCCTGAAAACAAGGTACCAGGTTATCCATTCAGCAGTTTTATAATACTGATTTTCATTTGCATAGTCTATTTACAGTTTATCATTCCTCATTTGTGCACGTTAACAATAGAAAATGGGTTGGGTTATGCTCAGGCTCATGCAAACGTTGAGTTACCTTATTAGCATAGTCATAACCATCATCAACTTGAAAAAGAGTATAAAATATTAACAAATTCCTGTACTTATAGATTAATGTACTTTTAGATTAATATATGAAGTATTTCTTGTTTTAGGTAATCGATGAAGACTACCTATGTCACAAGTGTGTTAGCCTATTGATTCTTGAATCAAATAACAGGAATGAAGGCAATGTAGGTGAACGTCAATTTGGCCATGACTCAGTTTGTGTATGTTGTGGCATATCTATTGCCAGATGAACTGGGAGACGCTCTCATCAACTAAATTATGGTGCTACTGAATAGATTTATTCCGCCAATATAATCAGCCCTCTTGTTGTAAGTGTACTTGCTTGTTGTATAGTTTATTCCAACTAATATAACTCTAAATAATATAGTAATATCAAGATAATTCAGTAGCAATTCAAGCTTAACTTGAGCAGCTTGTGTGACTGTGACTGTTTTTATTATTCACCCACATTAGAATTACTAAAACTAATTGTGCCTTCAATTGCAGATGCCTTCTAACGCCCGTGCATGTAATGCTTGTTGGCTAAGGGCTCATCGGCAACCACCACCACCTGCAGAATGTGGATCCGTATTATTCACAATAAGTACTGCCAGCACAGATAATGATGAGATTCCGCAAGAACCAAATCCATTCATGGATTGTGGATCTAGCTCTGCAGTGGAGGCTCCCAGTTCTGCCAGTACAGACATTGAAAATGTTCTCCGAGAACGGTGTAAGCCTTACTTTAGATGGTTATAGGCGCACTCCAGATACCACTACTCATTGTTTTGTTCCGGATTGTATGAATCAGGAAAAGAAACGTGTGCCATTGTTTTTAAAGAAAATATTCTCACACATCAAAAACTGTACATCACTAAAAATGCTCGGCTGTGTGAAGAACATTTAAGTTAATACAATTGGGACTTTCTTGCTGAATTTGAATTCGTAACTGAATTCAACCAGGTGCATATTACTGAAATGCTTGACTTGTAACGGAGGAATGTAAATAACACTATAGACTTTGAAAATGTTGAAAAATCTTTAAAAACGGTCAAGCCTGTCTAGTATCGACAAATAGTATTCTACTTGTCGATACTGGACAGGCTTGACCGTTTTGAACTTTCTGGCAATATTAACTTGCATAGCTCAATTGTCCAATTTATGTAGAAAACCTAAAACAGCACTTGGTATGTATTTAATAAGAATATGGACTGGAGAACCTTTTTGATGCATTGCCTCTTTGTTTCTTTTATCAAGTTATACAGTCTGCCAGTATGTAAAGAAGACCCGTAGCTGCTTATTCGAATCATATGTACCTTTACATTTGGGCATTAGTAATATCCCAAGAACAAGCTTGTCCGACAGAAATCTTCTGATTCCACAGGGTCTATTTGGCACACAGGAAAGTAATCCTATAGTAATCTTTGATGGCACATATACATGTATATATATTTGCAAAAGTCGTCTAATTACCTATTCCAAAAAAACCTATAGCTTATATAAATATGCCAATCTATTGAAATCTTTTATAATGGCAACCACAGATGGATTTATTTTAGACGTTTATGGTCCATATGCTGCTACAACATCTGATGCCCAGATAATGAATGAACTTTTTTCACCCAGTGGTGCTCTCAGAAATTATTTTAGAGACAATGATGTGTTTTTGCTAGATAGATGGTTTCGGGATGCTATAGGACTACTTACCTCATTAGGATTCTCAGTACACAAGACAGAGACTCTAGATGTAGGTGAAACACAATTGTCCATGATAAAAGCAAATAAATCTCGGCTTGCATATGGGTAATTGAAGTAGTGAATGGTCGGTTTAAACGTGATTTCAAGATGTTCAGAAATAAATATTTTAATGTTGCATCAAGAAACTTAATGAACGATTTTAGAATTTGCGCAGCCATATTGAATAATTTCCATCCTCTTATAACCAACCGTTCTGATGCTCAAGCAATCTTAGACAGAGCAATGCAAAGAGTTAACATGCCGAACTATTTAGTTGACTATGTGCTTGAGCATAGACGCCGAGCCAGTTTTATAAGAATAGATGATGCCCAATTACCACAAATAAATAGTTTCCCTGTAATGGAAATGTCAGACTTGATTTTGTTTAGTCTTGGAATTTACCAAATAAAGCAAACCAGGTCATATTATGGGGAGCATATTCGTGCAAATGGGACATTTTTGGTTGAAATAAGTGAAAGCTTAGAAATCACAAATGTCCCAGCAGGCATAATGCCATCACATGAGACAGTATTACTAAGAGGCAGGATCAGGTCAAGACATCAAAGCAATAAAAAATATTATAAGTACTTATGTCTTGATAAAATTAACCAAATGAAATAGTTGGGAGGAGAGAATTTGTGAATATTACTACCTACTGCAGCTGTATAGTAGGGAAGCGAACTGTTGGAAGCTGTGCTCATTTAACACATTGTCAGCTTATTATTAATTCTTTATGCAAACGCTTCTTTATGCTACACCCTTACCGACCCTTATTTTACGATGTTTTCGAAACAATAGAGATGCACAACGAACGCACATGTGCGGCGCGCCGCACTCGAAGAAAGTTATGAAAATGCGCATGTGCGTCTTCCGCGCCTAATGTATTAATGACGATCATTTATGGTATCTTGGGTGGGCTCGGCATCAAAACAACATATTACCGCCTGCACAGTTTCTTGACAATATAATTGTAAGGGAAGATGTAGGAAATGAAGAGGTAGAATAAATATATCTTCATTAAACTATTAAGTAATAGACATCGTAGCCCCCTATCTAGCTGTTACAATTACTGTTAATTACAATATGTTGATTTAGGAACTTTTCGTGACTTCATGGAAACTAGTAAGATCATACCATTGTTTAAATCAGGTAATAAAAATGACGTTGGCAATTTTAGGCTTATTTCTATCCTAACACCCATATTTATAAAGAAGTAAAAGTGAATACTTCAGTAAAAGTAATTACTCAAGTAATGATTTTTTTTCTATAGTTTAGTATTTGCTTGAAGTTAGAACTGTCAAAGGTTACAATTCTTAGCCAAGTAGTAGTCACCATTGTCTTTACTTAATAATTGAGAGTTGAGAGACCATTGATTTTGCAATGGAACGTTGATTCTTAATCAAGCATTTACTCGAGTAAGTAACGTATATTACTCGACTACTTATATAATAAGATTTTAAAATGAAGAATTCTATCACAAAGAAATTACTTGTCTTGTCTTATTTCACAAAGAAATTACTTAGCAGCAAGTAATTGCTTGTTTATAAATACGGGTGTAAGACATTTTAATTTAAATAGCCTCCTTCATGACGAACAATATGGCTGTACAAAAGGTCGTTCACTAAGATGCGGGTGTTGCTCTGCTGAAACACATATTTATTTTAGTTATTTTCATAGCGCTATGTCCTACAGTATTCTGCTCTGGGGCAAAGCCGATGACATTCAAAATATTATTTGTTCTTAAAAAAAACAAGCTGTTCGAGCAATTTACCAGCTAGGTGCCAGAGTTTCTGAGAGAATTTTTTTAAATATATTGGTATTCTCACGGTGGCATCACAAGTCATCTTTGCCAACATCTTATATGTTTACGGTAAACTGGGGTTACTTTGATAACAACTTTCGACTTATGAAAAACTTATTTTTATAATATTTACAATGCCATATCAAAAAGAAACTTATCAGTAATTTGCACTTCTGATATGGCATTGTAGATATTATAAAAATAAGTTTTTCTTAAGTCGAAAGTTGTTATCAAAATAACCCCGTAACCCCAGTTTAACGTATTAGACAAAATATACATATATACACTAAAAACAGTGATATTCACAATGTTAACACCAGAAATAAGGACAAATTGCGTGCTCCATTTCACCGGCTTCATAAGGTTCGTAACTCATTTGTTGGGCTTGATATATCTTTTTATAACAAACTGGACTGAAAAGGGGTCTTAAAAATTCGAAGGGGGCTACTAGGGCTGCTATTTGCACATTCTCAAACATTTTTTTCTCTTTTTTAGGCCGGATAGTTTTCGACTTTTGATAAAAAATGTAAAAAAAATACCGTTCCCCGCCTTATCTCCGAACTTTGCATAGAGAAACATCTGAAATTATCCTGTGTGATACAAGTTTATGTAAAGATTACAGGAATAATAAAACGATGGCTCTAAATAGCACATTTTTTTATAAATGATGGTACGGAACCCTCGGTGCCGCGAGTCCGACTCGCTCTTGACCGGTTTTTTCCTTATGACGGCAGAATAGTAGGTCGCTGTGATTGACTCAAAAGAATGTTTATGTTCTTTCTTCAGAATTACGTTACCTTCAGATAGGTTATATGAGTTCATATAATTATTTAATTGCCAGTAAAAGTCAATTTATTTTAATTTAATTTTTATTTATCATTGACATGATCTACTCATTACAATGTCTTATGAGTGGTTTTGGAATATGTGGTTAGCTAGTGACCTCAACAATTGTTCATATTATTCTTGCCTGAGCAAACGGCAGCAAGTTCGTCATGCTCCCTTAGATGTCACTGCTTGCTTTATTTTATTTAATACTTACTGCCTCTTGAAAGAGCACAGACAGCAATTTTAAAAGTAGCAAACATCCATCCCTTTCTCTATCCTACAGATCTGCTACGCAAATCCTGTAACGTGCTGACTGTTCGCCAGCTTTTTATAACGCACTTGGTATTAAAACAGCACACCATGCTCGCCTATATTACATACATTGAAAGTACTAATAAGAGACGGAATGATATTGTATGTGAGTCAAATGCATCCTCTAAATATGTTTTTATAAACAGATTTTATACATTTTTAGGCCCATTTATGTACAATAAATTAAATAGGAAATTAAGTATATATAAATTAAATAATTACGACTGAAAAAAGATTATTCTGCAATTTTTACTTAGCATATCATACAGTGAGACAGAGGATTTACTTCTTGTCTGTAAATAAAACATGTTAGTCTTGTAAGTGTTAATATAAATATTAGTTTTTATTTTAGTCTTCTCCTTTGTTAATCTTATATTTTAAATTTTTAAGCACCATTCTAGCCTGAAACATAGGTTCTATCTAGTTCAGGCAAATGAGCAACTGTGCCCTCTATAATTTTTAAGTTATTGTAAATCTGCACCATTTTTATAAATAAACGATGTTATTATTATTATTATTTTATCATTTTATAACTTCGAGTTACGGCTAGGTACATATAGCTATAATATGTAAGTGGGCACGCCCTATAAGCCTGGAGGCTTATTTAGGTATAAAGTTCTGTTTACGTTTTTAGTTTTGTATTTTTATTTCTGCTTGAATATAGTTGTATAGTTTTCGATATTTTTTTGTTGGTATATTGGCGTGTGCTAGTTTAATTTAATTTAATGTTTTGTGTCGCCTATGTACCTAAATTATTTTGCGTACTATTGTATAGAATCATTTTTTTTTTAACTGAACAGACAGCTGTGCTGCTGGGGAGTTTGTTGCGTCACTTCTTCTCCTCAGTTAAAGCACTATGAAGTGGTGAAGGGTGGGCGTTTTGGGGGACTGTCTTATGTAATTTTGAAAGTGTTGATTCTCAGCCCAGTTTGAATAAATGACTTGATTTGATTATAAGCAAATACAATATTCTTTTATTTCTCTACCTAGTACAAATTGTTCACGTATTCCGGCTTGCTGGAGCGACTATTAACAAAAGGCTAACAGATCCAATCCAGTCTAGTCTGTGTCAGGTATAATGATCCGCCTTGGAAGAGATGCATATAACCATCAGTAGTCAGTAATTTTACACACAGTTTACCAACTTCAAAGTCCCAAATTGTAGGAGAAAATAAGGATATTTGGTACAGTCCGTGCGCGATAAGTTGAGACCTGAGCGTGGTTTAAATATAAAGATTTAGACATTCTAATGCTGCACTGTTCCCGAGTAAGATTAACTATGTTAGTTAGTGTCTACTTTTCTTTTTTAACACAGGCTATGTGACTCGGGAACAGTGCAGCATTATATTTGTATTATCTAAATATTAATGTTTAGTATATTAAACAGCGCTCAGATCTAAACTTATCTATCGCACATGTGTTGTACATGTAATTCATTATCCTTATCATAAATCATTATATTGTAAATAATAGCACTTCTGCGATAACACAATTTCGCTAATAATAAATAAAATAAATTCAGACCATTACTGTCTGATTGCTGGGCACGGGCCTCTTCTCAGAATGAGTGTTAGGCTTCCACTACGCTGGCCTGGTGCGGGTTGGCGGACTACACACCACTGAGGACTTTGGCAATTGTCCCACTGGCGATGAACGAGTAGCGAGTAGAACTAGCAACTGAAAACAAGTTGGGAACAGCGAGCAGCGAGTGTGTAGTTCCGTTAGTTTTGTCGCTGGGCTAACAGTGAGTGTCCGAGTGCGACGGACGATTCCCACAGTCCCACACGGGTTTCAGTCGACTAAAGCAAGTAAATATTCAAACTCATCTCTACTAAAACAGTGATAGTTCTAGTAATTGTTCTGAATTCGTAATATGTGCACTCAGATCTGCACTCTAGGCAGAAATGACCGCTGGTTGGTCTCGGCGTGAGCTCTGACCGCCAAGCGAGCATCGCTGAGCGGGTATTATTTTAAAAACCAGTGGAGGGAGTCCTCGCCGGCAGTGTGAACAGTCGGCGATCAACTATTAATTTATGCATCTCTTGTTTACACGGAATTTATAACTATTGTACGTTTCTTGAGCGAGAAAATTGCCGATAGTTAGTCGCTTCCTAGCTGGCAGTGGGACAACTGCCTTATGAGGCCCTCTCAAATGATGATTTCGCTATTATCAATAAAGTTACATGCTCTGTGATTATCAAGTAAATTAGAAATAGAAATACAATAAACATATTAAAATCCTAAGATTCCTAAGCAAACGGGAAAATAGCGATTTTGACAATGACAATTTAAGCGAAATGACAACTGACAGGAGTGTTTCAATGTGCAAAAATAATATTGCGATAAAAAATAACTGGATTTAAAATATTTATTTATTAAATAATGGTGGTTCTAATATTTTTTTTGTTTTTGTAAGGCCATCCTGGATATTTTTCCCTATCAGAAAAACAGCACATGATAGTTGCTCATGTTCCAAGCCCATTTCATCACATGTCCTTTGGCACAGAGATAGATGCCTCTGATGTCTCTGTGCCAAATATCATGGAAATAGTATCCTATGCGCTATTCCAGATTATAATTATAGTCTAGAACAGCGCATAGGATACTTTTTATCTCGGAAAAATGTACGGTTCCCGTGGGATAATTTCCAACATACACGCGGGTGAAGCCGCTGGCAAAAGCTATAGATGACTATTTTTATTTTATATAATTACAGTGATTACCTTATAATTTTTTTACCTCCTCTCGCCTGAAACACAAGATTTCCTAGTTCAGGCAAATAACACTAGTGAACTTGACATAGATTTAAGCAAAACTGTATTTACTGTTTTAAATTATAATTTGAATAAAATATTATTATTATTATTAATTTGAGACAGCGCTCCTTGGGTGAGTCCTATTAATAGGTAGACGTGCGACGCGTTGCGTGAGCTCTACACAGAACACGCCAGCTATGCCGCCGCCCCAAGGCTATAATATCCGCGTCTAAACCTGGAGCTGGCCTAGCTGTGTAGGTACTATCGACAAAACGGTCGCCTTTACACCTTAAAGTTGTTTTTTGTATATAGTGATTTATTGCAAAAACCCTGTCCCTATGTATCCTTTGTTTTAGTTTGTCATAATTACATTTGCAGCTAGCAAACAAAATTGTTTCAAAATTGGAAAGGCTAGCGTTTGTCGATGGTACCTACGGTGTTCCAATAGAATGAGAGTCCAGCTTTTACTCGTTTTGTTACTATTCACCTGCGGCAATTAATTAATTAAATAATTAATTAATTTGTTGTACGATGTACAACAAATTAATTAAACTTGAAACTAGATTTTTCTTAATCGAGAAATTAAAAAAAAATCCTTTCTGAATTAAAATGGTAGAAAAAGGGCCAATGTAGATTGAGTTTATGTGTGCAAACGTTACTACGAAGTACAAACCATAGAAATATTAAAAAAAAACAGCTACGAACCCGATAGTTTTGATGTCTGTTTAAATTTGAAGCAGACACTTTTGTGAAGATTTGTCAGGATTCACAAGATTGGAAATAGCAATACTTACCTACTTGAGAGTAATGGTTAAAACTAGTTAAAAGTCGGTAGTTAACTAGGTAGGTATCTCGATACGTAAGTTGTAGTATCTTCAAAACTTCAATTTTACAGGAGAGCGTTTTAAAGATTCAAATAAGCCTAAAAGCTGCATTCATTTTCATATCTTTATAAAATTTGTATATGAGTATAAAACCTTCATAAAATCGTGTTTTCGTTTTTTTTTTCACTTTGAATGCATAGATTAGTACAAATTAGGTATTTTTTTAGTAAAAACGCTAAAAGGCATTTTTGTGGGATACAACAACTTACGTGGGAGGTATCGATCTGATAGGTACATCTCTAGTTTGCATGTGGGCAGAACTGCTCATTGGTATTTCCTGTTCGATGTAGGTAAGACAAATAGGTCACCTTATCACCCTTTTTTCCTGTTGGTCAATCTTGTTGTTCTTATTCGGGATCAGCCAAGTCGTTGCTGTCTCTAAAAGATATTTGACAACTGCACTCACTCTTGAGTGCAGTTTGTTTTGTTTTTGGGAAGTTCTCAAATGAGTTGGGATTTTATGAGGAGGCATTAAATTTAAATACCCCGTGTTTATTAGGCACAGAGTGATTAAAAGATAAGCTTCAGTTTGTTTCTAATAGAGCCCATAACAACAGTAATTACTATTTAAATCATTGATGAATTTAATTAGGTACACCAGGCGAGAAAAACCTTCAAGTGTTACCTTACACTTAAAAAACGGGAAAATAAAGGGGGTGACTACCGAGACGCGGATATGACGATTAATAGAGAAGTAGGGAAGAAAAAGACATTCTGGCCCGAATAAATTGGAAAAAGGGCAAGAGATTGATGAAAAGTGATTAGTGGGAAAGAAGTGTCATCTACTTATGCACCTAATATAAATATAATAAAAATAAAAATAGGTCAGAAACATTTATTTAAAAAAACACGCTTATCTATAGAGCCGGTGTTAACTGAAAACTAAATCACATTATAAGCTAGGTTAGACTGAGAGACAGTAAGAGAAAATAACTTGAATTTGGAAAACAGTCTAATAATTACTGCACTGACAGGATCCCGAAGAAAGGCACGTGCCATACTTGTAGCCGAGCAATCTACACACGAACGTACAGCCGCCGGGTGAGCAGGACCGCAAACTCATTGGTATGAATAGAGCTTCATTCGCCACCTTCACCGAATTTCCTCCTGAAAAAAGAAAACAATATTAGTAAATGCCTACTTGACTTAATACTTTCTACCGGCCGTGCACTGCTTTACATAGGCCAATTAGTCAGCCAATAAATACGTATACTTTGCTGAGTTACCGATCTTTCTACTGTTGATGATAATAAGTTACCTATCATCAGCACAGTTACAGTGTTGCCGTTTTAGCCACATTGTGGCTAGATCTAGCGGAATTTCGACGGCTTTAGCCAAATAAAAAAAAATGTTTTAGCCACCAAAATGAATCTACGTCTGGCTACTTTTTAGATTATTATTACATACCTACTTTTATTACTGTTAGAAGTCTAACGAATAATACTTAATGATTAATAGTTCAACAATGGAAAACTATTCATTTCATAGAATGGGAAACTTCAGGAGACCGTGTTAAGTTCTGGGCTCAAGTTTTAAAATAGAAGAATGCAGCAGGAGTTAATACATTCCAAGAAAAGCCCACTGGGCTATTGCTGTATTGTCCCTTCCTCACTCTAACGCGGAAGTGAAAAGGCTCTTTAGCGTGATGAACACAGTAAAAATAATTTAAGAAACAAACTGTGTACACTTAATTCCATAATTGTGATCAGAAACCAACTAAAAATATTAAAAAAAAGCTTGCCACAATTATGTTTTGCTACCTGAAGTTTTAACCAGTCACAAACACGATCAAACCAATAAAACCAAATGAAATACCATCCACATCATCATCAATTAACGAAGAGATTCCAGAATTTCCAGATGACATTGTAAACTTTCAAATTGATTTTTAATTTTTTACTAAACAAACAGTAATTTTAATGTTTTTAGCTATTATAACTTGTCACCAAGTTTTAATAATTTTTTAATAACATTATTAAATATTATTTTATTAAATCCACTTATTATCCAATATAGGGATATTATATTATAATGATATTAACAATATTAATACGATATGTAAGACAAAAATATTTTAGCCACTTTTAGCGGAATTTCGAAAGTTAAAACAAAACTAGAAGTAACTTTTTCCATTGATGTAGCCATAAACTAGATGGTCCTAGCGGCAACACTGCACAGTTATGCAAAGCACTGGATGTGTAGCAATGTTCAGGTACGCACGGTGTTGCCTGCAGATTATTATTTTTATGTTATATAATATATTTATTCCTCTATAATTTGTTTTTATTTATATTATAGGTATTTGTTTGGTTGTAGGTGGTTGGCTTTGTAAGTATAATTGCATTATAATATTCTAAGTACTGTTTGTTTTATTTTATTTGTTTATTTAGTAACTAATTCATGTTCAGATCTTTTAACCTGACTTTTTCCGTACCTACGTCTTTTTCAGGTGACCACTGAAAATCAGCGCTGTGCTGTGGGCCCCCCATAGCACAGCAATCAGCATCATGCTGAGTGGAAGCCTTCTTGTCACAGTCATGGCGTGCCAGCAGCTGCCGACTTTTGTTGTATGCTCGTGATTTGTGTGTTTTATTTTTCTTTTTGTAAAACTCGAGTTATAAATTATCTTTTTGCATGTGTATCTTTGTGCGTGTTTCTGTGACAAATAAACTTATTTTTCTTCTTTCTTTCTTTCACAGTCATAGAACGAAAGTTTCTTCATCAATTAAAACCTTAAGGGCCGGTTGAATTTTGACTAAATGTGAAAGGCTAAACATGAATGAGTTAGCATGAATGTATTCATGTTAACTCATTCATGTTAAAATATAGTAACCAATGTCATTTTGGCAAACACATTTAGCCAAAATTCAATCATTAGTTACGATGTTTAACCATTGGTTGAGTTAACTACGGATCAAAAAACCGGCCCTAAAGAGAACTACTAACAGATTACTACCTATGGGCGGTCTTATCTGTATCTGTTACTTTAATTATCAGTTTTTTATCAAGAGCAAGTGCCATTTGACCTCCACAACACAGCCCTAACAATACACCGTTAGATAAAAAAAACTATGCTGCACTGTGCGTGGGTACCTACCTATACAAGTACCTAAGTAGGGGAGACCGGGGCTTCAATTAACAGAGGTAAGTATTAACAAGCGAATATCTAAGAAACTACAAACAGCACATCACTAGCGATTGTTGGAAATCGTCCCCACGACAGTGCTGTACAGGTTGAGTTTCGATAATACAGCGCAGTACGCCGTGCGAGCGAGTTGTTTGATTGCGTCTATTTTGGCCAGCTAACGAACTTTTTTCGCTTTACGATTTTTTGATTTACGTGTTGAGTATTTGATTTTGCCGTAATATTTTTTTATTTCGTAGTAGCTCGTTTTATTCTTAATAATGCTACATAACTTTACTAACGTTAATGTAAACTATTTCGTAAGAATATATTTTTTCTCGAAAATGTATCCATGGGGCTAAAATTAACAAAACATACGGGGCAAGTATTAACATGTTAATTCTTACCCCGTATGTGGGTTTAGTATTAACAGTATATATATAATGTGTCTGTGGTAAGAGTACTTACACTTATTGAACCAGTGGCTATACCTACAGGCTTCCAAAAATAAAATGGTGCAAATTCATCCAATATTTTTTTTTTTCTGAAGTACGATCGCAAATACATGTAATACCTATGGAAGCGGTGGCTGGTCCTTCACGTACTCAAACAGATAACTTTTTTCAAATAGAATCCGTACGACCTCTCCAAAAGCTCACCTACATGAAAATTATTCTTAGTAGAAAATAATTAGATATGACACTTAAAAGACTGTTAAGTTAATATAACAGTAAAAGTAGTTTTTAGTTAGACATTATTTAAGGATTTGTTGATTTTTGTTCTTCTACAAAGAGGTTTTGTTGGAGTTTTTATTTCTATACATTTATATCGCTGAAATATTGTTGTTTAACAAAGTGTTATAACTTTTAAGCTTATTGTTTATTGTTCCACTAAGTAAAAAACGTGATTATTGAAAACTGACATAAAATAACAGTAAAAGCAACTGTTACTATGAAATCATTCAGAGATTTGTTGATTTTTGTTTTTTCCATAAAGTGAGGTTTTGTTTGGGTTTCCGTTTCATTTATTTATATATATAGGGATAAAACATTGTTGCGTGGACAGTGCTATAATTGTTGATCGTGTAGCTTAATAAAAAAATATCAATCTTATTTTTCGATTTCATTAATTATAGAAGAAAATACCAATAATGTTAATTGTTGCCCCTTTTGTTAATACTTACCTCGGAACTGTTAATTCTAGCCCCGATCACGGGGTAAGTATTAACTTCTGACTTTTCTGAGTAAAATCAACTTTTTGAAAAAAGTACCAATTTCTTATCAAATTACAAGTAACGATATGGTTATTGAATAGTTTGAACATCATTTAACACAAAAATCATATCAAAATGTTTAGGCGTTTTGAAGCTACAACTGCAAATATAAATTTTGTTAATTCGCGCCCCGGTCTCCCCTACATAATTTGAACGACATTGTGAAAAGGGAAAGTTTTTATTAAATATTCGGATTAGAAAAATGTTAAATGCCGTTAGGTATTACCTTTTCAAGAAGGGCCCTAAAAACAGTAAATTTTAAAAATCAAAAACCTGACTGCGTAAAAAGTGAACTTTAAAAAAGATGGAAACAAGATGACCTAACCTCATGCAGTCGGAGGCATCTTCTTAAATTTAACAAAAAAAACCAATTGCCTCCGACTGCATAAGATTAAATCATCTTGTTTCCAACTTTTTTAAAGTTCCCTTTTTCCACTTACCATTACCAATTTCGTTGTTGGAAATATCATAAGCCCTTAGCAGATCGCCTAGTGAGATCACCTGAGATGATGCAACCAATATCATAGCACAAAGAACCACCAATACGAACTTCATCTTGATAAGTAAATATATTATATGTATATATGACGCGACTGACTTGCACGGGAACCGAATACAAATTGACCTGTGAGGCAGTGACTCTTCTGTGACTGTGACCATAACAAATAACAGTCGTCTCAAGCGAGACTTTTCATATTGAAAGCAATAAACATGCTTAAATTCATAGTGTAGTCAATATTTGATGTTGATACGCTAATGTGTACCATCAAGCTTTAGAGTTAGAGTCGGAATTGTAGATAGTTACATTTTCAAAACCCACCTTGTGGTACAGCCAAGAGCCAAGCTCGTACGCTGCGCTTTTGTCCTTATCAGCCAGACATGGCGTGAAGTGAAGGTGCCAGTGACCACCAGATTACTTGTAAGTTCTACGTATGTAGGTATTAGGCTACATACAATATTTAGTCTAGCTTTTATCAAACTGTAAGCTCTATAAAACTTCTAGTTTTTAAGAATCTTGGAGGCAATTACCTACATTTCCTTTTTGAAATATTATAGGTAGGTATACCTATACCTATATATACTTTACAAAATTAGAAAATTTTGATCTCATTAGTTTCAGTAGGTACACCTTAATCTAGGTCGGTACGTTTTTCTTTTTTAGTATATCAGTTTAAAAACGCTGGAGGATGTTTTTAAATTAATTTTTGTTTTATTGGTTTTATTTAGATGTTAATAACTTATATCGTCCGCAATATTTCTTTATAATAAAAACATACGAACCTAGTTTTTCATTATACCTACAACATCCAAAAATTATGAAAATTAGACTATGTTTGCGAGGGAAAAACGTCATCGCTTTTTGTATGAAAATTTACAGCTTCACAGTGGTAGCCCGCGAAATTCAATTTTCTTTGCGTTTTTTGCAATTTGTAGTGACAGGTTGTATCTTGGTCAGAATATGATTGATGATATGATTGACGATAATAACAAATATGTGTTTGAGTGACTTTCAAAACTATGATTTATAACCTAACCTAACTTTTTAAATAATATATTATATTATTTATAAATTCAGATACAAAATGTTCCACCAAAATTAAGTAATAAATCATAGTTTTGAATTTCACTCAATTACATAAAATTATAACCATAAGAAACAACTTAGATTTGCTGTGTTTCGAAGAAATTTGCCTGCTCTTAAAGCAGTATTATTTTAATCTTACTTGAGTGTGGGAAAGAGATGGAGCTAGACGTTCTGTATAGCTCCACCTCTTTCTCAGACTGAAGTAACCTTAAAATAATACTGCTTTAAAAGGTGGTGGTTGACCCCCAAGGGGTCGCTGTAGTGTAGATGAAGAAACTATAATAAAAGATATGTATAACTTACTACACTCATCTCAGCTTAGGTCGGTGGGTAGGTCACCTCATTATTAAAAGCTCTACATTTTTCATTAAATTAATGAATGCAATGCGTTAATTACCTATACGTTGATAGACACACAAAGCTGATGAGTTTTTCACAAAACATTTTTGCGAACGTAACGAAGTCCGCTCAAAGTTTGTAAAACCACGAAATACTTAGGTACGTATACATTTTCTCGGTGAGGTTTGAATTTCAGATATTCTTAGATACAATTAATATTTATACGACAGTAATTATATTATGATCATAATCCACCATTTAAGATGGGGATCGGAACTGTTTGACCTAAACACAGGTTATTTTGTAGCCTAAGAGAACAGTACGGCACCCACTAACTATTTAGATTTGAAACTTTATGTTTGTGCTCTATACATTGCCATGTAATCTAGTCCTAGTCGAACGATAAATATATTATTATTATTTATTTTTATATGATAACATATCTCGGGACCACGGGGTCCCGGACCTTTGGAAGGCGTACGAAGGCCCGAAACCAAGTCCCAGAGGCACGTTAGACGCTTTTTACGGATATGAGGCACCAACCGATGTCTATCCCTGTATGCACTATGCAAGTGCACCCAAGGCCAACCCCCGGTTGGTGTAGGAGACTATTGCGGGATATGAAAATAAAGATTGGGCTATGGGTTTGAGTGGCTAAAGTGAACCAGTTACCTAGAACTACCGAAGGACTATGGCCCCTGCCTGATCAATGTTTTATATATACAGGGATAGAATAGCAGGGGGTGGACTTGCACACTCAATAATGGGCCCCGGAAAACACTCGCTAGCAAATAGTGTTGTAGCGACAAGCGGTAACGTGTCCTGGGGTGTTTATGAGGAGTGGAGAGGTCCACGGCCATCAGGACAATCCCGGAAGTACGGACAAGATCCCTACCAGCATCTTACTGGAATACATCCTTCCTCCGAGCACGTTTGCTCTTGCGAATCTCCAATCAAGCCGGCTCCCGGGAGATAGGGTTCGTAGGGTCGCTACTGCCCAACAGCTCGCCACATGCTGCCCTGCGGTTTTATGTAACTCTCTTAGTCTGGCTCCTCACCCTAGACATGTTTCGGCAAAGTAAACAATAACAGCCAGACCCAGAATTCAGGAGCGCGCAAGCCCACCACGGCGTCAACGTAGATATACGGCGCGGCGGTGGGGTTATTATTATCACTACATATAATAAAACAAAGTCCCCGCCGCGTCTGTCTGTCTGTATGTTCGCGATTGTCTCAAAAACTACTAAACGGATTTTAATGCGGTTTTCATCAATAGATCACTATTCAAGAGGAAGGTTTATACATACATATAGTTTTCCTACATCCATGCGAGCGAAGCCGCGGGCAAAAGCTAGTTATTATTATAATAATATCAGTGTAAAACAAAAACTTCTCTACACATTCTATAGGCAAAATATAACACTACAAAAAACACTTTGAAAAACTCTGAGTTTTTTAGAAACCAAGTAACAAAGGAGCTAGATGAAATTGAAATGTAGTCCGGAGGACTCCGATAACACAAAATTATTTTTAGCCATCGCTTGCATATTGAAGTAGGCACGTGAGTTAATATTCGCCATCAGAATTTATAAACAAACTGGCGAACGCCCACTCCATTACTCCAGACGACAGGCACCCATCAAATATCTACATTATACATTACAATCCCCTAAATTATATTCTGATCACAGACACTTCATTTTGCCCAATTCTCTTCACTCTTTTGTGAAGACATTAATTAGCACACAATGCTAAAATAATTAAATGTGAAAATTAAGCGTCATTCATCAGATCTTAATTAAGTCCCGACATTGGATTCAGATTGAATTTTCAGTTGTATGACAATCGTTATGTTTAATCTTCTATGTCCACAATCTTAAAGAAAAGCGGGCCAAAACTCCTTGTGCCATAATTAGGTAGAGATCTTTCTACACAAATATTTGAAAAGTGATGCAACAAGCAGTGGAAGGAGCGTGCATTTTTAGACTGAAAGATCTCTATAACATGGAGTTGTATAAAAGGTCAAATGAAATCGGAACTACACAGACGTGATGTGTCAATGTCCATATCTAAACAGGATAAAACAAGAACAAAAAACCGGTCAAGAGCGAGTCGGACTCGCGCAACAAGGGTTCCGTACTATATAAAAAAAGTGTGCTATTTAGAGACACCGTTTTATTTTTCCTGTAATCTTTAGATAATCTTCTATCACACAGAATAATTTCAGATTTTTGTCTATGCAAACTTTGGAGATAAGGGGGGAAAGGTATTATTTTTACATTTTTCATCATAAGTCGAAAACTATGAGGCCTAAAAAAAAGATTTTTTTTTTTTGAGAATGTGCAAACAGCGCTCTTTGATAAGTTTGATATGAGACCCCACATGCCCTAGTAGCCCCAATTCGAATTTTATAAGAAATATTTTCTGGGAAATGAAGTTCTATGAAATTTCTGTCTGCGAAACAAGGGGACACCAAAATCACGACATCTTAACCTACTAAGAATCCCAGCCTAGGTGATTCCTTCTAGGTAGCCCGGGAAAATCAAAAGTTCTTAAGTTTTTTTTTGCCAATTGTGGCGCTGGTTTACTTTGTGTGTTGATAAAAATCATTAACTATGCGGCAATTATGATAAAATAATTACTTAATTATAATAATTGAAAACCTCAATACAGTTCTGGAAATTATATTTACCGCAAATTGTCATATTTTCACGAAATAGTCTTATTTTTAGTGTATCTTATTTCGCAGCAGTGCAGTAGTGTAACGGTTATCCGCTAGCTGTGCAGCTGAGACCCCAGGAAGGGACTGCCAGAAAGCCTCAATCTACTACCGCTTCGTCAATAACAAGCAACCAACGCCATCTACTGGCAAAGCCATTGCAAGCGACTAGTATAGATGGTATAGAGCAGTCACCAGGATCTACTGATGTAAGACTTACTAGCGCCATCTATCAATTCATAACGACACTAAGACGTTGTGGTCATTTTAATTATGTATTAATGAGCATTAATTTATTATCTTGGAAACATTACAGTAAATCATATTTAATTATTAGATTGAAGTGTATAAAGCTTTCATTCTTATGATGTTTGTTAGGCTGGCATTACGCCAGTAAGTTTTCCTCAGTAAGTCAAGGGATTTACTGAGGAAACTTACTGAGGCTTAGGTAAGGACCTAAGCTCATTTTCATCACACATCACTAAACGCGTTTAACGATAAACGAGTTTAAAACATCATTCTGTCTGTCAACTTCAATCGATTGAAAGAAATAGAGCGATGTTTTAAACTCGTTTAGCGTTAAACTTACAAGTGTACGAGTATTGGCGGCCTTATAAGTATGTCAATTTATGAAGTGCTCCGAATATCTTACAATAATAAAAAGGGGATGCTAGTTTGACTTCCTGCGGGGGCGGTACGTTCTTTTGGTTAGTGAGACGTTGGAGCGAAAGATTGTCATGTGTTTTTGTGCTTACTAATTGTTTTTGGAAATAGAAATTATCACCGAGTGTGCCTTATTTCACTTCTGAACACCCATCACACACAGTGGAGCTATGAAATAACATGTACCTCGTCGGCTTGGGCGGCTTTCGTAAAGTTACATGCTGTGACGTTGCAATATATGTATGGCTGCCAGCGACATCTATTGTGGGATTAGAGAAGGCTCGTGGCATCGATCTGTCATTAGTTCCATTACGGCTGTAGAGATGACGTTGGGTGCATTCATTGAAATTCAATAGTGGTTTTTACAATTAATTGTTTGTTAATTAATGATCATCCCTAAAGCTGTTGAGGGACAATAATTATCGTTATCCAGCTCGGTAATCGATTAGATCCTGTATGTATGTGTCGGTGTTGTCTGTGGGAGAACTTGCGAGAAATAGAACAGGAAATTGGGTTTCTAAGGAGGAGGAAGACATTTTTGTCCTGACCACGATGCCTCCGTTTTTTATTGCACCCGTTCCGGGCCCTGAGATATTCTAGACGGTGTGCAGATGATCCCGATTACCGTTCTTTATGGCGTATTAAGCTGTGAGTATAAGTATGTATACTACAATATTTTCTAACCCTGTGCGGAAGTCTTGAGACCTTCTTGCAACTAGGTGGTTATTTGTTGCAGGTGGCTGTTTTTATCTGGCCTGAACCTGGAGGTATAGAAACAGACGTGGATCCTTGATATCGGACCTGTAATTGAGCAGAATACAGGTTGGATCTGACACGTGGCCGTAAGTGAGCTGTTCCGCAGGAAAGGAAGGCTATACATGTAGGTCCTTGTGTCAGAAAACCATTTGAGCTCCAGGTATGAAAGCGATTTGGGCTCGTCGACTCCTGGCCCGTAGGTCGCGCTAGCAGCGTGGGAGTTCCAGTTTCGTATGGGCCTCCATGCGAAGGGCTTTTGTGCTGCTAATTGAAAGTTTACTTGCGATTTTTGTTAATTGAGAATTTCCAGGTGGCAATTAGCTAGGTAGTACAGGGTGAAAGTATTCAATTAAAACAACAAGTAAGTAATCAATGTTTTATTTTCTTTCTGGATACACTGGCGACTGGTTCAGTCTCGTATTCTATTTCAACGCGAGGCTTCTTCTTCTGAGGTATCCTTACAGCCATGTCCTGCAAGCAAATACGAGTTATTAATATACCAACTATGAGTGGCCGATGAGTGTGGTCGTAGAGTACTATAAGGATTTTCTGGCGTCTTGACATTGACAGGGGGACGTAGTTCGTCCAATGGGGTTATTTCCGGGAAGCCTCGCCGCAAGAGAGCGCTGTGTGTTTGTCCCTTGTCAAAGTCATCTTGAAGACAAAGCAACCAATTTCAATAAAAAAAAAAAACACTCCATTGACAGCCGAATGAAAGTAACACTTCATCTACGCGGAACTAATTTGACCGTTTTCTTCCCCATTGTCACAGAAATTGTAATAACTAACAAGATGGCGGCGCTAGTTCCAATTTTGAAATTGTATTGACTAAACAAGATGGCGGCGCTACTTCTGATTTGGAAATTGTATTGACTAAACAAGATAGCGGCGCTAGTTCTGATTTGAAAATTGTATTGACTAAACACGTTGGCGGCGCTAGTTCCGATTTTGAAATTGTATTGACTACACAAGATGGCGGCGCTAGTTCCGATTTGGAAATTTTATTGACTAAACAAGATGGCGCCGCTAGTTCCGATTTTAGCCACGTGTCAAAAGAAATCTATATTATTGCAGCTCAGTGGCGTGCATTTCAGGACAGGTACGAAACTTGTAGCATCAGGAATCGGCGATTTTGCAACTGCTCAATGCTGCATCGCGTTTCGGCGACTCTCACGTAAAAAAAAATTAGTAACCTTCCCAAAAGCGACCACAGCGCTGATCATCGATACTAAAAGTATCGTGTCTACAGCATGCCTTTTGTGACTTGTGTAAAACTGTGGACTGCTGTAGGATGATGATTTTGAAATTACCTCAATGTCCGATGTATCCGACTCGAAGTCGCTGCCAACATCCGCACTTTCTTTCTTTCCTGAGTCAGAGTCCTGAAATATAAAAAAAATTCTGTGAAAATTTTAGCACACTACAGATTGTAAATAATCGAATTTTTATTTATTTATTATGAAGGACGATTGTATGATTAAACATCAGTTATAAGTAGTTCGCATCATGTAAGTTCGTCGCTCTGAAGTGGGCTACACATGACTGCGCAGTAGTTAATACCTATACTAAAATCGTAATGCGCCATGCCATGCGCATCAGAAAGCCTGATTTCAGAGCGCCAAACTTTTGTGACGCTAACTATAATATCAATAAATATGCCCCGCAAAAAAGACACGGCAGACAGAAGAAAAGGAGGCGGGATATATTTTATGAAAGAATAGAAGCAAGTTCGATGCAAGCAGCACGAAACAGAAATCTTATAAGCTGCGTACGGATAGCGTGCATGCCATGTGCATTGTTGCAGCTACGCGTACACACTTGGAGAACGCGTGCCGCGTGACCCGCCGTCAGTCGGTTTTTGCTCGCGCAGCAAAGAGGACGCGCACGTCTGGTACGCAATATTTGGACGGCAAAATGGATAGACACGCGTGTTCACACGGCATGACGGATGACTGGCCGAGCTCGCGTAGCGCTATGGATCGATTCACCTCGCGTTAAGGTTCGCGGTGGTCCACTGTCCATATCGCTGTCAGCTTCAACAAACTCATCAGCCTGTTCCACTGTCCTCTCCAACTCCATTTCAAGCTCTGGTTCCATCTCCCTCTCTTCTTCCTCTTCCTCCTCATCTTCTTTCTCACTCTCGCTGGATATTTCTTCCGCTTTGAGCGCTGAGTCGAACGCCATTTGTGGGAAGTTGTAGATGTCATTGTACTGGAAAGGACATGAAATAACTATTAATATTTAAGTTTAGTTTGAGTTATTTCGGTTTTTTATTAAAGGGACAACGGCTCGTAAGCAACGCGCGCCGAAAAGAATCGCGAAAGTTTGAATGCAGCCTTACAGTCAAAAATTTGAAAGAAGTGTAAAAAAGTTCCAAGTAATAATTTCTTCTTTTTGGGACGAAATTCTTAACGCGGCTTGCGGTAGGAGTAAACTGGTAAAGATCGTCACGAAACGAAATACCGTTATGCCCGAAAACGTAAGTTTCAAGGTTTACACGTTTTTGTTGGAGTTTACTCCTTAGAATTGATTTTCATATAAGGCCCCCAGTGTGGAAAAAATATGAGGTAGAAGATGAAATACAAGCGAAGCGTTGTCACGTTTTTGTGTTCTATTTATTTTCACCCAGTCTTCATTGTAGCGGTTGTTCTATCCGTTATATACAAAGACAACACACAAAAAATAATACATACACTTTTTTTAATACAGAGCCATCTAGTATAAGCTTTTAGCTTGTAAAAATTGCTACTATAAGACTCTGTATTAATACATAATATTGTGGGAAGTTGAATAGAATAATATTATAATTAATACAGCGAAAGGAACTGTGTTCCAACCAGGTATCAGGATGAATTGTAGCCTATGTCCTTCACCAGGTCATGGTCTGCGCATGTGCAAAATTTCATCCAAATCTGTTCTGCCGTTTTAGCGTGAAAGCGTAATCAACAAACAAACAAAACACTTTCGCATTTATGGTATTAGTTGGGATAGTTAGAAAGATAAAAACCAGTCTATCAACACTCTAGACTCACAATATGTATTAGGTACTTATTTAAATAATAAAAAAAACTCTTCAACACAATACTTAAGTTTCTATAATAATATAATTCAATCATGATTCGAAAGACACGTGGCGCCATCTATTATCATAAGAAAGTTATTGTTGTTTTCCTCCGCAACAGTACTTTTTTTCCGGATGAATGGTACTCTATGAACTTGACCATGACTATCCAGGTGTTTTTACCTGCTACTTAACTTTTTACCTACATGATTCCCCTGCCCTTATCCCAATTTATTTAGGGTCGGCGCAACATGTTCCTTATTTCCATAATTCTCTATTAGTCGTCATCTCAGTAATGACTAGAAAGGGGGTGTCTAGTCATATCATCGTTCACACAGTCCATCCATCGTTTCTTTGGTCTTCCCCTACTCTTGTAACCATCGACATTCATACTCAAAACCTTCCTCACAACATTTTGCTCATTACTCCGCATCACTTGCCCATACCATGACAACTAATTTCCACACAATTTTTCAGTCACTGGTGCAACTTTCAGACTTCCTTAACTTTTACCTTATCAAACTTTATTACTTTAGATTGTGACATTATGGTGATGTACTTATACTTACAGTGCCCTTCTTCAATCTCTCGAGCAGTTGTTTCTCTATGGCATTGTCTATTCTCGCCGCAACCAGGGCCTTCTCCTCCCTTCTCCTTTCACGTCTCTCTATCTTTCGCTGAATTGGGACTAATTCTTTCCTGTAATGGGTAGAATGTTTCAATAGTTTTTTTTATTATTATTTCAAGCAGCAAATGATTACCTTAAAACATGTGACAAGGTGTGTATTTCAATATATTGGGACATAGCATGTGCCTGTATCACATAAAACATGAATGAATTAAGAACAGGTTTAAGATTAAACAATCATCATGGACTGACAAGGGTATACTGGATTGAAAGAATTTAAAACAATACTTTGTAGTATTGTTAAAAATTCTTTAAATTTTTGTTTTAAATAAAACAATACTACAAAGTATTGTTTTAAATTCTTTCAGTCCAGTGCCAGTCCATGCATATATTTTCGATTTTTTCTTTTTTTTTTTTCTTGCATTTGGCTTCAAGCCTTTAACAGATGCTTTCTGTGCTTCTTGGCGATTCGAGTACAGTCCTCCTGTGAGAACCAACCCTCTTCTTAAGACTAGATCAAGTTGTGTCCTAATAATTGGGTTGTGGAAGTCAGATAGGCAGTCGCTCTATGTAAAATACTCATATTCAGCTGCATCTGGTAAGACTGGAAGCCAACCCCAACATAGTTCGCAAAAGACTAGACAGATGATGATGATGTAGACATTTTGGTAATCCAAGGAGCATTTGTTATGGTTTTCAATAATATAAAATCTTATAAATATTTAATACTTACACTCTTCTCAGTTTAAGTTTTCTCATCCATATAAGATATTGTGTTATTTTGACAAATCTCTGCTTGCATTTTGCTTTGATAAAAGCAGGCCAGTATAATAGATTCTCATTGATTTGATATATTGCCTTCTCAAAGTTTCTTGATAGTTTTACTTTCTCCCATTGCTTTGCTGGAAACATTACTCTGAAAATAAAGCAATGTTTTAATATTTTGTTTGTTTTTCACTATTTTTGTTCTTAACTTCTAAAGCAGTTTACATCAAATCACAACAAGGTGTCACATAAATAAATATTTACCTACTGGAATAATATAAATACCTTTTTGCAATAAGACAGGAATAGATTTTTTTTTAAATTGATTAATTCTGTATCATAGTTATAAGAATAACAAAAAACAATTATCCTACCAGTCAACTGGCCTATGCCCACATCAGAAAACCAATTACTAATAGTATATTATGATGGCATGGTTAGTCTTCTTAAAATTCTATTTTTGCTACATTCTGAATAAGCTTCTACTGCCTACTGAAAGCACCTATATAAATAATACTAAACTACATCAAGTAAACTATACCTTTCAGCAGTCTTCATGAACAAATAAATAATACCATTCTCCTCTCTAATTGAAGCATATTTACTGTTTGCAAGAGGGCAAGACGCCCGGCTGCACAGACCTGTTAGGTTGAACTCATTTCGGCAAAACTGCTGAGTTTTTGTCCTAGATAATTAATTACAAACATTATTAGTAAATTACCTAACAAATGAACATGACTTTATTCATTCTAGTAGTAAATACTGACGTTACTTTGTGTGAACAATGTGTTTTGTTGATAATGGCCCACACAACCTATAAACAATAGTTACCAAATCAATAAATGAACTTGAAGAAACGAAACATATGTATCCAGTCATACAGATTACTTACGTCGTCGTGCTGCATTTTATCTTATATTTGTAACTGCACAAACTACTTTTAAATAAATCACATGGGGACACACAACATAACCTAATGCCCTATACAATTTTTTTTTTTTTTTTTCTTTCGCCTGTATTAAAAGGCAGGCATCGATCTATAGACCATTCAGCCTCGTCATATTTTCTTATTCTTCTATTTAAAATAAAAGTAAGGCCAAAGCCAAGTCATCAGTAAATTCTTAATCAAGGCATATGCCATGTCTTCTTTTTTTCATGTTTGTCAATCCAATTTTTTTTCTTTGTCAAATCCACATTTTATCGTCATTTCCATGTAGTGTAGTCATTTCCAAGAGTTATGTCAATTCAATGTCATAGCCATGTAAGCCATGTATGTAATTATATGTATGTATGTAAAATTATATATCCCAATCAAATTTTACACCCACTAGATGTAATAAAATTAAATAAAGGATTAAATGTAGAAGAATTTTCCAGCAATCCTTGAATGTCGCGCGGGAGGTTTGCCGGTGTTTTGTAAATCTCAAGCAATTTGTCAATCAATATTAAACGATTCACATTGTGCGCTGGGCATTCAAAAGTAATGTGATTAAGGGTTTGATCTTTATCGAGGTTGCAATCAGTGCATTTAGGGGAAGTTATTAACTTCATTCTGGCCAGATGAGCATTAAAACGTCCATGTCCAAATCTTAGCCGATTAATTAAAGAATAAAACTGTTTGCTTTTGTGAAATTGTGCCTTCGTAAACCAAGGAGCTAAACCAATAACTGTATTTATTTTTGCATACCAAGTGCCTTTTATTTGCAAAGTCTCCTGCCAATTTTCAAGCCAACATCGAATATTATCTTCCTTGATCATAGGTAATAAGTCTGAACAAGGTATGGCAACACTTTTAATTTCTGCATTTCCTATGTCAACAATGGCTCTCGCTAAAGTGTCTGCATTTTCATTGCCACTGACTCCGATGTGCGAAGGAGTCCACAAAAATTTGATATCAAAGTCTCTTGATTGAAGTGTAAAATACTTTTCTTTGATGCAATATATAATGTAGTTTGTAGAAGCATCCAGTTTGTTGTTATCCAATGCCTTAAGAACACTCATGCTGTCCGTTACAATAAGCCAAGAAATGATGCCAGAGTTATTTTCACTTATGAAATCCAAAGCAGCTGAAATAGCCATCGCCTCAGCAGAAAATATAGTTAAAACATCAGGCAACCTTACACCATGACCAGTCTTAGTAGAAGGTATGTAAATAGCCATTGCGACATTTGTACTGCTCTTAGAAGCATCAGTGAATATACATCGATAGCCAGAATGTTCCTGTAATAACTGATACACCTCTTCCTTGGTTTTCAAATCATGCTTTATAACAATATTCATATCTATAAATTTACTATTGTACTTACCAGAATAACATGTCCAAGTGTCATTACATTTGTAAAGTTCATGTTGCTGAATAGGTGTAATTGTATTAGAGAAATCATGAAGTAAATAGGGAATGTTAATATTATTTGAAGGATTATAAACTGTATGATAAAATAAAAGTTTTCTGTAAAGAGGGTGGTTATGAAATGACAAAAGCTTTAAAAGGAATTTAGATTTTAAGTACTGAAATCTAATTTTCAGTGGAGGAATATTACACTCTACTTGTAAGGAGTTGATAGGTGTTGTTTTCATGGCACCTGTAATGCAACGCAAGTTATGATTCTGTAAGATATCAAGTTTACGGATAAGTCTCTGATCAGACCCAAAACACAAAAAGCCGTATTCAAAATGACTACGGACTAAAGATTTGTATAACATTAACAGAATTTTAGGATCAGCATGTACTGAGACAGATTTTATAAAATTGTATGCTTTATTTGCTTTACCAAGTATGTAATCAACATATTTATTCCATGTAAGATTGGCAGAAAAAATTACTCCTAAGTACTTAAATTCATTAACAGTGGTAAGTTCAAAGTTATCATAAAAAATTTCTAAATCAAAATCTATTTCACTAAAAACAATAACTTTTGATTTGTCTGGACTAATTTCTAAATTTAAATAGTGAAAATATTTACTCATATTTTTCAAAGCCCCATTAATATTACTCTTAATCTCATCCATATCTGGACCGGATGTATAAATAACCAAATCATCAGCAAATTGTAAATTCAGTACTTTACTACCCAAAATCATATTAAGTCTATGCATATAAAGCACATAAATCAATGGACTCATAATACCACCTTGACACACCCCTTTATATGAAAAACGGGGTCCAATTAACTGCTTATCCACTTTGACATAAACTTCTCTACCATGCAAAAAATTAAAAACCCACGAAACTATTTTTTCAGGTATGCCTAGTGAGCGGAGTTCAAGTGACAAAATGTGATGATTGACATTATTGAAAGCACCAACGATGTCAACAAAAACAGCAACAAACTCATGTTCCATTTTACGAGCATTAAAAATATCAAGATGCAAATGAGAAATAGTTTCATGTGTTGACCTTCCTCTACGAAATCCAAGCTGATTAGAAGGTAATAAATTATTACTTTCTATGTAAAATTCTAGTCTTTGCTTTATCAATTGCTCATAAATCTTTCCTACACAAGAGGTCAAAGCTATAGGTCTGTATGAGTCAGGTTTGTTTTTGTCTTTATTAGGTTTTAAGATTGGAATAAGACAGTCCATTTTCCAGTCTAGAGGTATAGTTTCATTAAGCCAAAGTAAGTTAAAAACTTTTAAAACCAAAAATAAGGCTTGCAATGAAACATTCTTAAGCATTTTATATGGTATACAATCTAGGCCAAAAGCTGTATCACGCCTGGAAAAAATTGCAGCTTTCAATTCTTGCATAGTAAATGGATCGGTTAAATAATTTGAGCATGCTGCTGTTGGTAAATGGTCATGTGAATGAAAGGGGGCCTCTACAGTATCAGGTGTGAATTTTTTAAGAAAATCAAAAATCCATGGATATACATTATTGCAAGATGGTACATATGTTCTATTAAACTTTCTAGAAATACCCCATATTTTACTTAAAGGAGTTGTTCTGTTAAAAGACTCACACAAAGTTACCCAACTCAAATACCTCTCTCTTTTTAAAATCAACTTTTTAACAGCTTGTCGCCTTTTAAATTCAACATAGTTTGCTTGTGAGGGGTCATGTTTAAACTGTATATAAGCATTCTTAGCATCTTCTACAACCCTAGTACAGTTGTTATTCCACCATGGAAGTGGACTGCGTTTTTTCTTTTTATGAGTTCTAGGTGTATTGAGTGAGGCACTAGAGGTACTTTGCATATGAGAAATATCAGAACATGGAACAGAATTCTGTACAGCTTTATTTAAGATAAGAATAAGTTCTTTATAAGTTTGTAAAGGGTTTTGATGAATAACCACAAAATTTTGTAATAGATTATCTACTTGAGCTGTGTAAAGTTCCCAATTAACTAGTTTGAAATTTACATGAACAGGCAGATTTGAAAGATCATTGGATGAAGAAATAAAATTATTAAATACTATTTTTGTAATTACAGGCAAATGATATCCACCTAGAGGAACATCATGCACTGACCAGTGACAAGACAAAGCCAACGAGGGTGATACTAAGGTTAAATCAAGGGCGTTTCTCTGCCACCTATCTGAGCCTAATGTAGTCATATCTCCGTTATTCAGCAACACAAGATTGTTACCATTGATACTTTCAAGAACGTCAATACCACGACTGCACTGTGCACTACAGCCCCAGGCCGAATGATGGGCATTGAAATCCCCACCAATCAAAACAGGACCAGGAATACTTTGGATTAAATTATCCAGCTTTGATTTAGAAAAGGATGGATGACAATTACCAGGACTATAAAATGACACCAAAGAAAGCTCCTTAGCACCATATTTTAAACGTATTGCAATATTTTGTATAGAGTCATCATATGAAGTATCAATTTTTTTGAACTGTAATGAATTATGTATTAATATAGCTACGCCATTATGACTATTACCAGAATCTAATCTAACAGTGTTATAATATTTTATATTAAAACGCATCTCAGGCTTAAGCCAAGTTTCACAAAGTAAAGCTACATGAATATTGTTCTCAATTAAAAAATGAGAAAAAATATGTTGATTACTACGAATACTCTGAGCATTCCACTGTACAATATTTAACTGATCCATAATTAAGATTGTTTAATGTTATTATCACTCTGTATTGTTGCTAAGAGAACTTTTTTAATATTTTCATTTGTAATGGAACTTTCTTTGTTCCGATTTTGTGAAATTAAAGTAAGAAGGGTCTGAATTAAAATGTTTTGTATTTGATCTGTTTGTATTAGAAATTTAAGTTGTTCAGCAGGGTTTTTGTTAGTTAAAGGAGGGAATGACTTCTCATTTAACACGTCAGCATATGATCTTTTCTGAATTTTATTTTTATTTTCTTGTATCTTAGCTTTTTTGACAGGACATTCTGCAGAAATAGCAATATGATTTCCTTTACATTGGCAGCATGTAGCTTCTGTTGGGGCAATCGTACATTCTTTATAGCTGTGATCTTTTCCGCATATAGAACACCTGATGCTGTTTTTGCAAAATTTAGCAATATGTCCATACCTCAGACACTGCAGACACTGCTTTACCGGCGGGATGTACGGCCGTACCTCAAACCGCCAGCTGTTTAGATCCACGCTGTCGGGCAAGGAGACGCACGAAAAGGTGATGCTCACTGTCTTCATAGGTTCAAAGGAGACTTTATTTCCTGTAATAGTCCGACGCATAAATCTTTTGACCGATATTATATTTTTGGAGCTGGATATAGCTGAATAGATTTGCTCATTTGACAGATCAATCGGGACATGCTGTATGATTCCAGTAATTTCTGTAGCCGAGGCTGGAATGCTGGCTTTGAGTTTAAAATTATCCAAAAACTTTTTATTTATGAGCGCAGCATTGGCAAATGACGGACGTTCGAAAATAACGCCAACTTTGTGCCGATTCATTCTAATTAGTTGCTTAACCCCTTTGTTATACCTCTTGAAGTTAGTGGCTAACGACATCATATCGCGGTCACCGATCGGGACTTGATTCAGACTTTCGATGAAAACAATATATTCATAGTTTCCACCAGACTCTGGATAAGACCGGGTGTAATCAGATACTCTATATTCAAGGTACTTATCCGTATCCTTTTCATTTACAGCATCTGATGTGGCCGACTGCATGGAGCGCAACGACCCATTGTCGGCATCATCTTCGAGGGGATCCGTCCCACTTTTCTTCCTCTTCTTAACCTTCCCCATCACAACAAACTACCATTAAGTAGTTATGTAGTATTATTATTAGTTATTATGCAAAAGGTAGCAATAAAATAAAATAGATTTGAAATTTTTTTCAAGAAACGCGCCTTTCCTTAACTTTCCCGCGCTTTTCGGTTTTCGCCCTATACAATAACGAAATGAAATGACAGTTTTTGGGAGACATTCTGACATTACTAATAGTGTTGCCAAGATTCAAATCATGAGCCAATCTACACGAACGGAAGAACCTCGGCACGAAAACAAAGGGAAGTAAAATGAATGGAAATATTGAAGGCGCATTTAAACTTCCGTCTACGATGACGTTATAAAGTGCACGTGCACGTATTACTTTTTATGGACGTGGATGTCCACGATAATATCGTCACGTTAGAAATTATAAAGGTGCATTGTCTGAGTAAGACAGTTATTATTTAGTAAATAATTTGCAAAACAATATTATTAATTATATGATTTTGCAGATGGGTTTGCAAAATGGTGGTTTGTCGACTTTTTTGTAAAACTTTTCGACTGTGTACATTCTTAAATCTTTATTATTGGAGTTTTTGAAAGTAAAAAAATATTTTTATCTGTATTTTACTTTCAATGTATCGATTGTTCTTGTAAATTGTAATCGATATAGAACTAGCAGCGCCCCGACGTTTCACCCGCATAAGTCACGATCCCGAGGAAATAAAGTATTCTGTTTTAATCCAGGTTATAAACTATCTGTGTGCCAAATTTCATCCAAATCCGTTAAGCCGTTTTTGTATGAGAAACTAACATCCATAAATGGTGACTATCCATAAATGGTGGTGACAAACAAACATACTCACTTCCGCATTTATAATATTAGTATCTTTTATTTCATTTATACAGGGTTATTTGTAAAACACCAGCAACCTCTTAAGGGGTCATTGTTCCCATCATTATGAACAACTTTTACTATGCCAAACCTCAAATCGCGAAAAAAATCAGATGTTCAGTACATTTATGTTCGCATAATTGGTCAAAATGTACTGAACAGCTGATTTTTTTTCGTGATTTCAGTTTTGGTCCCATAGTAAAAGTTGTTCACAATAATGAGTACAATGACCCCTTAAGAAGTTGCTGATGTTTTACAAATAACCCTGTATATTTTTTAAATATTTTTATAAAAACATGATGTTGTGGACTGTATATGGGTTGTGGAAATAAAAGATTTCTTCCTTTTCTTTCTTCTTATTTATTCTTCTAGAGCTGGAGGCCAACTGACTGCTTGACTGCGACTACTCGACTACTACTACATTTAAAAATGGCCTCTTTATATATAAAATCCTGCAGTAGCTCTGACCAATCAGGTTACTGCAATTTTGCACACGGCCCTATTCTAGATTGCTCCAGCCAATCAGAGCGCTCCAAGTTTGCACACGGCACTAATGTGCGTTTTGTATGGGAGCATACTTTACAATTTGTTTTTACTATATGCTATCTCGTACAATCTAATTCTTATTTTTCTTGTATAGGAATGTTTCTAAGTTAACTATATACAAAAAATAGTGTCCAAAAAACCTTATCTTACATCTAAAAATTACGATTTTCTAAAACGGTTCTCCTTAAGGTAAAGTTCTTACACTACTTAAACTACATGGCGCCATGGTACAAGTGGCGCCGCCTGCTGTTGGGAATGCGTAACTGACAAATTTTTCCATTAAGCTCGGCGTCCGTTACAGTTCTCCCCCCGGCGCAGCCTGCGTAGCCTCTTCTTTTTTCAAAACGACGACGAGCTTGCTCACGGGACGCCGGAAGGTGCCGGTCCTGGTGCGCACCTCGACGACCCTGATGCCGCCGTCCGGTCCGTGATGCGTGCGCTCGACGACTCCCATCGGCCAGGTGTTCCGGGGCAGCGTATTGTCGACTACGAGAACCACGTCGCCAATTTGTATTGGTCGCGCGTTGTTCCGTGGCTCGCCGCGAGGTACCAGGGTAGGCAGGTACTCGCGTAGCCAGCGTCGCCAGAAGTGGTCGGCGAGTGCTTGACTGGCTCGCCAGGTTCTTCTGTCCGCTTCGTCACAGGGTCCTGTTGTTGGCAGTCCTTTTGATGACCCCAACAGGAAATGGTTTGGGGTCAGGGCTTCGGGGTCGTTGGGGTTCACGCTGACATGGGTCAGCGGTCTTGCGTTGATGGAGAACTCGGCTTCGGTGAGTAGAGTTCTCAGGACTTCTTCTGCCGGCGCCTTCTCTCGCAGGGTGATGCTGAGGGCTGTTTTCACAGAGCGCACCATCCGTTCCCATGCGCCTCCCTGGTTGGGCGCGCCAGGAGGTATGAAACGCCACTCCATCCGATGCAGTAGCCCTTCGTCTCGCAGGGCAGGCATCCACTCGCTGTAGGCGTTGCGTAACTCTTGATCGGCTCCGCGGAAGTTGGTTGCGTTGTCCGAGTACATCACTCTTGGCCAGCCTCTGCGCGCAGCCATGCGTCTCAGTGCCATAATTGCTGAGTCAGTGGAGAGTGATGCGACGAGCTCGATGTGCACGGCGCGGGAGGTAAGGCATGTGAAGAGTGCGCCCCACCTCTTTTCTCGTCGGCGCCCCACCTTGACCATCATAGGTCCGAAGTAATCTAGCCCGCAGTTAGTGAACGGGCGGTGAAAGGGGTCGAGGCGGGCGTGTGGCAGGTCACCTGTAGCCGGAGTTTGCGGCGTTACTCGGCGTCTCTTACAAAAGGCGCAGTTCTTCTCGATGGCGCGTACCGTGGGTCGTAGGTGAATGATCCAGTACCGCTGTCGCAGATCGTTCGTCACGCGCTCCCTGTTGGCGTGACCTGCAGCACAGTGCTCCCGTAGTACTAGGAGCTTGGTCAGCTGATGGCGGCCATCTAATATGACTGGTCGCTTCGTCTCGGCCGGCGCGGAAGAAGCCTCGATTCTGCCCCGCACCTTCAGGATGTTGTCTTCTAATACTGGATCCAGCCGATACAGCCGACTTGTCTTTGTCAGTGGGCGAGCAGATCGAATCCTTTTTAGTTCTTCGCCGAAACTCTCCTCTTGCGCCTGATGAATCAGCTCAGCCTCGGCACGCTGGATATGACGATGCTCCATGGTCGTCGCCTTTCGTCTGCAAATGTCGGCGATTGCTCGAGCGATGGCCCTCACCAGGACCTCAAATTTCGAGAAACGGGCTGGGTTTGGCAACCAGCTGTCCTTTTCTGTCTTCTCGCTAACGTGGTGGATCTCCTCATCCTCTGGCTCGTTCGTTGACTTGATGGGCCACTGTTCTTCGGGCAGAAACAAGAAGTCCGGTCCCTGGAACCACCGGTCTGCTGCGCTGATGGGCGTGTCGACAAGCCGGGTGGCGTCGTCGGCTGTATTGCAGGAGGTGGGCAGCCAACGCCATTCCTCCTTTCGGGTCAGCTCTGCGATCTCCCCCAGCCGGTGCGCGACGAATGGCGTGTAGCGTCGCATGTCCTGTTGGATCCAGTGTACCACCGTGGATGAGTCGGTCCAGTAGGTCGTCTGGCCGATGTTGACTCGATGCTCCCTTCTTATAGTGTCCGCGAGTCTCGCTCCGATGACTGCAGCTTGCAGTTCCAGGCGTGGTATGGTCTGGACTCGACGAGGCGCCACCTTTGCTTTGGCGGCCACCAACACGACGTTTATACTCCCGTCGACGTTCTTCACTCTCCAGTAGGCCACAGTCGCGTAGGCTTGCTCACTGGCGTCGCATAGGATGTGTAGGTCGATGCGTTCGTACTTCTGTGTCAGGTAGCATCTTGATAATCGAAGCTGGGCGAGTTCGGGTAGATGCGCGAGCCAGGACGCGAATATTTCGTTTTCTTCCGCCGGAATCTGCTCGTCCCACGTCATCTGGAGGCGCCATAAGTTCTGTAGTATGATCTTTGCTCGTATGGTGTATTGGCTCAGTAGTCCGAGAGGGTCGTAGATGGACATCACAGCACTGAGAGCTTCACGTTTGGTTGGCGCACGAGTTCTCGCTCTTACTTCGGCTGGAACTCGGTTCATTGACGTGTTGAATCCCAGCTCATCTCGTTCCGCGTTCCAGTACATCCCCAGGATTTTGCTTTCAGGCTGATCTCCCCCCAGTTGTGTGAGCGTGGTGGCGTGTAGCTCCGGAGGCACGTCGCGCAGCACCGTCTTGTCGTTGCTGCTCCATCCTCTTAGCGTGAACCCCGCGTGTGCATGTACTGCTCTCGTCTCTTCAACCGCCTTCCATGCCTCCTCCGCGTCTTCGTAGCTGGCTACCAGATCATCCATGTAATGACTCTTCTTGATGGCTTCTAGCGCTCTCGGGTGCTCCTGCCCATATACATCTGCGTTGTGGTTGCGGACGTAGTGGGCCATGTACAGGGAGCTCACTGCGCCGAAGATCATGCTGGTCATCTTATATTTCTTTGGAGGTTTGTCTCGATCGTTGCCCCGCCACAGGAACTGCTGCGCTGGTTGGTCCTCTGCCCTTATCTTGATCCTCAGGAACATCTCCGGCACGTCCGCCGTGATTGCTACTGTCTTTTCTCGGAACCTGAATAGGATCCCTGGCAGTGATAATAGCAGGTCGGGTCCCTCCAGCAGTTCGTCGTTCAGACAAACGCCGTTGCTCTTAGCCGCTGCGTCGAATACCAGCCTGATCTTGCCGGGCTTGTTCGGGTTCTTCACGGCAAAGTGTGGCAGGTACCAGCAGATGGCGCTCGCTCCTTCTGATCCGTCGCACGGCGTTGCGTACCCCTTGTCCAGGAGGTTGTTGATCTGCTTCGAGTACTCGGCTGCGAGCTCTGGGTCTGCGTCCATCTTCTGTTCGATCTTCTTCAATCGACGGAACGCTTGACTGTAGCTTGGTGGCATAGTGACGTCATCTCGTCGCCATGGTAGTCCAACTTCGTACCCGGTGTCAATCTTTTTTGTGGTTCTTCTGACGATGTCGATGGCCCGTTGATCCGTTTCCTTTACTCTCGGCTTGCCTTGTATGCCGAGTGCGTCAATCTTGAAGTGGGCTTCGACCAAGTCGTGGAGTTCTTGGCTGCTCGTTCCCGTTGTTCGGTCGGGCTCATAGATGTGCAGCACGTTTCCCTCTTGGTAGATGGCTTTGCGTGGCGTGGTTCCGTGCACCACCCATCCTAGTTGCGTTCTTGATGCGGCCGGCTGATCAGGGCCGCCGACTCGGAGCTCGCGGGATACGATGCATTCCCAGTGGTCTGTCCCCACTAGGATTCCAGGGCGCGCTAGTTCGTAGCATACCTCTTCTTGTGCCAGATCCCTCAGATGCTCGTAGTCCAACAGGGTGTCAGGGATGGACTGCCGATGGAGCCGGAGATCCTTCATGGTCCTCGCTCTGACCCTGTGGCTCTCGTTACTCTTCAGTCCTCTGATGTTGACGTCCACCAGCTGACTCTCCATTTCCCGTTGCGACATGTTGACCCCGTTCAGGTGAAGAGGTTGCGACGGTCCTTCCGCTCCGATGCTTGCCGCCAGCTCCTTGTCGATGAGGGTGATCGTAGCCCCTTCGTCTAAGAGGGCGTATGTCTTCACCTCCCCCCGTGGTCCGCTTATGATGACAGGACACATCTTCAATAGGACTGCTCTCGGTCCAGCAGTCGGACGGGTTGCTACGGACAGGACTGCTTCCTCCTTCGGCTCTCCTTTCTTTGGGTCCTCTGTCTTTGTCTCCGGTTCTTGATGGAGGGTCGCGTGATGCGGGCGGCGGCACTCATTCACTCCACACGCCTTTGCCTTGCAGTGTATGCGCCTGTGTTGCTTCTGGGCGCATTTGAAACACGTCTTGTTCTCCTTTAGGAAGCGCCATCGTTCGTTCACGGTGAGTGCCTTGTACTTCGGGCATTGCGTTAAGACGTGAGCTTGTTCGCACTTGGGGCACCTATTCTTCTCTTCTTCTGTTCCCTCGATAGTAGCAAAGACGCTAGCCTTCTTCTTGAGTGTCGCGGTTGGTCGAGTCTCCTTCTTCTGGCTTGCGGCGCTTGTAGATGGGGCGTACGTGTATCGCAATGCCCTATCTGCTTCTCGTATCAAGAAGCGAGACATGACGACGATCTCTGGGTCCGTTGTTCCTTCGTGGTCGTAGGCGTAGTCGCACCAACGGGATCGAAGGTGCGGGCTTAGCTTGTCCAGTACTTCTCGCGTCATCAGGGGGTTGAATAGGTAGCCTTTTCGGTCGATCGTCTTCAGCACGCAGATAATGTTCTGTAGTTTTATGGCGAAACTGTTAAGTTCAGTTGCCGATGTACCAGGTTTCGAGAGTTTTTTCAGGTCTTCCAGCGCTCGGTCAATGATGACTTCATGTCTTCCAAAACACTGCTCGAGGGTCTTCATAATGACGTCTGGATCAGTGGCTGTATGTAAAAGGGCGGCCACGGCGTCTCTTGCTTCCCCTTTGAGACAGTTCCTCAGTCTCTGGATGTTTTCTGCTGCTGACACTTGGTACATTTCGGTCGTGTCTTGAACTGCTGCTTTAAACGGCAACCACTCGTTGGCTGCTCCAGAAAAGGTAGGCAGGTCGGTGTGTCGGAGCCTTGGTTTGGCCATCCTCTCTAATATGGCGGCCAGGTGCTCGATGCTGCTTCTTCTGGTTGGAGTCGGTGATCTTGCTCGTGGTTGTTCGAAGCGTATTTGCTTGGGTTCTTCTCTGCCCCGGGCTCCTTTCTCCCCCCGTAAGCTGAGGGGGTTCGTCCTCAGCCAATTGTCCACCTTCTGATGTGGTTCTTCTCGGGGAGGAGTGGGCTCTTCGTGTACGCTCTCTTCATCGTTGATTGCAGATACTTCAGCTGCTAGTCTCTTCTTCACTAGGTCAGCCTCTAGTTCCAACTGCCTTCTTCTTATAGTTGCTAGCTTCTCTGCTGCTTCTAATTCTGCCATCCGTAGTCGCGTTGTTATGCTTGTTGTTGACCTGACTGATCTAGTCGGCGACGCTCTTCGTTGAACTGCCGTATTTGTCGCTTGAAGTCCGGAGGGTCCCGCCGTACTGACGTCCGTTGACTTAAAAAACGGTGACGCCGGCGGGTCCAGTGAAAGTCTTCTTTTTCGCTCTCGTTCAATCAGCTCCTCTTCTCGGCGGCGTGTCTCCTCTTCTTGGACACGTCGCTGTTCTTCGACTTCCGCTGGGTCTCCTTGGCTTCGTGTGATCATCACCATTTTGGTGATACTGGTGACCCGGTACGGTGAGCTGGTTGGTTCGGTTCGGTTCGTGAACCACTCGGTTCTGTTCGGTGAACCGGTCGGGTTCAAGGCCGGTCGGTTTCAAACCTGGTTAGTTCAAAACGGTCGGTCGGGTTTAAACCTGGTTCGGGTGGTTCAAACCTGGTCCGCTCGTATGATGCAGCAACCGGTCGGGTTCGAAGCCGGTCGGTCGGTCGGCTTCCTCTTCGCTCTTGGCACTCGATGGACTAAACACTGTAGCCGCGGGTTCTTCGTTCTTAAATCCGGCGTTCGGAGGACCAGAAACTGTGGCCGCGGGTTCTTCGTTCTTAAATTCGGCTCGGAGGACCAGAAACTGTTGTGGACTGTATATGGGTTGTGGAAATAAAAGATTTCTTCCTTTTCTTTCTTCTTATTTATTCTTCTAGAGCTGGAGGCCAACTGACTGCTTGACTGCGACTACTCGACTACTACTACATTTAAAAATGGCCTCTTTATATATAAAATCCTGCAGTAGCTCTGACCAATCAGGTTACTGCAATTTTGCACACGGCCCTATTCTAGATTGCTCCAGCCAATCAGAGCGCTCCAAGTTTGCACACGGCACTAATGTGCGTTTTGTATGGGAGCATACTTTACAATTTGTTTTTACTATATGCTATCTCGTACAATCTAATTCTTATTTTTCTTGTATAGGAATGTTTCTAAGTTAACTATATACAAAAAATAGTGTCCAAAAAACCTTATCTTACATCTAAAAATTACGATTTTCTAAAACGGTTCTCCTTAAGGTAAAGTTCTTACACTACTTAAACTACATGGCGCCATGGTACAAGTGGCGCCGCCTGCTGTTGGGAATGCGTAACTGACAAATTTTTCCATTAAGCTCGGCGTCCGTTACACATGAAATAAAGAAAAAATCATTTAAAAATATATCTACAAAACTAGCGGACCTGGCGAACCTCGTACCACCTTAGCAGCGCCACCTACCGGGTCCAATTGTGTTTTCAAACCATCCAAGAACCCATTGAAACATACACACATTTCATCCCAATTGGTCCAGCGGTTTAAGAGGAGTTAGGTGACAAACACACGTACAGGAGAAATAAATATTTAAAAAATAGTAGCCCACTGGTATCGGGAACAGGGTCCACGCTACCGGTAGTCAGGGCTCTAGAGAGAGAAACCTCCTCACTATGCGTGCCGTGTCCAGGAGTACTGCTTTCTGAATTAAGCTCTTGACCCAGCCGCGCAATGAGAGCCTCCTGAGGTGTTGGTCGAGGCTCTCCGCTATTAGGCCATTAACCGTAACGATTATCGGTACAATGAATGCAGAGTCCACGTCCCACATATCGACAACCTCGTGTGCTAAGTCAAGATACATTTACTTATTTTTTTTTTTATCTTTCTCAGCTTTCACGAGATTCTCGTCATGGGGGACAGTGATACTCGTATAAACAAGCACTGCACGGCGCTCTCGTCTATCTATCACCACAATATCAGGCTTATTGGCTACAATAGTCCAGTCAGTGATGATAAATTGATATTAGGGCATATACCTGCAGCAAGTTGCTGATGGATAATCCTAGCTACTAGATTGTGTCTGTGTTAGCAAGACGAGAACAACCGGAAACAATGTGTCGGATTGATTCACCGGGACGGTGGCATGCCCGACAGATGTCAACCGTACCGTACTTGACAATATACTCGTATTTCCGATAATTATTCGTCATGATAACTTCATCCATAATCGCACAGACAAAACCTTCGATTTTCCCGAAAAGGTGGCCGAAACGCAGCCTGGATACAGACGCCAAAAAGTCTACATCAGGCCCATGGAGGGCCCGGAAAAAGCGACCGTAAAGCTTTTTACCTTGCCATACTTCCTTGCGATCGTTAATATTAAGTACTGCAGATTTGCGCCAGTTCTCTTTCGCCAGGCTGATCGGGGTGAGGCCCTTGTCCACTGCAATCACATCTCGATGCATACCCACGTCGGCTTTTAGGAGGAACTGGGGATACGAGGCAAGCCTCTTGAACTTATTATCTTCAAAATCGAACTCAGTGCGTAAAAATACAGGAACACTACAGTAGAGATGCGCCCGTCACTTTTGGTGTCCCCCAAGGCAGCGTGCTTGGGCCAAACCTGTTCTTAATTTACGTTAACCAGCTCTGTAACATAAAACTGGGAGACGGAAATATAATAGCGTTCGCCGACGACACCGTCCTTACTTTTTCCGGCGATTCTTGGCACGACACCTTTAACTCGGCACAAAAAGGACTCAATACTGTTCTGCAGTGGCTTAAGACACTTTTAAGACAAGGATTTTGGTTTTGTCAGTGTTTAGAGTGAGGGCTCACTCTAAACACTGACAAAACCAAAATCCTTACCTTCTCTATGCGTAACTCCACACAACCTTCTGACACGCTAACTCTAACAGCACACTCGTGTTTACTGCCGGGAATGGTAGCTTGTACCTGCCCTAAACTAGAGCGATGTAGGACAATAAAATATCTCGGAGTGACAGTTGACAACGGTCTGAGTTTTGCAGCTCACATAGAGACTCTAACAAAAAGAGTCAGAAAACTTATTTTTGTCGTTAAAACACTTCGCCACGTTACTGAACCTCAAATTATGAGATGTACCTACTTCGCTCTCTGCCAGTCTCTCCTAAATTATTGTGTATGCGCCTGGGGTGGTGCTCCCAAAACCTTACTCTTGCTAGCTGGAAAGAGCTCAGAGAGCCGTGCTAAAAGTCAGTACCTTTCGACCTATCCTTTTTCCAACTGAGGAATTATATAAGAACTGTAAAGTCCTCACAGTCAGGCAATTGTTTGTGCTCAACACCGTACTACTTCAGCACCATATAACTCCCTACAAGGTAATCACCACAAGACGCAAAGACAAAATAGCCCAATCCTACCGTTCGAACGGTAGGATTGGGCTATTTTGTCTTTGCGTCTTGTGGTGATTACCTTGTCGTTCGCATTACTCTTTTACAAGAAGGTTTCCCTGTTTTCAAGGCCCCCATCTGCATAATAAAATTAATAAAATATTAAACTTCCACTCACTTTGGTTGCGCCGAATTACTCGGTCAGCGAGTGTTGGGATTGCATTCACTCATCATTCGCGTGTGTGATCGCCATGTCCGGCGGCCATTCATTCGTTTGTCGATCGCCGCTCCGCATCCACGTTGCTCAAAAAAAACTGCTCCGACGCGCCGCCATATTTGTCTTTCGTGCCAATAAAAAACCGCTAAACTTCGCTTGCATGCTCGCAACCTGCCGCGATTATAACTCAAAAACCCGCTTAACTGGACGTGAATATCTATCGCTTGTGCACGCTGCTTCAAGTGTCTCCAAGAAGCATTCTTCAGGACCTCGTGGCGGCACTGCAGGTGAGTGGATTTGCTTTCCTTAGCTCTTGTCTGGGGGGTTATTCGGCATACCATATTACCTCGCCCGCTCATATATAATTCTCCCGCATTATTGCTAAGTTCGCCCCGCATTTCTTTTCCGACCACCGCATCGCATCACCATAATTTTTGGTCCATTTCGAGTCGGACTGAGCCAGTACATACCTTATAATATAATCCCTATCTCCCTACCTAAGTATTCCTTACATAATTACGTTTTATAACTGTGCTTTGTTCGAGTAAATTACCTACGCATCTTTAACATAACGAAGAAGCCACGTACGTATATCGTGCCGTGCTTCGAGTGACTTATCGACGTAGCGAGTGGATAATAGGTCCGATCTATTCAATTTAACGTTTTTGACTAGTAATAATCGGATTTACTTGTTCAATAATCCATAGCTAGCGCGTTTTCTATAAGTTTTAACTCGAACAACGGGAACTTAGGGACGCCACAAAATGGCGTCGGAAGCAAAATTGAAAATGATCATTGCAAAAAAAGAAACTATTTTCGAAAAAATCAATGACTTATTCAAGATTGCAAAGAAAATAAAATTATTCCATCAAATATTGATACTAGAAGTAAACAAGAATTTCTAGCCGCTTCTTCGAATATCGAAAAATTATATAATAACTTTAACGATCTTTGTGATCAACATAATACCTACATTATTATTAGAAATAGACCCTGATTGTAAAATATGTTTTAGTAATTGGAGCTCTTTCGAAACGTTATTTTCAGAAATTCAATATAAACGTAATACCTTATTAGAATCTAATCGCGCGAAGGTAGATAAGGCCGCGGGCGAATCTTATTTTTGCCGCTTACCGCCATTGGAATTAATAAGTTTTTCTGGCCAGCCGGAAAGTTGGCCACTCTTTTACCAATGCTTCAAAACTAATGTTCATGACAATAAAAATCTAACTAATGATCAGCGTGTACAGTATTTAGTAAGCAAATTAAATGGCAGCGCTAAAAATGTTTTCGCGGGAATAGTTCCTAATGAGTCTAACTATCTTACGATATGGAATTCGTTGGTGACAAAATACCAGGACAAGAGGTTACTAGGGTCTATGTATTTAAATAATATACTCGACATAAAACCGACCTCGGGTTCACCCGGTCAATTAAATAATTTGATTGAAAAGGTTCATTCATCTTGGTCCGCGTTAAGACGGTTAGACATTAGCGATTTATCCGATTTCATATTTACTCATCTTGTTTTAAAAAAGTTAGATTCGCAAGTACTACAAAGTTTCGAGTTATCCGTCCGCGACAAAGATATACCCACAAGTGATGATTTAGTAGATTTCGTACGGCATCACATAAAGGTTCTTGAACGAATAACTGTTGCTCGTCAGAACCCATCACCTCAAAATAATCAGGGGAATAATTTACAAAATCGATCGCGTTCTTCTGCATCGAAAACTTCGCATAGTTTTGCAGTAACAGAAAAGGAGGTTAGTAATATACCCTCTTGTATTTTTTGTAAAAACTCGCAACATACTCATTTATACGAGTGTTCAAAATTCAAAAAATTGGGTGTGATAGATCGCTTTAAGTTCATTAAAGATAATAAAATGTGCATCAATTGTCTTAGTAGTAAACATTCCACCTTTAATTGTGGTTCTACAAACACTTGTAAACATTGTAACAAAAAGCATCATTCATTGCTGCATTTTAATAATCGCGAGTTAATTCCACAACAATCTCAACCTAATACGTTAGGAGCCTCGACCTTGTCGGGTGCAAGCGCACCGAATAGCGGTGCCCAGTCAGTGTGTATGCATGTAAACACAGCCGCGCCGCCGCCGGTCGTGACATGTTCGTGTGCCGAGTGGAAAGAATGTACTAATTCTACCAATTCGATCGCGTTGACGTCGCGTAATAATACAAATGTACCTTGTGACCAGTTGAATACATCAGTGGTTTTACCAACGGCACAAGTTTATGTTCCGATAAATGGAAAACGCTTTGTCATAAGGTGTTTAGTAGACAGTGGTTCTCAAAATAACCTTATCACTCTCGCATGTTGTAGAAAATTAAAACTAAATGTTCAACCGCTTGTTAACTCATCTTTAAAATCAGTAGGTACAGTTTCCACTCCCATTAAGGGATACGTGTCGCTTACAATACAATCGCGCGTAAGTGACGCTCAATACGAATTGACAATGTTAGTGATTGATCATATAGCTGATCCGTTACCTGTTCGCGCGGTACAAAGGTCCGTGATGGATCATTTCAAGAGTTTACCGCTTGCAGATGAATGCTGGGATGTACCTGGGAACATAGACGCGATTCTTGGTACGCAAATGTTCGCATTTGTTTTGCTCGGAAAAAAGGTTATACCAGCATCTATCTCTCAATCAGCTGATTCTGCGGTCAATGCTCGCTTCATACCTCATGCTTTAGAAACCACGCTTGGCTACATTGTCATGGGTGAGGTACCTTCTGTCAATAAACATGACAGTGTAGCCTGGTCCTTCGGCCCATTAGTAGACAACTTAAATAATATAATTTTAAAATTCTGGGAAATAGAGGAAGTACCTACTGCTAACAAAAAAAGCCCGGAATATCAAGAGTGTGAAGATTTTTATAAATCGACCGTTTCACGAAATTCATGTGGGCGATATATTGTGTCGTTACCTTTTAAATGTGAACCTAAGTCTTTAGGTAACTCCTTCATTCACGCTCAGCGTAGATTGTCTGCGCTAGAGCGCAAGTTAAATTCGCTTCCCGCATTACGTCAAGCGTATAACGACGTAATTAATGATTATATAGGTAAGGGTTATCTTTCGGAAATACCTTATTCTTTGTCCGCTATAAATGAAGGCTACTTCATCCCGCACCACGCTGTTGTACGGCCTGACAAGTCGACAACAAAAACCCGTATTGTTTTAGATGCAAGCGCTAAAACGGATAGCGGCAAGTCGCTCAACGACTTGTTGCATACAGGGCCTAATTTGCAGGCAGACTTATTTTCGCTTTTGCTTAATTTTAGATATTTTAAGGTCGCAATAACCGCTGATATACGTCAAATGTATCTTCGAATTTCATTGTCAGATGACGATCGTAAATATCAAAAAATATTATATCGCTTTAATGATACCGAGAGTATTCGTATTTTTCAATTTAACTCTGTGGCTTTCGGCCTGCGCTCGAGTCCATTTTTGGCGATGCGTACCGTCCGTCAATTGGCGGAGGACTATCGCAAGCGCTTTCCTCTCGCGGCAGATGTCGCCATGAGAGAACTGTACATGGATGATTTAACCACTTCTGTACCCTCTGTCGAAGATGGTATTCGTTTAGCGGACGAGCTGCTCGCTTTATTCAAGGTCGGCGGATTTGATCTCGTCAAATGGGCGAGCAACTCACCGGTACTTCTCGCTCACTTGCCGGAGTCGTATCGTGCGGTGATCGAGTTCACAGATGATGATGACACACTGAAGGTTTTAGGTTTAAAATGGATACCTACTTCTGATGTGTTCTCGTTCTCCACATCCTCCGCGACTACCTGTAATACTAAACGTGCTATATTGTCTACTATTGCTCGCTTATTTGACGTGCTAGGGTTCGTCGCACCTGTCATTCTTTATGCCAAACTGCTAATACAGGATCTTTGGCTTGCTAAAGTGGGGTGGGATGAAGAGCCCCCGGAAATCATTACTGAACGTTTCGCTAAACTGAAATCGGAATTACCGTTATTATCTAATTTACAAATACCTCGCCACTTAGGTGTCGCGGCCGGCTGTGTAGTAAATTTACTAGGCTTTGGAGACGCTAGTATGAAGGCTTACGGCTGCGTCCTATACCTGCACATAACGAACCCTAACGGTAATATATCCATTCATTTAGTGTGCGCTAAGTCCAAAGTGGCTCCGCTAAAGACTGTTTCGTTGGCAAGGCTTGAGTTGTGTGCCTCGCTGCTTCTGGCTAAACTTGTCAAACAAGTACATACGGTTTTTGATAATCGCTATCGTATAAAGGAGATTTTCGCTTTCAGTGATTCTACGATCGCTCTGTCATGGATTCATTCATCTCCACACCGGTGGCAAGTATTCGTGGCCAACCGTGTGACTGAGATACAGGAAAATTTATCTCCTGACCGCTTTTTCCACATAAACGGGATAGAAAATCCCAGTGATTGTTTGTCGAGAGGTTTATTACCCTCGCAACTCCTTAATCATCCGCTGTGGTGGCACGGTCCACCTTGGATTTGCCATCCAATCGCTGAATGGCCAATCGCACCATTCAAACCGTCCTGTGTTAAAGGTTCTATACCTGAAGCAAAGAGTTCTGTTACTCTAACAGTCATTTCTGATTTGGATACTTCGATACTTCTGGAGCTAGCTCTCAGAGTCTCGTCTTGGAAAAAAATATTACGTATTCTGGTATATGTCTTGCGTTTTCTACGTAAGATACCTCCCGCTCCGGTAATTCAGGTCTCTGACCTTGAAACCGCTGAACTCGTGATTCTTCGCGAGTTGCAAAGAAACCACTTTGCTGATGAAATAAAAAATATTAAAAAGGGTAGATTACCTTCGCCTTCTTTAAGAAAGCTCGATCCGTTTGTAGATGACAACGGATTGCTCCGCGTGGGTGGTCGACTGACAAATGCTCATATACCTTATGAAAGTCGGCATCCATTGTTGCTTCCTCGTCGACATCACTTAGTCGATTTACTAATAGATGATTGTCATCGATCCAATTGTCATACTGGTTCACATCTTCTTATGTCTTTGTTAAGGCAACGATATTGGATCATTTCCGCTCGAAATATTATTCGCCAACGCATACGCCAATGTAACTTCTGCTTTAAGGTTGCGCCCTCACATCCTACGCCTATGATGTCAAGTTTACCCCCTTCTCGAGTGCAAGAAGCTAAGGCCTTCACTCACACTGGCGTGGATTACGCGGGGCCTATAAATATTACCATCACGCGAAAGAGGGGCGTTAAAAGCCAGAAGGCGTACATTTGTCTTTTCGTGTGTTTGACTACCAAAGCCATACACATTGAAATTGCCTCAGACTTAAGTTCAGAAACGTTCCTTGATGCTTTCAAGCGTTTCCTATCTAGGCGAGGGCCGGTATCTGTTCTTTATTCCGATAACGGAACAAATTTCATCGGTGCAAAGCGTCAATTGGACGAATTATACACTTTCCTTTCTTCTAAAGATACATCTACCGCATTTCAAACTGAATTAAATAATCGTAAAGTAACATGGCGTAATATCCCTCCTCGCTCACCTCACTGGGGAGGAATTTGGGAAAGCAACATAAAATGCATAAAAACTCATTTATATCGTTGCATTGGGCAACAATTACTGTGCTATGAGGAATTGTTGACAGTATTAACTCAAATTGAGAGCGTCTTAAATTCTCGTCCATTGTGTGCGCTGTCTGACCAGCCGCATACGATTCTAACTCCTGCGCATTTTCTAAACACAACCCCTTTGCAGTCGTTGCCTGCTTATGAGGTTGACGCATCTGTAAGCCTTCATAATAGAAAAAACCTATTAGACAGTTTAGTCCAAAGCTATTGGAAAAAATGGCATATAGATTATTTGCATACACTTCAACTGAGGCAAAAATGGAATACTCCTGAGGTACCTATTCAGCCGGGTTTACTTGTTCTCATCCACCAGGATGATTCACCGCCGCTTCGCTGGCCTACCGGCATTGTTGAACAAGTATACCCGGGTAAAGATGGAATCGTGCGAGTAGCATTAGTACGCACTACAGCAGGGACGTTCAAACGCCCCGTCGTTAAGTTGTGTCCCCTTCCTTCACAATAATTTAAACTTAGTCTATCAATTAGCACAGTTATAAATTCGTTAATCTTAAGAATATAATTTAGTATAGATATACCTGTAATTTAATACACACCTTCAATATTAACTTCTCGTAACCTTTAACTTTATGTCAATCCATTTGATCTTGCTCCGCTTTAATCTAAAATCCTTTCCTTATCCTTTCTTTTGTTTCGAAAATCCTACGGATTTCCAAAGGGGGGAGGATGGTTGCGCCGAATTACTCGGTCAGCGAGTGTTGGGATTGCATTCACTCATCATTCGCGTGTGTGATCGCCATGTCCGGCGGCCATTCATTCGTTTGTCGATCGCCGCTCCGCATCCACGTTGCTCAAAAAAAACTGCTCCGACGCGCCGCCATATTTGTCTTTCGTGCCAATAAAAAACCGCTAAACTTCGCTTGCATGCTCGCAACCTGCCGCGATTATAACTCAAAAACCCGCTTAACTGGACGTGAATATCTATCGCTTGTGCACGCTGCTTCAAGTGTCTCCAAGAAGCATTCTTCAGGACCTCGTGGCGGCACTGCAGGTGAGTGGATTTGCTTTCCTTAGCTCTTGTCTGGGGGGTTATTCGGCATACCATATTACCTCGCCCGCTCATATATAATTCTCCCGCATTATTGCTAAGTTCGCCCCGCATTTCTTTTCCGACCACCGCATCGCATCACCACACTTCCAAATATATCTCTTAAAAAGAAACTATGTAATTGGCTCCAGACACTCAACTATAACAACACAGAGCTCTTATTGTCGACTTAAACAACTAGGTAAAATCTACGCAGCGCATTATCACACATAATCACAGGCAAACCCACACAAACACACCCACTCACACACACAGACACACTTCCACTCACACACACATCCACTCACACACACCCCCACACTCCACATCTATCCTTTTTATCACTTTTCATTTTATCTTTTCTTGTTTTGCTAAATGATTTATTTGTTGTCCATATAACTCTCGTAAATTAGACAAACTCTCTTTACAAGGCACCCATGAAAGGGTTGGGCCTAGCACCTTTAATACAAGTTGTCTTGTCAACTTAGCAAGGGTGCTAGAGTCTCCAAACATATAGTAGGTATATAACGACTCCATCTTTTTGTTTGTAACCTAATGTTGTTCAAATGTACACCTTTTTATTGCAAATAAATTATTATTATTATTATTTCCTGAGACTGCTAATCATATGAAGGTTATATATGAGTTCATATAATTATTTATTTTCTTTGACTGTAAAAGTCAATTAATTATAATTTTATTTTGATTTATCATTAACATAATCTACTCATTACAATCTTTTTTATGAGTGGTATTGCAATATGTGGTTAGCTAGTGACGGACGTCGACAATTGATCATATTATTCTTGCCTGAGCAACCGGCAGCAAGTTCGTCATGCTTCCTTAGATGTCACTACTTGCGGAAGCTTCGGGGGTCGGGTTGCCTCCTTCCCTCAAATATGGCGAGGGGGGTAATGGCTGATCTTTGCGTTATGCTCGTGAACGGGTGCTGCTTGTGGTGACGGGTCGTCTTGCTGACCTTGGTTTTGTTTTGTTATTAGTAATTAACTCTTTGTTTATTTTATTTCGATGGTCCTAGTTTACCATTTGTGACTCCGTGTTTCGGCTTCATATACGGATATAAGTAAGTGGGCACAACTTTTATTACTGGAGGCTTTTATTTAGGTAAAAAGTTCTGCTTACGTTTTTAGTTTTTTATTTTTATTTCTGCTTGAGTATAGTTTTCGATTTTTTTTTTTTTTGTATATTGGCGTGTGGTAGCTTACTTATAGCAAATAATTTAATTTAATGTTTTGTGTTGCGTAATGTAACTAAATTATTATGCGCAGTGTTGTATAATAGGTTGGGGAAAAAGTTTCTTCGCATTTTTTAAGAAAATTCAAAACATTTTTTAATATAGTTTATTTACATTTAACTAAAGTATGTAGGTACTATTTTGTTCGATAACTTTTTGCCATCTTGTAGCTAGGGACATGATCCCATTGCTATAGAAATTTTGGGACTTCAAGTCAAAATACCGCGACAAGTGGTTTTGGCAGTCCTCTCGTGATGTTAACCTGACACTGCCTAAAGAATTCTGAAGAGACCGAAACAGGTGGAAATCTGAAGGTGCAAGGTCAGGACTATACGGCGGATGCATTAACACCTCCCAGCCAAACTCTCTTAATTTTTGCTGAGTGGCTAAAGATGTGTGAGGTCTAGCGTTATCATGATGAAAAACCACACCCCTTCTGTTGATTAATTCCGGCCGCTTTCTCTCAACTTCTTGCTTTAATCTCATCACTTGTTCGCAGTAGAGTTCAGAATTGATGGTCCTGCCTGGTGATAACAGCTCATAATGAATAATGCCCTTCCAATCCCACCACACACACAGCATCACCTTATTGCGAGTTAACCCGGGTTTCGCCACAGTCTATGAAGCCTGACCGGCCTTTGACCACGACCTTTTTCGCACGTTCTTGTCATACGTGATCCACTTTTCATCACCAGTTATCAGCTTCTTCAAAAATTGTTCGGTTTCATTACGTCGTAATAAAGAATCACAAATGAGTACACGGTTCATTAGGTTTCTTTCAGTGAGCTCGTGAGGTACCCAAATGTCGAGCTTTTTTGTGTACCCAGTTTTTTTCAAATGCGCCAAAACTGTTTTGTGGTCAATTTCCAGTTCTTCAGCTACGTCGTACGTAACTACTGATATGCCGATCTTGCTCCACTTTTTCAAAAATGGCATCCATTTTATCCGTAATAGGGCGACCAGAGCGACGTGCATCTTTGACATCAAATTTTCCGGATTGAAAACGCTTAAACGTGCTACTCTCACAGATACTACACTAGGTCCATAAACATCGCAAATTTTTTTCGCGGCATGCGTTGAATTTTTACCTTTCTTGTAGTAAAATTTTAAAATGTATCGAATTTCTTCATTAGATTCACTCATCTTGACGGTACGAAAAACAAATGAAAATCACACATTTTCCTAATTTGAATTTGGAATTATGTTCTTTAAAATTTAAACTTTCAATGATACCAAAACCAGCCAGATACAAATAGTATAGCCAAAGAGATTTTATTACAAGTTCATACATACTATAATGCGAAAAGACTTTTTCCCCAACCTAATATATTCCATTTTTTTACTGAACTGTGTACTGAACAGACAGCTGTGCTGCTGGGGAGTTTGTTGCGCCACTTCTTCTCCTCAACTAAAGCACTAGGAAGTGGTGAAGGGCGGGCGTCTTGGGGGACTGTCTTATGTAATTTTAACGTTCAAAAAGTGCTGACTCTCAGCCTAGTTTGAATAAATGACTTTTGATTTTGAATCTCACGATTGTGGAGGGTTTTGGCGTTTAAAAAGCCTCGACCTCCACATATTCGTGGGATTTACAGTCTCATTACCGATGACCGCGGGTGATGCATTCGATATGCAGTCAGCAGCGTACGGACCCTCCTATCCAGGGCGTCCATTTAGTATGTACATACAATGTAATATCATTTTAGTATGCCAAAGGAGTACATTAAAACCGGCATGACCCAACCGTTCAAGGCGCGTATTGTACTTTGTTTTCGCCTGATAGAAGACTATTAAATACTTTCTTCAGGCGGCCAAAGAAGCGCTCTTTCAAACGTTTGTTTCATGTCAGTAACATTAATGCCCAACGCTTCCGACATACCCAAATGCTTGTAGGTTTCGGTTCAGGAGAGGGATCTAAGGCGTATGGATTCCGAGAGTTGGGTTCCCACGGATTCCATAATCCCCCCTCGCTTTACATGCATGACTACACATTTGCCCACACCAAATTCCATCCTGATGGCGCTACTGAAGGTTTCTGTTGCCTTCAGTAGCTCCATCAGTCGCAAATTGTTGAGGGCAAAGAGTTTCAAGTCAGCCATGTAAAGAGGGTGAGATATCACCTGACCACCTCTTCTCAACAGATAGCCTAGACCTTAATCCTCCAGCTTTGTAATATTAGTTATTATTAGGATAACATTATACCTAGTCTTGCCATAAATATTGTCACGAAGAAAAAAAAAATATTGCAAATAATATTTATTACTTTTACAGTGTGTTAGTTTAATACATAAATATAAAACAATTTAAAATATAAAAAGCTTATTCGAAGTGGTCTCCATTGGCTGCAATACAGTCCTCTTAACGTTGAGGCCAGTTATCAATAGAAGCACGCACTCTTTCCATGGGAAAATTCGTCACTGCCAATCGTATGGATTGTTTTAGGGACTCCAAATTATCATGGCGTTTAGAGCAAGCCGTACTCTCTAAAACTGACCATAAATCATAATCCAGCGGATTAAGATCGGTACTAGACGACGGCCAGTCTTCAGCTCTGATGAAGTCCGAAACGTTCACTTCCAACCAAGACTGCGTGGACCGAGCTTTATGACCCGGCGCCGAGTCTTGTTGGAAGTACCATACTTGGTTATTGAACATGGTGTTGTTAAGGGGCTTAACTACCTTCTCAAGAATGGTATCTTGATACACTTGTGCCGATGTTTTGATACGTTTTTCACAAAAATATGGCTCAGTCACTCCTTCATAGCTAACACCCCACCAAACCATCACTGAAGTCGGATAATGCCCACGTTGCACTCTGTCGACTAATTGGGAAGATTACGGTCATTTTGTTTGTTAAAATGTTGCTCAATTTACACAAACATTTGACTAATGCCAAGCGCATGGAGAGTTTTAAAAATTGCATTTGGCTCCATACCAACTTTGTGTAATGTAATCACAGCGATTCGGTTCTCTTTATCACCCCACTCCATTTTAATATCGCAAAATATTGTACAATGTATTGGCGCCAAAATTAGAAAACACAACGAACAATCGTATAAAAATGACAGATTCCAAATTCAAATGTAATATCTTTCTTATTTTTAATTGTAACAGTGTTTATGGCCAGACTAAGTATACACGGTGCTTTATAAAGGCGAGGGCCATGATCATGTTGTACTCATAATGGCAGGTAATCTGAAAAGCAGATGGCGCTGGCTGTTTTGGGGGTCATGCAAACTTTCAAACATTGGTTATTTCTTTGGAGCGACGAAGTTTTCACCAAAGTTAGTTATTTTTATTGAAATAAAAATACCACAGTGTTGTGTTGTTCCCTTGTGCTCCTCAAGAAAGTCAAGACACAGGTACTCAAGCGATGAACAGTTAAGAAAAAAGTGGATTATAGCCATTAAAAGAGACAAATACAAACCAACAAAAAATTCTGAACATCTTTTTCAGGACCGTGTATGCGATTATACATAATTTGATACAATACTGGATTGGATATATAGGTGAAATTGAATTCAAGGGTATCTTTGTAAAGGCCGGATTTTTGTTCCGTAGTTAACTCAACCGATGGTTAAACATAGTAACTAATGGTTGCATTTTGGCTAAATGTGAAAGGTGAGTTATGCCATTAGTTACTATGTTTAATATGAATGAGCTAACATGAATACATTCATGTTTAGCCTTTCACATTTAGCCAAAGTTCAACCATTAGTTACTATGTTTAACCATTGGTTGAGTTAATTACGGATCAAAAAACCGGCCCTAAGGGTCATTGTACTCATCATTACGAACAACTATTACTTTGGGACTAAACCCGAAATCGCAAAAAAAATCAGCTGTTCCCTACATTTTGACAAATTTTGCGAATATAAAATGTAGGGAACAGTTATTTTTTTTTTTTGTCAGTGCAGGTATTTCTTATGCACAGACTACCTTGCTCCGTAAACATAATTTAGACTGGTTACTTATCTCTCTATCAAGTCTTCCTTTTATTCAAATACTTTTGAATTTCTATTTTGAAGTTCATTCTTCAATTCTTTTAGATACACTCCAACAACAGTATCTATTAGTAATTTTTACATCAGTAAACCTCGAAATTCCCCTAAATGAAATCAACACACGAAAAATATCAAACTTGGGCCGTAACAAATCTGTATTTATAGAATTATAATCATTAAAATCATCAATACAAAGTTCTTAATACTCTATTGAATGAGTATTTCATGAAAACTTGACATTTGAGTTCTTTTCTAAGTTATGAAGTTGTATTACTAATTCTAATGATTATAATTTTGTAAATATATGTTTATTATTACGGTCGCGAATTATATTTGAATCAAGATAAAACCTAATACTGACCTGCAAATTGCAAAAAAACGTAAGAATATTTAAATTTCGCGGGCTACAGCGCTTTCCCCTGTAGTCTTTTTAGTTGATGTCTATCATTCTGTCCTCATTGATGAGGATGAATGTAGTACATAATATGTACTAATATACATTCATCCTCATCAATGAGTACAGATGATTTTAACTTACGAGCTAATATTAAGAAATCCATAATTTTATTTACTATATTTTCTTACGAAATCGATAACAATTCATAAGTCGATTACAATGTGCCGTGTGCAGTGCATCACTATTTCTAATTCTATTCTATTTTTTCAGTTTGAAATCGTATGTCGGTTATTTTGGTCTGTTCTGCTTCTGTTTCTGTTTATTTACGTTTGTTTTTTAAACGTTAAAATTGCATAATTCGCATATTGTTAAAATGTCGATTGTGCTTGATTTTCATGCCTACTTTTGCTAATATTCATATCATATTAGGAAGACGTAGATAAATATTGATAGAAAATGAGTGACAATATTAAAGTAGTTGTCAAAGTTAGACCTCTAATTTTGCGTGAAATAGAAGATAAACTTTCTTACCAGTGGCGGGTCAAGAATAACACGCTCTATCAACTCGATCAAAATGGAAAAGATCTCGGGCAATCTTTCACATTTGGTGAGTGCAACTATAGATAACCCTTAAATTTTTGCGAATCTTGAATCTATTGTGATTCAAATAAGTGCAGATTAAATACGTCACAGAATCGAAGGCTAACGCACTATTGGAATACTAATCGGGGAAAATGGTTTTTTAGACAGAGTTTATGACAAGGATACGAAGACTTCTGATGTGTACGATGAGATTGCGAAGCCGATCGTGCAAGCCGCTACGGCTGGCTTCAATGGCACTATATTTGCGTACGGACAGACGTCTTCAGGCAAGACGTATACTATGACCGGTACAGATAGCTCGCCTGGAATCATTCCACTGGCAATTATCAACTTATTTGATCTTATTAGAAGCGTGCCTGGCCGAGACTTCTTAGTGAGGTAGGTAACAACATTTATCTATTTACCGGTTTATTTCCTCTTGATTCAATCTTAACATGATCACTGCCCAGTGCCGTAGATAATAATGCATGGTGACTTTTTATATTAACATGCTGTTAACAAGCTAGATGAGCGATATCGTTGTCCTAATTTGTTAACCTGCCTAGTCCATTTTTCCATAGTTTACAGTGTACACTTTAGCAATCGAAATTCTGAAAATTCTTTTGGTTCTAATAAGTTTCCTTGATATTTTAAAAGCATAACTAATAACATATCTCGCACACATTTTAGCAAAATTAGGAAAACAATATATAGCGAGCTTTACTTAAAAATTAAAAAAAATAGGCTGACAATATAACACCGTAAGATTGTGAAAGTGTGAGAACCGTTAGTTTATAAGCTATTGGTATTATTTCTGTTAGATTATAAGTATTGTAGAAATATTATGAACTGGATGAAATGGGTTAGGTAGGTTAGAACTGTGACAAACCACGTGTGAGCCAAGCGAGGAGTGCCGGTGCAGCGGTAAGTGAGCACTGCTTCCAAGTTGCTCTCAACTAGACAGGCTAATTAGTATTAGCGCAACATGCGTTACGTCGCTAGGAAGTTTGATACCAGTTCACAATTTGTCAGTTCCCATGGATAGATTTTTGACTATCGAAAAAATGTGTTAAATTTGGAATGGATAATTGCAGTTCACAATTTTTTGACAGTTCATAATCTAATGGAAATAATACTGATAGATTATAAACTAACGAAGTTCATGGTGACATAGACAGAATTCATAATTAGACAATGGTACCATTTCTTTTGTGCACAAACTAAACTTAATTTAGGCAATTGCTATCTTTTTCTCTCTAATTAAACAAGAGACAGATGTAAATTAGAGCTGTCAAATTCAGTTGAACTAATATTTTCATACCATCAGACAACATGTAAAACATGTTGACTAAAAACATGGTGAAGTGCAAGCCCACCAAAGTATGGCTATAGCCAGCTATAGCCATACTTTTCTTGTGCTGCTTGTTATTAAAAAATAGTGTTTCTCTCATTTTAGTTTATTTATTGAATAAGGAGAGTAAGGGGCCTTTGCCCAGCAGTGGGACAATAAAGGCTAATAATAATAATAATATTGAATAAGAGAATCGGCACCATTGTATGATATAATTAGCAAAATTGTTGTTATTTATCTGAGAACCAACAACCCATTCACAATAAAGCATAATTCCTAAAGTAGTCATTGTTGTAGGTTGTTAGCTTAGCTAATATCATTGATTTTCTGAGAATACTTGCTTTTATTTTGGATTTTGATAAATTTGCATTAAGCAATTTAGTGAAAATATCAAATCTTCATGTTTTAAATTGAATGTCAACTCCTTGATGAATAAAATTCCTAAACATGTAGGTTACACAAATAGAAACTTTAACTTGGCATTAATATGAAGCCAATCAATTGCTACGGGATATATTTGGCAAGTCTGACAGCCAGTCTTACCAAGGGGTATCATATTGCCCAGTTACTGGGTTGTGGAGGTCAGATAGGCTGTTGCTCCATGTCAAATACTGGTATTCAGCTGCATCCGGTTAGACTGGAAGCCAACCCCAACATAGTTGGGAAAAGGCTAGGCAGATCATAGAGCTATACGGATAGAGAAGCTATCGTAAACAAAAGTCTTGCTCCATTTTGGAAAGAATTAAAACTAAAGTTCGCTGCAGCGTTAAAACATTAGTTATGTCGTCTAACCAAACTATTAAAACATGAAGCGCTAGACCGCTTACAGAGTACAGTTTTCTCGCGACCAAAACGTCGTAAGCGCCGGGTATTTCATGGCGCTTACGCGTTTCCTTCAACGTAGTGAAACAACGTGAAGCCCTTATAGATCATATACCGCAGAAGAGATACAGCCACGATATGGCTTTTGTACCTACAAAACTTCGTTAGAGTAAATTCATACTCTATTTCAAAATTTATGTGTTTAAATAAATAAAAAAAAATGGTAAAGTAGAAAAGTAAAAGACCACTATCCACTAGCTACTACAGTGAAAGAACACTATCTTTCCATTTCGTCAGAGTTGTTAGTTTATTATATGTTTTATTTGCTAAGTGAATTATTTTTTTAAATTTTATGTATTTTATTTTCTCTTCTACTCGTACACGTTGTCTACATCTCTTTTATCCTTTGTCGTATCACAGGTATGCTGGAAGAGATTTTTTGTCAGCATATTCTAAAGGATTACTACAAGGAATAGCTGACTTCTTAATAAAACGCTTCCAGCTTTAGTCGTATAAATATCACCAGCTCGAAAGTGTGCAGAGCACACAAACGAATATTTTGTAGGAAGCCACGTGTCTTCGCTTCTATCCCTTTGATGATTTTTTATTAATTTTTCTCTTTTCGGATGACCCGGATGAGCAAACCTGAAATATATAAATATATATGTGAATGTCTGAATGGGACGAGATCTTAGTAACAGTAAAAATAATGCAATATCACCTACAAACGTGCAAAATTAAGTACGAATACCTACTAGCTCGCGTAATACCTAAGTGCTAACGAATGACCAAAATTATTTACGATAAAAAATGGCTAGTATTTAACTGAGCACCAGATCTAATGAAATATTGCACCAAAAAATACTTTTTACCACCAAAAATAATAAATGTGCACCAAATTTTTAATGCCAATTTAAAGTGAAATTATAACCAAAAATATTACATTTTGCTCGTATGTTATAGAAATAACACCAAAATTAATTGTTGTTTACCCAGAAATAATAAATAACCACTAAAATTAGAACCCCATTTTAATGTGAAACTTTGACCAAAAAATTATGTCCCCATGTTTAGCAAATTAAGTATTACTTTTTAATATATTATATAAAATAATTTCGAAATAAACTTTCACACTTTTCCCAGTAAATACTCGAATAAACATAAACTTACCGATGAAAACAGACACCTGATGATTCGCTGACATTTCGTGATGTATTTTAGCAGTATCGAAATACGCACGTCGTCATATTTTCTGAAATTTGTCAAAACTTATTTGATATTATAAACTAAAAAGAAAGAACGTAAAATAATTATTCAAAAATATTAAACTGGTTTTAAAACAATTAAATTAAAACACTTTTTAAAAACACCACGTGAAGCCTATGTTCAGACGTTTATTTTTACCTACAACCGGTTTTGTAATGGAACATCTGCATGTTTTTAGTCTATGATTGTAGATGGCGTGGCACTTAAATGAAGATTTATCTTTTCTCTTGTGGTATTACGATATTATTACCTATTTATTCACTTAAACAACAAATTATTTTACATACTTGCCTTCTGAATAGTTATTTACGTCCAGGTTCACACTTTTCTTCGAATGATCGTATTTTAACCTATTATTAGCACCGCCCCATACGCATCCACTCTCCATGAACGTCAAAGTCGTACTACAGTAAGGTGTACGGATTGCAGTACAGTTCAGTCGAACACAGCGAGTGTTCGGATCGCGATATCTAGTACGTAGTACATATATATCGATAAGGCAGATCGATTGATATTTAGCAAGATATTAGCATTGTTATCAGACAGATATGATTACATGTAGAAATCACAGGCCTATTATACTATAAGTTCAAAACACTTCTTGAAACTATTTGTCAATGACTTCCAATTATGATATTCCAGAGATTAAAAAATAAGAGTTGTGGAATTGTGGTCCACAAGATTTACTGGCTTATTATTTTGAGGCAATATTTATTCACTGCATTATTTCCAATAAAGAAGGCAGTGAATGAATCTTGTTTTGACCATGAATAATGTAAGTCACCAATTTACATTTAAACTGGCTGGCAAGGCTCAGTATTACAATACATAGTATTCAATCAATTCATACAATAAATTCTAATTTTAATGCCAACTTTGAATGTTTGACACCCTGTCTTCTGAAAGGCAAATCAAGTCCTGGAATAGTTTTTCTAACTGTTGTGATTAGTTAGCACAAAATAACAGTAGCATGTCAAAGAGGTTTGATGACTTGAACAGCTTCTCAGAAACCAGGGCTGGTACTCATTATGTGTGAAAGCCATCATTGTTCCAGTGTGAGAGTGAGATGGAGCTATACATGACTCATAGCACTTATCAATTTTTCACAATGGAACAACAATGGCTTTAAGACATCAAAGTATAGCCCAGGGTAATGGATACATGACTATTAAATGCTAAATCATTTTATTTCTTTAAGTAGGTTTGTACAAACACTTTTACACTTCAATCATATTGTAAAAACTAGATGAGCTTGGTGTTTCCTATCTGACTACTCTGAGAAAATGACTGAAACAAACTCGGAGGTCACAGTCTCTTATAAAGTCCAGACATAATCTTGGTCATGTGATGACAATGTAGATTGTCTGAAATGATCTTTTGTGTGTCCGATTTGTGTTGTTTTGAAATTGAATTTGAAATCACTAGACTAGCTAGAGTATGTTCAGTGTTTAAGGCTAGTTACACCCCATTAGCCCAACACAGAAAATAATATTTTCCTTGTAAAACCTCCTTTCAGAGTGTCTTACATAGAAATCTACAATGAGACAGTGAAAGATCTGCTAAATGTGGACAAAGAAAACATAAGGGTTTATGAAACAGTACAAGGAATCAAGGTGGATGCCACTGAGAAAGTCACATCTTCACCTGAAGAAGTTCTGGAAGCTATGAAACAGGTAAGACCATTCACGTTTACTATTCTATTACAGAAATTTATTTATTTTAAGACATGTCCAGCTTTTTGGCCCCTTGTCTAGACTTAGTACGGAATTTTTACTTAAGGGGATTTTTGAAGAAAATAGTGAAAATTGAATGAGTACTGAAAAAGAAAGATTAAAAGTAAAATGTCCAGAATTTTTTGCAAATGTTTTAGTTTGCAAATTTCTAAATGGTAGCCCTACTTGTGGTAAGAATTCACACATAGTTTATTCATTGTTTATTCCTTGATAATACTTTCACCTTTCAGCCATTTGATGCAATTGGCTCACTCAAGTCTTGTCAGATCCTGTTTCCTAATTAGTTTTTGAATTGCTGCATTGGCTACTCACTTAGATTACTAATATAATATAAGCAGTCAATGCAGCAATTCAGCAGCAGTTCACAAATTTATGAATAAATCTCTTTCTCAGCATCAACAACTATTGACAGATTGACACTAATAAAAGAGAAAGTTTCTGAATACAGTCTTCGCCACGAAATTTGAAAAAAGTGGGAATGCGTGGTTTGCTGCGTCCCTGATGCCATCAATCACGTAACAGGATTCCGTACTGCGCATCCCCACGTTTTGCCAACTTGTATGGTGGCTACAAGTACGCGCAAAACTTTATGAGCCCTCTGAATGTAGGCCCGAGTACGAAACCGCGCACGGTACAATGAGTGCACAATCATTATTGTAAGATGTGAAACATTTTATATAGTACCTATATGCCTACCTACAGCACTGATCTGTTTATCACAAAAATTATTAGCTATTGACTATACTTTGCAGCCACTCGCGTGTAACTTCAGAGGGCTTATAACGTTTTTAATTTAATAAACACTGTGCATAATTTCAGGGTGAAGCAAACAGGCAGAAGGGTGCTACAAATATGAATGAACAAAGTAGCAGATCCCACTCCATATTCCAAATAGTGAGTATTTGTACAGACCATAATAATATGATTCTTGTAATTGTGTCCATTGCTGCCTGTCTTCTAAAGCCAGGTTCTTCATGCATACTATTTTTTATTTACTCTATAAGTGGTGAGTCAGCAGCCAAATGGCCGTCCCACATCTCATAGCAATAATCTCAATGCATTGTCCCCATCATGCGCAAACATGACTGTATTTTATTTCAATTCACAGGCAAACATCCACACCAGCACCCTAATTGCGTGACACGCTATCGATCGGAATCGGTTTCATTTTGACAGTTCAACAACATTCATTGCATTATTTACTTTGTTGAGCAGACAAATTTTATATGTAATGAGCTGTTTATTTCAAACTTAGTCCATCCATATTAAGTTACTTAAACGTCTACGTTTTTTTTGTGTACTTGAGTTTGAGTAACTTTGTGTGGGACTTGAATTTGGCATTCAACCTTAATCATTATGCACATGATTTGGACATAGTCTGATGTAATAAGATACACCTACATTAAAGCAATTTATTTTCTTTAAAGAGTACAGAAATAGGTTTTGGTAGCATACATACTATTAATAGACTATTATGTTACAAGTACATACCATGTAGATATAAGGAAAAGGAACACTTTGACAATCAAAAATAATAAAAGCAATAGCAATTTCTTCCTTATAAAACAGATGGAAAAATAAAATAAAAAAAAAAATTCAAAACCTTTTTAAAAACAAACTTTTTAATGAACTAAAAAAAGTTCTACTTAAATTAAACTTACGTTAACATAGAACTTTAATTTTCTTAAGAGGGAGGTTTGCGAACGTGAGAATTTATTTTAGAACACACACATCGACATTTCCACTAATACAACTGCAACAAACAGAGTAGTGTACACATACCGAAAAAACAAACGCAAAATTATGCGGCGTGACAAGTAAAATATGCGTTCAGTGCGCGTTCGCTTCTGAAGGACTAGTAAGTATGTCGCAAAAAACGCGCAATGTATTAGCTATTTATTCACTGCGAGACACGCGTGCCCATAGTAGGATTAGTTTTGAACAAAGGTGTAATCGGTTGTAATAGTTCGATTGTTAGATTTAAACTTAATTACTATAATATTACTAGCACACAGGAGCTCCTGGCTAAGTAATAACAGCCGAACGGGTCGATCCATCAGGTTAAGCTACGCTTGCCGGGGTTGGTACGTAGATGGGTGACCATCTTTACATACCGAGACTCGTGCTTTCCGTGCCTCGGAAAGCACGTTAAGCCGTTGGTTCCGGCTGTCATTCGCGGATCTTTGGCAGTCGCTACGGGTCGTGAGAAGCCCGAAAGTCTGACAACCAGTCTTACCAAGGGGTATCGTATTACCCAATAACTGGGTTTTGGAGGTCAGATAGGCAGCCGCTCCATGTAAAATACTGGTATTCAGCTGCATCCCGTTAGACAGGAAGCCGACCGCAACATAGTTGGGAAAAGGCTAGGCAGATTGATATTACCACTTTGCCCGCGACTTCATCCGCATGGTTTCGCATGGTTTTCGTCCTCAAAATTTAACACCCCCTCCAACCCCTTTGAAAAATAGTTTTCGAAAATTAATGTTAACGATCTTTATCATTTATTTAGATAAACAAGTACCTATTTGGGCCAATTTTTAAGTTATAGATTAAGGCGATAATATACGTTAATGTCCTTAAGCGTCTGGGCGGAGCCAAGCGCCGCACTCCGCGCGCCCGCACACCTACCCGATACCAAAGATGTCCACGTATCGCAGTGCAGATGTGCCACTTTGTTTATTTACTTGAACTTTTATGACTCACTCTCTCTTGACCAAATGCAGGCAGCGGATCGTATTATCAATACGCGCGCGCTAGGCTTTGAAATTTTGCACTTTTCTGCAGATTTATATTTACAAGGTACCTAGTGTAAATTTTATCTTTTATTTAGCTTCGTCTTTTATTTACCTTCTCTATAGTGAAACTTAAAAAAAAATAGATCGTACGTTATGATATTTTTATTCAAAAAATATGCATAACACACATTACAGTGTTGATAAATATCTCAAATATTATTAGTAATATCACAATAATATTATAATACGGACACAAAATAATCAATAATCATCACAATACACATACAAATCAAACAAATCTTCATTAGCTTCTATTTAAATAAATTCAAAACTCATCAAATTGTAATTTTCTGAAGTATACAGATGAAGAGTGGATAGTTTTATCTTGTTCGCTTTCAGTAGAGCATGACTTTTGTCCATCTTCAAACTGTCGATGTATATTTTCTTTATCACATGTTTTCTGTTTCTTTTCTCTTCGTTTTAAAATATTGTCCGTCATATTATGGTCCTCCTCAAGGTTCCTCTTAATAGGTTTGATAATCCTGTGTTTCTGGGTTTCATTGATTGCTTCTTGAATGAATTGTGGATCTCTTATTTTCTGATTTCGAGGATCCAATTCAGGAAGCATACATTCTATATAAAATCTACACAATTTGCTTACCATTTCATTTTTCCAAAAATTATCATCTTTTGAGATTACGTCAGTCCTCAGTGGTCGGTCTTCGCCTGTCCAAATCGCAAACAAACATTTCGATCTTTTGGTGATATGTAACTGACCTTGTATTTGGAAATACCAATTATGTGCTTGATTTATGACCACTTCGCCTTTTGAGTTAATTTTATAGAATGTAATTTTTTTATTTTCCACAGCTTCTTTAAATTCTTTTTTAAATGCTGTCAAAGGACACTTTATTTCGACAATTGTGTCGTCGTTAATCAAACCATCGGGTGTGGCTCCAAGATATTGTATTCCCTCGTCTATGAACAGTCCACAAGGTGTAATTTGCACATTCTCTTGTTTTTCTAATTGATCGATGGCAATTTTTTCATTTTCTTTCCCGTGTTTTATTGAACTAACCTGAGATATAGCATCTTTATACAATATTATGTCCTTTACGAGATTTGAACAACTAATATTGTTCCGTCTTTTTACGACTCTTCCAAAGTTTGAAGCAGTCAGAAGGCTTCGCCTAAGCTCCAGCCAATCACTGCAAGAACTTTGCAAAATTGTGTCTCGCTCAATCCTTTGCCTTTCATCTTTCGACTTTTTTAAATTTTCTAAGAATTTTTTTTTCTTTTGCAAATATTTCATCAGGCTTATCTGGTTTTTCACAGTTTTCGCCATAGTTTTCATCCCCTCCTTTTGCAAATAATACTCTGTTCTTTTTTCTCTGATATCGTCTTAATGCTCTCATCTGTTTCATTCTTCTGTGTTCTAACTTTTGGACATTTCCTCGAGGACTGCGTCCTGCAATGGATTTATAAACAGTGGACAATGTTTTATGTGTGTTAAAGGAAACTACAGCGGCATGACACCGAGCCTGATAAGAGCCTCTCTTGCTGAAGTTTACTCTTTTTCCTCCAACTAATTTTGCCACAATACTGTTATAGCGCTCAACAGTATTGCTGTCAATATCGTGGATTAAGCTGGGAGCGTGTGCCGCCATATTTGAAATGATCAAACAAATTCTTGCCCACAGTGTGCTGGTGTAAAAGTCTTTTTGGATATCTGAGGACTGTGAAGGCTCTTTGGAGTCACAAAAATATGATTTACATCTCGTGTGATCATCAAACGCATGTAAATGAGTCAACAATAAATCATTGTATAGTGGTTCTATGTTACACCGTCTTTCTGATTCAGAGTCAGCTTTATGAGTTTGTATAATTTTTCGAATGGTCTTTCTTAGAATCATTATTCGTTTTGTAGACAGTTTTTTTCGATACTTGATCACGTATTTAGTATCCGTTTGAAGAGCGACCAGCTTGTTGCATAGATTTCGCAGAATGTGATTGCGACATTCAATTTTTTCTATAGTAGTGTGAGGGTAGGGTCGACTTTTCAGTAGTTTTGCATGAGTACTTGAATCTCCATCAGAAACCATCTTTGAGTATATTAAATTGTGCATATCAATTGAATATTTGAAACCTTCTACAATAATTTGTGATTCCATTGCTGTGGATGGCCCATTGTAATTTTTATAGCATTTGTGCGTTTTCGGTTGCTCTTTTTTCTTCTCTGCTTGAGCACAAATCTAACAGTATTTATTTTTGACTCCTAAAAATAGTACTTCTCCAGTTTTTCTTCCAATTATAGCAGCAGCACCAGATAAAGCAGAGTAGTTCTTTTTATAAGTCCTCTTAGACCAGCACCCATCTACTATCACATCGATCATTGGTATGCCGTTTTTGTCCAAGCGTTTCTCAGCTATTGCTAGTTCTCGTTCTTTTTTGGCTGCTTGATTCATAGTTTCAACTGAAACTTTTTCCCAATGAGTTTGAAGCTTAGAATGGCAAGATTTGTAAGTTTTTGGAGTCATAATTGGTAAATTTAGTGCTGCAGAAAACTCTTGAAGCTGAAAGAGTCCACAACCAATTGCGATTGTTCCAGCAACAGCACAGTGATTAACAGTCAGTTGATCTCCAGGAGTCACACTATGTATATGAAAACTTTCGTTACACATCTTACACTTCAAGGTAAACAATGAAATTAATCCTCTTCTTTTTTCTCCTACAATTTCGATGCTACCCAAGCCACAGTCCATAATTCCATGATTAGCCACCTCTTGCAGTCTTGAGAAGAAATAAGTAACATCTATGATACGTCGACCTTGAATTTCAAATGTTTGTTGTTCATCTGAGGCAGGTGATATTTCCATACTCTCCATCTGAAAATAAAGTACTCAATATCATAGGGGTACTTTTTCATGGAGTGAGAACGAAACATAGACACGTTTTAAAAACTCATGAGATACCTGAACTTGATCACTGCTTCTGTGATCGATCGTGTTTTCAGTAACTGTTAGTGCCTCGGCAGATGAGGCCGAAATTAAATATCGTGCAGTCGATTCATTGATAATATTATCATTTAAAGGTTTAGATAGTTGGTCCGGACATTTCTGGAGGCTTGGAAGACTCTTCTCTAGATCTTCAACTCTCACATTGACTCTGTAAGAAACATCATATAAACACAACTTAATAATGATGCACAAAGAAAAATTATTAGTACTATGTCTAAAAGAGTTGAAGAAATAATATTATTATATGCCCTCGCACAAAAAATGTGTTATGTTGATAATTTTGTCTGTTACTCAATACAGTACAGCCAAAAGGAAAATATTTATTTTTTATCTAGATAAGATTGTACATATATAGTCTACTGACTAACCGTCTCAACTAGACCTTGATCATGCCATTTGAAATGGATTATCAAAATGAAGCTCAAAAGTTTAAAGCTTAATCGGTCAATAATTGTAACATTTCAATTGATATTAAACTGAGTTTTGTTTAACCATTTACTGTACCCAAGAAACATGAAAGAGACATCTACAATTTAAAAACGACACCACAGGCACTATTTATTTCTATCGAAATATAGTAGATTGAGGAGATTAGACACTGAAAGGCGGATAAAACGTGAACAATTGATATACATGATAAAATTACATAATAATATATTATAACATTACTTACTCAGTTTTATTCTCTTTATTTTTCTCGACAGCTGCCACTTCACTTGACAGTCTTTTTCTGGACTTCCTGAAAATGAAATAAATTATTTGTACATAAATAATAATTAATTAAATAAGTCTTGTAGATATCATCTGTGACCAAATGTTGTTCAGTTCAAAGCTTTAGATTTTAGGGGTTATTTTTAAGCCAAAAAAATGCTTTATTTAAATAAATAAATACAATAATTATTTTTTGTATTAACATATCCCATTACAAACTTAAGCAAATTTACAATATTTATTTACTTGTAATAAAACACAAATGAAATCTTAAATAATACTTTGTGTTTAATTATGTATACTTATGTAAATAGTCAAATAAATATAATTATGTATATTACTTACCGTACTTCGTTCATGTGCAAAGCCTTTTTAATAGCTTCCACAGTTTTCTTTTTCCTGGGCGGCATCTTCCAATTTTTACAAATTATTTACGCAGTGTTTATATAAGCTATATATGTACATCTATTTACAAAAAACACTAAGGGTCCAAGCGCAATCAAAATTATCACTAAAGAAATATTTACAAGGATTACTAATCACTGATCACAGCTTCCGAGCGCAAATGTGCGAAAAGTTTCAATCCGATCTTACTATGCCTAATTCACTATCTGCATTGTTGCTTCTTTGCCCCGAAAATCAGAAATGCAACTGACAGGAGCAAGGACAACGAGCGACACAACCTCCCCGTGCGAACGCTAGAGAAACACTGCCGGCCGCGTCCCCGCGTGCCGGTGTCGACATGATCGCGTCAGCTAATATCAGTTTATTGCTTTATTGTCATGTCTACATAACTTATCTGAATTTTTTGAACTTCAAGATTTTAGAGCTATTCATCGTCTATAATTTGGTGAAAGAATGATCTAAATTGCTTTATGCGTTTGGAAGCAGTTCGAAAATATAAACATGAAACATAGCAATTTTGTATATTTTTTTCTGTAAAAAGTAACAATCATATTAATAAAACTGAACTTCAATTTCATTTTAAACTGTATGGCACACGTCATAATATTTTTTTCACAGCATTTGAACCATCCGCTTATGAGGAGTTCGCCTTCAAAGTTAAGTCATAATTGCAGATTGCCGTATCCATTCACCTTAAAGGAATAAGATTAGTCAAATAACTGTGTATTGTTTTTTACCACGACAGGGGCTTATTTAATAAAAGCGTTTTCCATTGTATGACTTAAACATTGTTTACACCCATTTGCGAGTTAATTGAAGCAAGCAGTAAAATCCACCCCATAAACTTAAACACAACAAAACCCTGAAACACGTACTTTTTATTTTGTTTTAAGTATTGGAGTGAAATGAAATTTATTATATAATAATATATTTATAATGAGCTTTTTAGAATTTATGAGGAGCTCGTGGCTATGTAATAACAGCCGCATGGGTCAATCCATCAGGTTAAGCTACGCTTGCCGGGGTTGGTCTGTGGATGGGTGACCATCTATTCATACGGAGACTCCTCCGTGCCTTGGAAAGCACGTTAAGTCGTTGGTCCCGGCTGTCATTCGAGGATCTTTGACAGTCGTTACGGGTCGTTAGAAGCCCGAAAGTCTGACAACCAGTCTTACCAAGGGGTATCGTATTACCCAGTAACTGGGTTGTGGAGGTCAGATAGGCAGTCGCTCCATGTAAAATACTGGTATTCAGTGGCATCCGGTTAGACTGGAAGCCGACCCCAACATAGTTGGGAAAAGGCTAGGCAGATTGAATATATTTATAATGAAGTTTAACAAGATATCGGTATTACGTTTGAACGTCATATTAAGAAGAAAAAAACCGGTCAAGACCGTGTCGGACCACGCACAATGAAGGGTTCCGTAGTTGGGATGAATTTATCCCAAGAAAAACTTAACATTGTAGTTGAAAAACATGTTCTCCCATACATTCCAACTACAAATGTCCATAGTTAAACGAAAAGGATCCAACCATCATTACACCTAATGTGGGTTAGATCCTTTTTGTTTAACTATGGACAAATGTAAGTTTCTACGTACAATATTGAGATTGTACGTAGAAACCTATAAGAAGTCGATGGTCTTAAAACAACATGGTAAATCTTTCAATAGTACAATATTGAGTACTATTGAAAGATTTACCATGTTGTTTTAAGACCATCGACTTCTTATAGGTTTTCCTGTAATCTATAGGTATTGAACTATTTTCTATATTTTTTTTTAAATTTTAGACTCAGAACTTTCGTCTATTTTCATAAATAACTTTAAAATGGTATTTTTTAATTATATTTAAAAAAGTACATTTGAGACTCTTACAGTAAGCTTTTTCATTTGATATGTCACACGGTACAGTTTGCAAAACTTTTTTTTTAATTTTCTTGTTTGCCCCCTAAAGTTGACCCCATATTCAAGATTTATTTATTTACGTTACACGTCCGTGTTTGGGTCACAGAAATACATATGTGTACCAAATTTCAACTTAATCAGTCCATTAGATTCGGAGCAAATTTTCTGTGACAGACGGACAGACAGACAGACACACGAGTGATCCTATAAGGGTTCCGTTTTTTTCCTTTTGAGGTACGGAACCCTAAAAACAAGCTAAACGGAGTCCCGAGAAGAAGTCTCTTTTAATACATTAGGCGCGGCAGACGCACATGCGCGTTTTCGGACGTTCACCAGGTGCATGACGGCGCGTATGCGCGTCCATACAATTTACATCTTCGAGTGCGGCGCGCCGCACCTGTGCGTTCGTTGTGCATCTCTATTGTTTCGAAAACATCGTAAAATAAGGGTCGGTAAGGGTGTAGCATAAAGAAGCGTTTGCATAAAGAATTAAGCAGATAATGTGTTAAAGTCCAGACATAATCTTGGTCAGATCACGTGAGGACCATGTAGATTAGCATCTGAAATGGTATTTACAGAAAAGAATCACACAGATTTGAGTGGACCTGTCTAGTTAGTACAAGCATTTGTCAGTAATTGTATAGGTCAACTTAGTACATAAGGAGCTCAACGAGTCGACGAACATTGTCAAAGAAAGGACATTTGAGTAGGCCGCATAAATTACTCAAACTGCCAGACTATAAACAGTACCGAGTTTCGAGTTAATCCGACAATACGTTAAAAAATTTCTTTACTAACTTTGACACCCCTAAAATCCTCTGTGAGGGGTTGTTTTAGAAAACTTAAAGTGTCAATCTTTATTATTTACTGATACAAATCTAGCAAAGTTTGAAGTTTATTAACCAAATAAATAAGATTTTTCATACAAACAATATCTGCCCTTTTTTTTCCCTTTAACCCCTTAGCACTCCCCCTATATTAGTCTTCCCAGTAGTTTCGGCTGTGCATCTATGGTCAAGGAGCTTTAAAAAATCAAGCTTTTAAGTCAAGGTAATAAAAAATACGGCCGTTTATGCGACATATTTTGATTCTCCCAAATAAATCAAAACCTAAGTACTTCCCGCAGACATGAAATTTGGCAAGAAGCAAGTTCTCACAGCACAACTAAAGGAAAAAGTCCGAAAACGTTAATTTCTAGTATAACCACATAAAAAAAAATCGCGATTCAAACTTACATAATTGCAGTTGGAGAATTGACCGTGACGTATATCGATATATGGGAGAACAAGTTTTTCAACTACAATGTTAAGTTTGCTTTTGGGATAAATTCATCCCAACTACGGAACTCTATATTGCGCGTGGTACGACACGGTTTCTTTATTTTACCACGTTTTTCAAAAAAATAAAAAAGTAAAGGAAGATTTAAAAAAACAGTGACTACCTACCTCACTGTATTTTTTAAAATCTTCCTTTATTTTTATGTGTGATCGGTAATTTTCTTCACGTTTTCCCATTTTTATCTGAAATAGTAACATGCAGAAAAATATATTAACTAGAAATTGAGTTATTAAAAACCTGGTAAAATAAAATAATCATTAATAATTAAAAGCAACAAAAAAATATAAAACTGTCTGTGTAAAAAATATAATAGTCTAGTCTTATTGCTCGAAGAGTGAAGATTTGCAGTCATGTCACAACACTCGCGACCCACCTCTTGTGTATGTGTGCGTAGACGTTTTGCGAGCTCGGCTGGGATTACAAACGGACGTGCTCTCACCTTGGATTCTAGGACGGCACTGAAAGTTTTTCATGCGCGGTGATGCGCGTACTCGAATTGAAAACAAAATACGGGGGAATACCGATCCATACTAACATGTACGGGGAACGGAAAAACAATTTGCGTAAAAAATTAATAATGTTGAGATGTAGAGTTCTATAATTTGGTTTGATTTATTAGAATAATAAAATGGTGGACGTCATATTCATACCTTCTTGTCACGATTTAATCGAAAATATTTTTATATATTCTTTTAAAATTAAGTAAATAGCGCAAATAGAAAAGGTGGATTTTGATGTTTTTGGGAATATTAACAATTTATTTTTCTCGAAATTAAGGATAAATATTTCGCGGTAAAACTGTAGTCACATCTATTTAGATTCTTCATAATTTTTTTTTCTGTAATTCAATGCGGTGAATTTTTAAAAATTTCGAAAACTGTAAGGCGCCGTCCTATTGTCATCGCTCGTGCGACGATGCGATGCGATTTCAACGTGCGATGAAACCGCTCACGCGATAAGAAATTGTGTGTCCTGTTTTGGAGCGATGCGATCACACTCGAAATGGCTCTTATCAGAGATGCACAGTTTTTGCATGATCGCGCGATCTACATTAGGACATTTAGTAGATATCAGTATGTTTGAACGCACGGTCGCACGATCATTTTCGTCGGACGCACGCATCGTACGAGCGATGGCAATAGGACGGCGCCTTAGTGCCTTTTTAGGTGTTTCTTAAGGAATCCCCTCTTAAAAGCTTGAGGCGTGAACGTCCTTCTTACACATTAAGATAAGCCTCAAGCTTTAAGAATATATTAAAGTTCTATGTTAACATAAGTTTTATTTACTACTTTTTAGTTCATTAAAAACTTGTTTTTAAAAAGGTTTTTACATGAATTTTATTTTGTACTTTTAGCATTAGAATTTGGTAAAATATATGTTCTACCTATCACCTTCACTTGGAAGGTACTTGTTACTTAAGATAAACCCAACAAGTCCAACACAACAGGGCTATCTCGTAAAGTTGAGGTGTTCCTGTGGCCACCGTCCGGCACTATCATCAGACCCTGCTGGACTATAGTTGGGCTATAGTTTTTGTCAAGATAAAACCAACGAGCCCAAACACATCAGGGCTATCTTTATTCCTGTGGCCACCTTCCGGCTCGCCGACTTCAACCAGCTCTATAGTACTTGCCAAGACAAATCAAAATAGCTGAAAGAAACGGGGCTATCTCGTGGTCATGCTAAGCCCACTGGTCATATACGCACGTCGGTGGTGGTACTATGCACCTGACCCACCTTAATCTTAACATGAAAATTCTCCTTGCAGATCATAGAATCTCGTGAACACATCGAAGGTGAGGAGGAACAGGGTTGCGTGAACGTGTCACAACTGAACCTTGTCGACTTGGCCGGGTCAGAGCGCAGCGGTCAGACGGGCGCCACCGGCATACGGTTCAAAGAAGGCACGCATATCAACAAGTCGCTCTCGGCGCTCGCTCTTGTTATCAAACAACTTTCTGAAGATCCTAACAAGTGTGTATCCTACGAAACATTATAATATGTATCTCACCTGTGTTCCCAAAGGGGTAGTCAGAGATGTATACATAATAGTATACAAAAAATTTGTTCACACACCAGTTTTGTTCAAATTTAGCGACATTAATCATCCACAAAAAAAAAATACGTGACGGAAGTTCGGCGTACTTACGTATACAATGCGAGTTATGCTACGTAATTATGGCTTGATATGTTGCAGGTAATTGAAAAGCATTGGCTGAATGTTTCTAGACTAAGGTCTAGCCGTAGCGAAACATCTATTCAATGCTTTGACATTTGACATTGGATTGGACTTTCAATCCAATGTTATGAGGGGCGAGCTTATTGCCATAATACGGGCACAAATTCGTCTGTTAATGAAAAATTCCTATTGAAATAAATGATTTCAGGTTTGCAAACTACCGTGACAGCAAACTGACCCGCATACTACAAAACTCACTTGGTGGTAACGCGAAGACGAGTATCATTTGCGCGGTGACGCCCGCGGCTGTCGAAGAAACTATATCCACTTTGCAGTAAGTTAGTTGCTAAACAGTATAATATCACGCTGGTATTCCCTGAAATGGCCCTTCCATTTCAGAAGTCACTGTATTGTAGACCCACATTTCATCTGTTATCTTTGTTCTTTTTTGAATTCATAGATGACAATCTATCTATATAAATAAAATTCAATTGCCAAATGTATGTAAGCGCAACACTTCAGAATGGTTGTACTTATTTGGCTAATTCTTTTTTATTGTTTGTAATTGTCAGGACAAGGTTTGTATGAAAGAAAATATTTGAAACATTGTATGGAAAAGTGAAAAATTTTGGTAAAAAAATCTCCATATAAAAGTGAGCGAGTGACTCGCTCACTGAGAGTGAGTAAAACAGAAGACAGTAGGGAGAATCAGAGTCAGAATTGACAGATTGGCGTTTAGTTGTTCAGTTACTCACAATGTTTTATTTGTTACATCCAAAAAAAGAAAAATGTTGTTTTGTGAAAAAAGTAGTAATAAAATTTTAGAAAGTTATTATTATTAAAAGCATGTGATGATCCACTGCGGGGCGAAGGGTAGGGAGGCTACTCTTTTTCCACTTCTCTCTCATAGAAAGTTATACCAGCTATTTTTAAAAATACCACCAATAGTAGTCTAGAGAACTCAGTGTGTTATTCATGTGAAAGTATTTAATTGTCATTTTATTTCATTACATGGTCGTAATGTAAAGAGAAGATTTGGTCTCATTTTCTTCATTGGGCTAGTTGATAACAAATAGTTTGTATTTATTTTTATTTGTAATAGATTCGCGAACCGAGCCAAAGCTATAAAGAACAAACCGGAAGTGAATGCTGTAGTCACAGCTGACTCCACCATGATCCAGCGCCTCACTAAACAGATGTGCAAACTGCAAGCGCAGTTAGAGAGCAAGAAGAATATTGAGGTTTGTTATTATTATTTATTCTATTTTATTTCTTCAAAAAATTTACAGCTGGGATACAGATAGTTAAACATTCATAAAGGAACGCCAATTACAAGTGTTCATTGATATTATTAGAGTAGAACAAGATGCAGTAGACGGGCAAAGGAAAGTAAAAAATAAAAGCACAATTTTGAATAGACTGGACAGGTTTCAGTTAAATTAAAATAATATACTTCATTTATTATTCCCTGAAGGAATACCTCCACTGTTATCTTTAAGTCCCATGTAGCTTTTATGTGATCGACATAAGGCTTAAATTGCAATGATAAATGCGTGCTTGTGAAATGCATCAACTATAGTGAATTAGTTTGCCTTCCTCAAATTATGTATATATCTCCCTATATCGTTTGTCGCTAAAACTGAATTATGTTTTATTGCAGCAAGTCAACTATATATTACAAAATAAGATAAAGACCTTACGAAACCTTATATTGAATGGGTTTGATCAAAGACACAGTGTGGATTTACTAAGTGGCACAAGACGAAAGCCTCAACCCTCGAGACGAATTACAATATCTACGTTACACTCTATACCTGATGACGAGCCCGTTGTCAGTATACCTAAGTTTTGTACACCTAGTTTGAAGTATAAGTAAGTGGATTATTTTTATTGTTTTTGTAGCAACAATTTTCTGATGAATATTATGATATTGACGAACAAGTTTTCAGCCAATGACCAGCTAGGACTGTTCATTTAATTTTGAACTTCACGAGTGACATACGTCTGGAGTATTCAGCTTCACTTATGGTACGAGAGCTCATGAGCAAAATTATTGTCTTATCGTTTTACGATCAAAACCGTATTAAATCGATAGATTTGGTTATTCTGAATCCAAAAATCCTAATTTCAGAAATTTTGCGCGTCACGTCACCTGACCGCATTTTGAAATATGTCAAAAAAAATGACTGAACTGTTTCATAGCAACTTGGCTGATTTTTGGAATGTAGTTGAACGATAGCTTTTAGATACCGAAAATACAATTTTTCAGGCTACTCAGGAGAATGTTTGAGAAAATTAAAAATGAGACAAAAAAAACCCATAGCAAGCCGTCTGAAAATCTTGTTTTCTAATGAACATTGGTCAGTTGATGTGAATATTATAAATCAATTTTCAGAAGAAAGTGTGAGCATCGTTCTAATGAACATTGGTCAGTTGATGTGAATATTATAAATCAATTTTCAGAAGAAAGTGTGAGCATCGTATGCGTTGAAACCATTTTGAACGTGTCGAAAAATTTTATCGATCGGTAACTTGGCAATCTTTCTGAAAACCGTTGGACAAGGCATACATACTAATTACATCACAACAAAAGCCAGCAAGACATACTAATTACATCACAACAAAAGCCAGCATAGCCCTGTGGCAGTGTAAGAGACTGCTTGGCAGGAACTGGGGGATTAACCCCAAGGTCACTTACTGGCTATACACCGCAGTTATCAGACCGATCATTACTTAACTAGTCTGGTGGCCCAGGACAGACCTGAGCACAACCCGGAAAGATCTCGAAAAACTACAGCGCCTGTGTGGCAATCACTGGCTGCATGAGAACCGCACCTACGGCCGCATTACAGGCAATGCTTGGACTGCCTCCACTACACCTCATTGTGAGGGAGGAGGCAGCCTTGGCCGCCTTTAGGCTCAATATAACCGGAACCCTGAGCAAAGACTCCAGGGTTAAACACATACGCATTAGGGAGGATGCGATCAAAAGACGGCCAATGATGGCATCAGCCTGCGACAGAGCCCCGAAACAACATTACTTTCAAAAACACTACAACATAATACTCACGGAAGAACAGCGTGACCACTCGGGCCCGAACGAGCTGAGGGTTTACACCTTTACACTGACGGGTCAAAGACCGACTCCGGAACCGGTGCCGGAGTCTTCTCGCACGACCTCAACATAAATGTGCACCGACTGTGGTCAGTGGCAGACGTGTTTTGTGTTACTTTATATTGCTCAATTTATATTTAGAGCATTAACTTGTGCAATATTAACTTATAATATGTTAAAAATAAGGACTAAAGTGGAGTGAACTGTTTTGGTGAAAATAATACGCGAGCGTGACATCGCGCCGTCCGAAAACGCCGAGGTAGGCTCTTCCTCACCTGGAGTGAAAGAGACGGGCTGCGAAAAAGACATAATTCGTCTCTGTCGCGCCGCTGTGAACCGCGAAGTGCTCGGTTTGATCATCAAAATTTGAATTGTTGTTCGCGATACCTACTAATAATAAAAATGCCTAATAATTGTGGCGCTTGTGCTTCACCCATAATTGATGATTACATGGAATGTGCCAATGATAAATGCATGAAGAGGTATGATATAGCCTGTCTCGAAATAAACAAAGAGGCGTTTAAGGCGTACACCCAGACATATATAAAGAAATGGTTATGTCCGGAATGTATCTGTGCTAAGCCAAAAGTACGCAACAGTGAAACCCCGGTCCGCATTAACGTATCAAACCCTCATGCCACCACACCGGTAAACAATGTAAACAGTCAGCGCGGAAGTCGGACTCAGTATTCACCCATACCTATGGATTCTGATTGCGTACTACTCCAAGAATTGAGAGAGTTTAAAGCTGACGTGATAGCTCGCATGGACAGTCAGGCAAATGCGATATCGCTTCTACTTAATCAATATTCCCAAACAAAAACTGAGTTGGCCAACATAATTAAAATGATGGGGGTACTCGAGGAAAAAGTAGAAGCTCAGTTAACTAAACTAACTCAGTACAACCAAGCCCACGAAATAGCAGCTGATGTTCCCCGAAATCCTCCTTCTCAATCTTCTTTTGCCGAGGTCGTAAGTCAGCAGAATAATTCTATCGTTTCCAAGAAATCGCTGCATACCTACGTCGAAACTCAAATGGTAAACAAATGTGGAGCCACGAAATCGGCCGAAATTTTACCGGAAAAAGCTTTGTGTAGTACTAGCTCACTGGTGAATATTGAACCACCTAACGATGAAGAGGAGAAGATCGAATCGGGATGGGTGACTGTTCGAAACAAAAAAAAAAAATAACAGGCAACCTAAAGAGGTCAGAGTGGGTACAAATACAGAGTTGAAGGCGATTCAAGTTAGTGATCGTAAAAAATATCTGCATGTTTGGCGACTGCATCCGGATACCACTCTTGAAGCAATAGCCGATCACGTGAAAAATGTATGCGGACTAGATGTTCAAATAAAGGTGGACAAAATCAAACACAAAATCGTGAGAGATTATTCGTCGTTTGTTGTTGGAGTACCAGAAAAGTGTTTTGATAAGTTGAACCAGGCCGAAATCTGGCCATTGAATGCAGAATGCCATTGAGTTCAGTGAGTGGATATGGTTTCGGAACTCAAATAGAACAAAATCAAACATATTATAGCCATAACAGCAACATTGAAATGTATTATCAAAATGCAAGAGGGCTTCGTACAAAATTAGAAAACTTTAGAAATAACATATTATCATTTAATTCTGACTTATACGCTATAACGGAATCAGGCTGCAATGAATCCATTCAAGACGCAGAAATTATCCCACAAGGATATAAAATAATACGTTGTGATCGAGTGGATGGGCGTAAGCAGGGCGGAGCGTTTCTCGTGGCCACACACCGCTTCGAACTGCGACAGGTACTTGTCTCGGACGCGTCGATAGACACCTGCGTATTTGAAATTGTTTGTGCAACGGTTCATTTAAAGAATAGATTTTTGTTTTTATGTTGTGTTGTTTATATTCCGCCTGGGAGTTCGGAGAACGATTATATGATTTTGTTTAGGGTAATAGAAAATATGTGTAATAGATATAGACAAATTATTGTTATTGGAGATTTTAATTTACATTCTTGTCCGGTAAATATTAGCAATTATTATGAATGCTTTCATGTCGTATTGCGAGTTCACTCAAGGTAACATGGTACCAAATGTCTTAGGCCGACACCTGGATTTGGTTCTGAGTACGGGTTTTAGCGGAGAAGTGTCGGTGGTGTTGGCGGACGGGGCGCTCGTTCCGGTCGACCCGTACCACCCGCCACTAGCGGTGTGCGTGCGCCCCGCGCCCTCAGCCTCCGCGCCTTCCCCGCCTTCGCCCGCTGACGAATCCCTCTTTGACAGCGCGTGCAATAACAGACCGCAGTGGAATTTTTATAAAGCTGATTATGAATTATTGTATTCGAGGTTAACTTCGGCTGACTGGAGTGCAATGTATGAAATGCATGACTTGGAAGATATATTGAATTTATTTTATGTGAAATTAGGCCGTATTCTGGACGAATGTGTACCAAGGAAAAAGTTTACCCAGGAAAACTCACGTTATGTGTATCCCGAATGGTACACCGGAGAAATTATTAAAGAGATCAAAATTAAAGCAAAACTTCACAAACTGTTTAAAAACTCAAAACGTGATTGTGATTACGAAGAATACGCGAAATGTAGGGCCCGGATAAAAAAATCTATAGAAATTGCACACAGAAACCATAAAAATAAAATTCAAAATCAGTTCGCTAAAGATCCAAAATCATTCTGGCAATATATTAGGTCAAAAAAAAGTAGAGTAAATAGGCAAAGTATTGTAAAAGATGGGCAAAATCTCACTGATGAGCAGTGTGCTAGGGAATTTGCAGAATTTTTTGAGTCGGTATACAGTCAGGAACCACCGCAACTAGACGTTCAAGCGGCGATGGCAGAGGTCAGCAGTGCTACCAGTGCACGGGTACATATAGAGACTTTGAGTCTCAAAGATGTGCAGGATGCGCTGACGAACCTCAAGCCAAAACGATCATCTGGCCCTGACGGTATACCAGCGTTTCTCTTTAGAGACTGTGCTAGAGTTTTAGCAATCCCGCTGCATTACATATATAACACGTGCTTAAAGCAAACGACGTTCCCGGATCAGTGGAAGACTACACGTGTCGTTCCAGTACCCAAGGGTAAGGCAGGTCCAGATGTCAGCGGTTATAGACCAGTTGCAGTGTTGTCGACGCCGGCAAAAGTTTTTGAAGGCGCTATTCAGCGCTGCATACAGGGGCAAGTCCGAGCGCAACTGTCGGACGCGCAGCACGGCTTTCGGCCCGGACACAGCACTTCCACCAACCTGCTTAACTTCATGGCGAAGATTATGCCGGCAGTCGACGCTGGAGTACAGGTAGACACGGCGTACTTTGATTTTAAAAAAGCCTTTGACACCGTGGACAATGATGTCTTGTTAAGAAAGCTGGCAGATGTAGGATGTACGCCGCACTTACTGCAGTTCTTTGTCAGCTATATGAGAGACCGTCAACAGTACGTGGACTACAATGGGTACGAGTCGAAGCCGTACTTCACCAGGTCTGGAGTGAGCCAGGGCAGCAATTTGGGGCCTCTCGAATTTATCATAATGATAAACAGCTTGCCGGAGGTCGTCAGACATGCCTCATGTTTGTTGTTCGCAGATGACCTCAAGTTGCTGCTCGAGGTAAGGGATGAGTCAGACTGTGAGCGACTCCAGGGTGACATTGATAGAGTGGTGAAATGGAGCCATGACAATAAGCTGTATTTCAACGTGTCCAAATGCTCGGTAATATCCTTTGGTCGTGCGCGCACCCCTATCCGCTATGAGTACAAAGCAGAGGCGATACCCATGCAGCGAGTAACGCAAGTGCGGGATCTAGGGGTATATCTCACTCCAGATCTTACGTTTCGCGAGCATATCATTAAGATATGTAAGAGAGCGTACAGAAACCTCGGCTTTGTACTTAGGCAGTCACAGGGGTTCACTAATATTACGACTATAAGGGTATTATATGACGCTCTAGTCAGGAGTCACTTGGAGTATGGTGCTGTCATATGGGCTCCACATGAAGCCAAGTACTCTGTCATGCTGGAGCGCGTACAGAATAAGTTCACGCGTCACTTGTACTTCAGACTGTACGGGGTTTATCCATTATACCCGCTGATGTACCCCACCCTGTTTGTACTGGGCATGGTCGGGTACAACGAGTTAAGGGTGCGACGACAGTTTACTCTTGTCGTCTATTTAATTAAATTACTCCGGGGTAAGGAGCACAATCCGGGGGTGCTTCAGTGCTTGCGGTTGTCTGTTCCAGACCGCTACGTGTGGAGGCGGCGGCGCCCGCCACTGCTGGCTGTGCCAACTGCCAGAACCAACCTGCTGGCCAAAGCACCTCTCACGCGAGCAATTCGTACTGTTAACGAAATTCAGAATAGGTTGGACATTTTTTCGTGTTACTTTAGTGAACTTGCAAGAGTAAGTTTATACATAATATGTTACGAGAGCAACAATTAGTGTAATGTTATGTTTATTGTTTCTTTTATTGTTATTTTTATGTAAAACATATGTATGTTAATTTTCTGTGAATTGTCATTGTCAGAATTATAAGGTTGTAGTGTTTTAGTTATAAGTAATTTGGTGTTAAGGTATTGTGTAGTTATTTGTAATTGTTAGTAATAGTGTTATTTAAAATGGTTAATATTATAAGTAGGCTTAGCTATCGCATTAGGTTTCTAAACCTGTAATGATAGTTTAAGAGAGTTAAATAAATAAATAAATAAATAAACATATCCAGGCCGCTGGGAATGTTCAACACTGTCTACCAGGCAGAATGTGTGGGCATTATTCAAGCGGCGTATGCCATAGAGGCCAGGAGAGTTACGGATACCCATATACGTATACTCTCCGACAGTGCCTCAGTACTCCAAACCTTAGAGAAAAAATATATTACTTCAAGATTAATACTAGAATGTCACAATGCGTTAGAACGAGCAACGGTATCTAACCGCAATACAGTGACACTGCAATGGATAAAAGGACACAGTGGGTCTTTGGGTAACGACGCAGCGGACGAACTTGCTAGGAGGGCATCCAGTGCGTCAGTCTATGGACCCGAACCAATCGTACCCATCCCCTTCAACCAATTACGCAGATGGCTGCAAGAGATCACCCAAACGAAAGCAGAGGAGTGGTGGTCCTCGGCACCAGGGTGCAGGCAGTCCAGGGAGGCTATGCCAAGCCTGGATGGCAAACTAACCAGGCGACTCTTACGCCTGGATAGGAATGGCCTGCGCCTGATGACGGGGACCATCACAGGACACTGCTCGCTGAACAAACACTTTTACACAATGGGCATAACAGACAGCCCTCTGTGCAGAGCTTGCATGGAGGCTGAGGAAACCGTTCCGCATGTGCTCTTCGAGTGCACAGGCGTTGCCCAGATCAGAACAGAAACCCTCGGGACACCCAAATCTTTAACAGATGTTCTGAACAGACCCGAAGCCGTGACCAACTTCTGGAGGGAGGTGGGCTGGTTGGAATAAACCCCGACGGCCGCTATGGCTCACGCACAATGGTCCACTTGTAGGATTAAGTGCGGAAACCAAACCCAATAACATAGAACATAGAACCGTTGGACATGACGAAAAAAGGGGCCCAGATGTAGAAAAAGAATTATATCAGACAAATTTTGTGTCGCACCTTTCTAATCAGACAAATTTTCAATAGTATAAATTATTTTCTTTTTTTTTTAATTAAGATGGGTTTGCTCTTGACTCTAGTCTAGGTCAGAGGTGACAGAGACTAAGTCGACGATGGAGAGAGCTTACCCAGTAGAAGCCTGTTCACTCTCACTTAGAAGAGATTAGGGTTGTATGCGCTCGGAAACACAGACGGAGGTAGTGAGTTCCACTCTTTTGCAGTGCACATTATAAAAGATATTTGGAAGCGCTTAGTGCGAATTGGTGGAATATCAAATCAATATCAAGTATTTAAAAAATCATATTGTATTTACGCCTATCGAGCAAATGAATAAGATGCAACTCTCACATTCTTAGATAATGATTAATAAAGAGCTTACCCGAAACCATCGAACTGAAATTGACTTATTATAAATTGGACAAAAGGAAACTGGGATAATGTTTGAAAAATACTGTAAATTTAATTGTTTTTAAACCTGTCGGACTCATCATCGTTGTCGTCATCCTCAAGATCACTCTCAAGTACAATATCTTCAGAGGACACGGTGGAGCATACAGTGGTGGTCTGCCCGGCTTGGGCAGAGCACCGCCGTGTTCTCACGGAGGCGACCGGCGGCGGCGATCTCTCGCGTCCGAGCCTGGTCCAGGCCATGGTGCGGAGCGAGAGTGCATGGGAGGCCGTCACCTCCTGCGAAGCGGTAATGCTCGCGAAGAAGGAGGCGGAACGCGTGAGGGAGAGGCAGCCTCACGCCCTCAGTCGCCGCAGGAGACGCCCTGGGCGGCGGGAATCGATAGCCGATTCCCGGCCACCGTAGGCGCGGGCTTGCGGACGGTGAGTAGTGGGTAGCTCGCCGACCGGTGAGGACCAGGCCCGGGTCGACGGCGCGTTGTGTTCCACGCGCGCCTCAAAGAGATGTCAGCAAAAGATGGGGTCCAATAGGGCCGATGCCGCTGGGGTCGCGGGTTGTTTGAAAAAGATACCGTGGCCCTGGCATAGGCAACTGAAGGAACACGGGTGGGTTTTAGTCAGTAAAAGTCTGACACGCCCTTCCGCTCCACCCAGAGCGGGGGAAGTTATTTGATGATTTCCCATCCACAAAAAAAAAAAAAAGTACAATATCTTCAATGTCATGTTGTCTTTTTGGAATTATATGAGACATTAAAAATGTCTAAAGACAGATTATTTGTAACCGAAGTAACTAGATTTAAAAAAATTGAACCAGGTTGCAAAATTTTTTGATATTTTTCAAAATGCGCTCACGCCACATGTGACGCGCAAAATGTCTGAAAACAAACTTTTTTAATCAATTTACGAAACCTACGTACATTATTAATATCAGACTCATTGTGATAAAACCATTTTTTGACATATCAGAAATGGACTCCCATAAAACTGTGACCTTTTTGACCGGTGCTACCCACTGAGTCGGGTTCAGAATTATCTAAATAATGATTTTATACAGTTTGGCCGTAAAACGATGCGACATGGTTTTGGTCGCGGGCTCTCGTACCTCGTAACTTCGCTTTAATTCGAGATGTAAGTGGTATAGTACAAACCGGGATTGTTGAGCCACTAGCGTATCATCTTAACTTGGTTGTGTTACACGAAAGCCGCCCGTTTTTCGTTATTGAAACGTCACTTGTCAAATTTCACGGACGGCATTCGTATAATACAACAAAGTTAAGATGATAAGCTAGTGGCTCAACAATCCCGGTTCGTGACTGTACTTCACTTAATCGCAAATCGACGTCAAATCAGTGGTGTTACCACTTACCCGTATTATGGACTATAAGGTCAAAACTGACTTAAGTGTGAAAATATGTGACCTTTTACAGCCCAAGTTGCGTAGTGACGCCCGATTTCATGGCCATCCCTCCCGACACCAGCAAGCTGGCTACCGTGCCCGAGGAGCCCGCACGCCTCGTCACGCCGCCGCCGCCCGTACGCACCGTCTTTTTCAGCAACGAGGTCATTGAACTTGGTTAGTACTAGGTATTTTTGGATATTTAATACATATTTGTTACACTTGACTTTGACCCTTAGCACAGAATACTTATTAGTACAAGTACAGAAGATTCACTCCGCAAAATCATTTAAATAAATAGCTACTCTTACTACGACACAATAAATTGCAATTCAGGTTGCACGGCACTAATTACCTACAGTTATATTCACCTAGAAGTTGCCTCTCTTTGTATCGCATAACTATTATACCTTCTGACTACGTTAGGGTGGTCTTCTTTTAAATAATAATTAATCTGAATATTGTGAACATCAAATAAACCCAGGCTCGGTACTTAGTACTATATAGATCAGAAATAGTTATTTATGCCACAAGTGCGGAAAGTAGGTGATTTCCGACGAGTGTATAAGTCCACACGAGTTGGAAATCATCTTACGCACGTGTATCATACAAGGTTTTACTATACATTGTACGATTCGAAGAAATAAAGATATAATGTGTATTGAAAAAGTATTTTTCTATTGATTTAGCCGGTACAAGGTCTTACCGGCTAAATCAATAGAAAAATACTTGTGTTGGCATTTTGAGCTTCTTGAGTGACATTTTCCGGGGTTAAATTATTTGATTCATCACTTGAAGTCGACATTTTTAGTAGAATTACACAGATCGACTCCGAACTAAGCAAGAAATGGCGGGCTTATTTTAAATACATCGGTCAAATTATTCCATCATCGGTATCGGACTGAACGCCTTAGAATTCGGGTGCTGATATAGGTAAGTTATAGTTCACCGAAATCGAAATATTAAAAATACATGGTTAACTGATTATGTTTTATTTGACCGAGCAACCGACAGAATAATAATGAAATTTAATATACGAACGGACGATGCGACGCGGCGTGTGAATGAGTATCGAACTAACGTGCGACCCCGGCACACGCGCGGCAGCCTCACTGAATTGGCCCGACAAGTCGAGCCCGCCGCGTACTTGTAGCTTCATACCTAAAATGCGGTGTGCGTCTAGCCTGCACTTAGAAGAATAACTAACATAGGTAGACTTAACTAATACTTCACAACGTCTTTTAAAATTAATTAGTGAACCTTCACAGACGTGGTGGGCATCTAATACCAGTAGTCCGCAGGCAGATTTTACACTTTGAACAGAGCTCACGGCGACTAGCAAAGTGGAAGCGGGGTATCATTCGGCGCGGGAATGTTGCGGGTTGTTTAGTAGTCATGAGTCAGTAGACGGTAGCGTACTGCGCTTTTGCGGTTGAGGCGTATTTTACGAACAATAATTCGATCAATGTGGTGAGACGTCGGTTTTGTTCTCACTTTGGTATCGGACGATTAAAGGATGGTCCGTCAAACTGACTGCTATGGACGTGGGTACAGAAGTTTAGAGAAACTGGATCAGTTGGAATTGAGCCTCGGCCTGAACCTTCAACGTCTTCAACTCCTCAAAACGCAGAACTTGTGAAATTTTGAGAAATCCACGTGAGTCTGTCCGAAAGATTTCAGCATAACTGCGCGATGCTGGATGCTTTTATGCCGGAGCTGCACCGTTACGCTAGCAACAATAACAGAACCCACTTTCAGCAGGATGGGGCTACACCACACACCGCCAGGGACTCAATGACTAAAATTAGACAACTTTTTTCCCGGATAATTGATAAGTAGCTTTGGCGATATAGCCTGGTCCTCTAGATCGCCTGATCTGACCCCTTGCGACATTTTCCTGTGGGAATACCTCAATTCTCGCGTCTACAGCAATTCACCATCAACAATAAAGGCCCTGCAAGAAAATATCCGACGCGAGATTGCGGCTATCAGTCCAGAACTTTGCAAGCGAGTTTTCGCCAACATGAAAGAAAGATTGCAAGAATGTTTGCAATCTTTCTTTCATGAGAAGGACGTTATTTGAGTGGAGTGATTTTTAAAACCAAAAATCCGCAGTATTGTTTTGTAAGATGATAGATAAATAACTATGTTTTTCTTTATATTTTTATTTAATTTTATTTGTTAAGTGTAAAATCTGCCGGCGGACATCCTGTAGTAAGAAAAACAACAAAAAATATTTTCTAAAAATAAGTAATTATCCGCGACCTGTAATCAGTTGTTGCCTTGAAATTATTATTTTAGAAAATCGTGCTATTTGCTAGGAGCAGATACCAATCTCCACTTCTTCCACCAATTAATTTTAAAAGGTATTAATGTGTTGGTTCCTTATTTTCTTACGTCATTTCCTATAAGTTAGAAAGATTACCCCCATAATTTACTCTTTTGTCTTTTAAAAGTGTGGTCACCAAGGCTTGTAATAATTTTATTCATTTATATTTCACAGACAGCGATGATGATGACTCGACGCGTGAGGACCCACAAATATGCTCGCCTGTTCATAAATGCTATGGTAATTACTCTAAACTTCCATCGATCATTATAATATTTTAAGTAGTGTCCGACCGAATTTTCGGTTTTATTTCAGCCGAAAGTGGAAAAAAGCCGAATCTACAGTTTCGGCTGAAAATCGTGTTTCGGTCGGGCACAAATTTCAAGTTTTATCCTATACTCTTAAAGCGATATTATTTTGTATATATGTCGTAGGATAATTTGATACTTCGAATCTTCGCGGAAATCCTAGGGGTTTTACGAAAACGCGGATAATTAGACATAGGCGAAAAATTATCAAATCTTACTGGACAAAGTCAGGATTTTTGCGAAAATACTCGTTACTATAGTAAGATTTGATGTGCTCAACACTGATTGGCTACAATTTTGCTGGCTGACTTCTAATTGGTTCCTAGTTTGCCGATGATTAACTTCAAGTATTGTATCATAGAGTTATGAAGGTTTAGAATAGGTGAGAAAGGAAAATCACTAAATTGATTTTTATAAACTTTTTATTGAAAATTTTAGTATGTATGTTGTTTTCTACAGACAATAGGAGATCTCAGTCGTAGTAAAAAAAAATGATCCAATTTTAGGGTGTAATCCATAAATTGGATGAAACTGGTTAGGTAAACAATTAGTTTAATAGTGCAACAATGGAATTGATCAGTCTTGTGAATTAAAGTCTTGAGATAAAATCACTCATTCATCAGCCTTCTCTTCTCTTATACAGCTAAACTTAAGATATATTGAGGCAAAATTATTATCACATTCTGGTTCACTTATAGTGAACAAAATAACTACAACAAATTATTATTGAATTAGCAAAAATAGGAAAAAATAGACTTATTCAAAGAAATTAAAAGATAACTAGAAAAAAATTTGAAAAGCGAATAATCACAGAACAAAAGATAATTAAATACGTCACTAAAGTGAAACTTACGCTGAGTTGCATGGACCTGTAACATTGGAGTTGCAATGCAAGCACAGCTGCGTTTAGTAAATAGTAATATGAAATTATTAGTAAGACTTTACTTGTTACAACAATTCAAAGATTTATGACATGCACTATCTTGCATGCAGGCCACAATGTGATTAGCTCTTTTATTATGCTGGCAGTAAATTCCTTGCCATTATCACTCTGTAAAATCATTGGCGCACCCACTTCTAAGAATATTTTTAAAAGAGCCATGGCTACTTCAGTTGCTTTTTTACTGGTTAAAGGTCTGAGAAAGCAGAACTTAGTGAGGTGGTCTTGATAGTTTAAAATCCATTTGTAATTGTGGCTAGGAGTTGACTGGAGATCAATTAAATCTACCTGCCCACGTTTGTTAAAGTCTTGAGAAATTATGGGGCGTACAACAATTCCTGTTTTTGGGCAACTTTTTTTATTCAGACAGATCTTACACAAGTTGAGGAACAATATCATAATCGGTACCGGTATCACATATTGTTGCTTTAGGTTATATATCAGTTTGTCGCGTCCTCCATGCCCAGTTGATATGTGCGCCTGCAGAAGAATATCATAGTACAGACGCCAGCAGGTCAACCTACCCGAAACTGTCAGATTTTCCCAATCAACTTTGAACCTAATGCTTTAGTAATAAAGTCGAAAATCTATTAAAGAAATCTGACAGAGTGTAGTAGCTTGATGTGCTGGCGTCTGTACATATCTGTTGAAGGTACTTGTACAACAGAAGAGTTAAGATCCTTTCTTCTCAGTATCAGAAGTTTTTCTTCACCTACACTCATCACGTCGTATTTTTTTGCATTTCTATACTGTTGTTGTGTTTTTGGTTGCTTAAGTACACTCGCAGTTTTAAATTGTTCAATTGAATTTATTACAGCATTTACGCGTTCTTTAGTCCATTCTGGTTTAGTTGTACCGTCAACTCTATTATCGTAAAACTTTCTTAACTCTATGTAAAATTTGTCTTTATCGGATTCTGCTGAAGGTTGAACATCATTCTCTGTCGAATCTGTCATAATTATATGAAAACCAAACCTCCTATTCACACCGTTTCTTAGTTCAAGTCCAATTTTATAGTCCACTTTTAACACAATGACAAACAAAACACCGCTAAACCAATCTCGAAAGCATTGTTGTTGTTGAGTGGTTGACTAAGACTTTTATGATATATGACACTATGTACATCCGTGTAGCACTTTTATTTACCACTTTATTTAAGTCCAAGTAGGTACACTATTTACGATAAAAAACAAAACACTTCTGCAATTTAACTCAGACACAAACGTAAACAAATAACGTGCGGCAACAAATGATTGACATTTAAGACGTCAACCAATCAGAGACGATCTCTTATTGAACGCGCTGACCGACCAATCAGCGTTCTTATTTCATAACAGCCAGCGTTTCGTTTCGCAATATTGCTATAATAACGAGTATTTTCGCAAAAATCCTGACTTTGTCCAGTAAGATTTGATAATTTTTCGCCTATGTCTAATTATCCGCGTTTTCGCAAAACCCCTAGGATTTCCGCGAAGATTCGAAGTATCAAATTATCCTACGACATATATATATACTAGTCAAAACAAAATAAGGGCCACTAGATATGTAAGGTGTACCATCAAAATTGTCAAAGCAATTAATTGTTTAGTTTTAGTGAACAAAACTCTGTTATTGTTTACCGTTTAGGCTAGTAACTGTTTAAATAAATTATCAATAAACATGTTTATTTAACTTTAAATGAAATATGACAAGATCACAAACAACGAAAAGTTACTAAGAACTAAAAAATTCATCACTTTTTATTTATTTTTCTGTTTTTTAATAACGCTCTCATATTTTAGCTATGCACCCCTGAAGCCTGGAATGAATGCTCTCGATCAAATGCCTCACGTTTTCAGCTGGAATCTCTTCCCAGGCAAATCTCAAATAGTTAACCCATTCATTGCGGCGCATGCCGAATAGTTAACCCATTCATTGCGGCGCACGCCGATCGGCGTATTTTTTCTTTCTCAGATGCGGAGCACGCCGATCGCCGTAATGTATAGTTGTTTTATATTTTTTGTTTTAGTTTTTCAAAATAAATTTCTCATGGATTCGTAATTAATAAATTCAAATTCAAAACAAAGTGCTGAAAACACCAATTGGCGTGTTATTTTTTATACATCAAGTGCGGCTCACGCGCGCCGATTGGCGTTTACGTTAAAAGCGAGCCGCATCTGACTAGTGAGAGCAAAATTTGTCGCTGCAATGAATGGCTTAATCAGTTGCTGCTGGTTGCAAACTTCTTGCTCACTCTCTAACCCTTCGTTTCAATTGGTCCCACATGTGCTCGATTAGAATCATCAAGTCGTAACTGTTTGCTGGCCACGGTAAAACCTGAATGTGAGAGTCTTCCAGCACAGACTGGGTTGCTTGAGCTGTGTGTGCACGGGTATTGTCCTGTATCAAGACGAACCCAGGACCCATTTGCACGGCAAATGGTGATCTCATTTGCTGCATGAGGCCTGATGACTTCCTCAATGTAACGCTGAGCAGTTAGGGAACCCTCATTTAAAATAGCTAGCTCAGTTTTGACGTGTAAGCTAGTCCTACTCCAAATCGTTTTAACAATAGTTACGTTCGAATCACTAAAACGGTCAACTTCATGTATGCAGGCTTCGCAAAATCGCTCGCCGTGTCGTCTCCACAATATACGTAATGCGCCGATCGTCATTAAAAAAATTACTTTGATTATACACATGTATATACATATGTAGTGTTGCGCTGCAATCGCAACAAATACAACAGGCCACATTAGAAACGCTTGTGTGCGTATTATGCACACAAGTAAGCGTAGCTTATATTGTCTAACAAGCGCGTGCATCACTGGTGAGGCGTACTGAGTGATACCAGCCCTTGATTATTTCCCATAAAAGGAGGGGAAAAAATGTGTTTTGATTTTGAGGTATCTATAATTTGTTTTAAATTTAAATTCATTTAATTATGATTTTTTTCACATATTAGGAGTTTGTGCATATTAATTAGGTACTGGGTAAAATATATTTGTAATGAAAAAGATATTGCTATTGAAGGTTATTTATTGTTAATATTCTAGTTCGGAATTCTGGTATTCAGCTGCATCCGGTTAGACTGGAAGCCGACCCTAACATAGTTGGGAAAAGGCTAGGCAGATTGATTCTAGTTCGGAATTATTTAACAACAACATTATATATATATTTATATTTTAACACGACACGGAACAGAAGAACCAGTCTTACTCTTGGATTATTCATATTTGGTTTGAATTGTAAACAATCATATATGCTATGTACACACGGCTATATATCAAGCTATACATATCCAGTTAAAGCTGACCTTTAATTGTACGGAAATTGTATACAATGTGAGATCAGCTTATACTGGAAATTTATAGCTTGATATGTAGCCGTGTGTACAGCAGCAGGCTTAGCATGACGCTTTCTGTTTCTACTCTGCTGTAGAATAGAAATCGCTTATCTACCCTTCTCGAAATCTCTTCTACCCGAGCACGACTAGGTCACACTTAAGACTTGGGTTTCTTCGTAGACAGTGACTTTTCCAGGTACCCGGTACTTATTATAATATCGACATAACGTTATTTTCAGGTGCAACAAAAACGCCACCATGCATACTAAGGTGAAATGCAAAAGAAGCTGAGAAAAATCTGAAAGGTATTATTGAACTGACTGAAAGAGAGAAGATGTATTCGCCTAATGTGGTAAGTTATCAGTCACTAAACCCAGAAATCAAATTCGAGATCAAAAATGTAAACAAAGAAATGTCATTGTCAACGTGACAGTTCAGGGATAGTCAACATTTCCCTTGTAATTCAAATTAAGTTTTTTTTTTCTATATATAAAATGTTAGATATATATAATAGGTTGGGGAAAAAGTTTCTTCGCATTTTTTAAGAAAATTCAAAACATTTTTTAATATAGTTTATTTACATTTAACTAAAGTGTGTAGGTACCATTTTGTTCGATAACTTTTTGCCATCTTGTAGGTAGGGACATGATCCCATTGCTATAGAAATTTTGGGACTTCTGGTCAAAATACCGCGACAAGTGGTTTTGGCATTCCTCTCGTAATGTTAACCTGACACTGCCTAAAGAATTCTGAAGAGACCGAAACAGGTGGAAATCTGAAGGTGCAAGGTCAGGACTATACGGCGGATGCATTAACACCTCCCAGCCAAACTCTCTTAATTTTTGCTGAGTGGCTAAAGATGTGTGAGGTCTAACGTTATCATGATGAAAAACCACACCCCTTCTGTTTATTAATTCCATCCGCTTTCTCTCAACTTCTTGCTTTAATCTCATCAGTTGTTCGCAGTAGAGTTCAGAATCGATGGTCCTGCCTGGTGGTAACAGCTCATAATGAATAATGCCCTTCCAATCCCACCACACACACAGCATCACCTTGTTGCGAGTTAACCCGGGTTTCGCCACAGTCTGTGAAGCCTGACCGGCCTTTGACCACGACCTTTTTCGCACGTTCTTGTCATACGTGATCCACTTTTCATCACCAGTTATCAGCTTCTTCAAAAATGGTTCGGTTTCATTACGTCGTAATAAAGAATCACAAATGAGTACACGGTTCATTAGGTTGCTTTCAGTGAGCTCGTGAGGTGGGTGAATATTCGAGCGTTTTAACCGCCGTCATTACCTTCCGCCAAAAGTTGATGAAAGAGAATATATTTAATGAAATATTTCAGCAATTCCTGATTCTGGTCCTTAAGCAGATTCTGGGAATTGATGAAATATTTCATTAACGATATTCTCCTTCATCAACTTTTGGCGGAAGATAATGACGGCGGTTAAAACGCTGAATATTCACCCAGGTACCCAAATGTCGAGCTTTTTTGTGTACCCAGTTTTTTTCAAATGCGCCAAAACTGTGTTGTGGTCAATTTCCAGTTCTTCAGCTACGTCGTAACTACTGATATGCCGATCTTGCTCCACTTTTTCAAAAATGGCATCCATTTTATCCGTAATAGGGCGACCAGAGCGACGTGCATCTTTGACATCAAAATTTCCGGATTGAAAACGTTTAAACCAAATTTGTGCTACTCTCACAGACACTACACTAGGTCCATAAACATCGCAAATTTTTTTCGCGGCTTACGTTTCATTTTTACCTTTTTTGTAGTAAAATTTTAAAATGTATCGAATTTCTTCATTAGATTCACTTATCTTGACGGTACGAAAAACAAATGAAAATCACACATTTTCCTAATTTGAATTTGGAATTATGTTCTTTAAAATTTAAACTTTCAATGATACCAAAACCAGCCAGATACAAATAGTATAGCCAAAGAGATTTTATTACAAGTTCATACATACTATAATGCAAAAAGACTTTTCCCCAATCAAATATATATATAAAGTGTTGCAAGCGTTGTCGTATAATCATCACTTGAGAACAGTTCGACCGATTTACCCGATTTCCTTTTTGTTCTGTTTATAAGTAAAAAGCACCCATGCGAAGCCGAGGCGTTTCGCTACTTGACAACACTAAATGAAGTCCAAATGTTTAAGACCACTGCCTTATTGCCAGCTGTAGCATAAAAATAAATTGCACGATTTTATTTCAAACAGTTATATTTTATTCTTGAATTGTAGTTTACGTCACTTTAAAGTTGGTCTCCAATTTGATTTTTAGCTTTACACAGTACACAGATTTAAAGCCTCTAATTCATGGGTAATATACACGGGTTTTTTTTATGGTAATGACAACGGACGACGCTAGAGTGGTCAACCCTAATGTACTATATCTAAACATATTATATATTAAATTCGCTTTTCGTGTCTGTCTGTCTGTCTGTGTGACCGCATTGTTCTTCTAAACAACGCTATAGATTTTGTTTTCGCCGTCATAGAATTTAGGTCGGAACTTTTATTATACATTAATATTAAACTTACATAATAATAACAGATAATAACTTTTGAGGAGCTCGTGGCTATGTAATAACAGCCGCACGGGTCGATCCATCAGGTTAAGCTACGCTTGCCAGGGTTGGTCCGTGGATGGGTGACCATCTTTTCATACCGAGACTCCTCCGACTCCTCCGTGCCTCGGAAAGCACGTTAAGCCGTTGCTCCCGGATGTCACTCATGGATCTTTGACAGTCGTTACGGGTCGTCAGAAGCCCGAAAGTCTGACAACCAGTCTTACCAAGGGGTATCGTATGACCCAGTAACTGGGTCGTAGAGGTCAGATAGGCAGTCGCTCCATGTGAAATACTGGTATTCAGCTGCTTCCGGTTAGACTGGAAGCCGACCCCAACATAATTGGGAAAAGGCTAGGCAGATTGAATAACTTTTGACAGGCCAGTTGGCGTGGTTGGTTAAGATACCACCTATCTCCCCACCCACCGCAGGTCGTGGGTTCGATTCCCATCCAGGACAAACATTTGTGTGCATTAACATGTCTGTTTGTTCTGAGTTTGGGTGTAATAGTCTATATAAGTATATATTTACAAGAAAAAAAGTAGTATATGTAGTATGTCAGTTATCTGGTTTCCAAGTACAAGTAGTACAAGTTCTGCTTAGTTTGGGATCAGATGACCGTGTGTGAATAAAGTCCCAGGATATTATTATTATTTATTATTTTATTATAATAAAGAAATGTCGATGTTTTGTCAAATCGTAAAAACCGTGCGAAGCAGAGGCGGGTCCCTAGTGTATAAAAAATCTTAAAATTTTCAGGTTGAATATATAGAAAAATTAGAGCATAATATGACTATGATTGCAAAATTGCAAGATCAAATTGAAATTATGACCAAACAGAGCAATGACAAAGATTTAGAATTGGAACATTTTAAAATTAAAGTTAAGCAGACGGAAGAAGCTATAAAAAGTTTAACCTCCAGTAAGGTAAGGGCATAATTATTATTTTACTAGAATACTAAAAAAAAAGAAACTTTATGTTGATTGATACTTTATACACTGAATCGGGTTCCATCGACTACGACTGCGGGTTACATAGACTATACCTAGTCTTGCCATAAATATTGTCACGAAGAACAAAAATTTTTTTTATTGCAAATAATATTTATTACTTTTAGTGTGATAGTTTAATACATAAATATAAAACAATTTAAAATATAAAAAGCTTATTCGAAATGGTCTCCATTGGCTGCAATACAGTCCTTTAAACGTTGAGGCAGTTATCAATAGAAGCACGGAAAATTCTTCACTGCCAAACGTATGGATTGTTTTAGAGCAAGCCGTACTCTCCAAAACTAACCATAAATCATAATCCAGCGGATAAAGATCGGAACTAGACGACGGCCAGTCTTCAGCTCTGATGAAGTCCGAAACGTTCACTTCCAACCAAGACTGCGTGGACCGAGCTTTATGACCTGGCGCCGAGTCTTGTTGGAAGGACCATACTTGGTTATTGAACATGGTGTTGTTAAGGGGCTTAACTACCTTCTCAAGAATGGTATCTTGATACACTTGTGCCGATGTTTTGATACCTTTTTCACAAAAATATGGCTCAGTCACTCCTTAATAGCTAACACCCCACCAAACCATCACTGAAGTCGGATAATGCCCACGTTGCACTCTGTCAACTAATTGGGAAGCGTCCTTAGAGCTTTGAGCATAAATAAGGTCATTTTGTTTGTTAAAATGTTGCTCAATTGTAAAGATTTTCTCATCCATAAACAAAATTTTTCTGTGACCTCCCTTTGCGTACCGCTTCAGTAGTTGTTTCGATTTTACCACCCTATTCTTTTTTTAAATTATCAGTTAAAAAATGACCAGTGCGTCTCTTATAGGCTGCAAGTCCTAAGTCATCTTTTAAAATACGCGACATGGTTCTGGGTGCTATCTTCATCTCCCGAGATAAAATCTTTTGCTTTCGGACAGGATTTCTTCGAATTCTTTCCCCTGCTTTGACCACCTTTTTCGTACGTGGACGGCCAGATCTTTTTCTGTCACAAACAGAGGACGTCTCATTGTACCTATTAATAGCCCGGTACACAAACATTTGACTAATAACAAGCGTATGGAGAGTTTTAAAAATTGCATTTGGCTCCATACCAACTTTGTGTAATGCAATCACAGCGATTCGGTTCTCTTTATCACCCCACGCCATTTTAATATCGCATAATATTGTACAATGTATTGGCGCCAAAATTAGAAAACTCAATGAACAATCGTATAAAAATGACAGATTCCAAATTCAAATGTAATATCTTTCTTATTTTTAACAGTACTCGTATTTATGGCCAGACTGTGTAATGTTCTGTATCTATCGTAAACAAAAGATGCGCGCGCAACATTGCATGCAGTATGTGTACGGTGCGGATCCTTGCGAGTGGACTCCTCGTTCTAGCGAAAACGCTCGTAATGCCCGTTTTCACTAACACTAACCGACACCTAAATGAATACTTAAATAAAAGCGCGCTATTGGATTTTCAACTTTCGGCTCTATGCCGAGTTGACAATTTAACGAGGGCATCAGTTACGTACAGAAAGATAAAGAGATCCAGTAACCAGTACACACTATAACGACGTAGGCGCAATAGCACTCCTTTGCGGCAGAAATATATAAGATGTTAAAAAATTTATATACTTTATGGAAGCTTTAGACCATCGAACTGAATAATTTAAAATCGCAAAAAGAAATCAGCTGTGCCATGCTAAAGTTTAATACCTACTGTTCTAAACTGGAAATGGTATGGGACAGCTGTTTATTTTTCGCGATTGAAAAGTTAGTCCCATAGTAAAAGTTATTCAGTTCGCGGTGGTCTAAAGCACTCCTTAAAGTTTGTAGAGTTAATTTTTTAACATCTTATATATTTCTGCCGCCAAGGAGTGCTATTGTGTACTGGTTTGTAGAATGCTGGTGTAATTACGGCAGACGCGATATTTCAGCTTTCTCTCTGGGATCAAAAAGCATCTGCCAAATTTCTGTTATTGCAGAAGTCCTTAACACGTTCTGTGCGGCCAACGCGCATGCGCGATTTTCGAACGTTCACCATGTGCTGGCGGCGCTTATGCGCATCCATACAATTTATATAACTTCCTTCGAATGCGGCGCGCCGCACCTGTGGGTTTTTTGTGCATCTCTATTGTTCTTGGCGTAATTGTTTTATGACTCATAAAACTGGAAAATTTTCAAACACACATAAGCGTCTCGCCGCATTTGGGACAAGTTTGTAACGCCGCACATATGCGCCAAGCCGCACTGGGTAGAGTTTCTTCAACCGCGCATGCGCGATCATAGCACCACACGAAGTATTTTTGGGCGCGCATGAGCGTTTGCCGCACAGGGTTTAGTGTATCATAAAGCAGCACTTGGAGCAAACTCGCCAAATAATTCAGCAGTTAATGTGTTAAGGGGGAAGCGTCAGGGTAGCCCGCGAAATTCAATTTCTTACGTTTTATGCAATTTGTAAGTCAGTATTAACTTGTATGTTAAATAAAGTATCATTCGCGGCCGTAACAAATATGTATTTACAGAATTATAATCATTAGAATCAGTAATACAACTCCTTAAGTTAGTATAATCTTCAAATGTCAAGGTGGAGATAACACAAGATTGTGTAGATTTGCTCTCAAGATTTCATGAAATAGTAATTCATTAGGATTACCTGGTCTTAAAGGGTTGTATTGATCACTTCAATGATTATTACATTTTGATCAACGTACAACCTAATACTGACTTATAAATTGCAAAACAACTTAAGAAAACTTGGAATTTCGCGGGCTTACACCGTGACGCTTTCGCCTTAAACCGCAGTGACGACTTAGGGTCAGTTTCCACCAAACGGAAAAATCCTTTTTATATTAAACACTTTTTATATTTCACGAGGAGCTTGTGGCTAAGTAATAACAGTCGCACGGGTCGATCCATCAGGTTAAGCTACGCTTGCCGGGGTTGGTCCGTAGATGGGTGACCATCTTTACATACCGAGACTCCTCCGTGCCTCGGAAAGGCTTAACCTTTGGCCCCGGCTGTCATTCGTGGATCTTTGACAGTCGTTACGGGTTGTCAGAAGCCCGAAAGTCTGACAATCAGTCTTACCAAAGGGTATCATATAACCCAATAACTGGGTTGTGGAGGTCAGATAGGCAGTCGCTCCATGTAAAATACTGGTATTCAGCTGCATCCGGTTAGACTGGAAGCCGAGCCCAACATAGTTGGGAAAATGCTAAGCAGATATATCGCTGCTTTGCATGAATACCAGCACAAACCAAAATTTTGAAATTACTTGTTTATAACACAGCCAAATGCAAATTAGTCCTTTTTTCATGGTCAGTAAGACTCACATTCATAACGGCTAAGCCGCCAGTATAGTCGGTTTTGCCGTATTCATGCAAAGCAGCGATATATACTTTTTATATTTCACCAAATAAGTAACTTCATTCTTCCTTTAATCCATCCAAAGGTTGTCTTAAAACATTTAATATCTGTAATTTATATGGTGGTGCATAACATAACCTAATCAGCCTAAAATGTATCTACTGCTGGGGCACAAGCCTCGTCGCTGTGAGAGGGAGTGGGCAGTAATCCCACCACGTAGGCCCAGTGCGAGTGGGCAGATGTCACGTCTTCGAATTGTTGGTTAAGTTACCGGCACATGCCGGTTTCCTCAAGATATTTTCCTTCAGCGTTTTGAGAGCAGTGGTTATGAAATAATTTACACAAAGTAAAGTGTCTGCTTGGGATCTAACCCACGACCTACAAGTCCCGGCCGATACCACTGGACCGTCACTGCTCTCTGGTGTACATAATAAAGAGTATTCTATTCTATCTTCTGGTTTCACAGACCGAGCTACAATCCCAGTGTAACATCTACAACACTAAACTGATCGATGCAGAAGTAAGTTACGAGACTCTCAGGAATAAAGCGAAGCTTAGAGAGGAAGAACTGGTGTCTCTGCTGGAGGAACTAACGGCGAGAAATAAGAAACCTGAAGACATTGGTAAGTTAAGACTAAGGCCCTATACTCTAATTCAGATTCTTAGATTTGCATTACCATTTAATCAACTATTTACTTTAGTGTAATGCTGTCTTAAGTTTTTTGAGTGACTCTAAATATATTTTGTGAGGAATTTAAACTTTGTATTGTAAAACATTGAGTTTTTAGTTCCAAAACATGATTATGATTTGGAATCAGCTTCCTAACACTATTTTCAAATATTTGCTTTCTGAATATTATTTTATTATTTTCTGTTATTTATAAACTTATTTATTTTAATTAATAGGCAAAGTAATGTCCCGCACGTTAGACAAGGAGATGCACTTCATGGATATTTCTAAAGATATTTATATTATCAATAGTGACAATGAAAGCACAAATGATAATGAATCTGACCATATGAACACATTACTCGCTGACACACAATCAGAATTGAACTTAAAAAACAAATCCATCATAGAGTTAGAAGCTAACATCTTTGCCCAGCAACAAAAGATATCCTCGTTAGAAGACCTTAACAAAAATCTCCAAGAAGAAGTAACGACTTTCAAAGAAAAACTCTCTTTAATAGACAGTGAGAATTCTCTCCTTAAATCTACAATAGATACGCTAAATTCGACTATTAAAGACCAAAAAGAAATCTTTGAAACCGCGAAAAATGACATAGATTCCTATAAAAGTCTTATACAAGAATTGCAAATAAAAATAATCCAAAAAGAAAAACTACCAACAATCAACATTGATGACAGCGCACTTGAAAATATGATTGCTAATGAAGAGAAATTTATTGCTAGCAATGAAAACATGAAAAATATCATTAACTCTCTTAAAATCGCCCTTGATACGCGTAATAAAGAAATTGATAAATTAAGAACATCACACGAAAATGTAATCGTAATGGAACAGCTTGAATCTAAAACAAAAGAGGATAGATATATAGATAGCTTGAATAAGAAAATAAACGAAAATATAACAAGTATCAATAAACTAATGCATGAAAAGGATGTTCTTAAAACTGTCGAACAAGAACTTACTGAAAAACTGGCAAATTCCGAACATAAAACTAATGAACTTGAAAAGATGAATAGAGAAATCGCCACTTCCGCTGAAAAACTGAAGGAAGAAAATGACAAGCTTATATTTTCCATAGCAGAAAATGATCTTTCACAAAAAGAAATATCTGAAATGAATAATGAGTTGTTGGAACAAATCGAGAATATGACAATCAAAATTGCTGAATTAGAAACAAAAATAAGCGAAAAAGATGATCTGATATCGTCTCTCGAGAAAGAAGATAAAGAATCAAAAGAGTATTTGCTTAATGCTAAAGCTGCCGTTCTCAAATCACAACTGATACTCAACACTTTGTCCGGTAACATGCAAGAAGTGCCAGAAATGATTGACAACTTTGTAAATGTTTTTAACGTGTTAAGAAATAGTATGAATATTTTAGAAAATGTTGCCAATAATGTTGTCAAACAAAAAGAAGAAACCTCAAAGAATAACAATGATTTGAAAATTAAGTTAGAAGCACTTACTTTAAAATATAATTCAGAAATGTCAGCACTTCAGAAACAATTAGATATCCTTAGTACCACTGAAAGTAGTAGAAGCCAAGAACATGTAACATTAAATCGAACAATAAGTCAGTTGAACAATGAACTCGAAATAACTCGCAATGAGTTACATTCTAAAGTTTCCAAAAACGAGAGTCTGGAAGCTTCTTTAAAACAAGCTACAGAAAATATAGAAACGTGCAGCTTAAAAATAGACGATTTACTTGATAAGAAAAATGGACTTGAGGATCTTACGATGGGGCTAGAAGAAAAAGAACGCATACTACAAGAAAAGATTTCAGAGTTTATTATCATTAAGGAACAAATTACCAATTCAATCCAAGAGCGGGATGAGTTATTAAATAACGTCTTTAAAAAAATAACTGAATTCACGATCAATTATAACATCCAAAACGATATAAGGGGAGAAGTAGGTAATGACTGTACTGAAATTTACGAACGCATTCTTTTGACATTGGACCAAATAGGAAGTCACATCACGTTTATCAGCTCGAAAAACGATGTTTATGATGATGATGAAAATATCAAAGTAAAAGAAATATTATTAGAAGCCAAGCAAGAAATAGTTGAACTGACACAACAGAATCTCAGTCTCATGGAACAACTATCTCAGGTTGAAAGCAAGCACAGTGAATTGTCATTTAAATTAACAACAAATCAAGATGACAATGAGCAACTAAATAAAGAATTGTTAATGAGTCAACGAATCCTAGAAAACCTACAGGTAGAACTTAAAAAGAAGGCTGAGGAACTAACAAGCATGGAAGACAAAGTTAAAGACTGGAAAGAACAATTTAAAAGTATAGATTGCGTAATGAAACAGCAGATGCATGAATTAAAATTAGAAAACGAACAACTGAAAGCTAGAATTGCAGGTGTTCGACATAAACCTGAATCGAATTTAGTAATAACTTACGAACACAAAGACTCATATGATATTGATAATCAAAATCCAACTGTTATAAAGCGTATCCCTGATAGCAGTACATGTGGTAATCTATCGTCTCCTCCTAGCCTGTTAACGATATGCTGTAACATAATAGTGGATTCCATAAAACCTAAGCAGATTGAATCTAACACTACAAGTTCTAACGAATATTCAGATAATATTGAACAAAATTACATAGTCGAATGCAAATGTAATGAACTTACCTCAGAACTGGAAGCTGTCAGAAAAGAAAACTTTGAAATCACTGAGCTCTTAGAGCAATTGCAAGCTGTGAATCAATATCTTATTCAAGAACAAGAAGAAGCACGCAGTGAAATACAGCTTCTCGTTGCACCTGCGCACGAATTGCAAAAGAAAATTATTAATCATAAAACAAATCTGTCAATCTTAACAGCTACTACTACCGCCGAAAACAGAGCTTTAAAATCACAAGTTAAAGGGCTACAACACCACCACAGCCGCTTTCACAACGTGTGCCAAAGAGATATACCTGATTTTAAGAAGCAATTGCGTGAACTAATGACTTTGTTGAGAGGGGATCCATCTACAGCCGATCAACAAAACGCCAGTTTTAAACGATATTCATTACCGGATGTACTAGATAGTAGTACTGCTCTTCCTACCTTTAAAAACGAATCTACTTTAGACGGGGATCTTTTGATGCTCGATACAAATATTACAATAACTACAGCTTTTTTTTTTTTTTTTGTGGATGGGAAATCATCAAATCACTTCTCCCGCTCTGGGTGGAGCGGAAGGGCGTGTCAGACTTTTACTGACTAAAACCCACCCGTGTTCCTTCAGTTGCCTATGCCAGGGCCACGGTATCTTTTTCAAACAACCCGCGACCCCAGCGGCATTGGCCCTATTGGACCCCATCTTTTGCTGACATCTCTTTGAGGCGCGCGTGGAACACAACGCGCCGTCGACCCGGGCCTGGTCCTCACCGGACGGCGAGCTACCCACTACTCACCGTCCGCAAGCCCGCGCCTACGGTGGCCGGGAATCGGCTATCAATTCCCGCCGCCCAGGGCGTCTCCTGCGGCGACTGAGGGCGTGAGGCTGCCTCTCCCTCACGCGTTCCGCCTCCTCCTTCGCGAGCATTACCGCTTCGCAGAAGGAGGTGACGGCCTCCCATGCACTCTCGCTCCGCACCATTGCCTGGACCAGGCTCGGACGCGAGAGATCGCCGCCGCCGATCGCCTCCGTGAGAACACGGCGGTGCTCTGCCCAAGCCGGGCAGACCTCCACTGTATGCTCCACCGTGTCCTCTGGGCGATCCACACAATGGTGACACCCGGGCGTTTCCTCCCGCCTTATGCGAAACAGGAACCTCCCGAAACAACCGTGTCCGGTGAGGACCTGCGTCAGGCGGAAGGTGAGGACGCCGTGGCGCCTCTCTAACCACTCCTCAAAGAGGGGACTTATCGCCGCAATTGTGGCGTGCCCAGCGCTGGGCTGCGACAGTCGCACTCTCCATGTCGCCATGAGATCCCGCCGGAGTCCGCTGTACCGTGATTTCTCGCGGCAGCGGAGTTACGCCCCGGCGTTTTGCCTCCTCGCGCCACTCCCACACGTGCGCGAGGACTTTCGCCTCCAGATCCCACGGCGGCAATCCGGCAAGGAGGCTCGCCGCCTCACCGGAGACCGTGCGGTAACCCCGGACTAGCCGAATGGCCATGACCCTCTGGGACGCGTTCAACCGGCGGACTGGCCGCAGCCTCAGGGAACGCGCCCACACCGGTGCCCCGTAAAGGGCCATGGACCGCACGACCCCCGCGTAAAGCCTCCGGCAGGAGGCGTTTGGACCACCTAGATTGGGCAGGAGCCGCTTTAAGGCAGCCCCAGCCCGCTCCAGTCTGGGAGCCAAACGTCGGAAATGTTCCACGAAGTTCCACCGGCTGTCGAGGACGAGTCCCAGGTACTTCATCGTCGACTCGACTCCGATGCGAACCCCTCCTACCGTTATTTGGGAACCCGACGGTGGCGCATTCCGAGGACCATGAAAACACATGGCCTCGGACTTGTGCAGGGCCACCTCGAGTCCCAACTGCCGGATCCTCTCAACGACTATCGCAACCCCGCGTGTCGCTAATTCATCCGCCGCCTGGTGCGACCTCCCCTGCGCCAGGACCAGCGTGTCGTCAGCGTAACATACTACGCTGACGCCGCTAGGGAGGTCGGCGCGCAGCACCCAGTCGTACCCGATGTCCCACAAATGCGGCCCCAGGACCGATCCCTGTGGGACACCGCACGACATCTCTCGCCGGTTCCACTCTCCCTGATGACCGGGGTAGATGACGGCCCTATCCGTCAAATAGGCCTCAACCACTCGACAGAGGTAGGTCGGCATCCGGTGATACCGGAGTGCCTCCCTGATGCAACTCCAGGGCAGGGTATTGAAGGCGTTGGCGATGTCTAGAGACACCGCCAAGACGACCCCACCCCGGGCCACAGCATCCCCCGTCGTGAGGGCTCGCACGCGCATGATGGCGTCCACCGTAGAGCGCCCCCTGCGGAAACCAAACTGGCTCTCCGCCAAATCCGGCCCCTCCTGCACCAGCCACCCGACGAGGCGGTCTGCAATAACTCTTTCAAAGAGCTTGCCCACCTCGTCGAGCAGCACGATGGGTCGGTAAGCGGACGGAGAGTCCGCAGGGCGCCCCGGCTTCTTAATGAGGACCAGTTTCCCCGTCTTCCAACGAAGTGGGAACTGGCCCCTCTCCAAGCATGCGCTTAGGAGCCCCCCTAGTCGAGGCCCGAGAGCCCCAAAGGCCAGAACCCAGGCTCTTCCAGGTAAGCCGTCGGGTCCTGGGGCGGCATTTTTGGCACTCAGCCTACGTACCGCCGCTCTCAACTCTACCTCGGTCACTTCCGGAGCATCGTCGTCGTCGTTGGTGATGTGGTCCGCAATGGGCACCGCAGGAAGCGGAGCCATGGGCGGGGGAGTATGTTCCCCTCGCGAAGGGAACAGAGCGCTCACCACGTCCTCCACGAGCTGGGGCCGGAGACTCTGCGTCAGCGGGGGCGCCCATGGGCGGAGTTTATTCCGCACCATTTTATAAGGGCGTCCCCATGGGTCCCTGTTTAGAGTCTCCAGCGACTCCTCGCGAGCCAGATCCCTGGCCCGCAAGATCTCCGCTCGGAGGGCGGTCTTCGCCGCTCTGTACCCCTCGTACAGCTCCGCCTGAATGGCTTCCGTATCCGGAGGGCGGATACGGAGCCTGCGGTGCCTGGTGTACCGGTGCCGCGCAGCAACGCACGCCTCGCGCAGAGCCGCCAGCTCCGGCGACCACCAATACACCTGGCGCCAGGCGCGACCGGGCTGGACCCGGGGCATTGCCACGTCACATATTTCGGACATGGCCTCCCGGAACCACTCCGCCTCGTCGTTGATGTCGGCAGGCCTGTCCGGTGGTGACACCCAGGCCTGCACGATCGAGGCTTCCAGGAGGAGCTCCCGGTCCAGCTTCTTCAGCGCCCACCGCGGACCACTCGGGGCCTGTCGGACCGGCGCGCTCGAGGTCTGGGCGGAGACATCAAACCGGATGTACCGGTGGTCGGAGTAGGTCTCCACCCCCTCTATGACGCGCCAGTCAACAACATGTGGCAACAGAGCGGGGCTGGCGAACGAAATGTCCACCACTGATTCGCCCCGCATCCGCACACACGTGGGGACAGAACCCCGGTTTAGGATGACCAGGCCTGTCTCCAGAGCCCAGTCCTCCACCATCCTGCCCCGTGTGTCCGTATACCGGGAACCCCAAGCCACATTCTTGGCGTTGAAGTCCCCGAGGACGAGCACGGGAAGGGAACGAAACCCGACGACGACGTTTTTCAACTCCGCAAGGGAGTTGTGGAACTCGGCGAGAGTTCGGTTCGGGGAGAAGTATACCCCTACCACGACAATCCCCCCGAACCGTGCTGCAACGCAACCCTGTCCCCTCTTGACGGCTTCGAGGGACAGGGTACCGGCGGCGGCCGACGAAATGAGGGTCACTGAGCCGCTCAGGTCCTCCACCCAGTAATCACTGGGCGGGACAAAGTACGGCTCAGCGACCACGGCGATGTTAATCGACCACTGCGCCATGCTCTGGAGCAACAGATCCTGAGCGGCGACGCAGTGGTTGATGTTCGCCTGGAGGAGGCGTAATGGAGCCATTACTGGCACTCCATATTAGCCCCCCCCTGAGCCTCCTGTGAGGGCTCTGCCGCAGTGAGTACGGTGGCGACGGCAGTGGAGGCGGCAGCGACGGCGGCCGTGGCGGCGGCTGCGGCCGTGACGGCGGTAGCGGAGGCGGAGGGCTTGCCCCTGCCCCGGGCTTTGGTGGGTGGACCACAGCCCTTGCTTCCAGCCCGGTGATCGGCCGGCTTGCCAGCTGCCGCACATAGATAGCAGTGCGGCGTGGCATTGCACGAGCCGGCCTTGTGACCGGGCTGACCACAACGGAAGCAATGACTGCTGCGATCCACCTCCGAGGTGCATTTAGATCCTTTTCAAACAACCTTTATAATATAACCCAATTAAAATTAAAATTAGCTTCCTCAATCTTCATTGAACTCTTCGAACAAAACCCCCTCTTCTTGGTCAACGGCTACCCCTGTGGATAGGACTCTTAACGCTGATTTATACCTCTCCTCCTCTTCTGATGTCATTTGTACCTCCTGTCTCATCACCTCCATTATTGCTTTCAAATGGTCTTTGAGGGCACAAGAGGATTTAGGATATTCCAAGTATACAGTAGGATCAAGTAATTGGATAATTTTCAGGACTGCCGCATTACTTTTCTCTTTTTCTGCCTGATCCTTTTTCTTCTCTTCTTTGAAAGTTCTGTTCGATCTTTTGGTATAGGTAAAAACATTACGTGGGGCCTCAACTATGTCTAATATGAGCTTACCATGTTCCTTTGAGAATGTCATTTCCTCTTCAGGTTCATCAACAAACGGTGAATTAGGGTTCATTATTTTGTTAAAGTAGTTCTTTTCCTCCTCAGTTACTACCAATCTTCTTTTCATCCCTATCTCACTCAAATGGCAATTGACACAATTCCATAGGTTTGTACCTCCATCTTCAATTAACTGAACGTCTAATGAGATCCCATGTCTCTGGTTTGACCCAGTTTCTCTCATCCTCCACAATCTCTTGCATGCGTATACCCCCAACCGCAATCTGATTGATGCTCCCATGTGATTTATTGTCAGGGTTTGTATTGCAGTTGCTGTGCTTTTAGCTACAAAATACAAATCATCAGATGGGTTCTTCCCTTGTGGCCGTATGCTGGGGACCTCCGTACCGTATTGAGAAACAAACTTTGAGTAGAAATACCAAGATGTGTATTCACCTATGTTCTCAGGAAAAAAGAATGTTTTGTCAGGACTCAGGTTTATGCCAGCCAGAGATAAGTTTTGTTTGTTCATTATAACACATCTCTTATTGTCTTCAGGGTTGTCTGCTAAGTATTTTGTGGTAGAATCATCACTGGATCTCATGCATATGACTTTCATTTTGTTTCCCTCATAATTCATATTCCCTGGCAGTAGTCCCACTATTGTAGACACAGCATTCAACATCCCCATTAACATACCTGGGCTTGCTCTAACGAACCTGCCGCACACTGACACTCTTGTTTCCAACTTGTCAAACCATTCTCCTGTTTCTTCATTCATTGATTCTCTGTATTCTCCTTTCCATTCAATCCTAGAGTAATTTGTTTCATTTTCCACCATCACTCCCGGTCCAATTTGTATCTCTTTCCAACCTTGCATCAAGTGTCCCACTAAACAAATCTTTTGAAACAACTTCCCATATTCTGACGGCTTGGGCAGTCCAAGTTTAATTCTTGTAGTGGTGTCATAAAGGTAGTAATGAGTCAATGCGAAGATTCCGGGGGACAGGCACTCATTCCATTTTGTAGCATCTTCAGTACCTTGGCATATGTGGGTAGCTATTCCATTATTTAACATACATTCTTCTAAATTGTTTGTAATCTTAGCCTTCTTCTCTTCCCCACCGACAGATATTGTTGAACCTGGGAGGTGTTCTGACAACTTTAGAGAATTCAACTCCATGATGTGCAGGAAAGCTCTTAAAAACATGGTTCCTGATGCAATAGCTCTTCTATTTTTCTTCCCCCTCTCCTTATGTTTGATGTATGAGGCAAATCTACAAGTGATCTCTTGCATTCTTTTTCTAGTCTCATCTATTCCTTGTGTGACTGAAGTCCTAGCTACTAGTTTCTTCCTCTTTACCACATTCTTTTGTTTTGTGACCACATCATATACATTAGTGGTCGTTTCTTTTTCAACTACTTTGATGTTGGTTAGTTTCTCTTTTTCAAAGCAGGCCATTGTCCCCTTCACCCATCCTATTAGACTGTGAGAGTCATCTATCCCATTTGACTCAAAGAAATTGTATGCATTTTCATAAGCTTGTGCAGCTGTTACACTTTGTTCTTGGAATGGGCAAAATGTCTGCCTCCCCTTGGTCAAAACATCAGAGCTTGAGAGAGTGACTTCTTGCATAGTCTGATTCACTGCACAGTCAACCAGGGTATGGTATCTTAAAAGAAAGTTCTCAACACACTCTCTAACAAACGAGGTAATATAATTGCCATGGATTGAGTGGTGAGGGAATTCTCCGTCTTTCTTCTCCCAATTTAAGCGGGCTACCTCAACTCCCCCGATATCGATTACTCTACCCTCTTTCTTCCTATTGTACTCCTCAGCCCTATTTACAGTCACAGCTACTTTGGGTGCTTGTGTGCCATACCCGTGAGGTGGTGTCCCTGTGTATATGTAAAGTGCACTTATGAGGGACAAGCTTCTAGTGTGACTTTCATCAAAAACTCTTTTGTATCCCAGACCTGGCTCTCTTACGCCATCAGTGTCTGGCAGCAATGACTCTAGTAGAAAGTTGTTCTTCTTCCTTCTGTACATTTTCCTTAAATCTTCTCAATTTATTAGTAATTTATTTTATAAGGGCGTCCCCATGGGTCCCTGTTTAGAGTCTCCAGCGACTCCTCGCGAGCCAGATCCCTGGCCCGCAAGATCTCCGCTCGGAGGGCGGTCTTCGCCGCTCTGTACCCCTCGTACAGCTCCGCCTGAATGGCTTCCGTATCCGGAGGGCGGATACGGAGCCTGCGGTGCCTGGTGTACCGGTGCCGCGCAGCAACGCACGCCTCGCGCAGAGCCGCCAGCTCCGGCGACCACCAATACACCTGGCGCCAGGCGCGACCGGGCTGGACCCGGGGCATTGCCACGTCACATATTTCGGACATGGCCTCCCGGAACCACTCCGCCTCGTCGTTGATGTCGGCAGGCCTGTCCGGTGGTGACACCCAGGCCTGCACGATCGAGGCTTCCAGGAGGAGCTCCCGGTCCAGCTTCTTCAGCGCCCACCGCGGACCACTCGGGGCCTGTCGGACCGGCGCGCTCGAGGTCTGGGCGGAGACATCAAACCGGATGTACCGGTGGTCGGAGTAGGTCTCCACCCCCTCTATGACGCGCCAGTCAACAACATGTGGCAACAGAGCGGGGCTGGCGAACGAAATGTCCACCACTGATTCGCCCCGCATCCGCACACACGTGGGGACAGAACCCCGGTTTAGGATGACCAGGCCTGTCTCCAGAGCCCAGTCCTCCACCATCCTGCCCCGTGTGTCCGTATACCGGGAACCCCAAGCCACATTCTTGGCGTTGAAGTCCCCGAGGACGAGCACGGGAAGGGAACGAAACCCGACGACGACGTTTTTCAACTCCGCAAGGGAGTTGTGGAACTCGGCGAGAGTTCGGTTCGGGGAGAAGTATACCCCTACCACGACAATCCCCCCGAACCGTGCTGCAACGCAACCCTGTCCCCTCTTGACGGCTTCGAGGGACAGGGTACCGGCGGCGGCCGACGAAATGAGGGTCACTGAGCCGCTCAGGTCCTCCACCCAGTAATCACTGGGCGGGACAAAGTACGGCTCAGCGACCACGGCGATGTTAATCGACCACTGCGCCATGCTCTGGAGCAACAGATCCTGAGCGGCGACGCAGTGGTTGATGTTCGCCTGGAGGAGGCGTAATGGAGCCATTACTGGCACTCCATATTAGCCCCCCCCTGAGCCTCCTGTGAGGGCTCTGCCGCAGTGAGTACGGTGGCGACGGCAGTGGAGGCGGCAGCGACGGCGGCCGTGGCGGCGGCTGCGGCCGTGACGGCGGTAGCGGAGGCGGAGGGCTTGCCCCTGCCCCGGGCTTTGGTGGGTGGACCACAGCCCTTGCTTCCAGCCCGGTGATCGGCCGGCTTGCCAGCTGCCGCACATAGATAGCAGTGCGGCGTGGCATTGCACGAGCCGGCCTTGTGACCGGGCTGACCACAACGGAAGCAATGACTGCTGCGATCCACCTCCGAGGTGCATTTAGATCCTTTTCAAACAACCTTTATAATATAACCCAATTAAAATTAAAATTAGCTTCCTCAATCTTCATTGAACTCTTCGAACAAAACCCCCTCTTCTTGGTCAACGGCTACCCCTGTGGATAGGACTCTTAACGCTGATTTATACCTCTCCTCCTCTTCTGATGTCATTTGTACCTCCTGTCTCATCACCTCCATTATTGCTTTCAAATGGTCTTTGAGGGCACAAGAGGATTTAGGATATTCCAAGTATACAGTAGGATCAAGTAATTGGATAATTTTCAGGACTGCCGCATTACTTTTCTCTTTTTCTGCCTGATCCTTTTTCTTCTCTTCTTTGAAAGTTCTGTTCGATCTTTTGGTATAGGTAAAAACATTACGTGGGGCCTCAACTATGTCTAATATGAGCTTACCATGTTCCTTTGAGAATGTCATTTCCTCTTCAGGTTCATCAACAAACGGTGAATTAGGGTTCATTATTTTGTTAAAGTAGTTCTTTTCCTCCTCAGTTACTACCAATCTTCTTTTCATCCCTATCTCACTCAAATGGCAATTGACACAATTCCATAGGTTTGTACCTCCATCTTCAATTAACTGAACGTCTAATGAGATCCCATGTCTCTGGTTTGACCCAGTTTCTCTCATCCTCCACAATCTCTTGCATGCGTATACCCCCAACCGCAATCTGATTGATGCTCCCATGTGATTTATTGTCAGGGTTTGTATTGCAGTTGCTGTGCTTTTAGCTACAAAATACAAATCATCAGATGGGTTCTTCCCTTGTGGCCGTATGCTGGGGACCTCCGTACCGTATTGAGAAACAAACTTTGAGTAGAAATACCAAGATGTGTATTCACCTATGTTCTCAGGAAAAAAGAATGTTTTGTCAGGACTCAGGTTTATGCCAGCCAGAGATAAGTTTTGTTTGTTCATTATAACACATCTCTTATTGTCTTCAGGGTTGTCTGCTAAGTATTTTGTGGTAGAATCATCACTGGATCTCATGCATATGACTTTCATTTTGTTTCCCTCATAATTCATATTCCCTGGCAGTAGTCCCACTATTGTAGACACAGCATTCAACATCCCCATTAACATACCTGGGCTTGCTCTAACGAACCTGCCGCACACTGACACTCTTGTTTCCAACTTGTCAAACCATTCTCCTGTTTCTTCATTCATTGATTCTCTGTATTCTCCTTTCCATTCAATCCTAGAGTAATTTGTTTCATTTTCCACCATCACTCCCGGTCCAATTTGTATCTCTTTCCAACCTTGCATCAAGTGTCCCACTAAACAAATCTTTTGAAACAACTTCCCATATTCTGACGGCTTGGGCAGTCCAAGTTTAATTCTTGTAGTGGTGTCATAAAGGTAGTAATGAGTCAATGCGAAGATTCCGGGGGACAGGCACTCATTCCATTTTGTAGCATCTTCAGTACCTTGGCATATGTGGGTAGCTATTCCATTATTTAACATACATTCTTCTAAATTGTTTGTAATCTTAGCCTTCTTCTCTTCCCCACCGACAGATATTGTTGAACCTGGGAGGTGTTCTGACAACTTTAGAGAATTCAACTCCATGATGTGCAGGAAAGCTCTTAAAAACATGGTTCCTGATGCAATAGCTCTTCTATTTTTCTTCCCCCTCTCCTTATGTTTGATGTATGAGGCAAATCTACAAGTGATCTCTTGCATTCTTTTTCTAGTCTCATCTATTCCTTGTGTGACTGAAGTCCTAGCTACTAGTTTCTTCCTCTTTACCACATTCTTTTGTTTTGTGACCACATCATATACATTAGTGGTCGTTTCTTTTTCAACTACTTTGATGTTGGTTAGTTTCTCTTTTTCAAAGCAGGCCATTGTCCCCTTCACCCATCCTATTAGACTGTGAGAGTCATCTATCCCATTTGACTCAAAGAAATTGTATGCATTTTCATAAGCTTGTGCAGCTGTTACACTTTGTTCTTGGAATGGGCAAAATGTCTGCCTCCCCTTGGTCAAAACATCAGAGCTTGAGAGAGTGACTTCTTGCATAGTCTGATTCACTGCACAGTCAACCAGGGTATGGTATCTTAAAAGAAAGTTCTCAACACACTCTCTAACAAACGAGGTAATATAATTGCCATGGACTGAGTGGTGAGGGAATTCTCCGTCTTTCTTCTCCCAATTTAAGCGGGCTACCTCAACTCCCCCGATATCGATTACTCTACCCTCTTTCTTCCTATTGTACTCCTCAGCCCTATTTACAGTCACAGCTACTTTGGGTGCTTGTGTGCCATACCCGTGAGGTGGTGTCCCTGTGTATATGTAAAGTGCACTTATGAGGGACAAGCTTCTAGTGTGACTTTCATCAAAAACTCTTTTGTATCCCAGACCTGGCTCTCTTACGCCATCACTGTCTGGCAGCAATGACTCTAGTAGAAAGTTGTTCTTCTTCCTTCTGTACATTTTCCTTAAATCTTCTCAATTTATTAGTAATTTATTTTATAAGGGCGTCCCCATGGGTCCCTGTTTAGAGTCTCCAGCGACTCCTCGCGAGCCAGATCCCTGGCCCGCAAGATCTCCGCTCGGAGGGCGGTCTTCGCCGCTCTGTACCCCTCGTACAGCTCCGCCTGAATGGCTTCCGTATCCGGAGGGCGGATACGGAGCCTGCGGTGCCTGGTGTACCGGTGCCGCGCAGCAACGCACGCCTCGCGCAGAGCCGCCAGCTCCGGCGACCACCAATACACCTGGCGCCAGGCGCGACCGGGCTGGACCCGGGGCATTGCCACGTCACATATTTCGGACATGGCCTCCCGGAACCACTCCGCCTCGTCGTTGATGTCGGCAGGCCTGTCCGGTGGTGACACCCAGGCCTGCACGATCGAGGCTTCCAGGAGGAGCTCCCGGTCCAGCTTCTTCAGCGCCCACCGCGGACCACTCGGGGCCTGTCGGACCGGCGCGCTCGAGGTCTGGGCGGAGACATCAAACCGGATGTACCGGTGGTCGGAGTAGGTCTCCACCCCCTCTATGACGCGCCAGTCAACAACATGTGGCAACAGAGCGGGGCTGGCGAACGAAATGTCCACCACTGATTCGCCCCGCATCCGCACACACGTGGGGACAGAACCCCGGTTTAGGATGACCAGGCCTGTCTCCAGAGCCCAGTCCTCCACCATCCTGCCCCGTGTGTCCGTATACCGGGAACCCCAAGCCACATTCTTGGCGTTGAAGTCCCCGAGGACGAGCACGGGAAGGGAACGAAACCCGACGACGACGTTTTTCAACTCCGCAAGGGAGTTGTGGAACTCGGCGAGAGTTCGGTTCGGGGAGAAGTATACCCCTACCACGACAATCCCCCCGAACCGTGCTGCAACGCAACCCTGTCCCCTCTTGACGGCTTCGAGGGACAGGGTACCGGCGGCGGCCGACGAAATGAGGGTCACTGAGCCGCTCAGGTCCTCCACCCAGTAATCACTGGGCGGGACAAAGTACGGCTCAGCGACCACGGCGATGTTAATCGACCACTGCGCCATGCTCTGGAGCAACAGATCCTGAGCGGCGACGCAGTGGTTGATGTTCGCCTGGAGGAGGCGTAATGGGGCCATTACTGGCACTCCATATTAGCCCCCCCCTGAGCCTCCTGTGAGGGCTCTGCCGCAGTGAGTACGGTGGCGACGGCAGTGGAGGCGGCAGCGACGGCGGCCGTGGCGGCGGCTGCGGCCGTGACGGCGGTAGCGGAGGCGGAGGGCTTGCCCCTGCCCCGGGCTTTGGTGGGTGGACCACAGCCCTTGCTTCCAGCCCGGTGATCGGCCGGCTTGCCAGCTGCCGCACATAGATAGCAGTGCGGCGTGGCATTGCACGAGCCGGCCTTGTGACCGGGCTGACCACAACGGAAGCAATGACTGCTGCGATCCACCTCCGAGGTGCATTTAGATCCTTTTCAAACAACCTTTATAATATAACCCAATTAAAATTAAAATTAGCTTCCTCAATCTTCATTGAACTCTTCGAACAAAACCCCCTCTTCTTGGTCAACGGCTACCCCTGTGGATAGGACTCTTAACGCTGATTTATACCTATCCTCCTCTTCTGATGTCATTTGTACCTCCTGTCTCATCACCTCCATTATTGCTTTCAAATGGTCTTTGAGGGCACAAGAGGATTTAGGATATTCCAAGTATACAGTAGGATCAAGTAATTGGATAATTTTCAGGACTGCCGCATTACTTTTCTCTTTTTCTGCCTGATCCTTTTTCTTCTCTTCTTTGAAAGTTCTGTTCGATCTTTTGGTATAGGTAAAAACATTACGTGGGGCCTCAACTATGTCTAATATGAGCTTACCATGTTCCTTTGAGAATGTCATTTCCTCTTCAGGTTCATCAACAAACGGTGAATTAGGGTTCATTATTTTGTTAAAGTAGTTCTTTTCCTCCTCAGTTACTACCAATCTTCTTTTCATCCCTATCTCACTCAAATGGCAATTGACACAATTCCATAGGTTTGTACCTCCATCTTCAATTAACTGAACGTCTAATGAGATCCCATGTCTCTGGTTTGACCCAGTTTCTCTCATCCTCCACAATCTCTTGCATGCGTATACCCCCAACCGCAATCTGATTGATGCTCCCATGTGATTTATTGTCAGGGTTTGTATTGCAGTTGCTGTGCTTTTAGCTACAAAATACAAATCATCAGATGGGTTCTTCCCTTGTGGCCGTATGCTGGGGACCTCCGTACCGTATTGAGAAACAAACTTTGAGTAGAAATACCAAGATGTGTATTCACCTATGTTCTCAGGAAAAAAGAATGTTTTGTCAGGACTCAGGTTTATGCCAGCCAGAGATAAGTTTTGTTTGTTCATTATAACACATCTCTTATTGTCTTCAGGGTTGTCTGCTAAGTATTTTGTGGTAGAATCATCACTGGATCTCATGCATATGACTTTCATTTTGTTTCCCTCATAATTCATATTCCCTGGCAGTAGTCCCACTATTGTAGACACAGCATTCAACATCCCCATTAACATACCTGGGCTTGCTCTAACGAACCTGCCGCACACTGACACTCTTGTTTCCAACTTGTCAAACCATTCTCCTGTTTCTTCATTCATTGATTCTCTGTATTCTCCTTTCCATTCAATCCTAGAGTAATTTGTTTCATTTTCCACCATCACTCCCGGTCCAATTTGTATCTCTTTCCAACCTTGCATCAAGTGTCCCACTAAACAAATCTTTTGAAACAACTTCCCATATTCTGACGGCTTGGGCAGTCCAAGTTTAATTCTTGTAGTGGTGTCATAAAGGTAGTAATGAGTCAATGCGAAGATTCCGGGGGACAGGCACTCATTCCATTTTGTAGCATCTTCAGTACCTTGGCATATGTGGGTAGCTATTCCATTATTTAACATACATTCTTCTAAATTGTTTGTAATCTTAGCCTTCTTCTCTTCCCCACCGACAGATATTGTTGAACCTGGGAGGTGTTCTGACAACTTTAGAGAATTCAACTCCATGATGTGCAGGAAAGCTCTTAAAAACATGGTTCCTGATGCAATAGCTCTTCTATTTTTCTTCCCCCTCTCCTTATGTTTGATGTATGAGGCAAATCTACAAGTGATCTCTTGCATTCTTTTTCTAGTCTCATCTATTCCTTGTGTGACTGAAGTCCTAGCTACTAGTTTCTTCCTCTTTACCACATTCTTTTGTTTTGTGACCACATCATATACATTAGTGGTCGTTTCTTTTTCAACTACTTTGATGTTGGTTAGTTTCTCTTTTTCAAAGCAGGCCATTGTCCCCTTCACCCATCCTATTAGACTGTGAGAGTCATCTATCCCATTTGACTCAAAGAAATTGTATGCATTTTCATAAGCTTGTGCAGCTGTTACACTTTGTTCTTGGAATGGGCAAAATGTCTGCCTCCCCTTGGTCAAAACATCAGAGCTTGAGAGAGTGACTTCTTGCATAGTCTGATTCACTGCACAGTCAACCAGGGTATGGTATCTTAAAAGAAAGTTCTCAACACACTCTCTAACAAACGAGGTAATATAATTGCCATGGACTGAGTGGTGAGGGAATTCTCCGTCTTTCTTCTCCCAATTTAAGCGGGCTACCTCAACTCCCCCGATATCGATTACTCTACCCTCTTTCTTCCTATTGTACTCCTCAGCCCTATTTACAGTCACAGCTACTTTGGGTGCTTGTGTGCCATACCCGTGAGGTGGTGTCCCTGTGTATATGTAAAGTGCACTTATGAGGGACAAGCTTCTAGTGTGACTTTCATCAAAAACTCTTTTGTATCCCAGACCTGGCTCTCTTACGCCATCACTGTCTGGCAGCAATGACTCTAGTAGAAAGTTGTTCTTCTTCCTTCTGTACATTTTCCTTAAATCTTCTCAATTTATTAGTAATTTATTTTATAAGGGCGTCCCCATGGGTCCCTGTTTAGAGTCTCCAGCGACTCCTCGCGAGCCAGATCCCTGGCCCGCAAGATCTCCGCTCGGAGGGCGGTCTTCGCCGCTCTGTACCCCTCGTACAGCTCCGCCTGAATGGCTTCCGTATCCGGAGGGCGGATACGGAGCCTGCGGTGCCTGGTGTACCGGTGCCGCGCAGCAACGCACGCCTCGCGCAGAGCCGCCAGCTCCGGCGACCACCAATACACCTGGCGCCAGGCGCGACCGGGCTGGACCCGGGGCATTGCCACGTCACATATTTCGGACATGGCCTCCCGGAACCACTCCGCCTCGTCGTTGATGTCGGCAGGCCTGTCCGGTGGTGACACCCAGGCCTGCACGATCGAGGCTTCCAGGAGGAGCTCCCGGTCCAGCTTCTTCAGCGCCCACCGCGGACCACTCGGGGCCTGTCGGACCGGCGCGCTCGAGGTCTGGGCGGAGACATCAAACCGGATGTACCGGTGGTCGGAGTAGGTCTCCACCCCCTCTATGACGCGCCAGTCAACAACATGTGGCAACAGAGCGGGGCTGGCGAACGAAATGTCCACCACTGATTCGCCCCGCATCCGCACACACGTGGGGACAGAACCCCGGTTTAGGATGACCAGGCCTGTCTCCAGAGCCCAGTCCTCCACCATCCTGCCCCGTGTGTCCGTATACCGGGAACCCCAAGCCACATTCTTGGCGTTGAAGTCCCCGAGGACGAGCACGGGAAGGGAACGAAACCCGACGACGACGTTTTTCAACTCCGCAAGGGAGTTGTGGAACTCGGCGAGAGTTCGGTTCGGGGAGAAGTATACCCCTACCACGACAATCCCCCCGAACCGTGCTGCAACGCAACCCTGTCCCCTCTTGACGGCTTCGAGGGACAGGGTACCGGCGGCGGCCGACGAAATGAGGGTCACTGAGCCGCTCAGGTCCTCCACCCAGTAATCACTGGGCGGGACAAAGTACGGCTCAGCGACCACGGCGATGTTAATCGACCACTGCGCCATGCTCTGGAGCAACAGATCCTGAGCGGCGACGCAGTGGTTGATGTTCGCCTGGAGGAGGCGTAATGGGGCCATTACTGGCACTCCATATTAGCCCCCCCCTGAGCCTCCTGTGAGGGCTCTGCCGCAGTGAGTACGGTGGCGACGGCAGTGGAGGCGGCAGCGACGGCGGCCGTGGCGGCGGCTGCGGCCGTGACGGCGGTAGCGGAGGCGGAGGGCTTGCCCCTGCCCCGGGCTTTGGTGGGTGGACCACAGCCCTTGCTTCCAGCCCGGTGATCGGCCGGCTTGCCAGCTGCCGCACATAGATAGCAGTGCGGCGTGGCATTGCACGAGCCGGCCTTGTGACCGGGCTGACCACAACGGAAGCAATGACTGCTGCGATCCACCTCCGAGGTGCATTTAGATCCTTTTCAAACAACCTTTATAATATAACCCAATTAAAATTAAAATTAGCTTCCTCAATCTTCATTGAACTCTTCGAACAAAACCCCCTCTTCTTGGTCGACGGCTACCCCTGTGGATAGGACTCTTAACGCTGATTTATACCTATCCTCCTCTTCTGATGTCATTTGTACCTCCTGTCTCATCACCTCCATTATTGCTTTCAAATGGTCTTTGAGGGCACAAGAGGATTTAGGATATTCCAAGTATACAGTAGGATCAAGTAATTGGATAATTTTCAGGACTGCCGCATTACTTTTCTCTTTTTCTGCCTGATCCTTTTTCTTCTCTTCTTTGAAAGTTCTGTTCGATCTTTTGGTATAGGTAAAAACATTACGTGGGGCCTCAACTATGTCTAATATGAGCTTACCATGTTCCTTTGAGAATGTCATTTCCTCTTCAGGTTCATCAACAAACGGTGAATTAGGGTTCATTATTTTGTTAAAGTAGTTCTTTTCCTCCTCAGTTACTACCAATCTTCTTTTCATCCCTATCTCACTCAAATGGCAATTGACACAATTCCATAGGTTTGTACCTCCATCTTCAATTAACTGAACGTCTAATGAGATCCCATGTCTCTGGTTTGACCCAGTTTCTCTCATCCTCCACAATCTCTTGCATGCGTATACCCCCAACCGCAATCTGATTGATGCTCCCATGTGATTTATTGTCAGGGTTTGTATTGCAGTTGCTGTGCTTTTAGCTACAAAATACAAATCATCAGATGGGTTCTTCCCTTGTGGCCGTATGCTGGGGACCTCCGTACCGTATTGAGAAACAAACTTTGAGTAGAAATACCAAGATGTGTATTCACCTATGTTCTCAGGAAAAAAGAATGTTTTGTCAGGACTCAGGTTTATGCCAGCCAGAGATAAGTTTTGTTTGTTCATTATAACACATCTCTTATTGTCTTCAGGGTTGTCTGCTAAGTATTTTGTGGTAGAATCATCACTGGATCTCATGCATATGACTTTCATTTTGTTTCCCTCATAATTCATATTCCCTGGCAGTAGTCCCACTATTGTAGACACAGCATTCAACATCCCCATTAACATACCTGGGCTTGCTCTAACGAACCTGCCGCACACTGACACTCTTGTTTCCAACTTGTCAAACCATTCTCCTGTTTCTTCATTCATTGATTCTCTGTATTCTCCTTTCCATTCAATCCTAGAGTAATTTGTTTCATTTTCCACCATCACTCCCGGTCCAATTTGTATCTCTTTCCAACCTTGCATCAAGTGTCCCACTAAACAAATCTTTTGAAACAACTTCCCATATTCTGACGGCTTGGGCAGTCCAAGTTTAATTCTTGTAGTGGTGTCATAAAGGTAGTAATGAGTCAATGCGAAGATTCCGGGGGACAGGCACTCATTCCATTTTGTAGCATCTTCAGTACCTTGGCATATGTGGGTAGCTATTCCATTATTTAACATACATTCTTCTAAATTGTTTGTAATCTTAGCCTTCTTCTCTTCCCCACCGACAGATATTGTTGAACCTGGGAGGTGTTCTGACAACTTTAGAGAATTCAACTCCATGATGTGCAGGAAAGCTCTTAAAAACATGGTTCCTGATGCAATAGCTCTTCTATTTTTCTTCCCCCTCTCCTTATGTTTGATGTATGAGGCAAATCTACAAGTGATCTCTTGCATTCTTTTTCTAGTCTCATCTATTCCTTGTGTGACTGAAGTCCTAGCTACTAGTTTCTTCCTCTTTACCACATTCTTTTGTTTTGTGACCACATCATATACATTAGTGGTCGTTTCTTTTTCAACTACTTTGATGTTGGTTAGTTTCTCTTTTTCAAAGCAGGCCATTGTCCCCTTCACCCATCCTATTAGACTGTGAGAGTCATCTATCCCATTTGACTCAAAGAAATTGTATGCATTTTCATAAGCTTGTGCAGCTGTTACACTTTGTTCTTGGAATGGGCAAAATGTCTGCCTCCCCTTGGTCAAAACATCAGAGCTTGAGAGAGTGACTTCTTGCATAGTCTGATTCACTGCACAGTCAACCAGGGTATGGTATCTTAAAAGAAAGTTCTCAACACACTCTCTAACAAACGAGGTAATATAATTGCCATGGACTGAGTGGTGAGGGAATTCTCCGTCTTTCTTCTCCCAATTTAAGCGGGCTACCTCAACTCCCCCGATATCGATTACTCTACCCTCTTTCTTCCTATTGTACTCCTCAGCCCTATTTACAGTCACAGCTACTTTGGGTGCTTGTGTGCCATACCCGTGAGGTGGTGTCCCTGTGTATATGTAAAGTGCACTTATGAGGGACAAGCTTCTAGTGTGACTTTCATCAAAAACTCTTTTGTATCCCAGACCTGGCTCTCTTACGCCATCACTGTCTGGCAGCAATGACTCTAGTAGAAAGTTGTTCTTCTTCCTTCTGTACATTTTCCTTAAATCTTCTCAATTTATTAGTAATTTATTTTATAAGGGCGTCCCCATGGGTCCCTGTTTAGAGTCTCCAGCGACTCCTCGCGAGCCAGATCCCTGGCCCGCAAGATCTCCGCTCGGAGGGCGGTCTTCGCCGCTCTGTACCCCTCGTACAGCTCCGCCTGAATGGCTTCCGTATCCGGAGGGCGGATACGGAGCCTGCGGTGCCTGGTGTACCGGTGCCGCGCAGCAACGCACGCCTCGCGCAGAGCCGCCAGCTCCGGCGACCACCAATACACCTGGCGCCAGGCGCGACCGGGCTGGACCCGGGGCATTGCCACGTCACATATTTCGGACATGGCCTCCCGGAACCACTCCGCCTCGTCGTTGATGTCGGCAGGCCTGTCCGGTGGTGACACCCAGGCCTGCACGATCGAGGCTTCCAGGAGGAGCTCCCGGTCCAGCTTCTTCAGCGCCCACCGCGGACCACTCGGGGCCTGTCGGACCGGCGCGCTCGAGGTCTGGGCGGAGACATCAAACCGGATGTACCGGTGGTCGGAGTAGGTCTCCACCCCCTCTATGACGCGCCAGTCAACAACATGTGGCAACAGAGCGGGGCTGGCGAACGAAATGTCCACCACTGATTCGCCCCGCATCCGCACACACGTGGGGACAGAACCCCGGTTTAGGATGACCAGGCCTGTCTCCAGAGCCCAGTCCTCCACCATCCTGCCCCGTGTGTCCGTATACCGGGAACCCCAAGCCACATTCTTGGCGTTGAAGTCCCCGAGGACGAGCACGGGAAGGGAACGAAACCCGACGACGACGTTTTTCAACTCCGCAAGGGAGTTGTGGAACTCGGCGAGAGTTCGGTTCGGGGAGAAGTATACCCCTACCACGACAATCCCCCCGAACCGTGCTGCAACGCAACCCTGTCCCCTCTTGACGGCTTCGAGGGACAGGGTACCGGCGGCGGCCGACGAAATGAGGGTCACTGAGCCGCTCAGGTCCTCCACCCAGTAATCACTGGGCGGGACAAAGTACGGCTCAGCGACCACGGCGATGTTAATCGACCACTGCGCCATGCTCTGGAGCAACAGATCCTGAGCGGCGACGCAGTGGTTGATGTTCGCCTGGAGGAGGCGTAATGGGGCCATTACTGGCACTCCATATTAGCCCCCCCCTGAGCCTCCTGTGAGGGCTCTGCCGCAGTGAGTACGGTGGCGACGGCAGTGGAGGCGGCAGCGACGGCGGCCGTGGCGGCGGCTGCGGCCGTGACGGCGGTAGCGGAGGCGGAGGGCTTGCCCCTGCCCCGGGCTTTGGTGGGTGGACCACAGCCCTTGCTTCCAGCCCGGTGATCGGCCGGCTTGCCAGCTGCCGCACATAGATAGCAGTGCGGCGTGGCATTGCACGAGCCGGCCTTGTGACCGGGCTGACCACAACGGAAGCAATGACTGCTGCGATCCACCTCCGAGGTGCATTTAGATCCTTTTCAAACAACCTTTATAATATAACCCAATTAAAATTAAAATTAGCTTCCTCAATCTTCATTGAACTCTTCGAACAAAACCCCCTCTTCTTGGTCAACGGCTACCCCTGTGGATAGGACTCTTAACGCTGATTTATACCTCTCCTCCTCTTCTGATGTCATTTGTACCTCCTGTCTCATCACCTCCATTATTGCTTTCAAATGGTCTTTGAGGGCACAAGAGGATTTAGGATATTCCAAGTATACAGTAGGATCAAGTAATTGGATAATTTTCAGGACTGCCGCATTACTTTTCTCTTTTTCTGCCTGATCCTTTTTCTTCTCTTCTTTGAAAGTTCTGTTCGATCTTTTGGTATAGGTAAAAACATTACGTGGGGCCTCAACTATGTCTAATATGAGCTTACCATGTTCCTTTGAGAATGTCATTTCCTCTTCAGGTTCATCAACAAACTGTGAATTAGGGTTCATTATTTTGTTAAAGTAGTTCTTTTCCTCCTCAGTTACTACCAATCTTCTTTTCATCCCTATCTCACTCAAATGGCAATTGACACAATTCCATAGGTTTGTACCTCCATCTTCAATTAACTGAACGTCTAATGAGATCCCATGTCTCTGGTTTGACCCAGTTTCTCTCATCCTCCACAATCTCTTGCATGCGTATACCCCCAACCGCAATCTGATTGATGCTCCCATGTGATTTATTGTCAGGGTTTGTATTGCAGTTGCTGTGCTTTTAGCTACAAAATACAAATCATCAGATGGGTTCTTCCCTTGTGGCCGTATGCTGGGGACCTCCGTACCGTATTGAGAAACAAACTTTGAGTAGAAATACCAAGATGTGTATTCACCTATGTTCTCAGGAAAAAAGAATGTTTTGCCAGGACTCAGGTTTATGCCAGCCAGAGATAAGTTTTGTTTGTTCATTATAACACATCTCTTATTGTCTTCAGGGTTGTCTGCTAAGTATTTTGTGGTAGAATCATCACTGGATCTCATGCATATGACTTTCATTTTGTTTCCCTCATAATTCATATTCCCTGGCAGTAGTCCCACTATTGTAGACACAGCATTCAACATCCCCATTAACATACCTGGGCTTGCTCTAACGAACCTGCCGCACACTGACACTCTTGTTTCCAACTTGTCAAACCATTCTCCTGTTTCTTCATTCATTGATTCTCTGTATTCTCCTTTCCATTCAATCCTAGAGTAATTTGTTTCATTTTCCACCATCACTCCCGGTCCAATTTGTATCTCTTTCCAACCTTGCATCAAGTGTCCCACTAAACAAATCTTTTGAAACAACTTCCCATATTCTGACGGCTTGGGCAGTCCAAGTTTAATTCTTGTAGTGGTGTCATAAAGGTAGTAATGAGTCAATGCGAAGATTCCGGGGGACAGGCACTCATTCCATTTTGTAGCATCTTCAGTACCTTGGCATATGTGGGTAGCTATTCCATTATTTAACATACATTCTTCTAAATTGTTTGTAATCTTAGCCTTCTTCTCTTCCCCACCGACAGATATTGTTGAACCTGGGAGGTGTTCTGACAACTTTAGAGAATTCAACTCCATGATGTGCAGGAAAGCTCTTAAAAACATGGTTCCTGATGCAATAGCTCTTCTATTTTTCTTCCCCCTCTCCTTATGTTTGATGTATGAGGCAAATCTACAAGTGATCTCTTGCATTCTTTTTCTAGTCTCATCTATTCCTTGTGTGACTGAAGTCCTAGCTACTAGTTTCTTCCTCTTTACCACATTCTTTTGTTTTGTGACCACATCATATACATTAGTGGTCGTTTCTTTTTCAACTACTTTGATGTTGGTTAGTTTCTCTTTTTCAAAGCAGGCCATTGTCCCCTTCACCCATCCTATTAGACTGTGAGAGTCATCTATCCCATTTGACTCAAAGAAATTGTATGCATTTTCATAAGCTTGTGCAGCTGTTACACTTTGTTCTTGGAATGGGCAAAATGTCTGCCTCCCCTTGGTCAAAACATCAGAGCTTGAGAGAGTGACTTCTTGCATAGTCTGATTCACTGCACAGTCAACCAGGGTATGGTATCTTAAAAGAAAGTTCTCAACACACTCTCTAACAAACGAGGTAATATAATTGCCATGGACTGAGTGGTGAGGGAATTCTCCGTCTTTCTTCTCCCAATTTAAGCGGGCTACCTCAACTCCCCCGATATCGATTACTCTACCCTCTTTCTTCCTATTGTACTCCTCAGCCCTATTTACAGTCACAGCTACTTTGGGTGCTTGTGTGCCATACCCGTGAGGTGGTGTCCCTGTGTATATGTAAAGTGCACTTATGAGGGACAAGCTTCTAGTGTGACTTTCATCAAAAACTCTTTTGTATCCCAGACCTGGCTCTCTTACGCCATCACTGTCTGGCAGCAATGACTCTAGTAGAAAGTTGTTCTTCTTCCTTCTGTACATTTTCCTTAAATCTTCTCAATTTATTAGTAATTTATTTTATAAGGGCGTCCCCATGGGTCCCTGTTTAGAGTCTCCAGCGACTCCTCGCGAGCCAGATCCCTGGCCCGCAAGATCTCCGCTCGGAGGGCGGTCTTCGCCGCTCTGTACCCCTCGTACAGCTCCGCCTGAATGGCTTCCGTATCCGGAGGGCGGATACGGAGCCTGCGGTGCCTGGTGTACCGGTGCCGCGCAGCAACGCACGCCTCGCGCAGAGCCGCCAGCTCCGGCGACCACCAATACACCTGGCGCCAGGCGCGACCGGGCTGGACCCGGGGCATTGCCACGTCACATATTTCGGACATGGCCTCCCGGAACCACTCCGCCTCGTCGTTGATGTCGGCAGGCCTGTCCGGTGGTGACACCCAGGCCTGCACGATCGAGGCTTCCAGGAGGAGCTCCCGGTCCAGCTTCTTCAGCGCCCACCGCGGACCACTCGGGGCCTGTCGGACCGGCGCGCTCGAGGTCTGGGCGGAGACATCAAACCGGATGTACCGGTGGTCGGAGTAGGTCTCCACCCCCTCTATGACGCGCCAGTCAACAACATGTGGCAACAGAGCGGGGCTGGCGAACGAAATGTCCACCACTGATTCGCCCCGCATCCGCACACACGTGGGGACAGAACCCCGGTTTAGGATGACCAGGCCTGTCTCCAGAGCCCAGTCCTCCACCATCCTGCCCCGTGTGTCCGTATACCGGGAACCCCAAGCCACATTCTTGGCGTTGAAGTCCCCGAGGACGAGCACGGGAAGGGAACGAAACCCGACGACGACGTTTTTCAACTCCGCAAGGGAGTTGTGGAACTCGGCGAGAGTTCGGTTCGGGGAGAAGTATACCCCTACCACGACAATCCCCCCGAACCGTGCTGCAACGCAACCCTGTCCCCTCTTGACGGCTTCGAGGGACAGGGTACCGGCGGCGGCCGACGAAATGAGGGTCACTGAGCCGCTCAGGTCCTCCACCCAGTAATCACTGGGCGGGACAAAGTACGGCTCAGCGACCACGGCGATGTTAATCGACCACTGCGCCATGCTCTGGAGCAACAGATCCTGAGCGGCGACGCAGTGGTTGATGTTCGCCTGGAGGAGGCGTAATGGGGCCATTACTGGCACTCCATATTAGCCCCCCCCTGAGCCTCCTGTGAGGGCTCTGCCGCAGTGAGTACGGTGGCGACGGCAGTGGAGGCGGCAGCGACGGCGGCCGTGGCGGCGGCTGCGGCCGTGACGGCGGTAGCGGAGGCGGAGGGCTTGCCCCTGCCCCGGGCTTTGGTGGGTGGACCACAGCCCTTGCTTCCAGCCCGGTGATCGGCCGGCTTGCCAGCTGCCGCACATAGATAGCAGTGCGGCGTGGCATTGCACGAGCCGGCCTTGTGACCGGGCTGACCACAACGGAAGCAATGACTGCTGCGATCCACCTCCGAGGTGCATTTAGATCCTTTTCAAACAACCTTTATAATATAACCCAATTAAAATTAAAATTAGCTTCCTCAATCTTCATTGAACTCTTCGAACAAAACCCCCTCTTCTTGGTCAACGGCTACCCCTGTGGATAGGACTCTTAACGCTGATTTATACCTCTCCTCCTCTTCTGATGTCATTTGTACCTCCTGTCTCATCACCTCCATTATTGCTTTCAAATGGTCTTTGAGGGCACAAGAGGATTTAGGATATTCCAAGTATACAGTAGGATCAAGTAATTGGATAATTTTCAGGACTGCCGCATTACTTTTCTCTTTTTCTGCCTGATCCTTTTTCTTCTCTTCTTTGAAAGTTCTGTTCGATCTTTTGGTATAGGTAAAAACATTACGTGGGGCCTCAACTATGTCTAATATGAGCTTACCATGTTCCTTTGAGAATGTCATTTCCTCTTCAGGTTCATCAACAAACGGTGAATTAGGGTTCATTATTTTGTTAAAGTAGTTCTTTTCCTCCTCAGTTACTACCAATCTTCTTTTCATCCCTATCTCACTCAAATGGCAATTGACACAATTCCATAGGTTTGTACCTCCATCTTCAATTAACTGAACGTCTAATGAGATCCCATGTCTCTGGTTTGACCCAGTTTCTCTCATCCTCCACAATCTCTTGCATGCGTATACCCCCAACCGCAATCTGATTGATGCTCCCATGTGATTTATTGTCAGGGTTTGTATTGCAGTTGCTGTGCTTTTAGCTACAAAATACAAATCATCAGATGGGTTCTTCCCTTGTGGCCGTATGCTGGGGACCTCCGTACCGTATTGAGAAACAAACTTTGAGTAGAAATACCAAGATGTGTATTCACCTATGTTCTCAGGAAAAAAGAATGTTTTGTCAGGACTCAGGTTTATGCCAGCCAGAGATAAGTTTTGTTTGTTCATTATAACACATCTCTTATTGTCTTCAGGGTTGTCTGCTAAGTATTTTGTGGTAGAATCATCACTGGATCTCATGCATATGACTTTCATTTTGTTTCCCTCATAATTCATATTCCCTGGCAGTAGTCCCACTATTGTAGACACAGCATTCAACATCCCCATTAACATACCTGGGCTTGCTCTAACGAACCTGCCGCACACTGACACTCTTGTTTCCAACTTGTCAAACCATTCTCCTGTTTCTTCATTCATTGATTCTCTGTATTCTCCTTTCCATTCAATCCTAGAGTAATTTGTTTCATTTTCCACCATCACTCCCGGTCCAATTTGTATCTCTTTCCAACCTTGCATCAAGTGTCCCACTAAACAAATCTTTTGAAACAACTTCCCATATTCTGACGGCTTGGGCAGTCCAAGTTTAATTCTTGTAGTGGTGTCATAAAGGTAGTAATGAGTCAATGCGAAGATTCCGGGGGACAGGCACTCGTTCCATTTTGTAGCATCTTCAGTACCTTGGCATATGTGGGTAGCTATTCCATTATTTAACATACATTCTTCTAAATTGTTTGTAATCTTAGCCTTCTTCTCTTCCCCACCGACAGATATTGTTGAACCTGGGAGGTGTTCTGACAACTTTAGAGAATTCAACTCCATGATGTGCAGGAAAGCTCTTAAAAACATGGTTCCTGATGCAATAGCTCTTCTATTTTTCTTCCCCCTCTCCTTATGTTTGATGTATGAGGCAAATCTACAAGTGATCTCTTGCATTCTTTTTCTAGTCTCATCTATTCCTTGTGTGACTGAAGTCCTAGCTACTAGTTTCTTCCTCTTTACCACATTCTTTTGTTTTGTGACCACATCATATACATTAGTGGTCGTTTCTTTTTCAACTACTTTGATGTTGGTTAGTTTCTCTTTTTCAAAGCAGGCCATTGTCCCCTTCACCCATCCTATTAGACTGTGAGAGTCATCTATCCCATTTGACTCAAAGAAATTGTATGCATTTTCATAAGCTTGTGCAGCTGTTACACTTTGTTCTTGGAATGGGCAAAATGTCTGCCTCCCCTTGGTCAAAACATCAGAGCTTGAGAGAGTGACTTCTTGCATAGTCTGATTCACTGCACAGTCAACCAGGGTATGGTATCTTAAAAGAAAGTTCTCAACACACTCTCTAACAAACGAGGTAATATAATTGCCATGGACTGAGTGGTGAGGGAATTCTCCGTCTTTCTTCTCCCAATTTAAGCGGGCTACCTCAACTCCCCCGATATCGATTACTCTACCCTCTTTCTTCCTATTGTACTCCTCAGCCCTATTTACAGTCACAGCTACTTTGGGTGCTTGTGTGCCATACCCGTGAGGTGGTGTCCCTGTGTATATGTAAAGTGCACTTATGAGGGACAAGCTTCTAGTGTGACTTTCATCAAAAACTCTTTTGTATCCCAGACCTGGCTCTCTTACGCCATCACTGTCTGGCAGCAATGACTCTAGTAGAAAGTTGTTCTTCTTCCTTCTGTACATTTTCCTTAAATCTTCTCAATTTATTAGTAATTTATTTTATAAGGGCGTCCCCATGGGTCCCTGTTTAGAGTCTCCAGCGACTCCTCGCGAGCCAGATCCCTGGCCCGCAAGATCTCCGCTCGGAGGGCGGTCTTCGCCGCTCTGTACCCCTCGTACAGCTCCGCCTGAATGGCTTCCGTATCCGGAGGGCGGATACGGAGCCTGCGGTGCCTGGTGTACCGGTGCCGCGCAGCAACGCACGCCTCGCGCAGAGCCGCCAGCTCCGGCGACCACCAATACACCTGGCGCCAGGCGCGACCGGGCTGGACCCGGGGCATTGCCACGTCACATATTTCGGACATGGCCTCCCGGAACCACTCCGCCTCGTCGTTGATGTCGGCAGGCCTGTCCGGTGGTGACACCCAGGCCTGCACGATCGAGGCTTCCAGGAGGAGCTCCCGGTCCAGCTTCTTCAGCGCCCACCGCGGACCACTCGGGGCCTGTCGGACCGGCGCGCTCGAGGTCTGGGCGGAGACATCAAACCGGATGTACCGGTGGTCGGAGTAGGTCTCCACCCCCTCTATGACGCGCCAGTCAACAACATGTGGCAACAGAGCGGGGCTGGCGAACGAAATGTCCACCACTGATTCGCCCCGCATCCGCACACACGTGGGGACAGAACCCCGGTTTAGGATGACCAGGCCTGTCTCCAGAGCCCAGTCCTCCACCATCCTGCCCCGTGTGTCCGTATACCGGGAACCCCAAGCCACATTCTTGGCGTTGAAGTCCCCGAGGACGAGCACGGGAAGGGAACGAAACCCGACGACGACGTTTTTCAACTCCGCAAGGGAGTTGTGGAACTCGGCGAGAGTTCGGTTCGGGGAGAAGTATACCCCTACCACGACAATCCCCCCGAACCGTGCTGCAACGCAACCCTGTCCCCTCTTGACGGCTTCGAGGGACAGGGTACCGGCGGCGGCCGACGAAATGAGGGTCACTGAGCCGCTCAGGTCCTCCACCCAGTAATCACTGGGCGGGACAAAGTACGGCTCAGCGACCACGGCGATGTTAATCGACCACTGCGCCATGCTCTGGAGCAACAGATCCTGAGCGGCGACGCAGTGGTTGATGTTCGCCTGGAGGAGGCGTAATGGGGCCATTACTGGCACTCCATATTAGCCCCCCCCTGAGCCTCCTGTGAGGGCTCTGCCGCAGTGAGTACGGTGGCGACGGCAGTGGAGGCGGCAGCGACGGCGGCCGTGGCGGCGGCTGCGGCCGTGACGGCGGTAGCGGAGGCGGAGGGCTTGCCCCTGCCCCGGGCTTTGGTGGGTGGACCACAGCCCTTGCTTCCAGCCCGGTGATCGGCCGGCTTGCCAGCTGCCGCACATAGATAGCAGTGCGGCGTGGCATTGCACGAGCCGGCCTTGTGACCGGGCTGACCACAACGGAAGCAATGACTGCTGCGATCCACCTCCGAGGTGCATTTAGATCCTTTTCAAACAACCTTTATAATATAACCCAATTAAAATTAAAATTAGCTTCCTCAATCTTCATTGAACTCTTCGAACAAAACCCCCTCTTCTTGGTCAACGGCTACCCCTGTGGATAGGACTCTTAACGCTGATTTATACCTCTCCTCCTCTTCTGATGTCATTTGTACCTCCTGTCTCATCACCTCCATTATTGCTTTCAAATGGTCTTTGAGGGCACAAGAGGATTTAGGATATTCCAAGTATACAGTAGGATCAAGTAATTGGATAATTTTCAGGACTGCCGCATTACTTTTCTCTTTTTCTGCCTGATCCTTTTTCTTCTCTTCTTTGAAAGTTCTGTTCGATCTTTTGGTATAGGTAAAAACATTACGTGGGGCCTCAACTATGTCTAATATGAGCTTACCATGTTCCTTTGAGAATGTCATTTCCTCTTCAGGTTCATCAACAAACGGTGAATTAGGGTTCATTATTTTGTTAAAGTAGTTCTTTTCCTCCTCAGTTACTACCAATCTTCTTTTCATCCCTATCTCACTCAAATGGCAATTGACACAATTCCATAGGTTTGTACCTCCATCTTCAATTAACTGAACGTCTAATGAGATCCCATGTCTCTGGTTTGACCCAGTTTCTCTCATCCTCCACAATCTCTTGCATGCGTATACCCCCAACCGCAATCTGATTGATGCTCCCATGTGATTTATTGTCAGGGTTTGTATTGCAGTTGCTGTGCTTTTAGCTACAAAATACAAATCATCAGATGGGTTCTTCCCTTGTGGCCGTATGCTGGGGACCTCCGTACCGTATTGAGAAACAAACTTTGAGTAGAAATACCAAGATGTGTATTCACCTATGTTCTCAGGAAAAAAGAATGTTTTGTCAGGACTCAGGTTTATGCCAGCCAGAGATAAGTTTTGTTTGTTCATTATAACACATCTCTTATTGTCTTCAGGGTTGTCTGCTAAGTATTTTGTGGTAGAATCATCACTGGATCTCATGCATATGACTTTCATTTTGTTTCCCTCATAATTCATATTCCCTGGCAGTAGTCCCACTATTGTAGACACAGCATTCAACATCCCCATTAACATACCTGGGCTTGCTCTAACGAACCTGCCGCACACTGACACTCTTGTTTCCAACTTGTCAAACCATTCTCCTGTTTCTTCATTCATTGATTCTCTGTATTCTCCTTTCCATTCAATCCTAGAGTAATTTGTTTCATTTTCCACCATCACTCCCGGTCCAATTTGTATCTCTTTCCAACCTTGCATCAAGTGTCCCACTAAACAAATCTTTTGAAACAACTTCCCATATTCTGACGGCTTGGGCAGTCCAAGTTTAATTCTTGTAGTGGTGTCATAAAGGTAGTAATGAGTCAATGCGAAGATTCCGGGGGACAGGCACTCGTTCCATTTTGTAGCATCTTCAGTACCTTGGCATATGTGGGTAGCTATTCCATTATTTAACATACATTCTTCTAAATTGTTTGTAATCTTAGCCTTCTTCTCTTCCCCACCGACAGATATTGTTGAACCTGGGAGGTGTTCTGACAACTTTAGAGAATTCAACTCCATGATGTGCAGGAAAGCTCTTAAAAACATGGTTCCTGATGCAATAGCTCTTCTATTTTTCTTCCCCCTCTCCTTATGTTTGATGTATGAGGCAAATCTACAAGTGATCTCTTGCATTCTTTTTCTAGTCTCATCTATTCCTTGTGTGACTGAAGTCCTAGCTACTAGTTTCTTCCTCTTTACCACATTCTTTTGTTTTGTGACCACATCATATACATTAGTGGTCGTTTCTTTTTCAACTACTTTGATGTTGGTTAGTTTCTCTTTTTCAAAGCAGGCCATTGTCCCCTTCACCCATCCTATTAGACTGTGAGAGTCATCTATCCCATTTGACTCAAAGAAATTGTATGCATTTTCATAAGCTTGTGCAGCTGTTACACTTTGTTCTTGGAATGGGCAAAATGTCTGCCTCCCCTTGGTCAAAACATCAGAGCTTGAGAGAGTGACTTCTTGCATAGTCTGATTCACTGCACAGTCAACCAGGGTATGGTATCTTAAAAGAAAGTTCTCAACACACTCTCTAACAAACGAGGTAATATAATTGCCATGGACTGAGTGGTGAGGGAATTCTCCGTCTTTCTTCTCCCAATTTAAGCGGGCTACCTCAACTCCCCCGATATCGATTACTCTACCCTCTTTCTTCCTATTGTACTCCTCAGCCCTATTTACAGTCACAGCTACTTTGGGTGCTTGTGTGCCATACCCGTGAGGTGGTGTCCCTGTGTATATGTAAAGTGCACTTATGAGGGACAAGCTTCTAGTGTGACTTTCATCAAAAACTCTTTTGTATCCCAGACCTGGCTCTCTTACGCCATCACTGTCTGGCAGCAATGACTCTAGTAGAAAGTTGTTCTTCTTCCTTCTGTACATTTTCCTTAAATCTTCTCAATTTATTAGTAATTTATTTTATAAGGGCGTCCCCATGGGTCCCTGTTTAGAGTCTCCAGCGACTCCTCGCGAGCCAGATCCCTGGCCCGCAAGATCTCCGCTCGGAGGGCGGTCTTCGCCGCTCTGTACCCCTCGTACAGCTCCGCCTGAATGGCTTCCGTATCCGGAGGGCGGATACGGAGCCTGCGGTGCCTGGTGTACCGGTGCCGCGCAGCAACGCACGCCTCGCGCAGAGCCGCCAGCTCCGGCGACCACCAATACACCTGGCGCCAGGCGCGACCGGGCTGGACCCGGGGCATTGCCACGTCACATATTTCGGACATGGCCTCCCGGAACCACTCCGCCTCGTCGTTGATGTCGGCAGGCCTGTCCGGTGGTGACACCCAGGCCTGCACGATCGAGGCTTCCAGGAGGAGCTCCCGGTCCAGCTTCTTCAGCGCCCACCGCGGACCACTCGGGGCCTGTCGGACCGGCGCGCTCGAGGTCTGGGCGGAGACATCAAACCGGATGTACCGGTGGTCGGAGTAGGTCTCCACCCCCTCTATGACGCGCCAGTCAACAACATGTGGCAACAGAGCGGGGCTGGCGAACGAAATGTCCACCACTGATTCGCCCCGCATCCGCACACACGTGGGGACAGAACCCCGGTTTAGGATGACCAGGCCTGTCTCCAGAGCCCAGTCCTCCACCATCCTGCCCCGTGTGTCCGTATACCGGGAACCCCAAGCCACATTCTTGGCGTTGAAGTCCCCGAGGACGAGCACGGGAAGGGAACGAAACCCGACGACGACGTTTTTCAACTCCGCAAGGGAGTTGTGGAACTCGGCGAGAGTTCGGTTCGGGGAGAAGTATACCCCTACCACGACAATCCCCCCGAACCGTGCTGCAACGCAACCCTGTCCCCTCTTGACGGCTTCGAGGGACAGGGTACCGGCGGCGGCCGACGAAATGAGGGTCACTGAGCCGCTCAGGTCCTCCACCCAGTAATCACTGGGCGGGACAAAGTACGGCTCAGCGACCACGGCGATGTTAATCGACCACTGCGCCATGCTCTGGAGCAACAGATCCTGAGCGGCGACGCAGTGGTTGATGTTCGCCTGGAGGAGGCGTAATGGGGCCATTACTGGCACTCCATATTAGCCCCCCCCTGAGCCTCCTGTGAGGGCTCTGCCGCAGTGAGTACGGTGGCGACGGCAGTGGAGGCGGCAGCGACGGCGGCCGTGGCGGCGGCTGCGGCCGTGACGGCGGTAGCGGAGGCGGAGGGCTTGCCCCTGCCCCGGGCTTTGGTGGGTGGACCACAGCCCTTGCTTCCAGCCCGGTGATCGGCCGGCTTGCCAGCTGCCGCACATAGATAGCAGTGCGGCGTGGCATTGCACGAGCCGGCCTTGTGACCGGGCTGACCACAACGGAAGCAATGACTGCTGCGATCCACCTCCGAGGTGCATTTAGATCCTTTTCAAACAACCTTTATAATATAACCCAATTAAAATTAAAATTAGCTTCCTCAATCTTCATTGAACTCTTCGAACAAAACCCCCTCTTCTTGGTCAACGGCTACCCCTGTGGATAGGACTCTTAACGCTGATTTATACCTCTCCTCCTCTTCTGATGTCATTTGTACCTCCTGTCTCATCACCTCCATTATTGCTTTCAAATGGTCTTTGAGGGCACAAGAGGATTTAGGATATTCCAAGTATACAGTAGGATCAAGTAATTGGATAATTTTCAGGACTGCCGCATTACTTTTCTCTTTTTCTGCCTGATCCTTTTTCTTCTCTTCTTTGAAAGTTCTGTTCGATCTTTTGGTATAGGTAAAAACATTACGTGGGGCCTCAACTATGTCTAATATGAGCTTACCATGTTCCTTTGAGAATGTCATTTCCTCTTCAGGTTCATCAACAAACGGTGAATTAGGGTTCATTATTTTGTTAAAGTAGTTCTTTTCCTCCTCAGTTACTACCAATCTTCTTTTCATCCCTATCTCACTCAAATGGCAATTGACACAATTCCATAGGTTTGTACCTCCATCTTCAATTAACTGAACGTCTAATGAGATCCCATGTCTCTGGTTTGACCCAGTTTCTCTCATCCTCCACAATCTCTTGCATGCGTATACCCCCAACCGCAATCTGATTGATGCTCCCATGTGATTTATTGTCAGGGTTTGTATTGCAGTTGCTGTGCTTTTAGCTACAAAATACAAATCATCAGATGGGTTCTTCCCTTGTGGCCGTATGCTGGGGACCTCCGTACCGTATTGAGAAACAAACTTTGAGTAGAAATACCAAGATGTGTATTCACCTATGTTCTCAGGAAAAAAGAATGTTTTGTCAGGACTCAGGTTTATGCCAGCCAGAGATAAGTTTTGTTTGTTCATTATAACACATCTCTTATTGTCTTCAGGGTTGTCTGCTAAGTATTTTGTGGTAGAATCATCACTGGATCTCATGCATATGACTTTCATTTTGTTTCCCTCATAATTCATATTCCCTGGCAGTAGTCCCACTATTGTAGACACAGCATTCAACATCCCCATTAACATACCTGGGCTTGCTCTAACGAACCTGCCGCACACTGACACTCTTGTTTCCAACTTGTCAAACCATTCTCCTGTTTCTTCATTCATTGATTCTCTGTATTCTCCTTTCCATTCAATCCTAGAGTAATTTGTTTCATTTTCCACCATCACTCCCGGTCCAATTTGTATCTCTTTCCAACCTTGCATCAAGTGTCCCACTAAACAAATCTTTTGAAACAACTTCCCATATTCTGACGGCTTGGGCAGTCCAAGTTTAATTCTTGTAGTGGTGTCATAAAGGTAGTAATGAGTCAATGCGAAGATTCCGGGGGACAGGCACTCATTCCATTTTGTAGCATCTTCAGTACCTTGGCATATGTGGGTAGCTATTCCATTATTTAACATACATTCTTCTAAATTGTTTGTAATCTTAGCCTTCTTCTCTTCCCCACCGACAGATATTGTTGAACCTGGGAGGTGTTCTGACAACTTTAGAGAATTCAACTCCATGATGTGCAGGAAAGCTCTTAAAAACATGGTTCCTGATGCAATAGCTCTTCTATTTTTCTTCCCCCTCTCCTTATGTTTGATGTATGAGGCAAATCTACAAGTGATCTCTTGCATTCTTTTTCTAGTCTCATCTATTCCTTGTGTGACTGAAGTCCTAGCTACTAGTTTCTTCCTCTTTACCACATTCTTTTGTTTTGTGACCACATCATATACATTAGTGGTCGTTTCTTTTTCAACTACTTTGATGTTGGTTAGTTTCTCTTTTTCAAAGCAGGCCATTGTCCCCTTCACCCATCCTATTAGACTGTGAGAGTCATCTATCCCATTTGACTCAAAGAAATTGTATGCATTTTCATAAGCTTGTGCAGCTGTTACACTTTGTTCTTGGAATGGGCAAAATGTCTGCCTCCCCTTGGTCAAAACATCAGAGCTTGAGAGAGTGACTTCTTGCATAGTCTGATTCACTGCACAGTCAACCAGGGTATGGTATCTTAAAAGAAAGTTCTCAACACACTCTCTAACAAACGAGGTAATATAATTGCCATGGACTGAGTGGTGAGGGAATTCTCCGTCTTTCTTCTCCCAATTTAAGCGGGCTACCTCAACTCCCCCGATATCGATTACTCTACCCTCTTTCTTCCTATTGTACTCCTCAGCCCTATTTACAGTCACAGCTACTTTGGGTGCTTGTGTGCCATACCCGTGAGGTGGTGTCCCTGTGTATATGTAAAGTGCACTTATGAGGGACAAGCTTCTAGTGTGACTTTCATCAAAAACTCTTTTGTATCCCAGACCTGGCTCTCTTACGCCATCAGTGTCTGGCAGCAATGACTCTAGTAGAAAGTTGTTCTTCTTCCTTCTGTACATTTTCCTTAAATCTTCTCAATTTATTAGTAATTTATTTTATAAGGGCGTCCCCATGGGTCCCTGTTTAGAGTCTCCAGCGACTCCTCGCGAGCCAGATCCCTGGCCCGCAAGATCTCCGCTCGGAGGGCGGTCTTCGCCGCTCTGTACCCCTCGTACAGCTCCGCCTGAATGGCTTCCGTATCCGGAGGGCGGATACGGAGCCTGCGGTGCCTGGTGTACCGGTGCCGCGCAGCAACGCACGCCTCGCGCAGAGTCGCCAGCTCCGGCGACCACCAATACACCTGGCGCCAGGCGCGACCGGGCTGGACCCGGGGCATTGCCACGTCACATATTTCGGACATGGCCTCCCGGAACCACTCCGCCTCGTCGTTGATGTCGGCAGGCCTGTCCGGTGGTGACACCCAGGCCTGCACGATCGAGGCTTCCAGGAGGAGCTCCCGGTCCAGCTTCTTCAGCGCCCACCGCGGACCACTCGGGGCCTGTCGGACCGGCGCGCTCGAGGTCTGGGCGGAGACATCAAACCGGATGTACCGGTGGTCGGAGTAGGTCTCCACCCCCTCTATGACGCGCCAGTCAACAACATGTGGCAACAGAGCGGGGCTGGCGAACGAAATGTCCACCACTGATTCGCCCCGCATCCGCACACACGTGGGGACAGAACCCCGGTTTAGGATGACCAGGCCTGTCTCCAGAGCCCAGTCCTCCACCATCCTGCCCCGTGTGTCCGTATACCGGGAACCCCAAGCCACATTCTTGGCGTTGAAGTCCCCGAGGACGAGCACGGGAAGGGAACGAAACCCGACGACGACGTTTTCATGACATATCCGAATCCGATGACTTAAACAGAGAGATAAACAGTTTAAAAAAAACCAATACTGAACTATTACAAAAATGCAGCAAGTTAGAACAATCAGTTAAGGAGTTGAATGATAAACAGCTTTCTGACAGCTGTTCCGAGTGCCTATCGAAAGACGAACTTATAAAGACGATGGAACTAAGACTCACAAAAACTCATACAAAACTGAACAGAAGTCTAAGCGACTCTGATACCTCATCGAGGTACAACAAAATCTGCACGCTGCAAAGTGAACTAGATGCGGGTAGAAAAGATTGCAAGGAGATTACTGAAGATGTAGTTACTATTAAAAATCATTTAGACCGCAGCAATCTCTCAATGGATTTAGATGATAGTATGGGAGAATCCAACATGTACGCGTTCACTAAGGACTATGCAATTACCAGCCCTCAGTCGACCAAATGTAGTATGCCTGATATTCCTGAAGAGCACCCCATGGATATGTACAAAATGGACAAAATAGACTGTTATAATTACTACGCTGAAAAAACAGGCGTAGGCAATGTCAATATCAACAGTGATATGAAAATTATCGATCTCATGAAAACGTTTTACGAACATTTAATAACTAAACACGGTAACGAAGTAGAGAATTTAACAAATAAATTGAAAGATTACGATGAAACTAAGAGCCAGCTAGAAAATCAAATCAGCAACTTAAAAGAAACATATTCTCAGGTAACCGTAGAATTGGAACAGAAACATCAAATCTATAACGCTGTTTTAAATGATCTATCACAAATTAAAAATAATATTAATACCTTAAATCAAGAGATTTTTAGTTTTACTGATATAGACGTAACAAAATTGGTAAATTTATATAAAAACAATTTCTTTAAAGTCTTAGACAATAAATTAGGTTTTTCCAGTATTAACATGATCGAAACTCTTATCGATAACATTGTAAACAAGCATGAAACTGATTTGTCCGGAATTATGGAGCAATACACCAAGTTACAAGTGCACGTGGAGAGTGTTACTCAGGAATTAAGTTCTGTCAACGAAAACTTAGAACACATGAAGGGCCAGTTGTCTGCCAAAGAAGAAGAATACAATTTTCTCAAGATACAAAAAGAGAGAATCCAAGAGATAAGCAACGCAGTCACATTAGACATAGTCAAGAAAGACAAAGAATTAGCCGAAACAATTGTCAATGTTTATAAAAAACTAATCGAACTAAATGTAGTTAAAAATCAAGATATTGATTTGACATTGCCAGCTAACGCTAATATTGGCCTGCTATTTGAGCACGTCATTACCCAATACAAAAACAGCGTGAGCCCCGATATAGAAAAGGAAAAAGAAAATCTTGCTTTAGAAGTAAAGAATACAAAACAAATAATAGAAGAAACACAAAAGGAAATACAGGAACTGCAATCACATAGTCAAATCTTACAAGAAATGAATAATGCTCTTAACGTTGCTTTAGAGGACAAAGAGAATAAACTACAAGCCGAAAGTGCATTGTATAAAGATTTGAGTCAAATATACGAAAGCAAAGTTAAAGAAAATAAAGCAAACATTGATCTCATAGATAAGTTATCAGAAGAAGTAAAATTATTAAAAGGTACCGTCGATGAGAAAGAAAAGGCCATTGAAAAACTTGAACTGGAAATCGATACACAAAATAAATGCAAAGTAAAAGAATTTACTGAACTAATAGAAACTGTTAAATTAATGCAAGATGACATTGCACGCTTGAAAGCAATGAATGAAGTAATAGTTAAAGAAAAAGATTCTTACGCTAATGAATTGTTAAAGTCTGGTGAGACTATTAAACAAAATAACATAGAAATGGATAAGATGACTTCAGATATTTTAGTACTGAGAGAATCTGTACGAGAAAATAGTGTTGTAATAGAAAATTTGAATGTAGAAGCGAAGAATTTGTTGAAACAGAACATGGAACTTAAGGAAAGGTTTGAAGATAAATGTAGGGAATGCTCCAGATTGGAGACTAATATTAAAACACATGAGAAGACCGCCGAAATTCAGACCAGAATGATAATGAGGTGAGTTCTGTTTAATAATATTGTTATATTTTGGACTGGTTGCTTCGAATTAAATTAGTTTTTGACACTTGCTGTTGGCCACGGTTCATCTCATGCACGTGCATCTCATGTGAACCACTTAACGTACGCGGGTAAAAAGACCACTGTAAACAAGACTTGGTCTATCAGATAGACCGGATCTGGATTATGTTTGGCATTCAGATAGACCAGTATCTGGATGCCAAATCCGCTCAGTCGTTTCGGCGTGATTAACGTGCAAGCTTATTTACTTATAAAAAAATCGGCCAAGAACGAGTCGGACTCGCGCACCTAGGGTTCCGTACCATAAAAAAAAGTGATATTTAGAGACATCATTTTATTTTTCCTATAATCTTTATACAGTGTGATTCAAAATACCCCTGTTATACCGAAAACAGTGTATTGTTTAATACACTATTAGTTATTCTGGAAGGTCGCCATGGTCATATCTCAACTTTAAATAATTTCGGTTTTCTCTTACAAAATACAAATAATATTTTAATTTTGCTATGTCGTAGCAACCCTAGATAGGCGGAGCCAAATAAATCAATGACCGCAGGCCGTAGGTATGTAGTTATTGTCGCGTCCTTTGACCTGGCCAGCTGTTGCCTCATCGCGCGAGTGAAATGATCAGTACGGTAATTATTAAGTTTGTACATACCATACCATTTTCCTTTTCAAATCCTGCGCAGCTTTACACACGTAGGTACACGTAAGTAAACTTGTTTTAGCACATGACAACAAACACAGAAGGTACACAGAACTTAGACAGTTGTCTTGCTGCTGCAAGATTACCGTCAGTCGCACCTACACACATTATCATGTCATAATATTCATTGTTCGCATATTCGGTCATGATTCCTCGCCAAATTCACTGCAATCCAACGCGAAACTAGGCGACATGCATCCAGCTCGAAAGAATGAAGTGAACTAGCGAAATAAATGCCTAATTACTTAACTAGCCTACAATAATAAAAATGTACACAATTTTAGGGATCAATAAGATATTAAGTGAATTCCGATAATAAATAGGTACTATTTTTAAAATAAAATATTGTACCTAGTGATAGCAGTGCACCTACATTTTGCTTACGGTATTTCTGTCCCATGGTGTGATAAGCGGCCAGTTAAAATTGTATTATCGAGGTTGACTAGTATTTGTAGCATTAATTACAAATCTTAGTGGTTTACCTATTTTCTGTATTTTTTAAATGATAAAGAAATAAAATACATTGCCATAATTATGAAACAAATCTAATTCCAAAATAATCGAATACAGTATCCAAAAACCCCAAAAAGATTGCCCGGTCTTAGAATAGAATCGCGTTATTATTACACATGTACGGAATCTTTTAGTGATTTTCTTTCCGAGGTGTCGGCGAGCTCAAAGGCCGCGCGCGGCGGCACGGCGGCACGCCAAAAGATTTTTGTAAGCTGAAATGATTTTGAATCTTATTTTTATGATTAAATAACATTCAAAATCAAAAAAAAATCTTTCGGATTTGAAGCATTCTTCAACCGATGCCGATATCCAATAAGAAAGCCGGAAGCAATGGGCGTGCAGTATAGTGTAGGAAATTGCAAGATATTGGTGGCATTTCTACCAATCGGAGGATTAAAACTGCAATTAATTCTTATAAAAATGTATTTCACCAAAGAGTAACGAAAACAGTTAGGTCGTTCGATATCTTACTTTTGAGGATAGATACCTGTTAAACAAATGGAATTAATTTTCATAGGGAGCTAATATTTTTTTAATTAAACTTTTTACTAGGTATTTGTATTTTATAAAAACCTTGTAGTTGGGTTTAAACTGCAGTTTTATGCAGATGTATGTAGCTACGTCTACTTCTACTCTGCGTAGGTATTTCGCATATCATACTGGTATTCAAGACTTAATTCAATCTTGAAAAAAAAAAAAATCAACTTGCCTCTCTGATGCATGAAAATTATAGGCTTTTTACTATTATGTGTTAAGTGTCTTATCTGACGCATTCATCCCTATATCAAAGAAGAGAGAATAGAGGTCAACCAAATTTAGGGTTGACTCCATCAAAAATATGAAGAAAACTTTGACATGTCGAAAGCATTCAAAAACTTTAATGAACATTGTTGGGAACTTCATCTAATGATTAATAATGCACAACAGAATATGGGGCCGCTGGACCAAAAGAGGTCTTCTGAGTCACCCTGTATAAGTAAACTTCTATCACATAGAATAATTTCAGATTTTTCTCTATACAAACTTCGGAGATAAGGGGTAACGGTATTTTTTTACATGTTTCATCAAAAGTCGAAAACTATTTGGCCTAAAAAAAAGAAAAAAGTTTGAAAATGTGTAAACAGCGCTCTTTCATATGATACCCCCACATGCCCTAGCAGCCCACTTCGAATTTTAAAGACCCCTTTCAGTCTCTGTTGCAAAAAAAATAGGTTCATTTCTTTCTTATTTGCAAAATAGTTGGGCAAACGTCATATAAAACTATTCAAAAATTCAAGTGGATAGCATTAGTAGTTCTTGAGATATCCAGCCGTAACAGACGGACAGACAGACAGACTGAGTCGCGCCATAAGGGTTCCATTTATAAGGGCTACTATTTTGGGTACGGAACTCTAAAAAGAAAAGTTAATTTATTAAAGTTGCTTTGCCAAACGCGACGTCCACAGTTGCCTACCCGATTGTAGCATCAATCAGAGCCATCTTAACTATGTAGTTTTCAACCAATGTACAGAAATCCTTTGGCATTGCTTGTTTTTGTATAACATGGCGACATCTGTAAATAAAATATAGTTGCCATTGTAACCAGTCAATAATAATATTTAAAGCTTTTCTATGTCATCAGATACAAACAGAATCATATGTTTTTTGTTACAATTTATTCTTATTAATAATCACATCTGTTTAAGAATCGGTATAGAAATGCCTCAGAATTTTGGGTAAGCCTTGTCAAAACCATTACTGCTTTCGTGTTGTCTCGAGTTAGGTTGCTAAGTACAATATTTAGCAAGTGCTTTGGCTAACATAATTTATTATTATAGCCCCGTCTTTGTCTTAGCTTGTCAGTCATACCTAACTAAATAACTATTTAGGTACTTGGATTAAAAAAAGATCAAGATATTTTAATGTAGTTGGTTGTAATCAAGATGGTTGCAAATGCGTTTGCGTGTTGGGTTCTCGGTTCAATGCCCAGGTCGAGCAAAGTGCTATTACGTTTATCAATTAGGAATTTCTAGGTAAGAACCCAGTCTGGATTTGTGCGCGGTTGATAGCTATAGGCTGGCCCCCTTTATAAGGGAGTTAACGTGGGAAATGCAGATGTATACATGTACACCTCCCAACCCTTTATAGAAATACAGGCGAGATTATAAATGTTAATAAATGAATTTCAGACTAGAGAAGCAAAAGAACGAAGACGACAAGACTGTTACTGAGAAGACCAAACAGATAGAAGAGTTGAAACACAAAGTCACCCTGCATTGTGACAGCAATGAAATCGAGCTGTTGAGGAAGACTAAAGAAACTTTAGAGGTATGTTTGATTTTGTTATCTATACCTACATACATAAATTATAAATTGAAGTCGCTTTTCGCCTTTGTATATGTGACCACGTTGTTCTTCTAAACTACGCAACAGATTTTGATGCAGTTTTCACCATCATTAGCAAATTTATTCCTGACTGTTTATGTGTATAAACATAAACATATCAAATTCAAATTCAAATTCATTTATTTGTCCGAACATGGTACATTACATGGTCTTAAATTAATAAATGGTCTTATCACATTCTGCCACGTGGGGCGCGCAAATATCAGGTAGGTACACAAATTAAATTTTACAAATACGAAAATCAAGATATTTAGTTAATATTGATACTATTGAATAAATAATTACGAATTAATATTACATTATGAGGCATGTCAGTTAAATATTAGGTATCTAGGTTAATGTCAGAGTATTATTCAATGTCAAACTATTAACTATATCAGAGAGAGATTTCAGAATATAAAAGATTACAATTAAATTAGGATGGCAAAGTCTTATCGTTCAAAAAGTCGTTTAAGGTATAATAACATTTTATACACAGCAACTCTTTAAGTTCCTTTTTAAACCCATTTAAATTTAACTGTTTGATTTGCTTTGGGATTTTGTTAAGAACTTGCGGGGCTATACAGAATATGCTCTTCCACATTAATGCTGATTTAGCTCTACGTCCGCGTAACATATCATTCCGCCTGTTACGTTTAACTGTATCTGATAAGTTGGGAAAAAGGTGTGAATTCAGCTTAACAAATAAGGCAGTTTCATATATATACAAAGACGGCAGTGTTAAAATTTTGTATTTTTTGAAAAATGGTTCACAACTGTCCGTTATTTGAAGTCTGAACATGGCTCTGATGGAACGCTTTTGCGCTTTAAAAGCGATTTCTCTATTTGTAGAGTTACCCCAGAATATAATACCATATCTTAATATAGATGCTACAAGACCATGATAGGCTGTAAGTAGTGCATCTGTGTTAACTGTTGGGGCAAGTTTATACAGGGCATATGATGAACTACTAACTTTCTTACATAGCGCTTCAATGTGATCCTTCCAATTGAGCTGCCTGTCAATTATCAAACCTAGAAATTTTGCACTATCTACATCGCGAATTTTGTTATTCTGGTATTGGACCTCTATTTTCGAACTAGGCTTTTTATGGCCAAAGTGCATTATTTGTGTTTTGTCAAGATTAATTCTTAGATTATTATTATCAAGCCAAGAGATTGTTGAAGTTATGGCGTTATTAACGTCAGTTTCATATGATTCAGGTTTGTCACATGCTATTGTTATCGTATTATCGTCAGCAAAGAGTGTTATCGGGAAGTTTATAGCTTTAGGAAGATCGTTAATATAAATTAGGAACAGTGGAGGACCTAATACACTGCCCTGTGGTACACCAAAGTATACTGTTCGTTCATTAGACAGGTATGTTACTTCTTCTTTAGTCTTGAAGTTTAATTTTGTTACGGCGGTAAATTGCTTTCTTTTTGAAATGTAAGTGCTTAATAAGTCCAGAACGTTACCTCTTATTCCGTAAGACTCAAGTTTGTTTTTTAAAATAGTATGGTCAACGTAATCAAAAGCTTGCGTCATATCACAATACACAGCACAGACAGGTGTTTTATTATCAATATTAGTCATAATTTTATTTAAAAAGTCATAAATAGCCATGTTTATTGTCATGTTCTTCCGGAAACCTTTTTGTTCGTTGCAGAGAATCTTTTGTTTTTCTAAGTATGTGTAAAGCTCATTATAAATATATTTCTCGTAAATTTTGGAAAAAATTGGCAAAAGCGCAATAGGTCTATAATTTTGCATTTGTTGCTTATTACCTTTTTTAAATATGGGTTTCACTATGGAGACCTTGAGACGATCAGGAAAAACACCATGGCTGATACATAGATTAAGAATAAGACTCAAATGTTTACAGATTACCCATACCCTACGCTATTAGTGTTTTTAATGCATTTTATAATGTTAAATATTTGTATCGGTTGACATGGAGGCATGAACATTGATTTTTGTTTATTTGTGATATACGCACTCGATCTTTTGCCTGCTCCGGGTATCGGCACAATTTTTTCTATGAAATAGTTGTTAAACTGTTCAGCAATTAATTGAGGTTTGTTAATCGTTTTATTGTCAATTTGTATAGTATTCATTGAGTCATTAGGGAGATTTAAATTAGAGTTCTTTATTATTTTCCATGTCATTTTGCTTTTATTGTCAGAAGTTTTAATATTATAGTTATTTTGAGATCGTTTAGTCAGATTAATAATTTTTTTTAATACCTTTGTGTAATTTGAATATTTTGTTTTATTTATTTGAGTAGGTTTAAGTCTAGACGTCCATAATAATTGCCTTTTTTTTAAGCTACATAGTTTAAGTCCTCGCGATATCCATTTTGGTTTTTTGCATGTTGGTATTTTAATACGCCTACGGGGGAAGCACAGGTCATAAAATAATTTAAATTGTTCAAAAAACAAGTTGAATGCATCATTTGGATCATCATTGTCATAAATTTCAGAGAATGTTAGTTTTTCCAGGCAGGTTCTAAATTTAATAATATTATCTGGGCTATAATCCCGTTGTGATTTATACCAATATTTCAGAACACAGTTCAACCTACTTATAAAAAAGAAACGATGTTTTGTCAACTCGTAAAAACCGTAGCTATGCCGAAGCTAAACTAAGACAACTAAGATAAGCCAGCTATTAAATAAACTAGAAATTTGTTGCGTGCACACCGACAACTATGCATAGTTTGCAGTCTGCACACAAGTATGAAAAACTACGCCAGCTATATGAGCTAAACTAAACTAACTCAGCTTAGTTTTTGGTCTGCAACCCGCTTAAGTGTCGTTATACATCAATTACTATATAAACCAGTCGTTATAAACCATTTTTTAAATTATATATTTTATATTTATCAATTATCTGTTGTCCTAGATAACACTCAATGTTTAGTATCGAATTTGGTTACCGCAATTTATCCTGATGTAACATACTTAGCTTATAAATATTACCCGGAAAATGATAAGCTTATGACCATTGCAAAACCAAAAATCAAAAGTCATTTATTCAAACTAGGCTGAGAATCAGCACTTTTGGAACGACAAAATTACATAAGTCAGTCCCCCAAAACGCCCGCCCTTCACCACTTCCTAGTGCTTTAGCTGGGGAGAAGAAGTGGCGCAACAAACTCCCCAGCAGCACTGCTGTCTGTTCAGTTAAAAAAAAGATTCTACTGCGCATAATAATTTAGGTACATTACGCAACACAAAACATTAAATTAAATTATTTGCTATAAGTAAGCTAGCAAACGCCAATATACCAACAAAAAAAAAATCGAAAACGTATAGTTTTCAAGCAGAAACAAAATACAAAACTAAAAACGTAAGCAGAACTTTATACCTAAATAAAAGCCTCCAGTAATAAAGGGCGTGCCCACTTACATATAGCCGTACATGTAGTCGTAACTCGAAGTCACAGATGATAAACTAGGACCATCGAAGTAAAATCAACAACGAGTTAAGTTACTAATAACAAAACAAAACCAAGGTCAGCAAGACGACCTGTCACCACAAGCAGCACCCGTTCACGAGCATAACGCAAAGATCAGCCATTACCCCCCTCGCCATATTTGAGGGAAGGAGACAACCCGACCACCGACGCTACCGCAAGCAGTGACATCTAAGGGAGCATGACGAACTTGCTGCCGGTTGCTCAGGCAAGAAAAACTATGATCAATTTTCGAGGTCACTAGCTAACCACATATTGCAATATACCACTCATAAAAAAATAAACATTGAAATATGTCAATTAAATTATGTCAATAATAAATAAAAATAAAATAAATTGACATTGAGAGTCAAAGAAAATAAATAATTATATGAACTCATATAACCTGTCAGTAGGTAAGCTAATTCTGGAGAAAGAACATAAACATTGTCTTAAGTTAAACACAGCGACCAACTATTCTTATCGTTTAATAAAAAAATAGTATGCCTTTGAACAAAGGTTAGATTTTACTTTAGCTTTGAACGCATTAAAGGGCAAATCTAGCAGAGGGTAGCTTGTTATAAAAAGATATACCAAGCCCAACAAATGAGTTATGAACCTTATGAAGCCGGAGAAATGAAGCACGTAATTTGTCCTTATTTCTGGTGTTAACATTGTGTATATCACTGTTTCTGGTGTATATATTTTGTCTAATATATAAGATGTTGGCGAAGATGAATAGTGATGCCACCGTGAGAATACCAATATGTTTAAAAAAATCTTTCAGAGAAACTCAGGCACCTAGCTGGTAAATTGCTCGAACAGCTCGTTTCTGAAGAACAAATATAATTTTGAATGTCAGCGGCTTTGCCCCAGAGCAGAATACCATATGACATAACGATATGAAAATAACTAAAATAGACTAACCGAGCTGTATCAACGTCAGTGTATTGTCCTACTTTCCTGACGGCGTAGGCGGCTGAACTGAGCCTTCCCGCTAGGCTTGATATATGTGGGCCCCACTGAAGTTTGGCATCTACTGTTATACCCAGAAAAACTGCACATAATTGTCTAGGATAAAAAAAAGATTAAATACAAAAAAAGAATACTGAGACTAACAAAATTAAAATTGACAAAAGAGTAGGTTTCAAAATTGATCTTAATATTGAAATGACGACTTTAATTTTGAAATGCATAAACTTTTATTTTATCAAGGTTTATGTTTTTGAAACAAAACTTGATTGCCCTTAAACTAAATTAATATATATATTTTTTTGTAAAAATATTGTTTACGTAAAATTAATTTGATGAATTACATAGTAACAGAATTGACCACAAGTAGTAACAAAATTAAAAAAAAAAAACGACTTTAATATCTTAATGGTAGATATCTATCGATACCATAATAATTATTTAGCTGCATCTAATATTCTAATAAAAGCCTTTAAAGTAACGCTTTTCAAAATAACACTAAAATATTTAGAGAACAAAATTAATGAGAACTGCTTAAATGTTGAGTTGTATGTTCACTTTGTTATAAAGACGAAAACCGAGGACATAGAAATGTCGTCTTGCAAGAGTAAGAGTGATCGCATGGCGTACGATGGGACAACAAGACCTTTGCCTCGTGTCTCACTCAAAAAAAAAAAAATGTTAGCTCAGAATTGATTGAAGGACAAAGAGTTGTCTCACCGATAGAAGTTTACACTCGCTGCACTTGTTTACTATCCTCATTTACAAATATCTCTATTGCACTGTGGTTTGCTGTTAGAGAACCCAATTCTGGGTTATGCTCGCCTCGACAGGCCAGTTGGCGTGGTTGGTTAAGATACCGCCTATCATGTCGCTGGTCGTGGGTTCGATTCCCATCCAGGACAAACATTTGTGTGCATGAACATGTCCCAGGATATTATATTATTATAGTACAAACACAAGCTGTCCTCGAAATGTTAAAACATTGTTTTGTAATTTATGTGTACAATAAAGTTAATAATGTTTTGTTTTGCAGGCACGAGTGGCTGAGCTTGAAGAGCTAGCGGGTAAATCTCACCCGTCCATAGACGCTCTCGCCGACTTATCCCGACGAAGACGACAGAGTCTGCACGACTCTAAGCGCTTATTCGGCGAAGATAAACATGAGTTTGGAGGTAAGGAATATCCTAAAAGCGATCTCTGACATATAAAGTATGTTTATATTCACCTAGACTGTCTACGGTTTTACATACAAAAGTAATGTTAATAACGAAGCATTATACAGGGTGACTTTTTTTACCGTCTTGAAAAAAATAGGGTATAATAGGTGAACGGAGTAGAAGCCTATGGCATACCTACTTTTTTTATGTATCTAAATTAAAATCATACGCACTACGCACCCTGCGTAGTGCGTATGATTTAAATTTCGATATTTTTGAACGATCTCTAGTTTTTTCAAAATTTCTGTTTTTATGGTTCTAGTTCTTCAAATGGGTTGTGTTTGTTGATAGAGCAATTTCTGTCTAAGCTATTGAAAAAACAAAAAAAAAACTAGGTATGCCATAGGCTTGTACTTCGTTCACCTATTGTACACTATTTTTTTCAAGACAGTGAAAAAATCATACAGTATGTGCCTTATCAATCAGTGAACAGTTTGAAAGTAGTTCCTAATTTGTTTCAGATCACAACAACGTGGAAGCTATGTTTGAATCTAGGCAGAAATCAGACGACCTTTTCATGGACGTTGACGAGGATATATCCAACAGAAGCAGTCCGATTATGAGGCATAGCAAAGGGTATATTCATAATGTTTTTTTTTTTTTAAATATGATAACTTATGCTTTCTTCACAAATTTACGTTATTAATTATGTGGTTGTATTGTTTCAGACGTGACAGCTTGTCCCTTTCAAAGACTGATCAGGTAGGAATAATATTGTAATAAAATAATGACAATTATAATTAAACCATCAGTACTTGCAGCAATATATTGTGGTGAACGCTATGTACGCCTTAGGGCGGTTACAGTGCTTCACCGACCGTCGGTGCGTAACGCCGCTCCTGACGTGTGACGACACGCATTGACCTACCCTCAGTACCAGCATCCCTGAACGCTCTCATCATTTTGATAGCGCGTATCGACGCGCTATCAAAACAAAAGGTTATTCGATCGATCGCGATCGAATAACCTTTTAATCAGAATTTTATTTGAATAATAACAGAAGGTACATATGATATAATTATTATGTTGATAACAATCTAAATAGCATGACCAGGGCAGCATATACAGCTATGGTTACACCCGCTACCACAAATCTACCGGCTGGGTGTTCAGAGAAACAACGTTCGTTTTTGCAAACTCCATACATTATTAACAAAGCTGCCTTAGCGCACAGCAGCTGGTAGCGAGTAAATTGCAACTAACTAGCATAATTATCTCAATCAATGACCGAGGTACGGCATGCGCATGCGTACTCTATGAATTTCCACATAAATGACAAACGTGACCGACGTACGCACCGACGCGACGCTCGGTAAGGCACAGTAACCGGCCTTATTGCCATGTGCATTAGTCATTTAGTTTGTAGCTGTGCTTTTTTTAAATAAATACTTGAACAGCCCCTCCTATCATTAATTTGTATTTGTATAAGGACGAGGACGTCCCATCTCGACCGAGCAGCGTTGTAGCGACGCGTCGACGAAGGCAGAGCATTCACGATCTGCACAGAAGTGTGCTACGTCACACACCGTCACCCGGTAACGTAGCCAAACTTCTATACATATTTATACAGGGTGTAACAGATGGATTATCTACGCACTCTGTACAACAAAGTGACATTGAGTAAAAATTATTGTTGGGAAACAACTTTCATTTTTGGTGTGAAAAATCTTGTGTTTTCGGCACCATGCAAAGTAACGCACGCAAAACATGGCGCTTTGGTGCATGTAACGACAAGGTGCTCATGGCTAAGTAATAACAGCCGCAGGGGTTGATCGTTTAGGTTAAGCTACGCTTATCTCGGTCGGTCCGAGGCCCCTCTGTGCCTCGGAACCCGTCAAGCCGTTGGTTCCGGCTGTCATTCTTGGATCTTTGACAGTCGTTACGGGTCGTCAGAAGCCCGAAAGTCTGACAACTAGTCTTACCAAGAGGTATCGTGCTACCAAGTAACTTGGTTGTGCGGGTCAAATAGGCTCGTGGTATTCAGCTGCATCCAGACAGACAGGAAGCTGACCCCAACTTAGTAGCGAAAAGATTTTTTTGGGTGCATGTAAAAGTACATGAGTTAAAACCTTATTTTCTTGTTTTTTTTTTATGTTGACCTTCAATATCTTTGTAACCCGAAGGTTCCTAAGAATGGTCCAGTACAAAACTATGATCATAATGACGGGGTCTATAAGTGACTCGACTTAGTTATGCGTCTTTTTGCACCCGACATGTCCTCATTGACCGGAGACTCAATACCCGGGCACTTCGACGAAAGAGACTCAAAAAGGCATGAGTGACAGAGACGCCGCTCTATAAATAAGAATTTTTCAAAAATTTCAATGTGCCTAGTGGCTTGTATAGTTTGACCGATACCACTGTACTGCGTCTTAGTGTACAAACACAGTGGGAGAGGCGCGGGTGTGGTAAACACATAATTCCATTTGCCTATGAACAAAGTGTCAGCGGAGCGGGCAGCGTAATCCGCCGCAGGAATCCTTCCTGTATCCGCGCCGCTCGATCTATGTTTATACACGTAGGTATGTGCGCGGCGAGACGGGGGGCAGTGCAGACCGCTCCTTCGTCAACGCTCACGGCGGTGGCGTCCCGCCTCCCTCGGTACAGCGGTATCCGTCAAATTACAGTCAAATAATTTCAGCAGCAGTAAAAATATTTATTTGTAGTGTATTTTAATATCGATTAAATGGGAAATTTGATTTTTTTTTCTTGTAGTCTTTCTCTACACACGGCCTAATTGTAACTTAAATGATTGACTGAATGAGATAGCAAAGTATGGATCAGCAGCGTATATTTTAAATTTTGCGCCCATTGAAGCTAATTTGATAATTATTATTAGAACTTAAAACGGGATATTTATATTTACCATGTAATTAATAAGTAATTGTCTCGGGTTTCCGATATTTCGGCACTGTTGCAAGTGCTATGATCACGGATAAACTGAAGTTATTGCGGGTGGATGTTTACGAGCAGACAAAACGGTCTACCCTCTTTTTTGTTCGTTTTGAGCGATTGACACCGCTACCACTGTCACTAAACTAGTGGCGAAATATCGGAAACTCTAAGCAATTAATATACATGGAAAATATCCCGTTTTAAGTTCTAATAATAGTGTTAGTGACCATGTCGGTTTAAAAACTTACATTGATCATTCTCTTTTTCCGAAATGCTTTGTCTGCATTCAGCAACTTCATGTTACATGTTTAAAAATGTTGAGTTTCACTTTCAGGTCTAGACCAATCGAACAGGATACTTGATGAATTCAACCATTCGAAGCCTTCTGACACTTCGGGTGATGCCGTCAGGTTCGTAATAAACCATTTCAATACACATTTATTTACACAAAGAACAATGCTTTTATTGTTTGGTGGACTACTGCTCACTTGTCGAACAATTATCGACATTGCGCGTGTTGAAATAATGTCTAAAATAAGTTAACTTCTACTTGTTCGTGAAACAAAGCCTATTCATTGATAAAGCCTCTACATTAACTCTGTTTCACCCTTTTGAAAAAGAAAATGAAAAAATAGAACTGAATAGATATGCCACTAACTACATCAGACTGCTTGAAAAGTGAGCTTGTTTTTGAACATTTTATATGCAGTCGAGGGTTTTTTTTTTCAGGACTTTTGTGTATTATATTTTTTTAAATGAAAATTGGCTTGAGGATGGAGGAGCCCTTTATTTTGATACCTCACGTGGTCAAAACATTGCTTATTGACGTCTAAAATCCGTAATTTTGATTTTATAAAAACAAAATTTAGTTTATAACCATCGCGTGACCTAGACGGAGGTCGGTCATGGGCCGTTGAAGTGAGCGGACTTCGTGAGCGCTGTCCGTCCGTCATAGTATGTCTGTGCGTTTCGTGGTGCGTTTGGTGCAGCGTGCGCGGCACATGTTGCAAGTTTGCAATAGATAGTGTTTCTTATGTCTGGTGTGGTGGTGACTCTGTCGCCAAATAAATTACATTGAAGCGATGCAGAATCCACCCCGGATTGGGGCCTACGTGCGTTCCTGATCTCGGGCGAGCGGGCCGGTGCCCACGAGCGGCATGACTTGGCGCCCGTGCAGAAATCTTTCCTTATCTTTCAAGGATTTGCTTCTCTCTGCAAGGCACACGCCTTGTCAAGGTGTCCTGGATGGGACTGCGCCGACAGGCACGCAGAGCTCACTACCTTATAACTACCTACTGACTAGTAATTGCGCGACTGCTCAATCACTAAATCTAGTTCCCATATTTTAAGCTTACAGTTGTTGCATAGTCATGAAAATAATTATAGTATAAAGCTGGATTCCCAGTAACTAAAGGGAAACAAATTGTTTACTTGTTAAATGTTGCAAATTAGTCATTAGTTCAACAAAATAACCCCGGAGCATAACAGTGCCCATAACTGGAACCTTTTTTTTGTGGCAATTCAGGGCAAGATAAATCACTACAAAAAATTACCCAGTAAAGATTTCTACAGAAAACTAAAGGCAACTTGTTAAACATGTGTCGGTCGTTCTAACCAATTTTGCTACCATTCAAACAAAACGTAATAAAATTATGCAAAGACTTCGATTATAGTAGCAATAAAAAGGGTTCCGTCCCTTGCTAATCGTGACGACAACAGAATTTGCTTGGCACTTCTGAATAATATTCAGGACTTTCCTTTTAGCAACTAATATATGTAAAATACTCAAATATTATACTGATTATTATTACTGTATTAGAATATTTTGAAATCATCAGAATTTACAAATTTTGTAAATGTTTGTAAAGTACATTCGCGTTAAGAATGCAGTGAGTCATCATTGTCCGTCGGCCTAGCCCCGCCCCCTAACCAATCAAATCTTTTCAAATTACAAAGTCAAGTCCGCAATGACAGTTGAAGGCATTGCTTCGAACGCAACGGTTGTGTCCTGTCATTTGTGTTAACTGATTTAAATTTAAAAAAATGAATACATCTCCAATTAATAAAAATAAAAGTGGTTCGATAATTCATAGTCGGGAAAGAAAAGTAATTTACAATGTTTTTTTAAGTATTTTAAACAATGTGATTTAAATGTGACTATGGACAGCATAGTGTGTGGACAAACGGCAGCTGCATGCGGACACACCGCATGCAGCTGCCGTTTTTGTACTATGCTGTCCACAGTCACATTTAAATCGCACTGTTTATAGTATTCTTAGTGAAAAAAAGGAAAATAATACATTGAAATCGCCAGTAAAAAAAATATGATAAATATTTAATCGATGAAATGGCTAGAAGTAACGACATTGAAATTCGTACCACTGCAAACTGAACCCCATTGAGTTGGTGTGGGCCCAAATAAAAAATTATATTGCTGCCAACAATACTACTTTTAAGATGTCTGACGTGAAAAAATTATTTTATGACGATACGAAGAATATACGAAGAAATTGGAAACAGCAACGTGTAATACAGCATAGCAGTGATATAAAAAGAGTCGAAAACGCAGTTTAACCGCCAAAAGATTCATCAGGGAAGCTTTACTTGAAGCTGGCGCCGCAACCTGGCGGCGACGACGTAAAAAGAGAGCCCATCCATAATTATATCACCCATCTCTCCACAATTCCAAGGCTTATTATAGGGTGCATACTCGATAGGGGCTTTATCCTTTCCTTGTTCTAAGGGCCTGTCTTCCCTACCATAATCGCGCCCCCCGGTCTACTCTTTGATATGCTGTCTCTGTTGCACCATGGAACGTGAGGTAACAGGGGCTAGTGTGAATCTTTGGGTTCATTCGAGTAATCGAGTCTGGTCACACCACGCTGGGGTCGGTGCATTTCATTCATTCATTCATAACCATCGCGTGACCTAGACGATTCGATAGACACCTCACGCATTAAAATCCATCCAGCCGTTAGGATGCTTATTCAGAATGATGCTTATTATAAGAGGGTATAAAGAATCTCACATACAAAGTGTACATACAGGGTGTACCAGACAGGTGTGGTCAAATTTAAGTCTACAGACCATCACCATCACCATGGGACAGTTGACAAATTTTTCGCGATTACGATGTTGGTCCCATGAAACAAGTTGTTCAGTTTAATGGTCATATACCATGTACCATACCTTTTTGGTACATCCTGTAGATACGCGAGAAAAACATAACCCTGTTTGCTGTCGCGCAGTCGGGTAATAACTATTTCTGATATTACAGTGAGGTGTCCCATCTGCGAGAGCGTTTAGCCTTATGTCAGCAAGAGTTAGAAGATCTAAAAGAGAAGTACAGAGAGCTGGACGAGGAGTGTGAGACGTGTGCCGAGTACTTGCGTGAGAGAGACGAACAGTGCTCGCGGCTTAGGAAAGAGAAGGTGGCACTGCAGGTAAGATTGTATAAGGTCTTTGATTTGGCACAGCGGGGCGACAAAATCGAATATATATTTTTCCGCCCCGCTGTGCCCAATCATGTCAACCCGAACATGTAGCACGCCTTCAGTATCCATTAACACATTATCTTAATTCTTTATGCAAACGCTTCTTTATGCTACACCCTTACCGACCCTTATTTTACAACGTTTTAGAAACAATAGAGATGCACAACGAACGCACAGGTGCGGCGCGCCGCACTCGAAGAAAGTTTCGTAAATTGTATGGACGCGCATACGCGCCGTCAAGCACCTGGTGAACGCGCATGTGCGTCTGCCGCGCCTAATGTATTAAGGATCCGTTTCCATTCCACCAAATGGAAAAATCCTCGCGGATGTTCGAGCACTTCTTAAATTTCACTGAATAAGTAACTGTATCAATAATGATTTTAAGTATAAAATTCGACGTAGACATCACGCTCAAAGCAGAAGTGCTCGAACTTCCGCGAGGATTTTTCCGTTTGGTGGAAACTGTCCCTAAGGCTGATGGTTCGGCGACTAATTAAAAAAAGTAGTTTTATTTATTTAATACTTCAAACACACAAATCTACAAAGGCGGTCTATCTGAGTAAGCTCACTCCATCGTCGACTCTGTCTCTGTCACCTCTGACCTAGACTAGAGTCAAGAGCAAACCCATCACAAATAAAATAAAAATGCCATATGCAATTTCTATAGTACGTGTCAAACATTATAGCGCCTCTGAAGTGCGCTACTCGCTGCGCAGTGCCACCCCTCACCCCGGGGTCATATGAATTTGTTACTGCGCAGCGACTTGCCTCGTGCCGCCATAAAGTTTGAATCGGGCTGTACCAGTCATCCTTTGGGTGATGCAGAGACAAACGGCAGTGGTAGGTGTAATAATATCAGGTTCGCGGAAAAGTCTTGCACCAAGATATAAGACTTAATGAATTTATTGATAACTTTGTTATTTACAATAATTAATCAGTAATGTAATCCCCAAATAACTCTATTACTCTGGCCCATCTAGTTGGTAGATTGTTGATGCCCTGTGCCCAGAATTCCGGAGGCTGTGCAGAAAAGAAATTGTACGTAGGCGCAATAGCACTCCTTTGCGGCAGAAATATATAAGATGTTAAAAAAATTATATACTTTATGGAAGCTTTAGACCATCGAACTGAATAATTTAAAATCGCAAAAAGAAATCAGCTGTGCCATGCTAAAGTTTAATACCTACTGTTCTAAACTGGAAATGGTATGGGACAGCTGTTTATTTTTCGCGATTGAAAAGTTAGTCCCATAGTAAAAGTTATTCAGTTCGCGGTGGTCTAAAGCACTCCTTAAAGTTTGTAGAGTTAATTTTTTAACATCTTATATATTTCTGCCGCCAAGGAGTGCTATTGTGTACTGGTTTGTAGAATGCCGGTGTAATTACGGCAGACGCGATATTTCAGCTTTCTCTCTGGGATCAAAAAGCATCTGCCAAATTTCTGTTATTGCAGAAGTCCTTAACACGTTCTGTGCGGCCAACGCGCATGCGCGATTTTCGAACGTTCACCATGTGCTGGCGGCGCTTATGCGCATCCATACAATTTATATAACTTCCTTCGAATGCGGCGCGCCGCACCTGTGGGTTTTTTGTGCATCTCTATTGTTCTTGGCGTAATTGTTTTATGACTCATAAAACTGGAAAATTTTCAAACACACAAGCGTCTCGCCGCACTTGGGACAAGTTTGTAACGCCGCACATATGCGCCAAGCCGCACTGGGTAGAGTTTCTTCAACCGCGCATGCGCGCTCATAGCACCACACGAAGTATTTTTTGGGCGCGCATGAGCGTTTGCCGCACAGGGTTTAGTGTATCATAAAGCAGCACTTGGAGCAAACTCGCCAAATAATTCAGCAGTTAATGTGTTAAGGGGGAAGCGTCAGGGTAGCCCGCGAAATTCAATTTCTTACGTTTTATGCAATTTGTAAGTCAGTATTAACTTGTATGTTAAATAAAGTATCATTCGCGGCCGTAACAAATATGTATTTACAGAATTATAATCATTAGAATCAGTAATACAACTCCTTAAGTTAGTATAATCTTCAAATGTCAAGGTGGAGATAACACAAGATTGTGTAGATTTGCTCTCAAGATTTCATGAAATAGTAATTCATTAGGATTACCTGGTCTTAAAGGGTTGTATTGATCACTTCAATGATTATTACATTTTGATCAACGTACAACCTAATACTGACTTATAAATTGCAAAACAACTTAAGAAAACTTGGAATTTCGCGGGCTTACACCGTGACGCTTTCGCCTTAAACCGCAGTGACGACTTATGGTCAGTTTCCACCAAACGGAAAAATCCTTTTTATATAAAACACTTTTTATATTTCACGAGGAGCTTGTGGCTAAGTAATAACAGTCGCACGGGTCGATCCATCAGGTTAAGCTACGCTTGCAGGGGTTGGTCCGTAGATGGGTGACCATCTTTACATACCGAGACTCCTCCGTGCCTCGGAAAGCACGTTAAGCCTTTGGCCCCGGCTGTCATTCGTGGATCTTTGACAGTCGTTACGGGTTGTCAGAAGCCCGAAAGTCTGACAATCAGTCTTACCAAAGGGTATCATATAACCCAATAACTGGGTTGTGAAGGTCAGATAGGCAGTCGCTCCATGTAAAATACTGGTATTCAGCTGCATCCGGTTAGACTGGAAGCCGAGCCCAACATAGTTGGGAAAATGCTAAGCAGATATATCGCTGCTTTGCATGAATACCAGCACAAACCAAAATTTTGAAATTACTTGTTTATAACACAGCCAAATGCAAATTAGTCCTTTTTTCATGGTCAGTAAGACTCACATTCATAACGGCTAAGCCGCCAGTATAGTCGGTTTTGCCGTATTCATGCAAAGCAGCGATATATACTTTTTATATTTCACCAAATAAGTAACTTCATTCTTCCTTTAATCCATCCAAAGGTTGTCTTAAAACATTTAATATCTGTAATTTATATGGTGGTGCATAACATAACCTAATCAGCCTAAAATGTATCTACTGCTGGGGCACAAGCCTCGTCGCTGTGAGAGGGAGTGGGCAGTAATCCCACCACGTAGGCCCAGTGCGAGTGGGCAGATGTCACGTCTTCGAATTGTTGGTTAAGTTACCGGCACATGCCGGTTTCCTCAAGATATTTTCCTTCAGCGTTTTGAGAGCAGTGGTTATGAAATAATTTACACAAAGTAAAGTATCTGCTTGGGATCTAACCCACGACCTACAAGTCCCGGCCGATACCACTGGACCGTCACTGCTCTCTGGTGTACATAATAAAGAGTATTCTATTCTATCTTCTGGTTTCACAGACCGAGCTACAATCCCAGTGTAACATCTACAACACTAAACTGATCGACGCAGAAGTAAGTTACGAGACTCTCAGGAATAAAGCGAAGCTTAGAGAGGAAGAACTGGTGTCTCTGCTGGAGGAACTAACGGCGAGAAATAAGAAACCTGAAGACATTGGTAAGTTAAGACTAAGGCCCTATACTCTAATTCAGATTCTTAGATTTGCATTACCATTTAATCAACTATTTACTTTAGTGTAATGCTGTCTTAAGTTTTTTGAGTGACTCTAAATATATTTTGTGAGGAATTTAAACTTTGTATTGTAAAACATTGAGTTTTTAGTTCCAAAACATGATTATGATTTTGAATCAGCTTCCTAACACTATTTTCAAATATTTGCTTTCTGAATATTATTTTATTATTTTCTGTTATTTATAAACTTATTTATTTTAATTAATAGGCAAAGTAATGTCCCGCACGTTAGACAAGGAGATGCACTTCATGGATATTTCTAAAGATATTTATATTATCAATAGTGACAATGAAAGCACAAATGATAATGAATCTGACCATATGAACACATTACTCGCTGACACACAATCAGAATTGAACTTAAAAAACAAATCCATCATAGAGTTAGAAGCTAACATCTTTGCCCAGCAACAAAAGATATCCTCGTTAGAAGACCTTAACAAAAATCTCCAAGAAGAAGTAACGACTTTCAAAGAAAAACTCTCTTTAATAGACAGTGAGAATTCTCTCCTTAAATCTACAATAGATACGCTAAATTCGACTATTAAAGACCAAAATGAAATCTTTGAAACCGCGAAAAATGACATAGATTCCTATAAAAGTCTTATACAAGAATTGCAAATAAAAATAATCCAAAAAGAAAAACTACCAACAATCAACATTGATGACAGCGCACTTGAAAATATGATTGCTAATGAAGAGAAATTTATTGCTAGCAATGAAAACATGAAAAATATCATTAACTCTCTTAAAATCGCCCTTGATACGCGTAATAAAGAAATTGATAAATTAAGAACATCACACGAAAATGTAATCGTAATGGAACAGCTTGAATCTAAAACAAAAGAGGTAGATAGCTTGAATAAGAAAATAAACGAAAATATAACAAGTATCAATAAACTAATGCATGAAAAGGATGTTCTTAAAACTGTCGAACAAGAACTTACTGAAAAACTGGCAAATTCCGAACATAAAACTAATGAACTTGAAAAGATGAATAGAGAAATCGCCACTTCCGCTGAAAAACTGAAGGAAGAAAATGACAAGCTTATATTTTCCATAGCAGAAAATGATCTTTCACAAAAAGAAATATCTGAAATGAATAATGAGTTGTTGGAACAAATCGAGAATATGACAATCAAAATTGCTGAATTAGAAACAAAAATAAGCGAAAAAGATGATCTGATATCGTCTCTCGAGAAAGAAGATAAAGAATCAAAAGAGTATTTGCTTCATGCTAAAGCTGCCGTTCTCAAATCACAACTGATACTCAACACTTTGTCCGGTAACATGCAAGAAGTGCCAGAAATGATTGACAACTTTGTAAATGTTTTTAACGTGTTAAGTAATAGTATGAATATTTTAGAAAATGTTGCCAATAATGTTGTCAAACAAAAAGAAGAAACCTCAAAGAATAACAATGATTTGAAAATTAAGTTAGAAGCACTTACTTTAAAATATAATTCAGAAATGTCAGCACTTCAGAAACAATTAGATATCCTTAGTACCACTGAAAGTAGTAGAAGCCAAGAACATGTAACATTAAATCGAACAATAAGTCAGTTGAACAATGAACTCGAAATAACTCGCAATGAGTTACATTCTAAAGTTTCCAAAAACGAGAGTCTGGAAGCTTCTTTAAAACAAGCTACAGAAAATATAGAAACGTGCAGCATAAAAATAGACGATTTACTTGATAAGAAAAATGGACTTGAGGATCTTACGATGGGGCTAGAAGAAAAAGAACGCATACTACAAGAAAAGATTTCAGAGTTTATTATCATTAAGGAACAAATTACCAATTCAATCCAAGAGCGGGATGAGTTATTAAATAACGTCTTTAAAAAAATAACTGAATTCACGATCAATTATAACATCCAAAACGATATAAGGGGAGAAGTAGGTAATGACTGTACTGAAATTTACGAACGCATTCTTTTGACATTGGACCAAATAGGAAGTCACATCACGTTTATCAGCTCGAAAAACGATGTTTATGATGATAATGAAAATATCAAAGTAAAAGAAATATTATTAGAAGCCAAGCAAGAAATAGTTGAACTGACACAACAGAATCTCAGTCTCATGGAACAACTATCTCAGGTTGAAAGCAAGCACAGTGAATTGTCATTTAAATTAACAACAAATCAAGATGACAATGAGCAACTAAATAAAGAATTGTTAATGAGTCAACGAATCCTAGAAAACCTACAGGTAGAACTTAAAAAGAAGGCTGAGGAACTAACAAGCATGGAAGACAAAGTTAAAGACTGGAAAGAACAATTTAAAAGTATAGATTGCGTAATGAAACAGCAGATGCATGAATTAAAATTAGAAAACGAACAACTGAAAGCTAGAATTGCAGGTGTTCGACATAAACCTGAATCGAATTTAGTAATAACTTACGAACACAAAGACTCATATGATATTGATAATCAAAATCCAACTGTTATAAAGCGTATCCCTGATAGCAGTACATGTGGTAATCTATCGTCTCCTCCTAGCCTGTTAACGATATGCTGTAACATAATAGTGGATTCGATAAAACCTAAGGAGATTGAATCTAACACTACAAGTTCTAACGAATATTCAGATAATATTGAACAAAATTACATAGTCGAATGCAAATGTAATGAACTTACCTCAGAACTGGAAGCTGTCAGAAAAGAAAACTTTGAAATCACTGAGCTCTTAGAGCAATTGCAAGCTGTGAATCAATATCTTATTCAAGAACAAGAAGAAGCACGCAGTGAAATACAGCTTCTCGTTGCACCTGCGCACGAATTGCAAAAGAAAATTATTAATCATAAAACAAATCTGTCAATCTTAACAGCTACTACTACCGCCGAAAACAGAGCTTTAAAATCACAAGTTAAAGGGCTACAACACCACCACAGCCGCTTTCACAACGTGTGCCAAAGAGATATACCTGATTTTAAGAAGCAATTGCGTGAACTAATGACTTTGTTGAGAGGGGATCCATCTACAGCCGATCAACAAAACGCCAGTTTTAAACGATATTCATTACCGGATGTACTAGATAGTAGTACTGCTCTTCCTACCTTTAAAAACGAATCTACTTTAGACGGGGATCTTTTGATGCTCGATACAAATATTACAATAACTACAGCTGCGGATAACACTTTGACAGCTCATGATCAAACTTGTTTAGATTTAACACAATTTTACAATGAAGCTTCTTGCCAAACTAACGAGTTGAATCAAATCGAAATTCTAAGTCATGACATGAGCATGTATGAAAGATTAAATATCTTGAAAGACGAAAACGTTAAACTACGCGAATTAGTAAATAAATACTCTGAGATGAAACAATCTACGACAGACGCACAAATTAGCCCCATCAAGATAAATAATGTGATTAATGAGTGTCATAAATGTAACAAGCAACCAGAGTTACTACACGCACAGGAAAAACTACATGACGAATTAAAATCACTTTCTCAAGAATTGTTGGACGTGAAATCACAAAAAGCTGAGATCGAACAAAAATATAACAATCTGATGTTAGAAATACCCTCAACTGATCTTCTTATTAAGAAAATGAAAAGTTTAGAAAAAGATTACAATATTAAAATTAAGGAAATTACTAATGTTAAAAATACACTTAGCATTAAGGCTGAAGAACTAAAAACATTACAAGACGAAAATGATTCGTTATCTACACAAGTAATGGATAACATATCCGAATCCGATGACTTAAACAGAGAGATAAACAGTTTAAAAAAAACCAATACTGAACTATTACAAAAATGCAGCAAGTTAGAACAATCAGTTAAGGAGTTGAATGATAAACAGCTTTCTGACAGCTGTTCCGAGTGCCTATCGAAAGACGAACTTATAAAGACGATGGAACTAAGACTCACAAAAACTCATACAAAACTGAACAGAAGTCTAAGCGACTCTGATACCTCATCGAGGTACAACAAAATCTGCACGCTGCAAAGTGAACTAGATGCGGGTAGAAAAGATTGCAAGGAGATTACTGAAGATGTAGTTACTATTAAAAATCATTTAGACCGCAGCAATCTCTCAATGGATTTAGATGATAGTATGGGAGAATCCAACATGTACGCGTTCACTAAGGACTATGCAATTACCAGCCCTCAGTCGACCAAATGTAGTATGCCTGATATTCCTGAAGAGCACCCCATGGATATGTACAAAATGGACAAAATAGACTGTTATAATTACTACGCTGAAAAAACAGGCGTAGGCAATGACAATATCAACAGTGATATGAAAATTATCGATCTCATGAAAACGTTTTACGAACATTTAATAACTAAACACGGTAACGAAGTAGAGAATTTAACAAATAAATTGAAAGATTACGATGAAACCAAGAGCCAGCTAGAAAATCAAATCAGCAACTTAAAAGAAACATATTCTCAGGTAACCGTAGAATTGGAACAGAAACATCAAATCTATAACGCTGTTTTAAATGATCTATCACAAATTAAAAATAATATTAATACCTTAAATCAAGAGATTTTTAGTTTTACTGATATAGACGTAACAAAATTGGTAAATTTATATAAAAACAATTTCTTTAAAGTCTTAGACAATAAATTAGGTTTTTCCAGTATTAACATGATCGAAACTCTTATCGATAACATTGTAAACAAGCATGAAACTGATTTGTCCGGAATTATGGAGCAATACACCAAGTTACAAGTGCACGTGGAGAGTGTTACTCAGGAATTAAGTTCTGTCAACGAAAACTTAGAACACATGAAGGGCCAGTTGTCTGCCAAAGAAGAAGAATACAATTTTCTCAAGATACAAAAAGAGAGAATCCAAGAGATAAGCAACGCAGTCACATTAGACATAGTCAAGAAAGACAAAGAATTAGCCGAAACAATTGTCAATGTTTATAAAAAACTAATCGAACTAAATGTAGTTAAAAATCAAGATATTGATTTGACATTGCCAGCTAACGCTAATATTGGCCTGCTATTTGAGCACGTCATTACCCAATACAAAAACAGCGTGAGCCCCGATATAGAAAAGGAAAAAGAAAATCTTGCTTTAGAAGTAAAGAATACAAAACAAATAATAGAAGAAACACAAAAGGAAATACAGGAACTGCAATCACATAGTCAAATCTTACAAGAAATGAATAATGCTCTTAACGTTGCTTTAGAGGACAAAGAGAATAAACTACAAGCCGAAAGTGCATTGTATAAAGATTTGAGTCAAATATACGAAAGCAAAGTTAAAGAAAATAAAGCAAACATTGATCTCATAGATAAGTTATCAGAAGAAGTAAAATTATTAAAAGGTACCGTCGATGAGAAAGAAAAGGCCATTGAAAAACTTGAACTGGAAATCGATACACAAAATAAATGCAAAGTAAAAGAATTTACTGAACTAATAGAAACTGTTAAATTAATGCAAGATGACATTGCACGCTTGAAAGCAATGAATGAAGTAATAGTTAAAGAAAAAGATTCTTACGCTAATGAATTGTTAAAGTCTGGTGAGACTATTAAACAAAATAACATAGAAATGGATAAGATGACTTCAGATATTTTAGTACTGAGAGAATCTGTACGAGAAAATAGTGTTGTAATAGAAAATTTGAATGTAGAAGCGAAGAATTTGTTGAAACAGAACATGGAACTTAAGGAAAGGTTTGAAGATAAATGTAGGGAATGCTCCAGATTGGAGACTAATATTAAAACACATGAGAAGACCGCCGAAATTCAGACCAGAATGATAATGAGGTGAGTTCTGTTTAATAATATTGTTATATTTTGGACTGGTTGCTTCGAATTAAATTAGTTTTTGACACTTGCTGTTGGCCACGGTTCATCTCATGCACGTGCATCTCATGTGAACCACTTAACGTACGCGGGTAAAAAGACCACTGTAAACAAGACTTGGTCTATCAGATAGACCGGATCTGGATTATGTTTGGCATTCAGATAGACCAGTATCTGGATGCCAAATCCGCTCAGTCGTTTCGGCGTGATTAACGTGCAAGCTTATTTACTTATAAAAAAATCGGCCAAGAACGAGTCGGACTCGCGCACCTAGGGTTCCGTACCATAAAAAAAAGTGATATTTAGATACATCATTTTATTTTTCCTATAATCTTTATACAGTGTGATTCAAAATACCCCTGTTATACCGAAAACAGTGTATTGTTTAATACACTATTAGTTATTCTGGAAGGTCGCCATGGTCATATCTCAACTTTAAATAATTTCGGTTTTCTCTTACAAAATACAAATAATATTTTAATTTTGCTATGTCGTAGCAACCCTAGATAGGCGGAGCCAAATAAATCAAATGACCGCAGGCCGTAGGTATGTAGGTATTGTCGCGTCCTTTGACCTGGCCAGCTGTTGCCTCATCGCGCGAGTGAAATGATCAGTACGGTAATTATTAAGTTTGTACACACCATACCATTTTCCTTTTCAAATCCTGCGCAGCTTTACACACGTAGGTACACGTAAGTACACTCATAGTTTTAGCACATGAACATATTATTCACAATAAGGACAACAAACACAAAAGGTACACAGAACTTAGACAGTTGTCTTGCTGCTGCAAGATTACCGTCAGTCGCACCTACACACATTATCATGTCATAATATTCATTGTTCGCATATTCGGTCATGATTCCTCGCAAAATTCACTGCAATCCAACGCGAAACTAGACGACATGCATCCAGCTCGAAAGAATGAAGTGAACTAGCGAAATAAATGCCTAATTACTTAACTAGCCTACAATAATAAAAATGTACACAATTTTAGGGATCAATAAGATATTAAGTGAATTCCGATAATAAATAGGTACTATTTTTAAAATAAAATATTGTACCTAGTGATAGCAGTGCACCTACATTTTGCTTACGGTATTTCTGTCCCATGATGTGATAAGCGGCCAGTTAAAATTGTATTATCGAGGTTGACTAGTATTTGTAGCATTAATTACAAATCTTAGTGGTTTACCTATTTTCTGTATTTTTTAAATGATAAAGAAATAAAATACATTGCCATAATTATGAAACAAATCTAATTCCAAAATAATCGAATACAGTATCCAAAAACCCCAAAAAGATTGCCCGGTCTTAGAATAGAATCGCGTTATTATTACACATGTACGGAATCTTTTAGTGATTTTCTTTCCGAGGTGTCGGCGAGCTCAAAGGCCGCGCGCGGCGGCACGGCGGCACGCCAAAAGATTTTTGTAAGCTGAAATGATTTTGAATCTTATTTTTATGATTAAATAACATTCAAAATCATTTCAGTTTAAAAAATCTTTCGGATTTGAAGCATTCTTCAACCGATGCCGATATCCAATAAGAAAGCCGGAAGCAATGGGCGTGCAGTATAGTCACAGATATTATAATACTACATACAGATACCCAATCCCATACAAAGAAATGACACCTCCCTAAGTCTGGCTATTGAGCTGGCTATTTTTTTTTCCTTCATTTTTTAACAGATGGCTGCATCAGCGACTCACTATTACCAGATACTGTAGTTTTACAACACCATCTAGGATTCAGCCTAGATACTAGGTCTTATTGATGTTAGGTGGCATCGATACTACTTAGATGGCTATATCAAGATAACTATAGATTCTCCATCTCACATCGAGTATGACGTCGTAATCGTACCGTGCGCTCAAGGACAAGTACATAGGTAATACAACAAAAATTATCTTGAGTTGGCGTAATTGTTTCATTAGTGTGATTGAGCTAGCAATTTTTTTGCTTTAGTAGGAGACGACGTGTTTGCGAAGCCAAATAATTATGTTTTAATTTCATGCCATGCGGCACATAGACTACATACATAATAATTCGTGCAGCTGTAAGTAAATGCGTTTTTTCCTAAACGCGCTTAATTTTATTATCTGCTTTTGTCCGCGGTAACTTACTAAAATCAAAGTGGTCGCTATGCGAATGTTACCACAAGTCATGTTTCATGTAATGTTCATGTTTTTAAACTTTATTATCTACTCAAAACTATAAAATTGCTTGTAATCTAACCGGTAATAATGTTACTGCGGCAAGGAAATGAAATTAAATAGGTAAATAGGTACTATGAGTAAGAAGAAACATTACAAGTAGGTACAAGCTATGGTATGAGGTACCTACATAAATAAAATAATAACGAACGGAATATTTTTATACAAATATTTTAATACTTACTTCAATCAAGTACAAAATAACAATACTGCACTGATAGAACGTTACAAAGTGATCAGTAGATAATAAAAGGTAGGTAATAAAAACATGACATGAAAACATGTGTCCCTAGCAAATATCACACCGTAGAAATATACAGTAATGTGACTCGGCTCCTGTTCTCGAAATAATTACTTACAGCCGCGCGGTACGTAAACACGCGATAGGGCTGCCCGCCTACAGTATTTTAATTTTATTCTACCTACCACCATCACCTGCTTGAGTTTTAGTTTTGTGATTGTAAATTTTATATTTTAAATTTTAAAAAATAAACTGCTGTCCTTACAAACTTCAACACCTACCAACTTAGCCAAAATGTAAGGAACAGCTGACGAGTAATAATAATATCTTTTTTCATCTCAGCTTATTAACGTCCTCATTACCTACAGTACGGAGCAACTCGAAATAACAATTCTTTTCGTCACCCATCCGACGTCGAAATGCTCTGCAATCGTTACTTATAATCAACCATCTCATCGCGTGTGCGCTACCTAGGTACAGCAATTAAATTCTCTAACTACCTACTACAAAATCTTATTTATAAAAGTAAATTATAATGTAAATCTTACTATGTCATTACCTACCATTTATTACTCTGATAATCATTTCGTAACGATATTTCATCTAACTCATTAAGTAGCTAAGTAAGTAGATAGCCTAGCTTAGGAAACGATCTACTAGTTTTTTTAACGCGAGCTTAAGTGGGTCACTCGTGTGTCACTTTTTTCACCCTATCCACTTATTTATTTATTAATCTAGATTCTAGGTATTTAAATCGGTGGAATAAGCGAAATACCTAGTTCCGACCGTTTGTATGAAGATAAAATACTGTATGATATTTCTACTGTGGCTAAAACTAACAAAAAATGTAAGAAAGAATTACGTTGGGGAATCCCCAGATCTTGTTATCGTCGGGGTAAAACATAGAATACGTGACACATACAGCTATTTTCAAGTTTAGTGCCTATCAAATTATACACTCCCAGAGACGTGCTTTATGAACATAAGAAATAAAAACTTTATTCACATTTTTGCCATAGAAACATGTGACAGTTGCCTGTTTTGAATTGGAACACTACGAAATGTCATATGTACACTATCATATAGTCAGAAGACCACAAAAGGATTCCTACGGTCGCGACAGCTCATTGGAAGACATGTCCGACTAGTTATTATAAGGAGATACACTTATGTACTTATTAATAAAACAACATGGGAATTGGTTCATTATTTTCATTATGTAGGCAATGATGATCATGTAGGTAAAAACTAGTACATATCGGAAAGTCTGTTTTTGTTTGATTGACACTTCGGTTTAATTAGTCTATGAGTTCTTTATGCCCCGAAGATAGCGAGGTCTGGGAATCCCTTTTGCACGAGCGGGCCTTGTTTCGTCAAAGTTGAATTTGTTGTTCATACAAAATTAAGACTTATTGCAACTGACGAAGAGATGTTATTATTGTACATTGTTTCCGCATATTGTGAGAAACAACGGCAACGACGGATAGCTGCGTGGGCACATTCACTTGTATTTAGGGTTCCGTATCTCAAAAGGAAAAAAAAAACGCAACCCTTACAGGCTCACTCGTGTGTCTATCACAGCCGATTTGCTCCGAATCCAATGGGACGATTAAATTGTATACCTACACGTATGAATTTTTGTGACCCAAACACGAAAGTGTATCGTAAATAAATGAATTTTGAATATGGGGTTCAATTTTGGGGGCAAATAAGAAAATTATTAAAAAAAGTTTTGCAAACTGTACCATGTGACATATCAAATTAAAGGGCTTACTGCTTACTGCTGTGGCTTACTGTGAGGGTCTCAAGTATATATATTTTTTTTTATAATTTTAAAATAAATTGTTTTAAAGTTATTTAAGAAAATAGACGAAAATTGACCATTCCCCCTTATCTCCGATAAGAGCATATTTTGAAATAACAAATACAGAAAGTAGTTATATTATACCTATAGATTACAGGAAAACTTATAAGAAGTCTATGGTCTTAAAATATCATGATACATCTCTCAATATTGTGCGTACAAACTTACATTTGCACTTGGAATGTCTCCCATACATTCCAAAAGTCGGAATGTCTCCCATACATTCCAAAAGTCGGAATGTATGGGGTATATATATTTTTCAACCTTGGGATAAATTCATCCAAACAACGGAACCCTTCACTGTGCGTGGTCCGACACGCACTTGGCCGGTTTTTTCTATTCCGTGGTGGTAAAAGTGATGACAAGTTTAATAAAACGCCATCTATTGCAAATAGCTCTAAAACAAAATGCTTGACAGAAGGCTACTTTGAACTGTTTATAACATACTATTTGGTTCGGATTGAAGTAAAAGGCTTCATTTATCGTTTTTGTTGAAAATACGTGAAATATGAGTGTAAATAGATAAATCAACATTAAACAAGGAAGTTTTTATTTTTACTAATCTTACTTCAGCCAAAATCTGTCGTTTAACGCCTTTTAGTGATTGTTAATTTCATAATTGCTACCTATGCTGCCATCTATGATTTTTTTTTCAGGACTAATTATAATTTGTTCTAGTTGAGACCCCATGGTATAGTGTAGGAAATTGCAAGATATTGGTGGCATTTCTACCAATCGGAGGATTAAAACTGCAATTAATTCTTATAAAAATGTATTTCACCAAAGAGTAACGAAAACAGTTAGGTCGTTCGATATCTTACTTTTGAGGATAGATACCTGTTAAACAAATGGAATTAATTTTCATAGGGAGCTAATATTTTTTTTATTAAACTTTTTACTAGGTATTTGTATTTTATAAAAACCTTGTAGTTGGGTTTAAACTGCAGTTTTATGCAGATGTATGTAGCTACGTCTACTTCTACTCTGCGTAGGTATTTCGCATATCATACTGGTATTCAAGACTTAATTCAATCTTGAAAAAAAAAATCAACTTGCCTCTCTGATGCAAGAAAATTATAGGCTTTTTACTATTATGTGTTAAGTGTCTTATCTGACGCATTCATCCCTATATCAAAGAAGAGAGAATAGAGGTCAACCAAATTTAGGGTTGACTCCATCAAAAATATGAAGAAAACTTTGACATATCGAAAGCATTCAAAAACTTTAATGAACATTGTTGGGAACTTCATCTAATGATTAATAATGCACAACAGAATATGGGGCCGCTGGACCAAAAGAGGTCTTCTGAGTCACCCTGTATAAGTAAACTTCTATCACATAGAATAATTTCAGATTTTTCTCTATACAAACTTCGGAGATAAGGGGTAACGGTATTTTTTTACATGTTTCATCAAAAGTCGAAAACTATTTGGCCTAAAAAAAAGAAAAAAGTTTGAAAATGTGTAAACAGCGCTCTTTCATATGATACCCCACATGCCCTAGCAGCCCACTTCGAATTTTAAAGACCCCTTTCAGTCTCTGTTGCAAAAAAAATAGGTTCATTTCTTTCTTATTTGCAAAATAGTTGGGCAAACGTCATATAAAACTATTCAAAAATTCAAGTGGATAGCATTAGTAGTTCTTGAGATATCCAGCCGTAACAGACGGACAGACAGACAGACTGAGTCGCGCCATAAGGGTTCCATTTATAAGGGCTACTATTTTGGGTACGGAACTCTAAAAAGAAAAGTTAATTTATTAAAGTTGCTTTGCCAAACGCGACGTCCACAGTTGCCTACCCGATTGTAGCATCAATCAAAGCCATCTTAACTATGTAGTTTTCAACCAATGTACAGAAATCCTTTGGCATTGCTTGTTTTTGTATAACATGGCGACATCTGTAAATAAAATATAGTTGCCATTGTAACCAGTCAATAATAATATTTAAAGCTTTTCTATGTCATCAGATACAAACAGAATCATATGTTTTTTGTTACAATTTATTCTTATTAATAATCACATCTGTTTAAGAATCGGTATAGAAATGCCTCAGAATTTTGGGTAAGCCTTGTCAAAACCATTACTGCTTTCGTGTTGTCTCGAGTTAGGTTGCTAAGTACAATATTTAGCAAGTGTTTTGGCTAACATAATTTATTATTATAGCCCCGTCTTTGTCTTAGCTTGTCAGTCATACCTAACTAAATAACTATTTAGGTACTTGGATTAAAAAAAGATCAAGATATTTTAATGTAGTTGGTTGTAATCAAGATGGTTGCAAATGCGTTTGCGTGTTGGGTTCTCGGTTCAATGCCCAGGTCGAGCAAAGTGCTATTACGTTTATCAATTAGGAATTTCTAGGTAAGAACCCAGTCTGGATTTGTGCGCGGTTGATAGCTATAGGCTGGCCCCCTTTATAAGGGAGTTAACGTGGGAAATGCAGATGTATACATGTACACCTCCCAACCCTTTATAGAAATACAGGCGAGATTATAAATGTTAATAAATGAATTTCAGACTAGAGAAGCAAAAGAACGAAGACGACAAGACTGTTACTGAGAAGACCAAACAGATAGAAGAGTTGAAACACAAAGTCACCCTGCATTGTGACAGCAATGAAATCGAGCTGTTGAGGAAGACTAAAGAAACTTTAGAGGTATGTTTGATTTTGTTATCTATACCTACATACATAAATTATAAATTGAAGTCGCTTTTCGCCTTTGTATATGTGACCACGTTGTTCTTCTAAACTATGCAACAGATTTTGATGCAGTTTTCACCATCATTAGCAAATTTATTCCTGACTGTTTATGTGTATAAACATAAACATATCAAATTCAAATTCAAATTCATTTATTTGTCCGAACATGGTACATTACATGGTCTTAAATTAATAAATGGTCTTATCACATTCTGCCACGTGGGGCGCGCAAATATCAGGTAGGTACACAAATTAAATTTTACAAATACAAAAATCAAGATATTTAGTTAATATTGATACTATTGAATAAATAATTACGAATTAATATTACATTATGAGGCATGTCAGTTAAATATTAGGTATCTAGGTTAATGTCAGAGTATTATTCAATGTCAAACTATTAACTATATCAAAGAGAGATTTCAGAATATAAAAGATTACAATTAAATTAGGATGGCAAAGTCTTATCGTTCAAAAAGTCGTTTAAGGTATAATAACATTTTGTACACAGCAACTCTTTAAGTTCCTTTTTAAACCCATTTAAATTTAACTGTTTGATTTGCTTTGGGATTTTGTTAAGAACTTGCGGGGCTATACAGAATATGCTCTTCCACATTAATGCTGATTTAGCTCTACGTCCGCGTAACATATCATTCCGCCTGTTACGTTTAACTGTATCTGATAAGTTGGGAAAAAGGTGTGAATTCAGCTTAACAAATAAGGCAGTTTCATATATATACAAAGACGGCAGTGTTAAAATTTTGTATTTTTTGAAAAATGGTTCACAACTGTCCGTTATTTGAAGTCTGAACATGGCTCTGATGGAACGCTTTTGCGCTTTAAAAGCGATTTCTCTATTTGTAGAGTTACCCCAGAATATAATACCATATCTTAATATAGATGCTACAAGACCATGATAGGCTGTAAGTAGTGCATCTGTGTTAACTGTTGGGGCAAGTTTATACAGGGCATATGATGAACTACTAACTTTCTTACATAGCGCTTCAATGTGATCCTTCCAATTGAGCTGCCTGTCAATTATCAAACCTAGAAATTTTGCACTATCTACATCGCGAATTTTGTTATTCTGGTATTGGACCTCTATTTTCGAACTAGGCTTTTTATGGCCAAAGTGCATTATTTGTGTTTTGTCAAGATTAATTCTTAGATTATTATTATCAAGCCAAGAGATTGTTGAAGTTATGGCGTTATTAACGTCAGTTTCATATGATTCAGGTTTGTCACATGCTATTGTTATCGTATTATCGTCAGCAAAGAGCGTTATCGGGAAGTTTATAGCTTTAGGAAGATCGTTAATATAAATTAGGAACAGTGGAGGACCTAATACACTGCCCTGTGGTACACCAAAGTATACTGTTCGTTCATTAGACAGGTATGTTACTTCTTCTTTAGTCTTGAAGTTTAATTTTGTTACGGCGGTAAATTGCTTTCTTTTTGAAATGTAAGTGCTTAATAAGTCCAGAACGTTACCTCTTATACCGTAAGACTCAAGTTTGTTTTTTAAGATAGTATGGTCAACGTAATCAAAAGCTTGCGTCATATCACAATACACAGCACAGACAGGTGTTTTATTATCAATATTAATCATAATTTTATTTAAAAAGTCATAAATAGCCATGTTTATTGTCATGTTCTTCCGGAAACCTTTTTGTTCGTTGCAGAGAATCTTTTGTTTTTCTAAGTATGTGTAAAGCTCATTATAAATATATTTCTCGTAAATTTTGGAAAAAATTGGCAAAAGCGCAATAGGTCTATAATTTTGCATTTGTTGCTTATTACCTTTTTTAAATATGGGTTTCACTATGGAGACCTTGAGACGATCAGGAAAAACACCATGGCTGATACATAGATTAAGAATATGACTCAAATGTTTACAGATTAAGTCGGCAACATGTTTTATAATTTTAGTAGAAATTTCGTCATACCCTACGCTATTAGTGTTTTTAATGCATTTTATAATGTTAAATATTTGTATCGGTTGACATGGAGGCATGAACATTGATTTTTGTTTATTTGTGATATACGCACTCGATCTTTTGCCTGCTCCGGGTATCGGCACAATTTTTTCTATGAAATAGTTGTTAAACTGTTCAGCAATTAATTGAGGTTTGTTAATCGTTTTATTGTCAATTTGTATAGTATTCATTGAGTCATTAGGGAGATTTAAATTAGACTTCTTTATTATTTTCCATGTCATTTTGCTTTTATTGTCAGAAGTTTTAATATTATAGTTATTTTGAGATCGTTTAGTCAGATTAATAATTTTTTTTAATACCTTTGTGTAATTTGAATATTTTGTTTTATTTATTTGAGTAGGTTTAAGTCTAGACGTCCATAATAATTGCCTTTTTTTTAAGCTACATAGTTTAAGTCCTCGCGATATCCATTTTGGTTTTTTGCATGTTGGTATTTTAATACGCCTACGGGGGAAGCACAGGTCATAAAATAATTTAAATTGTTCAAAAAACAAGTTGAATGCATCATTTGGATCATCATTGTCATAAATTTCAGAGAATGTTAGTTTTTCCAGGCAGGTTCTAAATTTAATAATATTCTCTGGGCTATAATCCCGTTGTGATACCAATATTTCAGAACACAGTTCAACCTACTTATAAAAAAGAAACGATGTTTTGTCAACTCGTAAAAACCGTAGCTATGCCGAAGCTAAACTAAGACAACTAAGATAAGCCAGCTATTAAATAAACTAGAAATTTGTTGCGTGCACACCGACAACTATGCATAGTTTGCAGTCTGCACACAAGTATGAAAAACTACGCCAGCTATATGAGCTAAACTAAACTAACTCAGCTTAGTTTTTGGTCTGCAACCCGCTTAAGTGTCGTTATACATCAATTACTATATAAACCAGTCGTTATAAACCATTTTTTAAATTATATATTTTATATTTATCAATTATCTGTTGTCCTAGATAACACTCAATGTTTAGTATCGAATTTGGTTACCGCAATTTATCCTGATGTAACATACTTAGCTTATAAATATTACCCGGAAAATGATAAGCTTATGACCATTGCAAAACCAAAAATCAAAAGTCATTTATTCAAACTAGGCTGAGAATCAGCACTTTTGGAACGTCAAAATTACATAAGTCAGTCCCCCAAAACGCCCGCCCTTCACCACTTCCTAGTGCTTTAGCTGGGGAGAAGAAGTGGCGCAACAAACTCCCCAGCAGCACTGCTGTCTGTTCAGTTAAAAAAAAGATTCTACTGCGCATAATAATTTAGGTACATTACGCAACACAAAACATTAAATTAAATTATTTGCTATAAGTAAGCTAGCAAACGCCAATATACCAACAAAAAAAAAATCGAAAACGTATAGTTTTCAAGCAGAAACAAAATACAAAACTAAAAACGTAAGCAGAACTTTATACCTAAATAAAAGCCTCCAGTAATAAAGGGCGTGCCCACTTACATATAGCCGTACATGTAGTCGTAACTCGAAGTCACAGATGATAAACTAGGACCATCGAAGTAAAATCAACAACGAGTTAAGTTACTAATAACAAAACAAAACCAAGGTCAGCAAGACGACCTGTCACCACAAGCAGCACCCGTTCACGAGCATAACGCAAAGATCAGCCATTACCCCCCTCGCCATATTTGAGGGAAGGAGACAACCCGACCACCGACGCTACCGCAAGCAGTGACATCTAAGGGAGCATGACGAACTTGCTGCCGGTTGCTCAGGCAAGAAAAACTATGATCAATTTTCGAGGTCACTAGCTAACCACATATTGCAATATACCACTCATAAAAAAATAAACATTGAAATATGTCAATTAAATTATGTCAATAATAAATAAAAATAAAATAAATTGACATTGAGAGTCAAAGAAAATAAATAATTATATGAACTCATATAACCTGTCAGTAGGTAAGCTAATTCTGGAGAAAGAACATAAACATTGTCTTAAGTTAAACACAGCGACCAACTATTCTTATCGTTTAATAAAAAAATAGTATGCCTTTGAACAAAGGTTAGATTTTACTTTAGCTTTGAACGCATTAAAGGTCAAATCTAGCAGAGGGTAGCTTGTTATAAAAAGATATACCAAGCCCAACAAATGAGTTATGAACCTTATGAAGCCGGAGAAATGAAGCACGTAATTTGTCCTTATTTCTGGTGTTAACATTGTGGATATCACTGTTTCTGGTGTATATATTTTGTCTAATATATAAGATGTTGGCGAAGATGAATAGGTATGCCACCGTGAGAATACCAATATGTTTAAAAAAATCTTTCAGAGAAACTCAGGCACCTAGCTGGTAAATTGCTCGAACAGCTCGTTTCTGAAGAACAAATATAATTTTGAATGTCAGCGGCTTTGCCCCAGAGCAGAATACCATATGACATAACGATATGAAAATAACTAAAATAGACTAACCGAGCTGTATCAACGTCAGTGTATTGTCCTACTTTCCTGACGGCGTAGGCGGCTGAACTGAGCCTTCCCGCTAGGCTTGATATATGTGGGCCCCACTGAAGTTTGGCATCTACTGTTATACCCAGAAAAACTGCACATAATTGTCTAGGATAAAAAAAAGATTAAATACAAAAAAAGAATACTGAGACTAACAAAATTAAAATTGACAAAAGAGTAGGTTTCAAAATTGATCTTAATATTGAAATGACGACTTTAATTTTGAAATGCATAAACTTTTATTTTATCAAGGTTTATGTTTTTGAAACAAAACTTGATTGCCCTTAAACTAAATTAATATATATATTTTTTTGTAAAAATATTGTTTACGTAAAATTAATTTGATGAATTACATAGTAACAGAATTGACCACAAGTAGTAACAAAATTAAAAAAAAAAACGACTTTAATATCTTAATGGTAGATATCTATCGATACCATAATAATTATTTAGCTGCATCTAATATTCTAATAAAAGCCTTTAAAGTAACGCTTTTCAAAATAACACTAAAATATTTAGAGAACAAAATTAATGAGAACTGCTTAAATGTTGAGTTGTATGTTCACTTTGTTATAAAGACGAAAACCGAGGACATAGAAATGTCGTCTTGCAAGAGTAAGAGTGATCGCATGGCGTACGATGGGACAACAAGACCTTTGCCTCGTGTCTCATTCAAAAAAAAAAAAAATTGTTAGCTCAGAATTGATTGAAGGACAAAGAGTTGTCTCACCGATAGAAGTTTACACTCGCTGCACTTGTTTACTATCCTTATTTACAAATATCTCTATTGCACTGTGGTTTGCTGTTAGAGAACCCAATTCTGGGTTATGCTCGCCTCGACAGGCCAGTTGGCGTGGTTGGTTAAGATACCGCCTATCATGTCGCTGGTCGTGGGTTCGATTCCCATCCAGGACAAACATTTGTGTGCATGAACATGTCCCAGGATATTATATTATTATAGTACAAACACAAGCTGTCCTCGAAATGTTAAAACATTGTTTTGTAATTTATGTGTACAATAAAGTTAATAATGTTTTGTTTTGCAGGCACGAGTGGCTGAGCTTGAAGAGCTAGCGGGTAAATCTCACCCGTCCATAGACGCTCTCGCCGACTTATCCCGACGAAGACGACAGAGTCTGCACGACTCTAAGCGTTTATTCGGCCAAGATAAACATGAGTTTGGAGGTAAGGAATATCCTAAAAGCGATCTCTGACATATAAAGTATGTTTATATTCACCTAGACTGTCTACGGTTTTACATACAAAAGTAATGTTAATAACGAAGCATTATACAGGGTGACTTTTTTTACCGTCTTGAAAAAAATAGGGTATAATAGGTGAACGGAGTAGAAGCCTATGGCATACCTACTTTTTTTATGTATCTAAATTAAAATCATACGCACTACGCACCCTGCGTAGTGCGTATGATTTAAATTTCGATATTTTTGAACGATCTCTAGTTTTTTCAAAATTTCTGTTTTTATGGTTCTAGTTCTTCAAATGGGTTGTGTTTGTTGATAGAGCAATTTCTGTCTAAGCTATTGAAAAAACAAAAAAAAAACTAGGTATGCCATAGGCTTGTACTTCGTTCACCTATTGTACACTATTTTTTTCAAGACAGTGAAAAAATCATACAGTATGTGCCTTATCAATCAGTGAACAGTTTGAAAGTAGTTCCTAATTTGTTTCAGATCACAACAACGTGGAAGCTATGTTTGAATCTAGGCAGAAATCAGACGACCTTTTCATGGACGTTGACGAGGATATATCCAACAGAAGCAGTCCGATTATGAGGCATAGCAAAGGGTATATTCATAATGTTTTTTTTTTTTTAAATATGATAACTTATGCTTTCTTCACAAATTTACGTTATTAATTATGTGGTTGTATTGTTTCAGACGTGACAGCTTGTCCCTTTCAAAGACTGATCAGGTAGGAATAATATTGTAATAAAATAATGACAATTATAATTAAACCATCAGTACTTGCAGCAATATATTGTGGTGAACGCTATGTACGCCTTAGGGCGGTTACAGTGCTTCACCGACCGTCGGTGCGTAACGCCGCTCCTGACGTGTGACGACACGCATTGACCTACCCTCAGTACCAGCATCCCTGAACGCTCTCATCATTTTGATAGCGCGTATCGACGCGCTATCAAAACAAAAGGTTATTCGATCGATCGCGATCGAATAACCTTTTAATCAGAATTTTATTTGAATAATAACAGAAGGTACATATGATATAATTATTATGTTGATAACAATCTAAATAGCATGACCAGGGCAGCATATACAGCTATGGTTACACCCGCTACCACAAATCTACCGGCTGGGTGTTCAGAGAAACAACGTTCGTTTTTGCAAACTCCATACATTATTAACAAAGCTGCCTTAGCGCACAGCAGCTGGTAGCGAGTAAATTGCAACTAACTAGCATAATTATCTCAATCAATGACCGAGGTACGGCATGCGCATGCGTACTCTATGAATTTCCACATAAATGACAAACGTGACCGACGTACGCACCGACGCGACGCTCGGTAAGGCACAGTAACCGGCCTTATTGCCATGTGCATTAGTCATTTAGTTTGTAGCTGTGCTTTTTTTAAATAAATACTTGAACAGCCCCTCCTATCATTAATTTGTATTTGTATAAGGACGAGGACGTCCCATCTCGACCGAGCAGCGTTGTAGCGACGCGTCGACGAAGGCAGAGCATTCACGATCTGCACAGAAGTGTGCTACGTCACACACCGTCACCCGGTAACGTAGCCAAACTTCTATACATATTTATACAGGGTGTAACAGATGGATTATCTACGCACTCTGTACAACAAAGTGACATTGAGTAAAAATTATTGTTGGGAAACAACTTTCATTTTTGGTGTGAAAAATCTTGTGTTTTCGGCACCATGCAAAGTAACGCACGCAAAACATGGCGCTTTGGTGCATGTAACGACAAGGTGCTCATGGCTAAGTAATAACAGCCGCAGGGGTTGATCGTTTAGGTTAAGCTACGCTTATCTCGGTCGGTCCGAGGCCCCTCTGTGCCTCGGAACCCGTCAAGCCGTTGGTTCCGGCTGTCATTCTTGGATCTTTGACAGTCGTTACGGGTCGTCAGAAGCCCGAAAGTCTGACAACTAGTCTTACCAAGAGGTATCGTGCTACCAAGTAACTTGGTTGTGCGGGTCAAATAGGCTCGTGGTATTCAGCTGCATCCAGACAGACAGGAAGCTGACCCCAACTTAGTAGCGAAAAGATTTTTTTGGGTGCATGTAAAAGTACATGAGTTAAAACCTTATTTTCTTGTTTTTTTTTTATGTTGACCTTCAATATCTTTGTAACCCGAAGGTTCCTAAGAATGGTCCAGTACAAAACTATGATCATAATGACGGGGTCTATAAGTGACTCGACTTAGTTATGCGTCTTTTTGCACCCGACATGTCCTCATTGACCGGAGACTCAATACCCGGGCACTTCGACGAAAGAGACTCAAAAAGGCATGAGTGACAGAGACGCCGCTCTATAAATAAGAATTTTTCAAAAATTTCAATGTGCCTAGTGGCTTGTATAGTTTGACCGATACCACTGTACTGCGTCTTAGTGTACAAACACAGTGGGAGAGGCGCGGGTGTGGTAAACACATAATTCCATTTGCCTATGAACAAAGTGTCAGCGGAGCGGGCAGCGTAATCCGCCGCAGGAATCCTTCCTGTATCCGCGCCGCTCGATCTATGTTTATACACGTAGGTATGTGCGCGGCGAGACGGGGGGCAGTGCAGACCGCTCCTTCGTCAACGCTCACGGCGGTGGCGTCCCGCCTCCCTCGGTACAGCGGTATCCGTCAAATTACAGTCAAATAATTTCAGCAGCAGTAAAAATATTTATTTGTAGTGTATTTTAATATCGATTAAATGGGAAATTTGATTTTTTTTTCTTGTAGTCTTTCTCTACACACGGCCTAATTGTAACTTAAATGATTGACTGAATGAGATAGCAAAGTATGGATCAGCAGCGTATATTTTAAATTTTGCGCCCATTGAAGCTAATTTGATAATTATTATTAGAACTTAAAACGGGATATTTATATTTACCATGTAATTAATAAGTAATTGTCTCGGGTTTCCGATATTTCGGCACTGTTGCAAGTGCTATGATCACGGATAAACTGAAGTTATTGCGGGTGGATGTTTACGAGCAGACAAAACGGTCTACCCTCTTTTTTGTTCGTTTTGAGCGATTGACACCGCTACCACTGTCACTAAACTAGTGGCGAAATATCGGAAACTCTAAGCAATTAATATACATGGAAAATATCCCGTTTTAAGTTCTAATAATAGTGTTAGTGACCATGTCGGTTTAAAAACTTACATTGATCATTCTCTTTTTCCGAAATGCTTTGTCTGCATTCAGCAACTTCATGTTACATGTTTAAAAATGTTGAGTTTCACTTTCAGGTCTAGACCAATCGAACAGGATACTTGATGAATTCAACCATTCGAAGCCTTCTGACACTTCGGGTGATGCCGTCAGGTTCGTAATAAACCATTTCAATACACATTTATTTACACAAAGAACAATGCTTTTATTGTTTGGTGGACTACTGCTCACTTGTCGAACAATTATCGACATTGCGCGTGTTGAAATAATGTCTAAAATAAGTTAACTTCTACTTGTTCGTGAAACAAAGCCTATTCATTGATAAAGCCTCTACATTAACTCTGTTTCACCCTTTTGAAAAAGAAAATGAAAAAATAGAACTGAATAGATATGCCACTAACTACATCAGACTGCTTGAAAAGTGAGCTTGTTTTTGAACATTTTATATGCAGTCGAGGGTTTTTTTTTTCAGGACTTTTGTGTATTATATTTTTTTAAATGAAAATTGGCTTGAGGATGGAGGAGCCCTTTATTTTGATACCTCACGTGGTCAAAACATTGCTTATTGACGTCTAAAATCCGTAATTTTGATTTTATAAAAACAAAATTTAGTTTATAACCATCGCGTGACCTAGACGGAGGTCGGTCATGGGCCGTTGAAGTGAGCGGACTTCGTGAGCGCTGTCCGTCCGTCATAGTATGTCTGTGCGTTTCGTGGTGCGTTTGGTGCAGCGTGCGCGGCACATGTTGCAAGTTTGCAATAGATAGTGTTTCTTATGTCTGGTGTGGTGGTGACTCTGTCGCCAAATAAATTACATTGAAGCGATGCAGAATCCACCCCGGATTGGGGCCTACGTGCGTTCCTGATCTCGGGCGAGCGGGCCGGTGCCCACGAGCGGCATGACTTGGCGCCCGTGCAGAAATCTTTCCTTATCTTTCAAGGATTTGCTTCTCTCTGCAAGGCACACGCCTTGTCAAGGTGTCCTGGATGGGACTGCGCCGACAGGCACGCAGAGCTCACTACCTTATAACTACCTACTGACTAGTAATTGCGCGACTGCTCAATCACTAAATCTAGTTCCCATATTTTAAGCTTACAGTTGTTGCATAGTCATGAAAATAATTATAGTATAAAGCTGGATTCCCAGTAACTAAAGGGAAACAAATTGTTTACTTGTTAAATGTTGCAAATTAGTCATTAGTTCAACAAAATAACCCCGGAGCATAACAGTGCCCATAACTGGAACCTTTTTTTTGTGGCAATTCAGGGCAAGATAAATCACTACAAAAAATTACCCAGTAAAGATTTCTACAGAAAACTAAAGGCAACTTGTTAAACATGTGTCGGTCGTTCTAACCAATTTTGCTACCATTCAAACAAAACGTAATAAAATTATGCAAAGACTTCGATTATAGTAGCAATAAAAAGGGTTCCGTCCCTTGCTAATCGTGACGACAACAGAATTTGCTTGGCACTTCTGAATAATATTCAGGACTTTCCTTTTAGCAACTAATATATGTAAAATACTCAAATATTATACTGATTATTATTACTGTATTAGAATATTTTGAAATCATCAGAATTTACAAATTTTGTAAATGTTTGTAAAGTACATTCGCGTTAAGAATGCAGTGAGTCATCATTGTCCGTCGGCCTAGCCCCGCCCCCTAACCAATCAAATCTTTTCAAATTACAAAGTCAAGTCCGCAATGACAGTTGAAGGCATTGCTTCGAACGCAACGGTTGTGTCCTGTCATTTGTGTTAACTGATTTAAATTTAAAAAAATGAATACATCTCCAATTAATAAAAATAAAAGTGGTTCGATAATTCATAGTCGGGAAAGAAAAGTAATTTACAATGTTTTTTTAAGTATTTTAAACAATGTGATTTAAATGTGACTATGGACAGCATAGTGTGTGGACAAACGGCAGCTGCATGCGGACACACCGCATGCAGCTGCCGTTTTTGTACTATGCTGTCCACAGTCACATTTAAATCGCACTGTTTATAGTATTCTTAGTGAAAAAAAGGAAAATAATACATTGAAATCGCCAGTAAAAAAAATATGATAAATATTTAATCGATGAAATGGCTAGAAGTAACGACATTGAAATTCGTACCACTGCAAACTGAACCCCATTGAGTTGGTGTGGGCCCAAATAAAAAATTATATTGCTGCCAACAATACTACTTTTAAGATGTCTGACGTGAAAAAATTATTTTATGACGATACGAAGAATATACGAAGAAATTGGAAACAGCAACGTGTAATACAGCATAGCAGTGATATAAAAAGAGTCGAAAACGCAGTTTAACCGCCAAAAGATTCATCAGGGAAGCTTTACTTGAAGCTGGCGCCGCAACCTGGCGGCGACGACGTAAAAAGAGAGCCCATCCATAATTATATCACCCATCTCTCCACAATTCCAAGGCTTATTATAGGGTGCATACTCGATAGGGGCTTTATCCTTTCCTTGTTCTAAGGGCCTGTCTTCCCTACCATAATCGCGCCCCCCGGTCTACTCTTTGATATGCTGTCTCTGTTGCACCATGGAACGTGAGGTAACAGGGGCTAGTGTGAATCTTTGGGTTCATTCGAGTAATCGAGTCTGGTCACACCACGCTGGGGTCGGTGCATTTCATTCATTCATTCATAACCATCGCGTGACCTAGACGATTCGATAGACACCTCACGCATTAAAATCCATCCAGCCGTTAGGATGCTTATTCAGAATGATGCTTATTATAAGAGGGTATAAAGAATCTCACATACAAAGTGTACATACAGGGTGTACCAGACAGGTGTGGTCAAATTTAAGTCTACAGACCATCACCATCACCATGGGACAGTTGACAAATTTTTCGCGATTACGATGTTGGTCCCATGAAACAAGTTGTTCAGTTTAATGGTCATATACCATGTACCATACCTTTTTGGTACATCCTGTAGATACGCGAGAAAAACATAACCCTGTTTGCTGTCGCGCAGTCGGGTAATAACTATTTCTGATATTACAGTGAGGTGTCCCATCTGCGAGAGCGTTTAGCCTTATGTCAGCAAGAGTTAGAAGATCTAAAAGAGAAGTACAGAGAGCTGGACGAGGAGTGTGAGACGTGTGCCGAGTACTTGCGTGAGAGAGACGAACAGTGCTCGCGGCTTAGGAAAGAGAAGGTGGCACTGCAGGTAAGATTGTATAAGGTCTTTGATTTGGCACAGCGGGGCGACAAAATCGAATATATATTTTTCCGCCCCGCTGTGCCCAATCATGTCAACCCGAACATGTAGCACGCCTTCAGTATCCATTAACACATTATCTTAATTCTTTATGCAAACGCTTCTTTATGCTACACCCTTACCGACCCTTATTTTACAACGTTTTAGAAACAATAGAGATGCACAACGAACGCACAGGTGCGGCGCGCCGCACTCGAAGAAAGTTTCGTAAATTGTATGGACGCGCATACGCGCCGTCAAGCACCTGGTGAACGCGCATGTGCGTCTGCCGCGCCTAATGTATTAAGGATCCGTTTCCATTCCACCAAATGGAAAAATCCTCGCGGATGTTCGAGCACTTCTTAAATTTCACTGAATAAGTAACTGTATCAATAATGATTTTAAGTATAAAATTCGACGTAGACATCACGCTCAAAGCAGAAGTGCTCGAACTTCCGCGAGGATTTTTCCGTTTGGTGGAAACTGTCCCTAAGGCTGATGGTTCGGCGACTAATTAAAAAAAGTAGTTTTATTTATTTAATACTTCAAACACACAAATCTACAAAGGCGGTCTATCTGAGTAAGCTCACTCCATCGTCGACTCTGTCTCTGTCACCTCTGACCTAGACTAGAGTCAAGAGCAAACCCATCACAAATAAAATAAAAATGCCATATGCAATTTCTATAGTACGTGTCAAACATTATAGCGCCTCTGAAGTGCGCTACTCGCTGCGCAGTGCCACCCCTCACCCCGGGGTCATATGAATTTGTTACTGCGCAGCGACTTGCCTCGTGCCGCCATAAAGTTTGAATCGGGCTGTACCAGTCATCCTTTGGGTGATGCAGAGACAAACGGCAGTGGTAGGTGTAATAATATCAGGTTCGCGGAAAAGTCTTGCACCAAGATATAAGACTTAATGAATTTATTGATAACTTTGTTATTTACAATAATTAATCAGTAATGTAATCCCCAAATAACTCTATTACTCTGGCCCATCTAGTTGGTAGATTGTTGATGCCCTGTGCCCAGAATTCCGGAGGCTGTGCAGAAAAGAAATTGTACGTAGGCGCAATAGCACTCCTTTGCGGCAGAAATATATAAGATGTTAAAAAAATTATATACTTTATGGAAGCTTTAGACCATCGAACTGAATAATTTAAAATCGCAAAAAGAAATCAGCTGTGCCATGCTAAAGTTTAATACCTACTGTTCTAAACTGGAAATGGTATGGGACAGCTGTTTATTTTTCGCGATTGAAAAGTTAGTCCCATAGTAAAAGTTATTCAGTTCGCGGTGGTCTAAAGCACTCCTTAAAGTTTGTAGAGTTAATTTTTTAACATCTTATATATTTCTGCCGCCAAGGAGTGCTATTGTGTACTGGTTTGTAGAATGCCGGTGTAATTACGGCAGACGCGATATTTCAGCTTTCTCTCTGGGATCAAAAAGCATCTGCCAAATTTCTGTTATTGCAGAAGTCCTTAACACGTTCTGTGCGGCCAACGCGCATGCGCGATTTTCGAACGTTCACCATGTGCTGGCGGCGCTTATGCGCATCCATACAATTTATATAACTTCCTTCGAATGCGGCGCGCCGCACCTGTGGGTTTTTTGTGCATCTCTATTGTTCTTGGCGTAATTGTTTTATGACTCATAAAACTGGAAAATTTTCAAACACACAAGCGTCTCGCCGCACTTGGGACAAGTTTGTAACGCCGCACATATGCGCCAAGCCGCACTGGGTAGAGTTTCTTCAACCGCGCATGCGCGCTCATAGCACCACACGAAGTATTTTTTGGGCGCGCATGAGCGTTTGCCGCACAGGGTTTAGTGTATCATAAAGCAGCACTTGGAGCAAACTCGCCAAATAATTCAGCAGTTAATGTGTTAAGGGGGAAGCGTCAGGGTAGCCCGCGAAATTCAATTTCTTACGTTTTATGCAATTTGTAAGTCAGTATTAACTTGTATGTTAAATAAAGTATCATTCGCGGCCGTAACAAATATGTATTTACAGAATTATAATCATTAGAATCAGTAATACAACTCCTTAAGTTAGTATAATCTTCAAATGTCAAGGTGGAGATAACACAAGATTGTGTAGATTTGCTCTCAAGATTTCATGAAATAGTAATTCATTAGGATTACCTGGTCTTAAAGGGTTGTATTGATCACTTCAATGATTATTACATTTTGATCAACGTACAACCTAATACTGACTTATAAATTGCAAAACAACTTAAGAAAACTTGGAATTTCGCGGGCTTACACCGTGACGCTTTCGCCTTAAACCGCAGTGACGACTTATGGTCAGTTTCCACCAAACGGAAAAATCCTTTTTATATAAAACACTTTTTATATTTCACGAGGAGCTTGTGGCTAAGTAATAACAGTCGCACGGGTCGATCCATCAGGTTAAGCTACGCTTGCAGGGGTTGGTCCGTAGATGGGTGACCATCTTTACATACCGAGACTCCTCCGTGCCTCGGAAAGCACGTTAAGCCTTTGGCCCCGGCTGTCATTCGTGGATCTTTGACAGTCGTTACGGGTTGTCAGAAGCCCGAAAGTCTGACAATCAGTCTTACCAAAGGGTATCATATAACCCAATAACTGGGTTGTGAAGGTCAGATAGGCAGTCGCTCCATGTAAAATACTGGTATTCAGCTGCATCCGGTTAGACTGGAAGCCGAGCCCAACATAGTTGGGAAAATGCTAAGCAGATATATCGCTGCTTTGCATGAATACCAGCACAAACCAAAATTTTGAAATTACTTGTTTATAACACAGCCAAATGCAAATTAGTCCTTTTTTCATGGTCAGTAAGACTCACATTCATAACGGCTAAGCCGCCAGTATAGTCGGTTTTGCCGTATTCATGCAAAGCAGCGATATATACTTTTTATATTTCACCAAATAAGTAACTTCATTCTTCCTTTAATCCATCCAAAGGTTGTCTTAAAACATTTAATATCTGTAATTTATATGGTGGTGCATAACATAACCTAATCAGCCTAAAATGTATCTACTGCTGGGGCACAAGCCTCGTCGCTGTGAGAGGGAGTGGGCAGTAATCCCACCACGTAGGCCCAGTGCGAGTGGGCAGATGTCACGTCTTCGAATTGTTGGTTAAGTTACCGGCACATGCCGGTTTCCTCAAGATATTTTCCTTCAGCGTTTTGAGAGCAGTGGTTATGAAATAATTTACACAAAGTAAAGTATCTGCTTGGGATCTAACCCACGACCTACAAGTCCCGGCCGATACCACTGGACCGTCACTGCTCTCTGGTGTACATAATAAAGAGTATTCTATTCTATCTTCTGGTTTCACAGACCGAGCTACAATCCCAGTGTAACATCTACAACACTAAACTGATCGACGCAGAAGTAAGTTACGAGACTCTCAGGAATAAAGCGAAGCTTAGAGAGGAAGAACTGGTGTCTCTGCTGGAGGAACTAACGGCGAGAAATAAGAAACCTGAAGACATTGGTAAGTTAAGACTAAGGCCCTATACTCTAATTCAGATTCTTAGATTTGCATTACCATTTAATCAACTATTTACTTTAGTGTAATGCTGTCTTAAGTTTTTTGAGTGACTCTAAATATATTTTGTGAGGAATTTAAACTTTGTATTGTAAAACATTGAGTTTTTAGTTCCAAAACATGATTATGATTTTGAATCAGCTTCCTAACACTATTTTCAAATATTTGCTTTCTGAATATTATTTTATTATTTTCTGTTATTTATAAACTTATTTATTTTAATTAATAGGCAAAGTAATGTCCCGCACGTTAGACAAGGAGATGCACTTCATGGATATTTCTAAAGATATTTATATTATCAATAGTGACAATGAAAGCACAAATGATAATGAATCTGACCATATGAACACATTACTCGCTGACACACAATCAGAATTGAACTTAAAAAACAAATCCATCATAGAGTTAGAAGCTAACATCTTTGCCCAGCAACAAAAGATATCCTCGTTAGAAGACCTTAACAAAAATCTCCAAGAAGAAGTAACGACTTTCAAAGAAAAACTCTCTTTAATAGACAGTGAGAATTCTCTCCTTAAATCTACAATAGATACGCTAAATTCGACTATTAAAGACCAAAATGAAATCTTTGAAACCGCGAAAAATGACATAGATTCCTATAAAAGTCTTATACAAGAATTGCAAATAAAAATAATCCAAAAAGAAAAACTACCAACAATCAACATTGATGACAGCGCACTTGAAAATATGATTGCTAATGAAGAGAAATTTATTGCTAGCAATGAAAACATGAAAAATATCATTAACTCTCTTAAAATCGCCCTTGATACGCGTAATAAAGAAATTGATAAATTAAGAACATCACACGAAAATGTAATCGTAATGGAACAGCTTGAATCTAAAACAAAAGAGGTAGATAGCTTGAATAAGAAAATAAACGAAAATATAACAAGTATCAATAAACTAATGCATGAAAAGGATGTTCTTAAAACTGTCGAACAAGAACTTACTGAAAAACTGGCAAATTCCGAACATAAAACTAATGAACTTGAAAAGATGAATAGAGAAATCGCCACTTCCGCTGAAAAACTGAAGGAAGAAAATGACAAGCTTATATTTTCCATAGCAGAAAATGATCTTTCACAAAAAGAAATATCTGAAATGAATAATGAGTTGTTGGAACAAATCGAGAATATGACAATCAAAATTGCTGAATTAGAAACAAAAATAAGCGAAAAAGATGATCTGATATCGTCTCTCGAGAAAGAAGATAAAGAATCAAAAGAGTATTTGCTTCATGCTAAAGCTGCCGTTCTCAAATCACAACTGATACTCAACACTTTGTCCGGTAACATGCAAGAAGTGCCAGAAATGATTGACAACTTTGTAAATGTTTTTAACGTGTTAAGTAATAGTATGAATATTTTAGAAAATGTTGCCAATAATGTTGTCAAACAAAAAGAAGAAACCTCAAAGAATAACAATGATTTGAAAATTAAGTTAGAAGCACTTACTTTAAAATATAATTCAGAAATGTCAGCACTTCAGAAACAATTAGATATCCTTAGTACCACTGAAAGTAGTAGAAGCCAAGAACATGTAACATTAAATCGAACAATAAGTCAGTTGAACAATGAACTCGAAATAACTCGCAATGAGTTACATTCTAAAGTTTCCAAAAACGAGAGTCTGGAAGCTTCTTTAAAACAAGCTACAGAAAATATAGAAACGTGCAGCATAAAAATAGACGATTTACTTGATAAGAAAAATGGACTTGAGGATCTTACGATGGGGCTAGAAGAAAAAGAACGCATACTACAAGAAAAGATTTCAGAGTTTATTATCATTAAGGAACAAATTACCAATTCAATCCAAGAGCGGGATGAGTTATTAAATAACGTCTTTAAAAAAATAACTGAATTCACGATCAATTATAACATCCAAAACGATATAAGGGGAGAAGTAGGTAATGACTGTACTGAAATTTACGAACGCATTCTTTTGACATTGGACCAAATAGGAAGTCACATCACGTTTATCAGCTCGAAAAACGATGTTTATGATGATAATGAAAATATCAAAGTAAAAGAAATATTATTAGAAGCCAAGCAAGAAATAGTTGAACTGACACAACAGAATCTCAGTCTCATGGAACAACTATCTCAGGTTGAAAGCAAGCACAGTGAATTGTCATTTAAATTAACAACAAATCAAGATGACAATGAGCAACTAAATAAAGAATTGTTAATGAGTCAACGAATCCTAGAAAACCTACAGGTAGAACTTAAAAAGAAGGCTGAGGAACTAACAAGCATGGAAGACAAAGTTAAAGACTGGAAAGAACAATTTAAAAGTATAGATTGCGTAATGAAACAGCAGATGCATGAATTAAAATTAGAAAACGAACAACTGAAAGCTAGAATTGCAGGTGTTCGACATAAACCTGAATCGAATTTAGTAATAACTTACGAACACAAAGACTCATATGATATTGATAATCAAAATCCAACTGTTATAAAGCGTATCCCTGATAGCAGTACATGTGGTAATCTATCGTCTCCTCCTAGCCTGTTAACGATATGCTGTAACATAATAGTGGATTCGATAAAACCTAAGGAGATTGAATCTAACACTACAAGTTCTAACGAATATTCAGATAATATTGAACAAAATTACATAGTCGAATGCAAATGTAATGAACTTACCTCAGAACTGGAAGCTGTCAGAAAAGAAAACTTTGAAATCACTGAGCTCTTAGAGCAATTGCAAGCTGTGAATCAATATCTTATTCAAGAACAAGAAGAAGCACGCAGTGAAATACAGCTTCTCGTTGCACCTGCGCACGAATTGCAAAAGAAAATTATTAATCATAAAACAAATCTGTCAATCTTAACAGCTACTACTACCGCCGAAAACAGAGCTTTAAAATCACAAGTTAAAGGGCTACAACACCACCACAGCCGCTTTCACAACGTGTGCCAAAGAGATATACCTGATTTTAAGAAGCAATTGCGTGAACTAATGACTTTGTTGAGAGGGGATCCATCTACAGCCGATCAACAAAACGCCAGTTTTAAACGATATTCATTACCGGATGTACTAGATAGTAGTACTGCTCTTCCTACCTTTAAAAACGAATCTACTTTAGACGGGGATCTTTTGATGCACGATACAAATATTACAATAACTACAGCTGCGGATAACACTTTGACAGCTCATGATCAAACTTGTTTAGATTTAACACAATTTTACAATGAAGCTTCTTGCCAAACTAACGAGTTGAATCAAATCGAAATTCTAAGTCATGACATGAGCATGTATGAAAGATTAAATATCTTGAAAGACGAAAACGTTAAACTACGCGAATTAGTAAATAAATACTCTGAGATGAAACAATCTACGACAGACGCACAAATTAGCCCCATCAAGATAAATAATGTGATTAATGAGTGTCATAAATGTAACAAGCAACCAGAGTTACTACACGCACAGGAAAAACTACATGACGAATTAAAATCACTTTCTCAAGAATTGTTGGACGTGAAATCACAAAAAGCTGAGATCGAACAAAAATATAACAATCTGATGTTAGAAATACCCTCAACTGATCTTCTTATTAAGAAAATGAAAAGTTTAGAAAAAGATTACAATATTAAAATTAAGGAAATTACTAATGTTAAAAATACACTTAGCATTAAGGCTGAAGAACTAAAAACATTACAAGACGAAAATGATTCGTTATCTACACAAGTAATGGATAACATATCCGAATCCGATGACTTAAACAGAGAGATAAACAGTTTAAAAAAAACCAATACTGAACTATTACAAAAATGCAGCAAGTTAGAACAATCAGTTAAGGAGTTGAATGATAAACAGCTTTCTGACAGCTGTTCCGAGTGCCTATCGAAAGACGAACTTATAAAGACGATGGAACTAAGACTCACAAAAACTCATACAAAACTGAACAGAAGTCTAAGCGACTCTGATACCTCATCGAGGTACAACAAAATCTGCACGCTGCAAAGTGAACTAGATGCGGGTAGAAAAGATTGCAAGGAGATTACTGAAGATGTAGTTACTATTAAAAATCATTTAGACCGCAGCAATCTCTCAATGGATTTAGATGATAGTATGGGAGAATCCAACATGTACGCGTTCACTAAGGACTATGCAATTACCAGCCCTCAGTCGACCAAATGTAGTATGCCTGATATTCCTGAAGAGCACCCCATGGATATATCCAACAGAAGCAGTCCGATTATGAGGCATAGCAAAGGGTATATTCATAATGTTTTTTTTTTTTTTTAAATATGATAACTTATGCTTTCTTCACAAATTTACGTTATTAATTATGTGGTTGTATTGTTTCAGGCGTGACAGCTTGTCCCTTTCAAAGACTGATCAGGTAGGAATAATATTGTAATAAAATAATGACAATTATAATTAAACCATCAGTACTTGCAGCAATATATTGTGGTGAAAGCTATGTATGCCTTAGGGCAGTTACAGTGCTTCACCGACCGTCGGTGCGTAACGCCGCTCCTGACGTGTGACGACACGCATTGACCTACCCTCAGTACCAGCATCCCTGAACGCTCTCAACAAAAGGTTATTTGATCGATCGCGATCAATCAGACTTTTATTTGAATAATAACAGAAGGTACACATGATATAATTATTATGTTGATAACAATCTAAATAGCATGACCAGGGCAGCATATACAGCTATGGTTACACCCGCTACCACAAGTCTACCGGCTGGGTGTTCAGAGAAACAACGTTCGTTTTTGCAAACTCCATACCTTATTAACAAAGCTGCCTTAGCGCACCGCAGTTGGTAGCGAGTAAATTGCAACTAACTAGCATAATTATCTCAATCAATAACCGAGGTACGGTATGCGCATACGTACACTATGATTTCCACATAAATGACAAACGTGACCGACGTACGCACCGACGCGACGCTCGGTAAGGCACAGTAACCGGCCTTATTGCCATGTGCATTAGTCATTTAGTTTGTGGCTGTGCTTTTTTAAAATAAATACTTGAACAGCCCCTCCTATCATTAATTTGTATTTGTATAAGGACGAGGACGTCCCATCTCGACCGAGCAGCGTTGTAGCGACGCGTCGACGAAGGCAGAGCATTCACGATCTGCACAGAAGTGTGCTACGTCACACACCGTCACCCGGTAACGTAGCCAAACTTCTATACATATTTATACAGGGTGTAACAGATGGATTATCTACGCACTCTGTACAACAAAGTGACATTGAGTAAAAATTATTGTTGGGAAACAACTTTCATTTTTGGTGTGAAAAATCTTGTGTTTTCGGCACCATGCAAAGTAACGCACGCAAAACATGGCGCTTTGGTGCATGTAACGACAAGGTGCTCATGGCTAAGTAATAACAGCCGCAGGGGTCGATCGTTTAGGTTAAGCTACGCTTATCTCGGTCGGTCCGAGGCCCCTCTGTGCCTCGGAACCCGTCAAGCCGTTGGTTCCGGCTGTCATTCTTGGATCTTTGACAGTCGTTACGGGTCGTCAGAAGCCCGAAAGTCTGACAACTAGTCTTACCAAGGGGTATCGTGCTACCAAGTAACTTGGTTGTGCGGGTCAAATAGGCTCGTGGTATTCAGCTGCATCCAGACAGACAGGAAGCTGACCCCAACTTAGTAGCGAAAAGATTTTTTTGGGTGCATGTAAAAGTACATGAGTTAAAACCTTATTTTCTTGTTTTTTTTTTTATGTTGACCTTCAATATCTTTGTAACCCGAAGGTTCCTAAGAATGGTCCAGTACAAAACTATGATCATAATGACGGGGTCTATAAGTGACTCGACTTAGTTATGTGTCTTTTTGCACCCGATATGGACATATCGGGTGCAAAAAGACGCATAACTAAGTCTCTCGCATAACTAAGTCTAAGACGCATAACTAAGACTCATTGACCGGAGACTCAATACCCGGGCACTTCGACGAAAGAGACTCAAAAAGGCATGAGTGACAGAGACGCCGCTCTATAAATAAGAATTTTTCAAAAATTTCAATGTGCCTAGTGGCTTGTATAGTTTGACCGATACCACTGTACTGCGTCTTAGTGTACAAACACAGTGGGAGAGGCGCGGGTGTGGTAAACACATAATTCCATTTGCCTATGAACAAAGTGTCAGCGGAGCGGGCAGCGTAATCCGCCGCAGGAATCCTTCCTGTATCCGCGCCGCTCGATCTATGTTTATACACGTAGGTATGTGCGCGGCGAGACGGGGGGCAGTGCAGACCGCTCATTCGTCAACGCTCACGGCGGTGGCGTCCCGCCTCCCTCGGTACAGCGGTATCCGTCAAATTACAGTCAAATAATTTCAGCAGCAGTAAAAATATTTATTTGTAGTGTATTTTAATATCGATTAAATGGGAAATTTGATTTTTTTTTTCTTGTAGTCTTTCTCTACACACGGCCTAATTGTAACTTAAATGATTGACTGAATGAGATAGCAAAGTATGGATCAGCAGCGTATATATTATAAATTTTGTGCTACTTTGATAATTATTATTAGAACTTAAAACGGGATATTTATATTTACCATGTAATTAATAAGTAATTGTCTCGAGTTTCCGATATTTCGGCACTGTTGCAAGTGCTATGATCACGGATAAACTGAAGTTATTGCGGGTGGATGTTTACGAGCAGACAAAACGGTCTACCCTCTTTTTTGTTCGTTTTGAGCGATTGACACCGCTACCACTGTCACTAAACTAGTGGCGAAATATCGCAAACTCTAAGCAATTAATATACATGGAAAATATCCCGTTTTAAGTTCTAATAATAGTGTTAGTGACCATGTTGGTTTAAAAACTTACATTGATCATTCTGATTTTACTAAAAATAAATCATCAAATTTCTTTTTCCGAAATGCTTTGTCTGCATTCAGCAACTTCATGTTACATGTTTAAAAATGTTGAGTTTCACTTTCAGGTCTAGACCAGTCGAACAGGATACTTGATGAATTCAACCATTCGAAGCCTTCTGACACTTCGGGTGATGCCGTCAGGTTCGTAATAAACCATTTCAATACACATTTATTTACACAAAGAACAATGCTTTTATTGTTTGGTGGACTTACTGCTCACTTGTCGAACAATTATCGACATTGCGCGTGTTGAAATAATATCTAAAATAAGTTAACTTCTACTTGTTCGTGAAACAAAGCCTATTCATTGATAAAGCCTCTACATTAACTCTGTTTCACCCTTTTGAAAAAGAAAATGAAAAAATAGAACTGAATAGATATGCCACTAACTACATCAGACTGCTTGAAAAGTAAGCTTGTTTTTGAACATTTTATATGCAGTCGAGGGTATTTTTTTTCCAGTACTTTTGTGTATTATATTTTTTTAAATGAAAATTGGCTTGAGGATGGAGGAGCCCTTTATTTTGATACCTCACGTGGTCAAAACTTTGCTTATTGACGTCTAAAATCCGTCATTTTGATTTTATAAAAACAAAATTTAGTTTATAACCATCGCGTGACCTAGACGGAGGTCGGGTCATGGGCCGTTGAAGTGAGCGGACTTCGTGAGCGCTGTCCGTCCGTCATAGTATTTCTGTGCGTTTCGTGGTGCGTTTGGTGCAGCGTGCGCGGCACATGTTGCAAGTTTGCAATAGATAGTGTTTCTTATGTCTGGTGTGGTGGTGACTCTGTCGCCAAATAAATGACATTGAAGCGATGCAGAATCCACCCCGGATTGGGGCCTACGTGCGTTCCTGATCTCGGGCGAGCGGGCCGGTGCCCACGAGCGGCATGGCTTGGCGCCCGTGCAGAAATCTTTCCTTATCTTTCAAGGATTTGCTTCTCTCTGCAAGGCACACGCCTTGTCAAGGTGTCCTGGATGGGACTGCGCCGACAGGCACGCAGAGCTCACTACCTTATAACTACCTACTGACTAGTAATTGCGCGACTGCTCAATCACTAAATCTAGTTCCCATATTTTAAGCTTACAGTTGTTGCATAGTCTTGAAAATAATTATAGTATTAAGCTGGATTCCCAGTAACTAAAGGGAAACAAATTGTTTACTTGTTAAATGTTGCAAATTAGTCATTAGTTCAACAAAATAACCCCGGAGCGTAACAGTGCCCATAACTGGAACCTTTTTTTTTTGTGGCAATTCAGGGCAAGATAAATCACTACAAAAAATTACCCAGTAAAGATTTCTACAGAAAACTAAAGGCAACTTGTTAAACATGTGTCGGTCGTTCTAACCAATTTTGCTACCATTCAAACAAAACGTAATAAAATTATGCAAAGACTTCGATTATAGTAGCAATAAAAAGGGTTCCGTCCCTTGCTAATCGTGACGACAACAGAATTTGCTTGGCACTTCTGAATAATATTCAGGACTTTCCTTTTAGCAACTAATATATGTAAAATACTCAAATATTATACTGATTATTATTACTGTATTCGAATATTTTGAAATCATCAGAATTTACAAATTTTGTAAATGTTTGTAAAGTACATTCGCATTAAGAATGCAGTGAGTCCTCATTGTCCGTCGGCCTAGCCCCGCCCCCTAACCAATCAAATCTTTCCAAATTACAAAGTCAAGTCCACAATGACAGTTGAAGGCATTGCTTCGAACGCAACGGTTGTGTCCTGTCATTTGTGTTAACTGATTTAAATTTAAAAAAATGAATACATCTCCAATTAGTAAAAATAAAAGTGGTTCGATAATTCATAGTCGGGAAAGAAAACTAATTTACAATGTTTTTAAGTATTTTAAACAGTGTGATTTAAATGTGACTATGCTGTCCACAGTCACATTTAAATCGCACTGTTTATAGTATTCTTAGTGAAAAAAAAGGAAAATAATACATTGAAATCGCCAGTGAAAAAAATATGATAAATATTTAATCGATGAAATGGCTAGAAGTAACGACATTGAAATTCTCCGTATACCTCCGTACCACTGCAAACTGAACCCCATTGAGTTGGTGTGGGCTCAAATAAAAAATTATATTGCTGCCAACAATACAACTTTTAAGATGTCTGACGTGAAAAAATTATTTTATGACGATACGAAGAATATACGAAGAAATTGGATTGACACGATAGCAGTGACATAAAAAGAGGACCGGGGAAGCTTTACTAGAAGCAACCTGGCGGCGACGACGTAAAAAGAGCCCATCCATAATTATATCACCCAGCTCTCCACAATTCCAAGCCTTATTATAGGGTGCATACTCGATAGGGGCTTTATCCCTTCCTTGGGCCTGTCTTCCCTACCTTAATCGCGCCCCCCGGTCTACTCTTTGATATGCTGTCTCTGTTGCACCATGGAACGTGAGGTAACAGGGGCTAGTGTGAATCTTTGGGTTCATTCGAGTAATCGAGTCTGGTCACACCACGCTGGGGTCGGTGCATTTCATTCATTCATTCATAACCATCGCGTGACCTAGACGATTCGATAGACACCTCACGCATTAAAATCCATCCAGCCGTTAGGATGCTTATTCAGAATGATGCTTATTATAAGAGGGTATAAAGAATCTCACATACAAAGTGGTACATACAGGGTGGGTGTACCAGACAGGTGTGGTCAAATTTAAGTGTACAGACCATCACCATCACCATGGGACAGTTGACAAATTTTTCGCGATTACGATGTTGGTCCCATGAAACAAGTTGTTCAGTTTAATGGTCATATACCATGTACACACGAATGCAGAGAAATCTCACCCCCTAGAAGAAATGTATACATGCGCGCCATCTCTGTGATATCAATGAAACTGCTAAGACATTCTAATTCGAAATAAAATACTGACGGCGCTTAAGCAAGCGACCGCTAGGTAATATCCATCGCATCCTACTTAGAGATTTTTTTAAACTTCCAAACGTGTTCCACAAAACAACATTTTTTACTTTCTCAAAACTCTCAACAGAATTTTAAAATATAATAAAATCTTTAGACCGAAGGAAGATTCGAACCTGAACCATAGAATTCACGAGTCAAGCTGTTATACCACAGCGCCAATCAGTTACTTAACATAGTTGTGAAATTCATCGATATGTTTATGAATCATCCATCACATCATTCATGTCGGCCGTGTCGTGTTTATATAAAATAATGAAGAAAATTGAGGGTAAGCATATAATTTTGTTAAGTAAAACAATACCTCGCATCATAGCATAATTTACTCGTCTGCTTGTGCGGTTCGAATAACGAAAGAAAATTACATTAAAATCATGCCTCGATAAAGTAACTTTTTAAAAATGAAAATAATCGTGTTTTGGGAACAAAATATCAAAGTTTAAAGAGTTAAATGTCGAAGTAAGTGTAATCTAACATAAAAGCTGTTTATATCTTCATTTGTTTCCATTACAAATCTAACGTTTTAATTTACTTCATTATAGAGAAACACAGTTTGTTTATGGGTGCGACGATATCAAGAAACTGGTGAAGTGCAGTGTAACCGCAAAGGGCCACGTCCGATTGCTTACACGAATCAATCCAACCGGCATCGTGATAGCCATACCACGGATTCTTTCACAACCACCCGATCTAGTGCTATAAGACATGTCATTTCGCTAACCATAGTTCGAAGACTTTTACATGCAGCTGGGATACATAATTATAAACCTGCCAAAAAAATTGACCTAAGCGAAGCTCATCGTGAAGTCAGGATAAGATTTGCAACCCAATATATTTTGATTGGAAAAATGAAATAGTCATTTTTACCGACGAAAAGATGTTTAAAATAAAGATGGACGTAAAATGCTGTGGAGAAAACCAGGCGAACGCTACAACTCTCAAAATGTTTTACCCTTGAGGACTAGTGGCAAGTTAACGCTGGGTAAGCAATAGTTAATTTAATTAAACAATAACATTTACCTACTCACTTGATTAAAATATAAATACTATTTATTTGCTAAATTATGACTCATTAGCGTTGTGACTATTATTACTAATTATAATAATAAGTAATAATATAATAATTATTAGTCATATCAATTATTATGAAATTAATTATAATTATGAATCATTACAGGATAATATAAAATATATTATATCTCTGCAAAACAAAACTGATAAAGAACCTACATGGCATGACATGACAAAACAATGAAATTGTCTTTTTCCGAAGGGTAATAAAACTTTTGTGTGTTTTCAGGATATTGGAGATGGATGTCTTCGGCGGGTCCTGGCGAGCTTGTTGAAGGCGGCGCTCGAATGAATGGCGAACGGTATTTGGAGATCTTAAGAGGCGTGATGATTCCAACAGTTCGCAACGTATACCGTGATGGACATATTTATTTTATTCAAGATAATACATCGGTGCATCGGTCAAGACTGGTTATGCAGTAGTTTTATACACAAAGAGACATGACTCTGATTGATTGGCCATCTAAAAGCCAAGTTCCATCTAAATCCGATAGAAAATTTGTGGGGTCAAATTGTGCTTAATTGGGACTCAAGTAAAGTCAGAACTAGACAAAATTTAGATGAAGCGGTTATGAGAACTTGGGAATTAAGTGACATTTGTTTTAATATGGTAAATGGAATGAGATCAAAATTAGCAGAAGTTATAGAAAGTGAAGGTTACCCACTGCGTTATTAGTATAGGTTTGACCCCACAAGTTACGGTTAAGTTTTTTATAGTTTTTTTGTTAACAGTTTTGAAAAATCTTTAGAGATGTAAATTGTTGCTCAGTTTGTTTCAAACGTGAGAAACATGTTGGTTCTCTTGTGAAATCTTCAAAACTAAGTTATTTACTTATCATTTTTATTCGTAAATAAATATTTGTTAATCTTAAATAGGTTAATATATTAATGAATACCATAAGAATAATAAATAATACTACGTCTAAAAGTGTTTGCGTTTATTTTCACTGTTTAGGTATATTCTATAGTCAATCTGTGAACAGCTTTTTGGGCTGCAATATTGTCTATAAGTTTTGTGTATCTTTTGTTGCTGTGTTTTTTTAATGTAGCTGTTAGTTGTTTCTTTTGAATAAAATAAAATAAAATAAAATAAGTGCATCTCCTTTATTTCGAAAGACCGCCGACCGTGCTTATAAAAGCACCTACTTCCCCTCTCAACCCGCAACACCCCGCTATCGCCCTACATTACCACCAGGGCTGCCTAAATATGCTGATGTTGGTTAGCGCATGACATTTTTGTATCACTAACGTAAATAATTATTGTTAAATGGGTATCTTGCACGCTTACTTGTGGAACCGATGTCAATGACATTAACTTCATTGATGTCACAGAGATGGCGCACACGTAAATATCACAGTATGCCTACGCCTTTAAAAGATGTCGCTTTTTACACATTTCTAGGGGGTGAGGTTTCTCTGGAGCTGTATGTACCTATAGTACACCCACATTTCGCCAGTTATATTTAAGTCCCATTTAATAGGGGGCGAGCCTGTTGCTATCAATCAGGCACTAAACAGACTCCGGGCAGCTGCTGAGAAATTCCAGAAATAAAAACCCAGTAACATTTTGCCCAACCTGGGAATCGAACTCAAGACCTTTTGGTCAGCAGTAGCGCTAGCGACCACTAGACCAACAAGGCTAATTATTTTTGTGATGAACAAACCAATGCACACCTTAAACTTTTTTTTAAAGGTAGGCATATAGGTGTGAGTGTGCACAAGAACTCCACGACCTCATTCCACCGGCCCCTTCTACCATCGTATAACTAGTTACAACTAGTATTGCTAGTTATAATCAGTTATAACTAGTATTGCTATTCCACCAATTCACACTAAAAGTTTCCAAATGTCTTTTATAATGCGCACAGCAAAAGAGTGGAACTATACCTGCGTCTGTGTTTCCGAACGGCTACGATCCTAATCTCTTCAAAGTTTTTTTTTTTATTATTTGTGATGGGTTTGCTCTTGACTCTAGTCGAGGTCAGAGGTGACAGAGACAAAGTCGACGATGGAGTGAGCTTACCCAGAAGAAGCCTGTTCACTCTCACTTTGAAGAGATTAGGGTTGTATACGTTCGGAAACACAGACGCAGGTAGTGAGTTCCACTCTTTTGCTGTGCGCATTATAAAAGACATTTGGAAGCGCTTAGTGCGAATTGGTGGAATAGCAACCAGGTAGGGATGGTAACTGGCAGTGCGTCTAGATGTCCAATGGTAGAAGGGGGCCGGTGGAATGAGGTCGTGGAGTTCTCGGGCACACTCTCCGAAGTACAACCTGTAGAAGACCGACAAGCAGGCAACCTTGCGGCGATGAGCCAAGCTATGAAGCTTGGCATCCACCAGTTTTACGTCGCCAATGAGCCTCTTAGCTCTGCGTTCCACCGAGTCAAGCGCGGCTAGTTGGTACTTAGCTGATCCATCCCAAAGGTGACTGCAATACTCCATGCAGGATCGGACTTGCGCTTTGTAAAGGGTTAAAAGCTGTCCAGGCGTAAAGTATCGCTTCACCCTATTTAGGATGTCCAGTTTCTTGGCCACAGTTTGGGCCTTGTAGTCGATGGTGGCACCGAAGTTGAGACCAGATGTCAACTCCATGCCTAAGAGCTCAAGTCGATCAGTTACAGGAACAGATGTACCCCGAAAAGTAGGAGTTTGGGCGAAACGACTCTTTTTAGCGGTAAAAAGACAAGCCTGCGTTTTGGTGGCGTTAAAAGAGACCAGATTATAATCACCCCACTGGGAGACAAAGCTTAAGGTCAAATCTGTCCGCTCTACCATGGCCTCTCTCAAGGAACGAACTTCGGCCCCGCTGGTTTTTGCGCTGGACAAGTAAAGTAAAAGTGAATAGGCTTCTTCTGGGTAAGCTTACTCCATCGTAGACTTTGTTTCTGTCACCTCCGATCTAGACTAGAGTCAAGAGCAAACCCAGCTCATATAAAAAAGGTGCTATAAAAATTTTCACATCTTACAATAATAATTGTGGAACTATGCGCGGTTTCATACTCGGGTCTACGTTCAGGGGGTTTATAAAGTTTTGCGAGTACTGTAGGTACCATTTACAAATTGAGTGCTTTGATTTGATTATGAGGATACTAAAACCCAACATTTTATTTTGAATCACCTTAAAGATGACAATTTTTTAACCCCAATTCTCGTAGATGATTTTTTATTACAATTTAATAATATTATTCAAACAATAATTGATGGAAACAATGTTGACATAAAGTTGAAATCTTCTTAGTACAGATGAATGTGCTAGATACTAATTCCTTTTAGTGAGTGATTGCGTCAGAATCTAACAACGTCAACAGGGTTTGTTTACAAATTCGTCTGATACTTTTAGAACAGACCTTATTAGTAACAAAAGCGGAAATTCTTCCAGTCATCGCTAGTATAACACTAACACTCACATTAACACTCTTACTACACTGAATCAGCTTAATTCAGTTTTTGTCCATAGAAAAACAAAACGTTTTGTATGGAACGACGCGAGCTGAACGGAGGCGTAGGCATCTCCATACGAAACATTTTTTTTGTTCTATGGACAAAAGCTGAATTGTGCTAAAGAAGTGTAGACCCTTAGGCTGGAATTACACTGAGGTGAATCCAGGCATACAACTGACATGAAGATTGGACGTCCCGTTTCGCGCCCCGCATGGTACTTGCCTGAGTCTGTTTGAAGTTTAATGCTCCAGAATTTCAGATCAAATTTTCCAGTTGTTAGATTAAATGGTCCTATTACTAGATACTTTGGGTACACACCTTTTTTACTGCCTAAATGTGACCAGCATTATGGACACTTTCACGATACTTCGACGTTTCTTTAATCTGTTAACATTTGAAAGACTCTGATAAAAAACCAAGACATATGACATAGCGTTGTCAACAGTGACGTCAGGCCGCACGTTTGGAGTTTCGTAAACATGTGATGAGGTGTAGTTTAATTGTAGTTTGGTGTAAATGTGTGCGTGTGAGCGTGTATGCACAGAGCGAGGTGTAGTTTTTCACATGCTTCACTGTATTGTTCGCAGCGCTATGTATGGGTTTTTATTTGGGCCGAGTTTGAAGGCTACTTTAATACGATGGGCTCGATTGAGCAACGATTGCTCTAACTAATACCGCTCCTCCTAAGCATTGAGCATCGTCTACTTATTCTATTCCAATGTTACAATATTGTTCTGTTTTGCAAGAGTTTATCAATTTGATCTTTACAATTATTGACAATTAACCTCTCTCTTATCTCTCTGCGATGCAGTAGTAGTTAATTATCATATCTTTCTACATATTGCTGGGGCCGTATTATGAACAATTAACGCCATCATTTTTCCAGTGCTAGAGAGAGACGGTGCCATACATGACCTATATCACCATCCCTTTTTCGCAACGGAATCATAATGGCGTTAATAGTTCATAATACGGCCCCTGATCAAAGATCATAATAAACTTAAATTCTATCAGATGAATGTATTATGCGACTACGTTTTTAGTTCTGGATCAGTTTAAAGATGGCACATGAACATATAGGGTATCGCCAACTTAAGGGTGTGATACAGACCATTGAGCTGAACAACTTTTTTGCGGGGACCAACATCGTAACCGTAAAAAAATCGTAAATCTTGATCAAATGTCCCATACATTTGATCAAGTTTTACGATTTTTTTACGGTTACGACAGATTTTTTTCACACCCTTAAGTTGGCGACACCCTTTCTCAGACACCCTGCATATGTACTAGATGTAATTTAAACAACACACAACCTCTTAATGGGTCATTGTACTCATCATTATGAACAACTTTTACTGTGGGACCAAGCCTAAAATCGTGAAAACCAAACAGCAGTTCCCTACATTTTGACGAGGTAAGCGAACATAAATGTAGGGAACAGCTGTTTGTTTTTTCGCTATTTCAGGTTTGGGTCCATAGTAAAAGTTGCTCATAATGATGAGTACAATGACACCTTAAGGAGAGCTAACTGAGCGGTAATAAGAAAGTGACAGAGTCAATTACATCCACATGCGAAAAAAGAGACAACAACAAGACAACAATGAGCTGGAACCAAAATAAAAGCGTCAAACCAAATAAAAATTGTTTAAAATTAAATTAAGCTATCTTAATATATAGCTATAGTTTGGGAACAAGAAGTAGTCACTCGGAGCCAAATCTGGAGAATAGGGCGGATGAGGGAGCAATTCATAGCCCAATTCATGGATTTTTGCCATGGCAACTGCACATGTGTGCACCCTTGCATTGTCTTGGTGGAAAAGAACTTTTTTCTTGGCCAAATGAGGTCGGTTTTTTTTCAAATCGTCATTGAATCGGTCCAATAAGATGGCATAATATTCCCCATTGATTGTTCTTCCCTTTTGAAGGTAGTCAATGTGGATTATCCCGCGTGCATCCCAAAAAACAGTCGCCATAACTTTATTGGCTGACAAACCCACCTTGGCCTTCTTTGGCGCCGATTCACCCTTAGAAACCCACTGTTTTGACTGTTGTTTGGTCTCTGGTGTGTTGTGATGCATCCATGTTTCGTCCACGGCACAGTGTGTTTTTCACCCTAAAAATCGGACATGCCCTTTTTATTCCAATAATAGATGCTCTAACATGTTTGGAATGCGAGAGTAGAACACCCAGAGTTCAATTATATTTAAAACCAAAGTTAAAGTCGTTTTTATTATTTTTCTATGGAAACCAGAAAAACCACAAAAATATTAATATAAAAAAAACTATTGAATAATTCTAATATATTTATGTACAGTATTATAAAACACCATTTCGTCTTTATTTTAAGATAATACTTGTAATTTTAACTGCATTCAAATGGGTGTTATGGATTTTTTAGCTTCATTTCGTAATTTATTTTTATTTTTTTTATCTTAGCGAATATGGATTTTATTTCCTAATGTTGTTATTAATTATATCTTTATCCATTTAAATTCAAAATATCTAATCCATATCTAGTAGGATCTCGAAGATATCGGATTTAGAAAATGACGACCTAGGGTTGACACAAATCCAAAATGACAAAATATTTTCTAAAAAAATACCTAATTGTGAAGAGATGATCGTCATACGTAATAATAACGTTTTGCGCTTTTAGTGTAAGTTAATTAAAATAGAAGTAATTTTTCAAAATATTGTTTTTTTTTTTGAGGTAGTAGTAACCAATACCAAATAACCTATTCTTGTAATAGGTAGGTACTACGTGCAATATGGGTGGGATTAACTTGAACTTTTTCTCTGCATCATCCAAAGTTTGACTAGTAGAAAATTACTTTTATGCCTATAAAATTAAGTCCACCTTAAGCAATTCATTTACATTAACCGCTCAGGTACCGCGCGCGTGTTAATCATTATGCGCGCGGGGCCTGACCGATTAAAGTTTTAAATAAATGAATAAGAAAGACTTAGAAATTCAACAATACCATGAACGTTCTTTTTATTTTGCAATAATTGTAAGTATTTAAGCATAGGTTCCTTCTTCTTAATATATCGGAATATAAATATTGACATTAAAAGTGATTTTAATCTGATGAAGGAGATTATTTGGTAAAGGGAAGGGGTCCGCCCTCGTTAGGTTTCAACTAAAACCCTTTACTGTTAAATAATCTCTGGAGGAACGGGGGTGAGGCACCATGGAGCCGTTAAAGACCCATGGTACCACTTCGCCTCAACAGGAGTTGACCCAACCTGTTGAGGGATGTCTGTCCGGGCTCCGACCGGCTGACTTAATGCAAGGAGAGCAAGAGGGCGCCAACCCTCTTGTTGGTCAGCGAGTGGCAAATGAAGCTGTGGATACCGCCACAGCCGGTGCTCTTCAGTCTCCGAGAGTATCCGCAAATGCGCAAGGAGAACCTTTAACAACTAATTTTACCAAATTAAAAGCGTACCAAATACTTGTCGGCGCTGCTAAAAAACTTGGAAAAAATGTCCGACCCACTGATTTAGATATAAGCGATCGCATTTCAATTATTTTAGAAGCTCTGTCATTACCCTTAACTTACCAAACCAATAAAGACTTGCATAATTTAATCATTAAATTTACATCTAAATGTGAAACATTATACAAAAAATGTAATTATAATTATAATATTTTTATAAGAAAACACAAAAAGTGGCTAAACGAAGATTTTTGTAAACAGTGGTCTTGTGTGATAGCCGAACCTCTTCTTAGTAATTCTATTCTTGAACCTAGTCCCAGTTCTGTCCCAGATTACATTCCAAGCTTTGATTTATGTCCTGATTCTGAACCTGGTCCCAGTCACGTCCTTGATTCATATCCTGTCTCCGCTTCCATCCCCTCTACTGATTCATCTTTGATTCCCGGTTCTGTACCGATGAGTAGATATGATGATCCTATTCTTGAACCTAGTCCCAGTTCTATCCCAGATTACATTTCAAGCATTGATTTATGTCCTGTTTCTGAACCTAGTCCCTTCCATGTCCTTGACTTAGACCTTCCATCTCAATCAATTCCCAATTCGAACTATCCTATCCCTGAACCTGGTCCCAGTCACGTCCTTGATTCATATCCTGTCTCCGTTTCCATCCCCTCTACTGATTCATCATTGATTCCTGGTTCTGTACCGATGAGTAGATATGATGATCTTTCCTTAAGACAGAAACACAGAGCTCGAAAACGCTTGCAGGATTATTTAGAAAATGAGTCCCCTAATAAAGTAATATCAGTCTTTGCGAGCACTGTTGAAGTAGGAGGTAGAAAATTAAAAAAGAGCGTTTCCAAAGACCTAGAATTTATTTTTGATTCATGTGTACAGACTCCAACAAGACCGACAAAAATTGCTTCAAAAATTAGAACGCAACCGACACCTTATTCAGCAGATGAAACACTAGCTATTTATATTGACAGACAGTTTTCAGTAGAGACATACAAATTTTTACAACAAGATTTAAAAGCTCGTGGATTTAACGCCTTCCCTCTATACAGCCAAGTGCTCCAAGCCAAAAAACAATGCTACCCGTTACATCCAGTCCATGTATCTGATACAGAAGCTATTATACCAGTTTCCAGCCTAGTTTCTCATTCTTTCGAAAGACTAGTTCAATCGTATGACGCAACTTTCACTGACTACTGTAATCGAAAAGATACCAATAAATTAAATTGTATTTTTGAAGCATCTTGGGGGTTTGACGGTAGTACAGGCCAATCACTATATAAACAGAACTTTTCCCAAAATGAACATGACGAAAGTTGCCTTTTTGCAACTACTTTTATACCGTTGCAGATCAAAACAACTTGTGGACAAGTTCTGTGGCGTAACCCTACTCCACAATCGTATAGATATTGTCGCCCAATTCACATTCAATATAAAAAAGAAACGACTGATTTAATAATGGCTGAAAAACTATTAATACAAAATCAAATTGACCAATTAGACAGATTTGATACTAAAACTTTAAGTGGTCAAACTATATCTACAGAGTTTAAACTATATTTGACAATAATAGATGGTAAAGTCTTAAATATTATTACTAATACAATGTCTCAACTTCGGTGCCCTTTTTGTAAAGCGACTTCTAAAGAATTTAATAATTTAGAGTCTGTGTATTTAAAACCTGTCGATCAAAACCTTTTAAGATATGGCATAAGTCCGTTGCACGCCTGGATTCGTGTTTTGGAATTTTTATTACATTTAGGTTATAAAATTATTGTAAAGAAATGGAGAGTACCTAAAAGTTCCCCGGAAGGTGTTCTTGTCAATGAGAATAAAAAAAAAATTCAGGACGAAATCCGCAGTAAATTAGGGCTGCTCGTAGATGTGGTTAAGCCTAATACGGGTACGACTAATGACGGAAATACTGCAAGGATGGCCCTGTCTAATAAGTGTCGTACAGTATTTGCTGAAATTTTAGGACTACAACAATGGCTTTTGGATGACTTACATGTCATACTAGTAGTTTTATCAAGTGGATTACCTGTTAATGCAGATAAATTTGATGAATTTTGTAAATTATTGGCCAAAAAATACGTAGAAGAGTATTCGTGGTATCCAATGACCGTAACTCTACATAAAATACTTGTGCACGGCAAAGCTATCATAAAAAACTCTGCACTACCCATAGGATTGTTATCTGAGCAAGCTGGGGAAGCACGTAATAAATTTTGGAGGCACGACCGCGAGCACCACACAAGAAAATCAGATAGAGAAAAAACAATTTTAGACCTTTTCCATCGAGCACTTGAATCCTCTGACCCCTTTATATCGAATATAAGGCTTAATAAAAGATTAAATAAGCTTAAGCGTCAACCTCTTCCACCCCAAGCCCTCATATTGTTAGAGCCTTTTGAAGTTCCAACGGACGAAGAAGAAGCTGATCCTGAGGAAAATACAACCACTATGGAGAATGACCTCCCAGATAATTTTGAAATGTTATCTGAAGATGTGGATTTTGATGATTCGTAGTCTTCTGGGTTGTCCGATACTGTACAAGAATCAGATATTTGCACTTATTTTTTTACACCTTTCTGTATCTCAGACAATATCTATTGCATTGATCTAGAAATATAATTCTTAAAATACAAATAATAATTATTTACTTTTAACAAAAAGTAAAACCGCCTTCAAAACCCATAAAATAAACTTATAATAGATACGGTTTAGGAAGTCGGTGGCAGTTTTTCCTCAATTAAACTATAATAGTTTATTTTATGGGTTTTTGAAGACGGTTTTACTTTTTTGATAAAAGTTTTATTATTTCTTAATTTTTAGTACCGAAAAAAAAGTAATCTTCGATTTACAACAATCATAATAATTGATTTACACTCACAACTAAAATTAAATAAAATGCAGATGTAACAATAATACAGCACCTACACCCTTTACTGTATTATTGTTACATCTGCTTAAACATTTACAGTGTACAGGCGTTATGTTATTTTATGGAAGGGTGTAAACAAGGCATAGTCGTACGATTAAAGGAATCGCGGGCAATTTGCTGTAAGTTATTGAAGAGTTCCGTTGTCTGTCTCCGAAACTCTTCATCAGATCTTTACTAAATTTGTGTGGTACCATTTCAAAGTGAACTTCTTTCAAACAAAAAAAGAATTTTGCAAATCCGTTTACAAATGACGGAGTTATGCCCGAACATAAAAACATAATGTAAACATCCGAATTCAAAACCTCCTCCTTTTTTGAAGTCGGTAAATAATAAATAGGTAGCATAGCAAAAAGCGTAACAATCAATAAATTAGGGTAATCGCTACCTATGCAATCCGAATTTCTCAAAATATTTCTACAAAGTTTATTTTCCAAGAGAGGCAACCCTAAAATCATAGAAATTCTATGAGAACTTTAGAAGCATGTTTCTCCGAGATCCTACTGGATATGGACACGATTATTTTTTTGGGGTTTAATTGTATCTTAGTCAATGTAATGAGTTTAAAATAAAATCCATATTCGTTTGGATTTATCATAAAAAAAATAAAATCTTAAATTAAAAAAAAAGCTGATACTGGGTTTCCTTGCGGAGTTAAAGTCTTATAAGTATAGTCAAAAAATGCCTAAAATATACCGTTAGTTGTGTATTGTAACAGAAATAAGAGAAACTTTTCCTGAGACGAGATATTTTCAGATTTATCAAAATACCTAAAAATATCAAAATGGCTCTAACTTTGGTTCTAAGTATATTTGACCTCCGGGTGTTCTACTCTCGCATTTCAAACAGTTTTCAGCATCTATTAATGAAATAAAAAGGGCATGTCCGATTTTTAGGGCAAAAAACACACTGTGCACGGTTACAAAACGGCGCAAAAACTCCTCCATATTGCGATTAAACAACGCCAAACCTTCCTGTGAAGTTGTTACACGATTGCGTTTGTGGTCGACTGTGAGCAAACGCGGCACCCATCTTGCGGAAAGCTTTCTCATGCCCAAGTGATCATTCAAAATTGAAACCACTGAGCCATGCGAGATCCCTACGGCTTCCACAATCTCTTGCACTTTCAATCTTCGGTCGGCCAACACCATATCGTGATTTTTTTCGATTGTTTCGGGTGAAGAGACCTCAACTGGGCGTCCAGGACGCATCTTTAGTGCTTGTACGGCCACAACGAAATTCAGTAAACCACTTTTTTACCATTGAAATCGATGGTGCAGAGTCCCCATAGTATTTATCAAGCTTAGCCTTGGTCTCGGTAATGGTTTTTTTTTTCGCAAAAAATAATGCTTAATAAGCACACGAAATTCACTTTTTTCCATTTTTTCCTCAAATTACTGGGTAGTCTGATAAAGATAGCTGTTAAACACAAACTAACTGACGCAGCAAGTTCAAATTTTGACAGGAGTCAACTGACAGATGCCTGTTGACAGGAGTAGTGTTGCTTTTTCAGTAAAGAGGTCAGAAATTCAAAAAGTCACGGACTTATTGACCCGCCCTCGTACACCTTGTATAGTGTTGTAACTTTGCAATACTCGATACCTAAATGTAAGTACAGACGCCAGCAGGTCAACCTACCCGAAACTGTCAGATTCTCCCAATCAATCCTTGAACCTAATGCCTTAGCAATAAAGTCGAAAATCTATTAAAGAAATCTGACAGATTGTAGTAGCCTAATGTGCTGGCGTCTGTACAAACGTTTGGTATGTTTTTCCTTATAGTATTAGGTTAACGGCCGCATGGTTGTTTTGTGACCTCAAACATTATGAATTAATTTAAAAAGTGTCGTTTATGGCCAATAACAGCTTATTTAAAAAGGTGGTCCTGTTATCTGGATATCTATCTTTATTTTATTGTTACTTTACTCAAATTGGCTATTTACAAAATTACCTACCTACACGTGTTCTGATAGATATTTGATATGTACAGAGATGGGATATATATATATACCTAGGGATGGGTCATTGACGGTTTTTTGGTTAATGTAATTTAACTGTTAATCATCAATGGTTAACAGTTTAAAAAAGCTGTTAATTATTAACAGGTTTTGAGTGTTCAATCGGTATCGTTCGGAAGTATTCGTTTCGCATACCTACTAGTCGATTCTCAGAAATTAATAAAATTATAGTGAAATAATTCGTTGAGCCGTTGACGTAAATTAACAGTTTATATTTTCAACAATAATGACAATTGAACAAATGCGTCTTGTGCGTTTACGTAAATTAAAAGCTAATATTTTCAACCTGTTTTTTCAATGATGATTAACAGTCGCATACTAGTTGATTCTCAGAAATGAATAAAATTATAGTGAAATAATTCCTTGAGCCGTTGACGTAAATTAACAGTTTATATTTTCAACTGTTTTTTTTTTGGAACTGAGTAAAATGATGACAATTGAACAAATGCGTCTTGTGCGTTGACGTAAATTAAAAGCTAATATTTTCAACCTGTTTTTTCAATGATGGTTAACAGTTACTTCGTTGACGAATGAAAAGTCGTTAAAAAAAACGGTTTATTGATTCAACGACCACCTCTACTGGTACCATTGGCAGATAGCCGAAGAGCTGCTTATTATTTTCCTCAAGAACCAGAAATAATATTTTTGTCGTCGTCATTCAAAAAACAACTGCCGATCGTAACCCTACGTACATAAGTCACGTTACAACTCAATAACTTAATGATAAAGATGAACTTAAACGCGATAAAAGTTCCTAAACAATATGAAACAAAAGAGACAATACTGAGCCAGAACAATATCAACCGTGAATCAGATAACAATTATGTCAGCAACACAAATTGTGAACTCAAAAACATGTTCATGTACTAACCTTGTATACATAAACTTAATATCACAAGAACGACAAATAAACTAAATAATTTCACTTTCATTTTCTTAAATAGTTCTTACAACCAAACACGAGTTTATCACTGTATATTTATTGCACATTGTGCAGTAAGGATTTTTGATCACTGTATACAGCTTCATCGAACTAATGAGACGATCGACTCATGCACCGAGTGATGCCAACTTCATTGCGCAAAAAAGCGCCGACTTGTGGCAAATGTCAGATGGAAGTATGTATTAAAATTGTCGCATGATATAATTGGAGTGGCGGAAAAACTCGTTTTAGAAATTGAAAATGTAATGGTTACAAAGTATTTGTGGAAAGATGATTATAACATTACATCAGCGTTTGTTTCACTTTATGTTTTAATTTTTTTTTTTTGGAAAGCACAACCATGATGAAACCAATTAATAGGTAGGCACTAATACATTTTACATATAAGAGTGTCTTCTATTTTTAACCGACTTCCAAAAGGAGGAGGTTCTCAATTCGTCTGTATGTTTTTTTTTTTTTTGTATGTTTGTTACGCGATTACTCAAAGACGGATGGACCGATTTAGAAAATTCTTTTTTTGTTTGATAGGGTATACTTCCGAGGTGGTCCCATATAAATTTTATTAACTTTGCTTGGGGAGTTTTTGAGTTAGCTTCAATAATGCGTATATTTCCCACTTATGATATTCGGATGATGTGATGGTGTTTTAATAACTTCCTATCACTGTTATTTACATGGCTATATCTACAATTATTGTGCTCAACTATGTATTCGAATTTGTGTGGGGTAGGTTCCACAACTAAAAAGTGAAAAATAAAAACTTTTTAGCAAAAAATAAAACCGACTTCCAAAACAAAACACTACAAAGTGAAAAATAACTTTAATTTCGGAAGTCGGTGGCAAAAAACGAAAATACAAAACCAAAGACACCGACTACCGAAATTAAAGTTATTTTTCACTTTGTAGTGTTTTGTTTTGGAAGTCAGTTTTATTTTTTGCTAAAAAGTTTTTTTGTTATAATAAAACTTTGATAGCCGTAACAAAACAAACACAAAAGAAAACCTTTTAAAATAGTCTCGGGTTATTGGTTGGTAAGTTTGTAATGTATGAATCAATCTCCACACGGTGATGTCATTGCGGCGATAATTTGATGGCACCCCATGACTATCGCTGCGATCCTCTCCCTCGTGGAGATGGTGCCTAACAAACCGTACCCCGCCGTAAATGTGGCACTCCGAGTTCTAGAAAGGTTCGGCTTTGCCCGAGAGCAGTGGTGGCCCAGTAGTAACACTGGTAACGGCCTCGACTTACGAGTTGTAGGTCGTGAGTTCGAACCAAGACAGGCGCTTTACTTTGTGTAAATATTTTTATCACCACGGCTCTCAAAACGGTGAAACATCGTGAGTCAACCCGCACTGGGCCCGCGTGGTAGATTACAGCCCACTCCCTCTCGAAGAGACTCCCAGCAGTGCCTGTGTCCCAGCAGTGGGAACATGATTATGTAAACCTATCTAACTATAATATAAATAAAAATCAATTGCCGAATGTATGAAAACGCATCACTTGAGAACAGCTCGACCAATTCGGCTGTTCTTTTTTTGTGTTTGTAATTGTGGTTTCTATGAAAGAAATTTTCCCGAAAAACCACCGGAAACACCCGGGCGACGCCGGGTATAAACAGCTAGTCTATATAAATAAAAATCAATTGCCAAATGTATGTACGCGCATGACTTCAGAACGGTTGCAGCTATTTGGCTATTTTTTTTTTTTTGTGTTTGTAATTGCAAGGACAAGGTTGAAAGATATTTTAAAAATTGAACGGAAAAGTGAAAAACTTTGGTTAAAAAATCTTCATATCAAAGGGAGTGAGACAAAAGACAGTCTTCAAAAATGTTGACAGAGTTTGACGTTTAGTTGTTCAGTTTCTTACATTGTTTCATCTGTTACATGCGAAAAAATAATTGCTGTTTTGGTTGTTTTGTTAAAAAAAGTACCTAGCAAAAATATTTTTAAATACCAGTAGTAATACAATAGTTTATAGGCCTCAGTCGGTTATCGTTGTGTTATCTATGAGTAAATTGCCTTCTGTCTTGGTTTTTTTCATTATTAAGAAAATGCCAACAGTGAGGCGTCAAAATATTGAAAAGAAAAATAAGAAAAGTTGCCGGAAAAATTGGAAAATTCGAGAAAACTGAAGACGCATTTCTATAGGAACTTTGTATGAATTATTGAAATTTGGACAGGACCACGTCTGTCGGGTCAGCTTTTTTGTAATAAAAACCAAAGGCTTTGGTTATCACGACATCCTCGAAACAAGCAATTTATAGAATTAGGATTAGTTTGGAAGAAATTCATGACTTTGACTCAACGAAAATGTTCTGTCAAACGATTGTTCTTAAAAAAAAAATAGCTATAACTAGACTTTATCATATTTCTAAAAACATTTGATTTCTCAATTGGGTCGTTCTTCTTTTCTACCGACAACACCTCCGTTACACTTTTAAATATATGTCACAAACATTATGTAAAAAGCATCAATAATAAAAACGGAATTGTTTAAGATTATTTTAATGATTGTATTGGCAAAAGAATTTTTTGTGACAAAAATATTGTGAAAAATTTAGGAAGAAAAGCGATTTTTTTTCGGAAGGGACAAGACATGTCATTGTCGATGAGAAGGAAGAACGACCCAATTACTTTACTGAATGTTACGGTAGAAATCTAGTCAAAGCCGAAAGTCTGACAACCAGTCTTACCAAGGGGTATCGTATTACCCAATAACTGGGTTGTAGAGGTCAGATAGGCAGTCGCTCCATGTAAAATATTGGTATTCTGCTGCATCCGGTTAGACTGGAAGCCGACCCCAACATAGTTGGGAAAAGGCTAGGCAGATGATGACGGTAGAAATCTAGTCATAAAGTTTAGATATCAAATGACAGCGATGCGGACGAGTATCGACGCCTAAAAGTGTCTTTTTGCTGCTGTATTTATTTGTATAATTAGTAATTTAATTTAATACCTCACGTAAATAGTTGTGCTAAATATAATGATAAATGATAAATGATTTTTATTTCTGTAAGTAGGTTTGTACAAACCTACTTACAGAAATAAAAATCGTTATCGTGTTATAGTTTATATAAGCGTTTTAATATATATATGAAAGAAATGAAAACTTCTTAGGAAAGTCACAAAGGTGACCCGAAGAGCCATGAATGAAAAGACACATACTCGTATCTATAGAAAGAGGTGATAGTCCCACCTTACAACAACGCCGCGCTGCTGTTCTATGCAAGCAATTAGTTAGGTACTGGGAAATACTTACTACAGTTCTGACAAATCCATGTTTACAATATTTGTGTTGCAATAATTACTTATCAGTTTACCTCTACCAACAAAGACCTTCGGGACTAAACATAGATTGATGACTCACAAAAGATCCTATTCGCACTGGTGAAGTCCCGATGTTGCAACGCTTCCTATAAAAAGTCTCCACAGGAAGCGACCTATATCATTAGCAAATAGTGTTAGTACCGAAGTAGTACAAGTTTTAAAACATAGAAAGTCATGTTTTCTAAAATAATTTGCGTCCTTGCGATAGTGTGCATTGTCAACGCATCTGTGTTAAATATTAATGTTTTTGACGGTAAATAATAATAACTATTAAATATCTTCTTAAATACAAAAACTCCTGTAAAATTCGAAATTAAATACCATCGTGTTACAAAAAAAATAAAAAATATTGTTGCTCAGTAACTACAGAAGCTGTATGTAATGAATGTTCTTATAACAGACGATCCCGATACCGAAGTTGCAAGCAATCCAAAAGACTGCAACTTCCGGGCGTGCGACCAGCTGTGTCGCAGACTCAAGTTCCGCGGTGGCGTCTGTGTCAATGGTCGCTGCAAGTGTGACAACTTCCTCAATGCAGAAGGTATTTATGATTCTTTTGTAAATCTGTATTGACCACTCTCATTCTACTGTCCTATTCTGGGCTGACTCTAGACTGCCATCGACACGCTAAGAAGATTCCACTATATTCACTCATCAGTCAGTAGCTGTCCTCTCAAACGTGCTTCTATTGTATATTTAATTATTATTTTACTTAATTGTTTTAGATGAAATCTCTGCAAACACACTCTCGGACCTAGAAGACTTAGTTTCACTTAAAGGTAAATATTTTAAGGTTATGCATTAACTGAAGAGGTACTTCAGTATCATTAACTATAATTTATTTTGTTATAGAAGACGAACCCGATGCCGAAGTCGCAAGCAATCCAAAAGACTGCAACTTCCGAGCGTGCGACCAGCTGTGTCACAGACTCAAATTCCGCGGTGGCGTCTGTGTAAATGGTCGCTGCAAATGTGATAACTTCCTCAATGCAGAAGGTATATCTAAAATTTGCTTTCAAAAGTCTTTCTACAGTTTTGAATAATTGCATTGAATTTGAAAATGTTATTACGATTTCTATATCATGCAGTTTCTGAAAACTCAATCTCCAACTTGGAAGATTCTGTTTCACCAAGAAAATACAACCATCAGGAATGCAACGCACAGTACCGTACCCTAAAAAGTCGGAACCCTAAAAAGAGTCTACACTCTTTTTAGGTTTCCGTACCAAAATGGTAAAAAGGAACCCTTATAGTGCGACTCAGTCTGTCTGTCTGTCCGTCTGTCACAGCTGGATATTTCAAGAACTGCTAATGCTATCAACTTGAAATTTTGAATTTAGTAATAGTTTTAGATTACGTTTGCCCAACTATTTTGCGACTAAGAAATAAATACCTATATATTTTTTTGCAACAGGTTTTGAAAGGGGGTCTTAAAAATTCGAAGTGAGGCTACTAGGGCATGTGGGGTATCATATGAAAGAGCGATATTTGTACATTGTCAAACATTTTTATTTTTTTAGGCCGCAAAGTTTACGACTTTTGATGAAAAATGTAAAAAAAAATACCGTTCCCCCTTATCTCCGAAGTTTGCATAGAGAAAAATCTGAAATTTTTCTATGTGATAGAAGTTTATGTAAAGATTACAGGAAAAATAAAAAGATGTCTCTAAATAGCACACTATATATGATGGCAATATATGATGGTACGGAAGCTCTTGGCTGGTTTTTTCGGGAAGGCGTCTATATCGCCGGACGCTGCAGCTGCAATAACTATATTCCTTCCCCAAAAGGTTATAAATATATCAGGTTTTTTGTATTAAATTCATTGTTTTTAACTAGCACGTAGATATGTTATGGAGTATATGCGTCAATGGTGGTAGCAAGTGCACAAGCTTTTTAGATTTTTCTTATAGTGTCTTCTTCTTTGCAGATACCATGAACGACTTGGAGGAGTCTATTTCACTAGACGATAACTTCCTTAGCACAGAAGGTAACAAATATCATGCTCTTAGACCATTAATGGAGACAAATCAAATAGCTCCAATTCATTCATTAAAACGGCGTTTGTAGGGTCACTGTAGTTGCAGCAATGGTTAATTGCAACTTTTTTCTAAATGATTATTATAGCTGCCCGATATTTGTTCTATATTGTGTTATTGTAACTTAACACACCATTATATTTTTTTTAAATAGATGAGGTTTCTGATGGATTGTCAGAGGATCGATCTGAACGCGGTTGCAACATGCAGGCGTGTGACCAATTATGTCGCAGACTCAAGTTCCGCGGTGGCGCCTGTGTCAATGGTCGCTGCAAGTGTGACAACTTCTTCGGAACAGAAGGTAATAATACTATTTTCGTTCGCGGCTATGAAGGCGCCACCTGTGTCAATGGTCGCTGCAAGTGCTACAACAATGTACAAGAAAAAGGTTACTTTTCAATATTTATGCAGGAATAATAATTTATACCTTACTTTCAACACTGTTCTCTTGATTATGAAAAGTTCTAGTATGCCGTATACTCTTATGTGTACCTACTTGTTGTGTAGTTTCATCTCTTGTACTTTTGTGTATTCCTATATTGTGTTACTTTAATAACTTATATATTTACTCTATTTTTTATATGTAGTTGGGATTTCTGAAACATTGCTACCAGTCTCAGAATTGTCAGAGTATCAGACTGAACGCGGTTGCAACATGCAGGCGTGTGACCAATTATGTCGCAGGCTCAAGTTCCGCGGTGGCGCCTGTGTCAATGGTCGCTGCAAGTGTGACAACTTCTTCGGAACAGAAGGTAATAATACTATTTTCGTTCGCGGCTATAAAGGCGCCACCTGTGTCAATGGTCGCTGCAAGTGCTACAACAATCTACAAGAAAAATGTTACTTTTCAATATTTATGCAGGAATAATAATTTATACCTTACTTTTAACACTGTTCTCTTGATTATGAAAAGTTCTAGTATGCCGTATACTCTTATGTGTACCTACTTGTTGTGTAGTTCCATCTCTTGTACTTTTATGTATTCCTATATTGTGTTACTTTAATAACTTATATATTTACTCTATTTTTTATATGTAGATGAGATTTCTGAAACATTGCTACCAGTCTCCGAATTGTCAGAGTATCAGACTGAACGCGGTTGCAACATGCAGGCGTGTGACCAATTATGTCGCAGACTCAAGTTCCGCGGTGGCGCCTGTGTCAATGGTCGCTGCAAATGTGATAACTTCTTTGGAACAGAAGGTAATTATACTATTTTCTTTTTATTAAAAAATCTTTGGTAGGTACGTTTACCTAGCTTTTTGAATGTTCCCAATGCTGGGACACAGGCCTCCTCTCGGTGAGAGGGAGTGAGCCGTAGGTAATCCACGACGTGGACCCAGTACGCGTTGGTATAATATTACATAACATTGCACTTTTTAGGGTTCTGTACCTCAAAAGGAAAAAAACGGAACCCTTATAGGATCACTCCTGTGTCTGTTTGTCCGTCTGTCACAGCCACTTTGCTCCGAATCTAATGGACTGATTAAATTGAAATTTGGTACACTTATGAATTTCTGTGACCCAAACACGGACGTGTCACGGAAATAAATTAAATTTTAATATGGGGGTCAATTTTAGGTGGCAAATAAGAAAAGTAAAAAAAAAAGTTTTCAAACTGTACCGTGTGCACATATCAAATGAAAAGGTCTTAAATATGTTTTTTTTTTTAATAATTTTCAAATAACTTTAAAGTTATTTAAGAAAATAGACGAAAATTGACCCTTTCCCCCTTATTTCTATATGTATAGTTTACAGGAAAACTTATAAGAAGTCTACGGTCTTAAAAGAACATGACAAATATCTCAATATTTTGCGTACAAACTTACATTTGCAGTTGGAATGTATGAGAGAACATGTTTTTCAACTACAATATTAAGTTTGTTCTTGGGAAATTTATCCCAACTACGGAACCCTTCATTGTGCGTGGTCCGACACGCACTTGGCCAGTTTTTTCCTGCTCTCAGTCTTGCTAATTACCATGTCAACATATTTGTTTAGTAGATGCTGTAGATGAATATTCAGAAGTAGCCACGAGACGCATCTGCAATTTAAGGCAGTGCAACCGAACGTGTACTCGTCGTGGCTATGAGGGCGCCAGATGTGTCAATGGTTGGTGCAACTGCCATAACAAAATACAAAGACAAGGTTACTATTCAATATTTATTTTTGGAATAATCTCTTGGTCAGGAAAAGTTTATATTTTATTTATGTTTTTACTTTCATAAGTAAGGAACAAACAACGTTCGCTTTTTTTAATTGCCATTTTTAATTTGCAGTTAGGAAGATATTATAATTATTTTATGAGTACAATATAGTTTTATAAGTATCTAGCTACTTGTCGCATTCTTTAAACTATGATAACAATACCTTGTATTTTTAATAGATTCGTCTCTACTAAGCGATGTTACCAGCAATGAAAATGAAGAATCTAATATCATTTTAAGGATTATTAAAGGTGAAATTTTTAATTATTTTTCTCTACTCTTTGACTGCATAAACCACAGATATAAATTTAAACAAATTGCCTCTACTTTTGTCTCCGATACATATGCCAAAAAAAATCAACTTTCAAATTATTAACATTTTTTTAGTATGTTTCTGTCTCTTTTTTTTATCTCCTCTCTCCATCACTCCTTTGCTATAATATCGTGTTTTTCCTTGCAGCGGAGCTGATTGTACCTTCGCCCAGCGCCTGCAACACAGTGACTTGCAACCAAATGTGTCACCGCCTCAATTACGCCGGAGGCTGGTGTCGCTTTGGTCAATGTCAATGTTACTAAAATAAATTTATTATATTATACTCTAATCTGTATGTAACTTATGAATAGAATCAGAAAGTAGTGTTATGTTAAAAGTAATGTTGCGACGTAAAACTGGTGGATGCCAAGCTTCATAGCTTGGCTCATCGCCGCAAGGTTGCCTGCTTGTCGGTCTTCTACAGATTGTACTTCGGTGAGGGTGCTCAAGAACTCCACGACCTCATTCCGCCGGCCCCCTTCTACCATCAGACATCTAGACGCACTGCCGATTCGCACTAAGCGCTTCCAAATTACTTTAATAATGCGCACAGCAAAACAGTGGAACTCACTACCTGCGTCTGTGTTTCGAAGCGCATACAACCCTAATCTCTTCAAAGTGAGAGTGAACAGGTTTCTTCTGGGTAAGCTCACTCCATCGCCGACTCTGTCTCTGTCTCGTCTGACCTAGACTAGAGTCAAAGAGCAAACCCATCATAAATAAAATAAAAAATAGAAAACTTATACGTAGGAAGTTATTATTTTATCATAGAGTAGTAAATAAAGAAAAAAATTACCTAAGTCTAGCATAAATT